>CM041632.1:50329789-50409095 GCA_023333625.1 Bothriochloa decipiens
TTCCAACAAGTGCTGATTCACCTCAATTGCATTTCGGACGGATGAGTTATAGCCTTCCCAATGAAGCATTGTCAGGCTGCCGATGAACCAAATGCAGGACTTTGATGAGCTAGTACATTGAAATACATTTATACCTGCAAATAAATAGTGACATGTACATGTGGAACCAAGTGAGTTGCACCAAAAGTCACTATGCGATGTAGAACCGGGGTCACCTTATCAATGGTCGTATCTGAGGGTTTCATGTCCTCATCACCGTGCTCGAGGAATTTGTGCGCATCTCACGTCACAAGCCAAGGTGCAATGGTTGTGGCAAGATGTATGATTGCAAGGGTGATTCATACATCTCTTGAATGAGACAAACATTCCTTATTTAGAAAGAATCCACAAGATCACCTTGGAGCAGATCTTGGTTCCTCTAGGCTCCACCTTGTTGCGGCACGTCCATTGTAGCTGCTCTCCAATCATTTGCAAGCTTCTTCGTTTCTTCTTGTAGAACTTGGGTGTATCCACTCTGGTGCTTGGCGAAGAAAGGGTACAATCTCCAAGGTAGCCAAATTCATTGGTCCAGAGAGGGATAGCAAGTCAATTATGAGAGATAAGCCACACACAAAATTATGCATGATCAGTATATAACTGAGAGAAGGGCTGGTTCTTCCTGTTCTATCGTCCAAACCTATGGGTCTCGTCCTAGGGTCAAGCGTGGCTCAGATACCAACTGAAACATCCTCAAATTTTCCACTAAGAGAAAATCCATAGAATGGATAATAATGTGAAAATATGTACCATCACATTATTATACAACAGTTGATAATCAAATTCATACATCAAAACTAGATAAAGGAATACAGTAATAGGGCTTACATTATATATAACATCGCCACAAGGTGGTTCATCAAAGTACAAGCATCTAGAATAGCTACAAAAGAAAAGAACATTCGTAGAAGGATCTTCATGAACCATCTTGAGCGCAGGCACGAGACCTTCTAAATCCAACATCACTATGAAGCAAGTAAATCTGCACACCACCAGATGTGTGCAGGCCATGGTCAGCATCGATGAGCTTTAGTAGAAAAAGAAACAAGGGATCTGGCGATCCTATAGTTTGGCTGTGGTTTTCTTATGCATGCAAGTAGTAATCAAGTTTATAACAACAAGTCAAGTTTTAACACATTCCCATCCCACACACACACATCCACCCACCATCTCATCCATCCCAGATCCATCACCATATCACCATATCACCACCACCATCACCATCACCATCGAGACTCACTCTCAAGTTGACTAGGCCAACTCCCGCTCAGCCGATCTTAGCGGCCTGCAGCCCTCAACCTATCTCATGGCTAGAATCAACTCTCAGGGGAAGGTAGAACACTCCACTCACTAGTCTGGTGCATACGAAACTCAGGAAAGGTCCATAGCTAAAGAATCGGCATATGAATCAATCGATCAACCATACACTCTGTAGAGGTTTCACTAATCCACCAGATAGCCATCATCAATGCACGCGCGCATCTAGGCAGATTCTGGGCGCCTACTGCCATAGAACGATGCCACTCTACCATCCAGCTCTAGATCGCTGAAACTGTGAAGAGATCATGTGTCCGCTCTTAAAGAGAATGCCATATCATGTACCTGCTCCCGAAGAGGGTGCCATGATTGTCTTGGAAGGGTATTAGCTCCACCTCATGCGTATACCTCCCTAACACTACTCACCTAGCAGTAGTGGCATCGATCTATCCAGCGGTTGGGGTATCTCCCCCATTGGAGAGCGAGTGGAAAGCAAGGGATTCCTAAGGTCCGGATTCCAGCGCATAAGTTCCTAGGTGTGACCAAGCCAGGATATCTCCATCAGGGTTTTAGTTTAACATGCTACCATGGCACGCACTTTCTAGTTTCCACCCCTCAAAGGCTTTCACCTAGGATTCTCCATCACATCCAAGTTGGCCCGCCACAGGTTTCTCTCATGGGAATGTCCAAATCCATTCGTCGGCAAGACTGGCTCCAAAAGCTCATCGTAGATCCCAACTCGATCGACTCAACCCTCACCCTACACCCTGTCGTAAGTTCCACCCCAACCCAGATACAACACCATCAGCTCATATACCCATCTGATCCAACAACACGCACACCAAGCCTGGCATCCCCGCCAGACCCTCCCAGGGTTCATCACATCGCATCAAAATGTAAGCGAGTGAGGTGTATATATATAGATATAGCAGATAAGCATGTGGCTAACATAACAACGGGTAAGCAGGTGAAAGGTTACGACAAGGTAGGGGCTATCAAGTATAATTCTACCATGCATTCCTATCACAGGCGAGCATGTTGTATTACAGAAATATAAAGCACTAGCAATCTGGTTATTAGCCATGTCTAATAGGATTTCTAAGAGCAGGTGCTGCCATGACACCTGTGCTGTCGGGGTAGTAGTGGTACGAGTCGTCATCCGTCAGCGTAGCCGTTCAGCGAATCCTCCTCTTTGGTGTGCGTAGACTCCTCCTTTGGATCGCTCCTCGTTCTACTCTAAAAATGAGATGTAATAGTCGTGTAAGTGACTCCTATAGAATAGCACAAAGAACCAAATGAATTTCAAAAGATCCAAATGCACTCAAACATAAGTTCATGACGTAGAGCTCGATTAATAGAAAATTTGGATACTTGGATCATATTTTTCTGAGTTCGTATGAATTAGTTGTGAATTTCTGAAGATTTATATATATTCTGAAAAAGATAAAAGGCTGGAAAATCCAGGCGTGACACGTGGCATGATCTGGTTGGCCACTGGTACAGTGGGGTCAGCTGACATGGCGCTGACGTGGCAGGTGATGTAGGCATGACGTCATGCTGACGTCATCGTTGACCAAGTCAACGGTCAAGCTCCCGTGGGTACGAGTGACATCACTGCTGACGTCATTGTTGACAGGTGGAACCAGGCTGACATCAGCGTTAACTGGTCAACAGTCAACATGGGCCCTTATTAGGCCGTTAATGGGCTGTTGTTGGGCCGGATGGGCCGGACTCGGCCCTGACACGTGGCAAGCTGTGGTGGTGCCACATCGTCACTTGGATATGGATTGGGCCCTGTCCTCGTTTCTCTGGTCCATGGTGGACTCCCCTGTGTGGCCCGCAAGTCATGCAGAGGGTTCACATAGACCAGGTGCACGGAGTGACACGACAGGGCAGTTTAGCCCACGGGTGCGGCTCACGGTGGCCACATGGGTGCAGGGTCTACTGTTAGTCACATGGTCCACAAGGACCGAGTCCATGTCCAACTTGGCAATTCCATCTTCTCTTCCCTTCCTCTGCTTCCTTCACTGCGATGACGGAGCTCACCGATAGCGGCAAGATCCTCCAATTCCAGTGCCACGATGGTCCATCGGCTCCACCATCTTGCACATCTGCTTCGTGGCGGCACGACGATCTCATCCATGGTGAAAAAGGCAGCAGTTGGGCTCTTAACGAGGCTAGCCATGGTGGATGGAGGCACAGCTGTAGTAGCGCATAGTGGCAGCATGGCAACAAGCCATGTAGAGCCCGATTCAAAGCACGGATGTGCAATTGGGTCCAAGAGGCATCCAAAAGACAGACCGGCGGCGACCAATTCTTGCGGCGGTGCTCGTGCGTGTGCATTGCACATGGCGGTGGCGACACTACTATGATGATGGACGGTGGTGAGGTGCCAACGGCTGTAATTAGGGCCAAAGGAAGCCTCCCGCTTGTAATTGGGGTCATCCAGTTGTTTATAAACTCGCCGGTGGCATCCAGGGGCATGGTGAGGTCACGCCATGATAAGAAGCCCATGGCGGGTCTCACGGCCATGGTGGCGGCGCTCTGGTGTGATCGTGGCCTTGGCAAAGGGTGGCGTGGATGGGCCTTTCTATCCAATTGGTGTCATGTGGTGATCAAAGGGTACGTCGGCGATAACCAATCCTCACGGTGGAGTCTGCACGCGGTGAAGGGATGCGGCAATGCTCCGATGAGAATGATGGCCACGATGGCAAGGGCCAAGGTGAGGTCTCGGGCTTCATCTTCTAGGTGGCTGCATGCACGGGGTCAAGGCAGAGCTCAACGGCCGGTTCTAGTCCCTCTAGCTGGTCGGAGCGGTGGAGGGTTCATGCGCCACGGCCCCTTCCTCCTCCTTGCTTCCTCTTCTCTACTCTTCTTCTCGGAACAATTGCTGGGAGTCCATAGAGTAATGGCAAAGGCATTGTAGTGGTTCTGCATGGTCTACCTGCTCCGGCGGCGTTCCAACGGCGGTGCTCTGCTCTTGCGCTCAGCGGCTCCGCTCTATCCCTCCTCTCTTCTCTTTCCACTTCTTCTCCTTGCTTGGTGTGTGTGAGGTGGTCTGGTGGTAAGCCGCAAGGTGGCGGAGGGGCACTGGGAACCCTAGCGCTCCAAGGCCATGCTTATAAAGGTGAGCGGCAAGGGAGTGCCTCAGCGGCGGTGTGATCTTAACGCGAAGCAAATTGGCACTAGGTGACTCCACGTCTCCAACTCAGCTTCGGCGGGGCTCAGCTGTCAGCGAGGTGGGGTGATTTGCCTTGGAGGCCAAGGGAGATAGGGAACAGGGAGGGGACAAGCTCACAGCTTTGTCTTGGCGGTAGCACTTGGTAAAGCGGAGCAGGGGCGAGCGCGAGAGGGTCATGCGACTTGCATGACCCTGTCGGGCTCTGGTCGGTCTAGGTGGAGGCCATCCATTCGTTGGTGTGGTAGGTGGCCGGCATGGACGTCGAGGATGGACGGGGATCGGCCTGGAGTCCCCTGGCGCATGTGGGTACTCTGCTTGTTCGGGGAAAAGCAGAGGATGGGGCGAGGACTGGACTTATGACAGGTGGAGCCTGGTACAGGGCCCGCTCGTCAGCTACTGGTCCAGCTCCTGTCGACGCGAGGCGGGCAGCAGCTTCACGTGCCGTCGCTTGCTGGGCCAGGTGGGCTGGTGCGCTGGCAGGTAAGGAAAAGAGAAAGGAGGGGTAGCAGGCCGATTGGGCCGTTGCGAGGCCACGGGCCAGAATGGCCTTTTTCCATTTCCTTTCTTTTCTCCAGGCTTTTCTATTTTCTGTTTTTGCCATATTTCAAATATATGAACAAGATAGCATAACGAAAGATCTTCCATGGAGGGCATATATAGTCATAGGGCATGTTAGGGTACTATTCCCCTAGTATTATATTTATTTATGATATAAATAAATATTATTGGTCTCTTTTATTTAACACTGCATAAATCCAAAAAGATCAAATTCACATGTTTGATTTAAGATGCAACATGAAGGTAATTCTATTGCAACATAGGGATACCTCAAGTGAAACATTGTGACATAACAATTGAAATAGAGGAAGGTAGCATGTGGTACATGATATCAAGGTATAAGTCTTGTTCAATTGAGGGGATTGGTGGAGTATGTAGGTGGTTAGATATAGAGATTTGAGTGACATAGATACGAGATTGTTACATGGGTGAGTCACCTATGCAACATAGATGTTTAACTAATGCAACAAGGAGATACAACTAGTTCAACATATAGCAACATCTAGTGATACGTAGAGATATATCAAGGGAAACATATAAGTAGAACTAGTGCCGCTTGAGATTCATCACAAGAAACACAAAGGGGTAGCTAGAGTGCATAGGACATAAGATTTTAAAAGGTTAGGCTCTCGAGTAAAGTAAGGGGAGTCGTTAGAGCATGATAGGTGATTTTGGTACAAGAGGAGTTTATAAGTCTAGCCTCATGTAACTTGGATACAAGGGTGCAACATGGGAAGTTACGTGGGCATCATAGATACTTGACTTGTGAACATAAGGTACTAGACAGGGAATGATCACATGTGGCTTAACTAACTATATATATTAAGACACATGTGATGGTGTTACATGAAAATTGTAGCACTGAACATATGTGCCACGTGCAAATGGGGTAGGGTTCCTACATGACAAGCAACAAACATGGGCTTGTTTCAAAAAAATTTTGTTGGTTGCATTTTTGGTGTTTGTAATTTTTAGGGTTGTTACACTGGACATAAAGGCTATTACTCAACTAAAGTCAAAAGTCCAAACCAATATAAATTGTCTTGTCTCATTTGTCTTGTTGCCACAACCGCCAAGATCCACGATTCGTTGAAGCCCGAACAACTGTCCCGGGTACCCCCAAGACAGACTATCAGTGGTAAAACATCGATAGCTAGTGCACCAGGCAGGGGATTTTGATGAATTTTTCTTGAGACCTTGGTGGACCACACCATCAAGATGAGTTATTCGATGGGAACTACCTTTGTCTTTGGGTCCTGGATATGCGAGGTCGACAGTGATGGCAAGCTTCGAAGCCGCCTACTCAAAGAACCAGAACTCGATGACAGCAAGATTGATTCTGATGAAGAAACTCAACTTGCCGAGAAGCTAGCACAACTGTCGACTTCTAATCTGATTCAAGGAAATGACAAAGAAGGTTACGAAACCAACTCAGAGAAGAAGTGGAAGACCTACTCCAACTAAAAAACTTTGATAAAGATACCAAGCACACTTCTGTTCAGACTCCGCAACACAGCATCAATTGTACATGAATATGTCAAAAAGCAGTGCGGCTGCCCAATGCGCAACTAGAGTGCAAGGAACAACTCTTTGAAGCTTATCATCCCATTCTGCAAGCGTCAAGACAGAGAGAAAGAAGAAAAGAAATAAAAAATGTAAAATTTCACGCCAAAAGGGGCTCAAGAAGGATTAATCATGATAGTAATATCAGAAGACTGCATAGTACACTAGCTGGGTTCTTTTTCCACCAAAAGAACACGCCTCAATATCTATTATGAAGAATTACCCTATCAAGAAGGAAAAGAACTGGACTACTCATCCACTGAGGTCATCAGTACAGAAGAAGAAGAAGAAGAACTGGATACCATAAAAGAAGCCACAGAAGGAGGATCATTTACTTGGCAGACATGATGGAAACCTCACTCCGCCACAAATACCCAACATACATGTTGGTATTTCTTAATGTATGCAGGAATCTGCAAGCGTACGGAAGCCTTCACCCGAAAGTATTCTAGATATTGTGTTTTCCACAGGGAATGGAGGTGTTTCTCCTAGCTAGTTCTCCCAAGGAACAACACAAGGGTAGAGATAGAAAGGGGGTAGAGATGGATTCCCATAGCTGTAGGGTCCTAAGGATAGCGTTGCAAGAGTTCTACCTGCTTACTTCGGGGATCGGAGCGCGCCTGGTCTGCCAAGCGATACCGGCCTATTGCTCTACGCTCAACCCGAGCATGGGGGATTACAAAGGATGAACAGGATTAGGTCACTCCCCGCCGCCTACCCCTCAACCGTGGGAAACGTGGCAAACGAAGGTGGACTCTAACTTAGACACCACGTCTACGTTAGCGACTATACTCTAGCGTTACGCAGGGTTATTTGTCTTTTTTAGGGCCCTATACTAGAGTATCCATCATGGGGACAGATGATGAACCTATAAGTAAGAGAAGATCAAGCTAAGCTAAATGAAAGACCTTTATGAATATATATGTAGGAAACACGAATACTCACATAGCCAAGATCCCGTGAAGGAGCCAAGTAGAATATCCGCAGAGGTACAAGGTTGGGGAGGCGCCGACAAGCCCGGCGACTCCTCGCTCACCTTCACATCTCACTCTCTAGTTCTAGATAGCTACTAGGGCATAGCCCTTTGGAGTAGTGCTCTAGCTCTAAGCTTGTGGTGGCTCTTTCTCCCTTGAGTGTTGATGAAATGAGAGGGGAATGGCCCTCCTTTTATAGGTGGAGAGGAGGAGGCTCTATGCAAAAGGGTCATCCCCACATGGAAAGGGGCAAACCGACCTCTGTAGGATGGTTTCGCACCTTCCATATACGAGTGCACACTAGAACCGACCTCCTTGCATTGTGATGGACCGCCACATCGTAGATGGGCCTATTCAGACCCCGCGTAGGGGTGCGCGCCCCTCTCCTAGCGCACGCCAGCATCCTTGGGCCAAATGGGCTGAAATTTGGTGACTTGATAGATATCATTGTTAGCTTTCCAATGCCTGGTGGATCACCCAAAACGGAGTCCGGATGAGTGAGTTATGACCATTTTATCTAGGCATGGTCCTTCTCATTTCATGGTTTTCCTTGTCTTTCTTGGGCCATTTGTATGTATTTTTAAAGTTGCTTTCCTGTAAGTGACAATCACCAAAACTCATGGAATATGTTAGTGTAAGGCCCTATTTACTAAGTTTGGTGTGTCTTTTATATTCTTATTGGCGATATAAAATGTGAGTTAAGGACCGCCAACAAGCCCCCACACTTAGCCCTTTGCTCGTCCTTGAGTAAAGGTTTGGGACTAAGATGGGTCATCTCCTTGATATATATCGTCCATACAAGATATTCCAAGCTTCATCTGCACTTGTGAACTTCAAATTTTCTACCACATTGTCTTGGGTAATTGAATAATGGAACAACATGGATTCAAATCCCCTTGCATCAGTCAGCTCAGAAACTTGGGTTTTCATAAGATTTTTGAAAAAGAAAAGATAGCCTTGCTCCTCAAATGATACACTCTAATCGCTCATATATATGTCTGGCCCTTACCAAGGCATTTAGAAGGTGCCTTCTTTTCATAACCTATCTCTAAAGCTTTTGAGTGGAGTTTTAGTAGGTATGAAAGTGGGCATACTTGCATCATATATATTGTCAAGTCAAAAACTAAACCACACAGAGATACAAGTCATACACATTGATTGAGATGTGCAAGTATGTGAAATACAGGGTAGTTCCTAACTCTAAATATTTTTGGTACTCCAAGCATCATGACTCTCTTTATTGATAGATGGATGATTCTTTGAAGAGTATGGGCTATAAAAGGAAGTATTCAAATTTTTTTAAACGGGGCTTTGGATTTTCCCGTTGTTTATTGCTTTCTCTTTTTTTCTCATGCCCCTTGGCATGTATGTTTTTTCTCTCTCTCTTTTTTATGCCCCTTAGCATATATATATTTTTTTACATAGCCCATATCTCTTTTTAATAAAAACTATGAATGGGGAGATGTCATGATGGAATGCGAGGAGTAATTATATGATGGATAACAAATGCGCAGCTCTCCTCAGGGTAAAAGTCACCATTTTTATTTGGTGGATGACAAATGCACGACTCTCAGGTAAGAGTCGGCATTTTTATTGGGTGGAAGAATATGCAACACTTAGGGTAAGAGTTGGCATTTTTGGTGGACGAGGGGGTGCATGTTGTGCGCAGCTCTTAGTGTAAGCATCGGCATTTTATTAGTGGGTGCGCGTGAATCTCAATCATGGGTGCATGACCATAATCTCACATAGGTCATAACAATTTGACTCAACTCAATGATCCGACAAGCAGTATATGACTAAAGGTTTGCATAAATGAAACATGTCATATGGCCTTAATAGGAAATTCATTATCATTGAGGAGCATGCTATTGTATTTTTATTTTGTAAAATAAATCCGATGTCCATCATAAAAGAGCAAGGTTTAAATCATCCAGCTATATCACACGCTTCAATTATTTCGATAACATGGAGTCCCTATGATAGTTGTTCACAAGCTATAGGAATATTGGCGAGCAATAAGGAGTATGCAAATTTTATCAAAGGATAGCATGGAGATGTTGTATCAAAAAATTTTGTCTCTCTTTTTTTATTTAATAAAATTTAAACTTCAAAACTTTTGGGAGATGTGAGGGTAGAGTTACACAAACCATCATTAAAGATGAAGGAGTTATGTGAATCAAAGATCGGGTCGATTGAACCAAAAGTTCAACCGATCTTCTCTTCAACCTGTTTGTTTGGTCCTTCTGTATGATAAATCACTCAATGTTGTGCATTGTGTTGGGGAGATCTCGAAGGTATGTTAGGTATGCTTGAGAGATCTCCCCCACACTTATTCTTGTACCTATTTTATTTTGAACAAAACAAGAGAAACAAAAGCAAACAAGGGCTCTAATGGCTACAAGACCAGGGAGCAAGAATTTTATTGTGATAACATTTATAATTTATTAAATTTATTATATATATTTATATTTTTTATTATGATGAAAAATTTATTCACCAACTTTTTATTAAAACTCAAGCAAGGCTAAGATAAAGTTGGACCTTAAAACATGCCTTGATTTATCTCCATCATAAATTACTTCTATTGTTTATGAAAGCATAACTCCAGGTTCATTAATCAAGTTCCAACACCATGTCAAAAATTAATTAAAGGAGGTCATTTTAACCTAAGAACCATGCTTAATTTAAAAAGACCTATGGATGTACCTTATATGACTACACCCAAACTAGAGCTTATAACATAGACTAAGGAAGCATGAAGAGTCAGGTTATGGAGACAAATATGAGCAAGTAAATTGGTGAACATTACCTTTGCATACCTGAGGCTATCTACCATCAGCATATATGTATGAGGCATTGACAAAGTTGTTGCTGCCGCTAGCATGATGGCTTTCCTCTGGTGATCTTCATGTCCAGGACACACACACATTGATGCGCATGGGCCATGAGCCTTAATGATGCGTAACTTTGCCAGCTCGAACAAGCTGCTTTGCTCTGCCTTTGGGTTTTAGAGCAAGAACTAGGGCTGGCAGAAGCAAATCTTTTAAACTTCTCATTAGGGCTCCCTTCTTCTCTTTTTTTAAAGATTTTCAAGAGGGCGCCCTATGAGAAGATCAAAATCGAGGATGGCATAGATAAGGAAGTCTAAGAAAAACTTTGATTTTGTTAATTTCCAATGGCATGCCCATAACAATCCCACAATACTCAAAGATGAGTCCTGATGGACTTCTGAAGAGTTTGTCATTCGGGACTAGAGGCATATCGCTCCAAAAAGGGTTTTTGCAGGAATTTATGATGATAGTCCCAACCATGAGGTTGTGTAGGGCATCTATAGGAGTCCCCAAGATATAGTCGTGGAATGTGAAATAATCTGAATTGCTTTAGAAGAATGTTTCACCTTCAAACAACCATTCCTTTAAATGTTCACATTAGAGGAGACTACCTTAGAAAGAAATGTTAGATTTTTGTGCCAAGAAATGTTCGAAGTTCTACCATAATCCTTAAATTTTGATAGCGAACTCCAAATTCCTTCCTTTGGTGTTCGTGGTTCGGGTGAGGGCTCAACAGATGAATCTAAGGATGGTATGGGAAGGGATTTGGCTGATGAGGGCTCCTCAAAACTTGACATGCCCATGTGTGGAGGGATTTGGGTACTATGACGGGAGAAACGTGCTTCTCTAGGATGTAATGAAGGACTTTCCTCTATTCCATCATGGTTTTATATAAATGGCCTTCCAATGGTTATGTCAAAGCATAGGGTGGCATCCATGTCTAGACCCAAACAAAAGATATGCAAAAGCACACTATCGGGTAAAGACAAGTCTAGGCCAGCATGTATTAATATTGTAAACCTGGCCTAGGCTGCACCTATGGACACTTTCTCATTTTGCTTAAAATCAAGGATTTCCCTTGGTAGAGAGTTGATATGGGACACAGGGAAGAATGCAAGACAAGATTTGTCTTTTAAGTTCTTTCTATCCCTATTCAAACTTCCTACGACATTAGTGTACCATTATTTTGCCTCCCTCTTGAGGGAGAACAGAAAAAACTTTCACATAAAAAATTTCTTGTGTCATGCCAAGAATGCTTAGGAATGAACACATTTCCTTAAAATCTTGCAAATGGTTTAAAAGGACCTTCATCATCAAAACCTGAGAAGGGTTGTGCCCGAACCATGGCTTTCAAACTGGGTGGAGTTATAGTAGGATGAAAATTTTGGTTTTTGAAAAAGATTTTGGCTCAATGAATTCCCGCTTTTGAAGCAAAAATATTTTGAAATAAATTCGGCTTCATGATAGTAGCACCAAATAAGATAAATATTTTGTTTTATAAAATAAAATATAAAATAATTTTTTTGCTTTATAAATAATGATACAAATACAAGGATGAACTAGGTTCAAAGAAAATAGCAACCGTTCCCCGACAGCAACACCAGAAAGCTTGTTGGTATTTTTTAACGTATACAGGAATCCACAAGCGTACGAAAGTACCATTGTAGCCTTCACCTAGAAGTATTCAAGGTGTCGTATTTTCCACAGGGAACGGAGGTGTTTCTCCTAGCTAGTTCTCCCAAGGAACAACACAAGGGTAGAGATAGAAAGGGGGTAGAGATGGATTCCCATAGCTTTAGGATCCTAAGTATAGCGTTGCAAGAGTTCTACCTGCTTACTTTGGGCACCGGAGAACGCCTGGTCTGCCAAGCAATACCAGCTTGTTGCTCTACGCTGAACCTGGATGTGGGGGATTACAAAGGATGGACGGGACTAGGTCACTCCTCGCCGCCTACCCCTCAACTGTGGGGAATGAGGCAAACGAAGGTAGACTCTTACTTAGACACCACGTCTACGTTAGCGACTATACTCTAGCGTTGCGTAGGGTTATCCATCTTTATCAAGGCCCTCTACTAGAGTATCCATCATGGGGATAGATGACGAACCCATAAGCAAGAGAAGATCAAGCTAAGCTAAACAAAAGACCTTTATGAGCATGTAGGAAACACGAATAGTCACTTATTCAAGATCCCGTGAAGGAGCCAAGTAGGATATCCGTCGAGGTATAAGGTTGGGGAGGTGCCAATAAGCCTGGCGACTCTCCACTCACCCTCACATCTCACTCTCTAGCTCTAGATAGCTACTAGGGCATAGCCCTTTGAAGTAGTTCTCTTGCTCTATGCTTGTGGTGGCTCTTTCTCCCTTGAGTGTTGATGAAATGAGAGGGGAATGGCCCACCTTTTATAGGTGGAGAGGAGAGGGCTCTATGCAAAATTTTCATCCCCACATGGAAAGGGGAAAACCGACCTCTGTAGGATGGTTTCGCACCTTCCACGTATGAGTGCACACTAGAACCGACCTCCTTGCATCGTGATGGACCGTCACACCGAAGATGGGCCTATTCGGACCCCGCGTAGGGGTGTGCGCCCCTCCCCTGGTGCGCACCGGCATCCTTTGGCTAAATGGGCTGAAATTTGGTGACGTGATAGATATTGTCATTATCTTTCCAACGCCTGGTGGATCACCCAAAAAGGAATCGGGATGTGTGAGTTATGGCCATTTTATCGGGCATGGTCCTCCTTATTTGATGGTTTTCCTTGTCGTTCTTGGCCCATTAGTATGTATTTCTAGAGTTGCCTTCCTATAAGTGATAATCACTAAAACTCATGGAAAATGTTAATGTAAATCCCTATTTACTAAGTATGGTGTGTCTTTTATATTCTTATTGGTGGTATAAAATGTGAGTTAAGGACCGCCAACAAGCCCCCACACTTAGCCCTTTGCTCATCCTCGAGTAAAGGTTTAGGACTAAGATTGATGGACAGAGAAGAAGGACAAGGAGAATTAGAATATAGGGGCAATAGAACCCACTACAGAAGATCACCATCACCAGACTACAGGAGAACAAACTCTTATGATAGGTTCCCATGCTTCACAAGAAGGCTACAAATGATGAAGCTACCTCAAAAGTTCAAACCATCAAATCACTTGAAGTACAACGGCAAAGAAGAACCAAGATAGTGGCTCAGAGTTTACTCTCAATCAATCAAATTGGCCGGTGGAGATGATGACTTAAAAACACTATTCTTTCCAATGGTGCTCAAAGCAATGCCTCTCCAATGGTTTGATAAACTACTAGTAGGATCTATCAAACATTGGGGAGACCTATAGAAGACATTTTGTGACCACTTTGCTAGAATAATCACACATCTTACAGCTGAACTAAGAGAAGTTGGAAAAAAGAAGGGAGAAACTTTTAGGGAATATTATAGAAGATTTAGTGAAGTAAGAGAACAAGTACATGACATCGCTGACAGAGAAGTTATAGATGCATTCAGCAATGGCATTTTTGCAAGAAGGTAGTTCAAAGATTTATGTGATGAGAATCCTAAAACAAATGAAGAGTTCAAAGAAGCCATTGAGAAGCTAATCTTAATAGAAGAAAAGACATGAAGAAAATATTCTAAAAATAGAGAGAATTCCGATAGAAGAAGTGGAAGAAATGATAACAGATTCAATGATAACAGATTCAACAACAATAGATACAATGACAAGAGACCAAGACAAGACAACATGGTGGCTGCTACAGATAACAAAAGAAGAAATTATAACAACTACAACAACAACAATGGAAATAGCAGCACAAGTTATAAAGAAAGAGCAGATATAAAGGCCAGACAATACGAAGACATCAAGAATGCACCATCATGCACCTAGGGAGAGGTCATAAATTAAAAGACTGTTATGACTTCATCAACCGATACAAGAGAGCAGGTGGATACCCAAAAGACAAATAAGAAGGACCAAAACAAGAAGAGAAGAGACCAGAGGGAGATTTTCAAGAACACAAGCAATAGATACATGTGATATTCTCAAGAGTACCCAGAGCAAGAAGCAAACAGTAGGAAAAGCTAGCCCATAGAGCGATCATGGCAACAGAACATGCAACACCAAGATATCTGGATTGGTTAGAGTACCCGATAATTTTCTCAAGAGAAGATCAATGGACAAGCATAGAAAATGCAAGATACTACCCACTAGTTCTTGCACCCATGGTGGCAAGAGCATTAGTACCCAAAGTACTCACTGATGGAGGAGCAAGATTAAACATCATCTTTTCTGAAACACTAAAGAAGATGAATATGGATTGTGAGGGCATGATTTCACCAACAAGCACACCTTTCTATGGGATAATACCCGAGAGAGTAGCAATGCCATTAGGACAGATCACATTGCCAGTCATGTTTGGCACAAAGGAGAAATACCACACAGAATTCATCAAGTTTGAAGTGGCAGATTTTGAATCATGCTACCATGCTATTCTTGGGAGACCAGCATTGACCAAATTCATGGTAGTCCCACATTATCTTGTTATTCAAGATTCCCACAACAAAGGGAGTGCTATCACTAAGAGGAGATCTCAAGAAGTCTTATGAGTGTGACATTTAAGCAATCCAAATATCAGAGAAGATACAAGACCAGCAGACAGGAAGGGAGATAGCAATGCTAGCAATGGAAATGAACCCAAATGAAATAGAAATACCCACAAAGAAGTTGGGAAAAATCTTTTCAACTCCAAAAGAAGTTCAGAAAAAGAAGATAGACCTACAGACTGGTGATTCTGAGAAGACGACAATCATCAGTGTAGAACTCAATCCTAAATAGGAACTTGCGCTCAGCAAATTTCTCAGGGACAATAAAGATATCTTTGCATGGAAGCCAGCTGACATGCCAGGAGTCCTGAGAGATTTGGCTGAGCATACAATTGATGTCAATAAGGGAAAATACCCTAAAACAGAAGCTAAGAAGGTTCGCACCTGATACAAAAGCAGCAATCAAAAAGGAACTCACCAAGCTCATGGTAGCAGGATACATCAGGGAGATATTAAACCCTAATTGGTTCACAATTCCAGTACTCATAGAGAAAAAAACTCGACAGAGTGGCACATGTGCATTGATTACACAGACCTCAATAGATATTGTACAAAGGATCCCTATAGCCCACCAAGGATCAATCAAGTGATAGTCTCAATAGCAGGATCAGCCCTACTATCATCCTTAGATTGCTACTCTGGTTATCTATAGATATCACTCAGAGAAGAAGACCAAAGCAAGACATCTCTTATCACACCTTTTGGGGCATATTGCTACAAGTCAATGTCATTCGGGTTAAAGAACGCGGGAGCAACATATCAAAGGGCAATACAAACATGCTTGGGAGATCAAATTGGCAAGAACACAGAAGCATACATAGATGATGTGGTGGTCAAAACAAAAGAACCCGATTCACTGATAGCAGACTTGGAAGAAACCTTCACAAACTTGAAGAAGTGGATTTGGAAGCTAAATCCCACGAAATGTGTATTTAGGGTTCTAGCAGGACAATTACTTAGTTTTCTAGTTAGCAACCATGGCATTGAAGCAAGCATAAAGTAAATAAAAGCAGTTATAGACATGGGTCCACCCAAGTGCATCAAAGATGTTCAGAAGCTAACAGGTTGCATGGCAGCATTAAATAGATTCATATCTCAACTTGGTGAAAAAGAGATACCTTTCTTCAAGCTACTTAAGAAAATAGGCAAATTTGAGTGGACAAAAGAAGCCCAAGATGCATTTGACAAGATAAAAGAATATTTAGCATCATCACCAGTATCGGTACCACCAACCTACTAAGAATGTGGTAAGCACGACCATTGTGGTGGAAAGAGAAGAACTGGACACATATACAAGGTGCAGAGACCAGTCTACTATGTGAGTGAAGTACTAATAGAATCAAAAGTCAGAACCCACACGTGCAAAAGTTACTCTATGCAATCCTTATATCCTCAAGAAAGCGAAGGCATTATTTTCATGAGCACAAGATCATAGTGGTAACAGAATTCCCCTTTGCTAAAATCTTACAAAATAGAGATGCAACATGAAGGATATCAAAATGGGCAATAGAACTTGGGTTGTTTAATATAGAATTCCAGTCAAAAATAGCCATCAAATCTCAAGCACTAAGTGACTTTATAGCTGAATGGACAGAAATCAACCTGAAACAACCTAAGGCAATCACAGATCATTGGAAGATGTACTTTGATGGATCACTCAAACTAGGAGGAGCTGGCATAGGAATATTGTTTATATCACTAGAAGGAAAATAGTTCAAGTACATACTACAAATTCTATGGAAAGCAACCAACATTGAAGCAGAATATGAAGCATTAGTCCATGGGCTATGAGTTGTGAGTTCTTTAGCAATAAAAAGGTTATTTGTCTATAGTGACTCAACAGTTGTGATCAACCAAGTCAATAAAGAGTGGGACTACACAAAGGACAACTGTTGGTGTTTCTTAGTGAAAGCAGAAAAGTTCGTAAGTGCACGAAAATACCGTTGTAGCACTTCACCCCGTGGTAAGTAGGGTATCATATATTTCACAAGGAACGGTAAGTTCAGGCAAATCCCTAATAGAGTTGCCCTGAGGTAGGAGGTAGAAAACTGGGGTAGTGAGGTTTTTGAATGGCTGGTTCCTAGGAGGAAGGTAGCCGAGCCGCTAAGATCCTGCTTTGGGCATCGGAGTATACCTGATCTGCTAGACGATGCTGGCCTGTTGCTCTACACTGAACCCAGACATGGGGGATTACAAAGGACGGACGGGACTAGGTCACTCCCTGCCGCCTACCCCTCAACCATAGGGAATGAGGCAAATGAAGGTAACTCCTCGCTTAGACACTACCTCTACACTATTAGTTACAGCTCTAGCATTGGCTAGGAACTTCCATCTTTATCAAGAGTCCTCTACTAGAGCCCCCACCACAAGGACGAGTGATGAACCCACAAGATAATAATGGACAAGGATAACTTGCTGAAAGGAAAAGTACCAAAAGGTAAACACGAACCTCTTACTTTAAGTACTAAGATGTCACCGAGGTACAAGCGAGGAAAGAGTAAACAAGTCCAGCACTCCTCCCCGAGGAAGACTGTGCTTTCGAGAATACTCTGTAGAGTTTCTTCACTCTTGAACCTCTCTCACTCCCTACTTGTGTCTAGCTAGGGCTAGGTATAGTGGCTCTACTCCTCCTCTATAGTGTAACTTGGGAATAGAGGGAGAAGAATGTAGAGAATGAGGAAGAATAAATGAAAGAATGAGAATAAGAATATTGTTTTATGGGGGAAGAGAGCCCAAGTTTAAATAGGAGGTGGAGAGGTCGGTTTTGGAGCGCAAAATGACCAATACACCGCTGAACCACCTTTGAGAGCATTAATTGCACTGCTTGACCAAAGCTAGGTCCTGTTGCTAGCCTGGCACGGGCGCGCGCTAGCCTGGCATGGGCATGCACCCCTTGTTGGTGCTATCCCCTGACCGACTTTGTAGCTGGACCTCTGGCTGGACCTGGACTCAGCCCATGTGGTGCACTATTGTCGGTTTGCTCCAGTTAGACTGATTCCTGGTTGGTCTTCTTGATTTGCCATGGGCCAAATGATGAAGTGTTGAATCTCATTTGTTTTCTTCATTTCTTGGACCAATTGGATATAAATCATGATTGACCTACAAAACAAGTATACACACAAAAACTATGGAATTTGTTAGTATAAAAATCATATTTCTATAGTTTTGGGTGTTTCCTATACTAATGTTGGTGGGGTTAGAAATGAGTTAAGGACCGCCAACAAGCTCCCCCACACTTAGCCCTTTGCTCGTCCTCGAGTAAAACTCTGAAGGACTAGGTTTTATTCTCCCAAGATGTTAAGCTGCATATAGATTATTCCGATCTTCACCTGCATCTATGAACATTCATGGTGTCTACCAAACAATCATAGAGTGATTAAAAGATGGAATAGCCGGTATTCAAGTCAACCCACTCTACTCCTGCTCAGAACTTGGGGGTTTTTAGAGTTTTTGTAAAGAAAGATAGCATAGCTCCTCTTACGATGCTCTCAAGTCACTCATTTGAATTTCTTTCCTTACCAAAGAGCTGATTGCTCATCCTATCTCTAAAAAGGCTAATATCTAGAGTTCATAGGTAGGAATGAGTTGCACGCTTACCTTGCATATATTGCCACATCAAACCCCGGATCCTTGGAGGAAAGGACATAGCCCTAGATCAAATATGTGCATCAACAACAACAACAACAACATAGCCTTTTGTCCCAAGCAAGTTGGGGTAGGCTAGAGATGAAACCCAAAAGAGGCATGAAAACAAAGAACACATAAATGGTACAAGAAAAAGATTACGGTTCAGGCACGTTAATTGCTAGTCTTCAAGCGCTCCTATCCATAGCTAAATCCTTAGAGATATTCCACTCCTTAAGGTCTCTCTTAACCGACTTGTCCCAAGTCAGTTTAGGTCGATCTCTGCCTCTCTTTACATTATCGACCCGCTTTAGAACCCCAATACGCACCGGTGCCTCAGGAGGCCTCCGTTGGACATGGCCAAACCATCTCAACCGGTGTTGAATCAATTTTTCCTCAATTGGTGCCACCCCAACCCTATCCCGAATATCATCATTCCAGACTCTATCCCTCCTTGTGTGCCCACAACACCATTGTAACATACGCATCTCTGCTACACTCAATTGCTGGATATGTCGCCTTTTTGTAGGCCAACATTCAGCACCGTATAACATCGTCGGATGAATCGTTGTCCTATAAAACTTACCTTTTAACTTCTGAGGCACCCTTCTATCACAGAGGACGCCTGAAGCTTGACGCCATTTCAACCAACCGGCTAAAATTCTATGCCTAACATCTTCATCAATGTCACCATCCTTTTGTAGCAGCGATCCTAAATACCAAAAAGTATCCTTCTTGGCCACCACTTGCCCATCGAGGCTAACGTCTCCCTCCTCATTCCTAGTCATGCTGAAATCGCACCTCATGTACTCGGTCTTGGTCCTACTAAGTCTAAACCCTTTCGACTCTAACGTGTGCCTCCACAGTTCTAACTTCCTATTAACCCCTGTCCTAGTCTCATCCACTAGCACCACATCATCAGCAAAGAGCATACACCAAGGGATATCACCATGTATGTCCATTGTGACCTCATCCATCACCAAAGCAAATAAATAAGGGCTCAATGCCGACCCTTGATGTAGTCCTATTTTAATTAGAAAGTCACTGGTGTCGCCATCACATGTTCAGACATACGTCACCACATCCTTGTACATATCCTTGATGAGGGTGATGTACTTAGTTGGGACTTTGTGCTTTTCCAAGGCCCACCACATGACATTTCTCGGTACTTTGTCATATGCCTTTTCGAGGTCAATAAAGACATGTGCAAGTCCTTCTTCTACTCCCTATACCTCTCCATCAACTGTCGTAATAAGAAAATTGCCTCCATGGTCGACCTACCAGGCATAAACCCAAATTGGTTTTGGGTCACACTTGTCACTCTTCTTAGGCGATGCTCGATAACCCTCTCCCAGAGCTTCATCGTATGGCTCATCAACTTAATCCCATGATAATTAGTACAACTTTGGACATCTCCCTTGTTCTTGAAGATCGGTACTAATATACTTCTCCTCCATTCTTCAGGCATCTTGTTTGACCGAAAAATGAGGTTAAAAAGCTTAGTTAACCATACTATCGCTCTGGCACCTAGGCATCTCCACATCTCAATGGGGATACCATCAGGGCCCATCGTTTTACCTCCCTTCATCCTCTTCAAAGCCTCCCCGATCTTTTCCTTCTGAAATCTCCTCACGAAACGTCTGTTGGTATCGTCAAATTAGTCATCCAACTCCAAGGTAGGACCCTCATTCTTCCCATTAAACAACTTGTCAAAGTACTCTCTCCACCTGTCCTTGATCTCCTCATCCCTCACCAAAAGTTGATCCATCCCATCCTTGATGCATTTGATTTGGTTGATGTCCCTCGTCTTTCTCTCGCGGATCCTAGCCATCCTATAAATGTCCTTCTCCCCTTCCTTCGTGCCTAGTCGCTGATAAAGGTCATCATACACCTGGCCTTTTGCTACACTCACCGATTGTTTTGCAACCCTCTTCGCCATTTTATAGCCCTTAATGTTGGCTGCACTCTTATCATGATGGAGGCGCTTGAACCACTCCTTCTCCCTAATAGCCCTTTGCACCTTGTCATTCCACCACCAGGTGTCTTTCGCTTCCCGTTTGCCTCCCCTACTCACTCCAAACACATCCGAAGCCACCTTCCAAACACATGTTGTGATCTTTAGCCACATGCCATCTGCATCTTCTCCTTCTTCCCACGGCCCCTCATCTAGCATCCTCTCCTTAAATGTTTGCGCTGCTTCCCCCTAAGCTTCCACCATTTTGTTCTCTCAATCTTGGCCCGATTGTCCCGATGGACACGTACCCTAAAGCGAAAATCCGCCACCACAAGCTTGTGTTGAGGGACAATACACTCCCCAGGTAACACCTTACAATCTAAGCAAGCACGTCTATCCCCCCTCCTTGCAAGAATAAAGTCGATCTGACGCAGGTGTTGTCCGCTACGAAAGGTCACTAGATGGGATTCTCTCTTCTTAGAGACAGTGTTCGCTATCAACAAATCGTAGGCCAACCCGGAGTTCAAAACATCCTCCCCCTCTTGATTTCTACTACCATACCCGAAACCCCCATGCACCCGCTCGAAACCTACATTAGTCGCACCCACATGGCCATTGAGGTCTCCTCCTATGAAGAGTTTCTCGCTGATAGGCACAGTACTAACCATGCTATCGAGATCTTCCCATAACTGCCTCTTGGTGCTCTCGCAAAGACCTACCTATGGGGCATAGGCACTGATCACATTCAGAGCCAAATCTCCAACTACCAACCGGACTAGGATAATCCGGTCGCATGTGGTGCATGTGGTGCGTGACTTCTCATGGCAAGAGTCAGCAAGAATTTATTTGGTGGGTGCAAGTGAAATTTGATCTTGGGGATATGAAGCTTCTCTCACATAGATCATAGAGGGTGATACAACCCAACACAAAAGTAAGCGACTATGTGTCATGTAATAATTTTTAAGTGATATGTATATGGCTCTAGTAGGAATTAATTCATCATAGAGGAGCATGATATGTATTTTGAATTTGTAATTAAATCCCAAGTCTATTGCAAGAGAAAAAACAAGTATCATATCACTCTACCATCTCACATTCGTCAATAACTTAGATAGAAATAGGGTCCCTACTAATAGTTGTTCACAGCTCTAGTACTTCTTGTATTGCGAACGGTACCTGCCCTTTGTTTATCAATGAGTTGAGATTCCTCCAGGTTGTCTTCAGGTTGCTGCTTGTCCTAGGAACAAATAAGGTGAAGGATAAAATTACACGCCAATTTGTGCAGTATCAGATGATAGCAGTAAAAAGTTGTCAATTCACAGTCAACCTATTTTGAGGAGACTAAAAGTTGTGGGCTAGGCTCAACATCTTGAGTACTCGTGTTTGTTGCAACCGCCACCACCTCTGCAATTGAAGTTACATTGTTGTTTGGCTAGACAGACACAGACAGTTAGTTGTAGAACCTAAGGAAAGAAAGTCATTCAACAACTAGCTTTCACAAATTAACATTTTGCATTACTAGTACCATTAAAGGTCGAAGCGAAGCTTGGCTTGAATTGGCCATCCCAACACTCGAGCACTCCATACAAACTCTGCCTTCCTGCTGAATAAAATCATTCTCATTGACATATGCACACGATAGTAAACTAAGCCACAATATCATAAGGCTATGTGATAAATTTTTTGCAATTAGTTAAACTGAAATTGGAAGCACCGACAACAAAAGCATGGACTAAATTGTTTCAAAATTAAGCAATAAAGAAATACAAGGTGTTCACAACAATAACAAAGTCACAATGATTAAGAATTTGTGTTCACAAACAAATAAAGTAAAATGCATAAGTTATCCAGAACCATTGGCACTATCCGTACTATTTTAATGGCTCAACGACATAGTGGTCACAATCATTCAGAAACATAGATGGTGACAAGAAAAGCACATATCAAAAGGCATAAATTATTGATTGGCATTGGTACTATTATACTAGATAGACATTACAATTAAAAAAATCCTAGCTTTTGCAACAACTCAAGTGTATGAGGATGCCAAAATATGAAGTAATTAACTGGCTATAGCTTACAACCATTTAGTAGAAAGCCTAAAATAAAGTGTTACGTTCACCAAGTTCAAATTTTATTAATGAAGTTAAACAAATCAAAAAAATCCAATGCTGCTTTTTTGTCAAAATGTTCAGCTGTATGCAGTGGGCAAGAAACTGACTCTGCAATTCTCAATGTATTTTATCTGAAACCTACTAATGCTAAAGAATCACAGCATGAAAATTAAGAAAAGGTTCAGAACTGGCATCCTAACCATACTATTAGTAATATATAATATCACCGGTCCTCATTAACTGATAAACAACTCATGTGCTACAGCTGCTCTCTACCAAGATGATGACTGGTGATTCAATTCAGAATGGTTGCATGCATTCTTTTCTCAACTTAGTGGAGAACGTGAGATGCAACCAATAAACATGAAAAAACTAAAATACTCCTAAAAAATCAATTCAATGAATTGTTACCTACACTATTATTTCTGCTGAGCCCATGTTAAGGCACCATTTAGTTCAAGACAGATCTTGTTGAAAGATCATTTTTTGCTAAAGGTCAACAAGTATGATCAAAATCATAGATCTGATGATTATCCTCTCGATGGACATAACCACAAGAACAGTTATAGCTGAACAAGACCTATTTTATAAGGCAAGCAAGAGACATCACATGTCACAAGTGGCTGACTTGAGAGCAATTAAATGCACCTGATTCCACATCAGCAACAACAGACTTCAGTAAACCAACCATCAATATAAACATAGCCTTTACTGAAATTGAGAGGGAGCACTTATCTCTGAGTCAGGAAGTTGGTGGCAGAGACCATTGATACAGCCTTAGGTTTGACATATGATCCATCCATAAAAATATGATCCATCCATAAAAATCTAGGTGCCCTTACAGGATTTATGATCAGGTCAATTCTCAAGTTTAGAGTGTGTGCCCATCTGAGTTCCAAGCTCTGAGTTAAGTGTCTGCTCCTTTCTTCCCCTGTTAGCATAAACAAGTTAGATTAAAAAGGAAGTCGGATGTAATAAAGATTAATGCAATAAGGAGTAGTACTTAAACAAAGCAAGGCATCAAGGGTACCTGACAGTAGCTATACAGACTACAGTAGACTAGTATAAGATTACACAAACTAAAACAGTACTTTACAGACAAATGTGGAGCTAAAAGGGATGAGATGGCACATGATAAATGATATCACATAGGCAGCAACCAACAAACACTAAGTCAACCTGATAGTATTTTCTTTGTATTTTCAGTTCCTCTTTTCCAAAATAGAAAGGGTTATAAAGAGACATTACACTTAACAAACAGAACATACAAAAACTAGTAGTTTTCAAAATTTGTAAGCACCTCAATATATCAATAGTCAGTCCTCCTTAGTCTCAATCTAACTTTATACTATATGCATCACCAGAATATTACAGTAGCTAGCAATTGATAATTGTCTAGAGCATTAGACGAGGAGCATTTCCACCTTGTTGAACTGGACGAGGACAAACACATGACTGCTTCAAATGTCTGAGCAGTAAACCGTGATACTCAGTGTAATGCAGTTAGGCAACAATGGTTATTATCATAAGATTAATGTATATTGATTTAGTGCATACAATAGGTATGCTATTTTGTAGTATAAACATAGGAATTTACTAGACAAGGGATCTAACATTCAGAAATTTGGTTTAAAATACAGCACCAGCAGACCAAATTGCAAGAAGTAGCCATCAAGCAGTACTACAGTAGGCTTTTGTTTATCATTGCGTCCTCTTGTATATCACAAGCATCCGAGTGTGCATATGCAGCAAGATAGATTATTCCTCACTCACTATCCAAGCAAACATCATTTTGGTACCAGGCACACATACACATCTAAGATCTAACTCAGGAATAGTTCACCTCTTGCCATTAGATGCCAATCGAACCATCAGAACCATCTCAAGATGGCTCAAATTGAATACAAAAATTAATGGCAAGAGAAGAAGGGAGAGCTCACCTCACCTAGGAGCAAGCGAAGGGGTGAGGTCAGAGGAGGACGGTCTCCCGTCTGCTGTAGCTCGACGTCGCCTCAGGCTCCTTTTGGTCTGGGAACCAGCCCACCGAAAGACACCCGAGTGCGAGAGAAGCTGACCAAGGGACAAGCCGCCGATGACGCGTTCGCTACAGCCCCAAGACGCATCGCCGCCGCTGGCAACCGTCATCGGCAGAATGGGGGAGGGGAGGGACCGGATCATGGCTTGTCAGGGGAGGAGCGAAGCCCCACCGCCGCAGCTCCAGGCGGCTCCGCACCGTCGTTAGTGAGGAACAGGCGGGGCCGCGCCCACCGCCGCTGCTGGGGGAGCCGAGCTCTAGGGGAGCCGTGGGTGGGCGAGGGCGCACCGTGGGTGGGCGCCGCCAGGGGTCGGGAGCCCAGGCGTGTGAGCTGCCACCTTCCGTCGGTCCTCTGCTTGGCGCGCGCCGTCACCGGCCGGTGGAGAGGCCTGTCGGGGCGCCGCTCAGTACGAGGCTGGCGGCCAGGGGTGTGGGGGTGGAAAGGAAAGGTTTAGGGTTTGGTGGTGTATATATACTAGGCCCGGAAAGATGGCCCTGCTGGGCCGGTGGTTGGGCCGGCTCCCTGTTGGGCTGTTCGGGTTGGCTGGTGCCAGCTGGTTGGGTAGAATAATATTTGTTTTATAATATTTTTTACAATATTATTTTAAAACATAAGAACAAATTTTTCCAAATGCAAAAAGGACCAATGTATCAAATGTAGATCTTGATTAGTTGTACAATCTTGGCATTTAAACTTTTTTTATTTGAGGTCATTTGGAGGCTCAATTGACCGAGTTTGATCAAGACAAATTTTGAATTAAGGAAAAAATGACACTTTAACCATAGTTTTTAAAGCCCTAAATGATCTCAAATAAAAAAGTCATAAATACCATATTTGCTGAACTCATTAAGATCTATATAGGTTATTTTGATCAACTTTGTATTTGACAAAGCGTTCGCAAAGTGTAGTTCTAAATCCACAAGTCTCACATATAATTTCACAAAGTCTATTTGAGATTCAAGACTTTATGACTAGTGTTTATTAACACTTTCTAAAATAAAAAAGGACCTATGTATAAAATGTAGATCTTGATGAGTTATACCAATATGGTATTCAAAAGTTTTTCATTTGAGGTCATTTAGTTTCTCATTTGACCAGATTTGACCAAGTCAAATCTAAAAATTTTAAAAATATAACTAGTGTTTACTAATACTTTCTCAAATACAGAAATGACTTATGTATCAAATGTATACCTTGATGAGTTGTACAATCTTGGTATTCAAACTTTGTTCATTTGAGGTCATTTGGAGGCTCAATTGACCAAGTTTGACCAAGTCAAATCTTGGATTAAGAAAAAATGACACTTTGACCATAGTTTTTAGAGCCCTAAATGATCTCAAATAGAGAAGTAATGAATACCATGTTTATTGAACTCATCAAGATATACATATGGTATTTTGGTCAACTTTGCATTTGACAAAGTTTGGACAGTTAAAATGTTGAATTTTAAAATTTTCACGGCTCAAATCCAGTTTTCAGAACCCTAGATGGTCTCAACTCGAAAAGTTATGAATACCAAGATTGGTCCACTCATTAAGACCTAGATCTGATACATAGGATGTTTTTGTATTTGATAAAGCGTTCGTAAAGTGTAGTTCTAAATCCACATGTCTCACATATAGTTTCATAAAGTCTATATGAGATTCAAGATTTTATGACTAGTGTTTACTAAAACTTTCTCAAATACAAAAAATATTCTATGTATCAAAAGAAGATCTTGATAACTTTGATACATAGGATGTTTTTGTATTTGATAAAGCGTTCGTAAAGTGTAGTTCTAAATCCACATGTCTCACATATAGTTTCATAAAGTCTATATGAGATTCAAGATTTTATCACTAGTGTTTACTAAAACTTTCTCAAATACAAAAATGTTCTATGTATCAAAAGTAGATCTTGATAACTTCTATAAATATGGTATTCAAAAGTTTTTCATTTGAAGCCATTTAGTGCCTCATTTGACAGGTTTGACCAAGTCAAATCTTAAATTTTAAAAATATGACTAGTATTTACTAATACTTTCTCAAATACAGAAATAACTTATGTATCAAATGTAGACCTCGATGAGTTGTACAATCTTAGTATTCAAACTTTGTTCATTTGAGGTCATTTGGAGGATCAATTGACCAAGTTTGACCAAGTCAAATCTTAGATTTTTAAAAATACGACTAGTGTTTACTAACACTTTCTCAAATACAAAAATAAATTATGTAAGAAATGTAGATCTTGATGTGTTTTACAATCTTGATATTCAAAAGTTTTTTATTTAAGGTCGTTTAGTGTCTCATTTGACCAAGTCAATCGTGGATTTTAAAAACATGCGACTAGTGTTTACTAACACTTTCTCAAATACAAAAATAAACTATGTAACAAATGTAGATCTTGATGAGTTGTACCATGTTGGTATTCAAAAGTTTTTCATTTGAGTTCATGTAGTGTAAACACTTATTTATGTATTTTATTAAATTAATAAAATAAGATGTAAATCGCAAAAATCAAAATAATTCCTGTTTAGAAAAATATGAAAACTTATAGCAATTTTTTTAAAGAAATCTCTTAACAAGACCTACAACTTTCATTTGGGTTATTTTTTAATCTAACCTCGTTCGAACAATTCAATTTTTTAATTTCAAAATACGAAAAATAAAAAATTACAGAGGCGCCAAATAGTTCGGTGCCCGGCGCCAAGATTTTGAGCATGGTAGATTTTTATTGACACGGGGCGCGAAAGCGCTGGTCAAGACCGGCCTAAACTCCCTGCGAATTCTCCGAGAAGAAAAAGACCCGTCTCCCCACATATCAGGCCGCCTAACCCACATATCAGGCCACCTAACACTACGCCGCCCTCTCCACCTCCACTTCAGCGGCGAGGAGACAAGGCGCGGCCAGCGTCCCCTCCCTGCCATCGACGCAGCACCGAAGAGACGAGGTGCTGCCCCCGGCCTCCCCCCCCCCTCGTCGTCGTCAGCGCCCGAGGAGATGAGGTGCAGTCCCCGCGCGTTCCCTGCCTCGCCCTACGCCAGTCGCCAGTTGCCTAGTTCCTCGTCGTGTCCTTCACCGGCGACGAGCGCCCACCAGGGCAACAGGTATGCACGCCCCTTCTCTTCCTTTCTATTGCAGCGAGCACCCGTACCCTAATGGCCTAACCTAGGCTATTTGGTTATTTGCATCCGGATCTGATCTAATTACATGTGTTCATCATGCATGAGGCGATGTGTGGCTGATTAGAGTCATGATATGTTTACTGTACTGCTAGATTGCAGTTAAATTAATCTATGTACTGGTACTGCTTGTTAATTTAACTTGTGATGTTCATCGAGATGTGACTGCCTTGGTACTAAATGCTTTAAATTGTGCATCATCTTTTTCTGGAGGTATTTGAATATGATGGTCCAATTTCTTAGTAATAGATCAGATATCTGTTGTTGATGAACTGATTCAGACATCAAGCATTCACTGGTTCGCTGATGAACTGATTCAGGCATCAAGCATAGCAGACGATTTGTCAATTTGTTAATTAACATGTGTTGCAGCCTTCAATTTTCTTACTGTGTTGCCAAGACCATTTTATTGATTATTTGTGTAGAGTGTAGACTAGTAGTCCTTGCAGTAGCACATAAGCTTGCTACATAGTAATCCTTTAATAAAGTTGGACCATCCTGTATTACTACGGAATGCTCAGTAATGATTTTGGTAGTTCACTTCTAAAATTTATGCTTACATTTTCCTGAAGGAACAAAAGTCAAGAACAAACTACGGCTAGCTGTAACACTTCTGAAACTATTCGTAGTTCACTTCTAAAATTTCTGCTTACTGTAACAATGCAGGAACATGAGCTCATGGGTGACCTTTGGACATTCAGACATGTTTCCAGATGACTCATATATCTTCCTGTATTTTATTTGTCAAGTAGCATACAACCACGTGTCCGTCAATAGTCAAATCTAAAGCACTAGTTGCTAACAGTACTAACTGCTTGGGCTTGCTTATTGTTCTTTTATTTAGTATGTTCTTGATTTATTACGACAAGGATAGATGTGAACCTGAATGGATTTGAACATGAAGATTCAGAAACATGGCTGTCAGTTCAAAAAACTAGATCTTTGTAGTCAAAGTTATATGTATGACATGCAGCATACCATTCCAATTGGAAATTTTTAATTGCCACAGATCTTAAAACAAGAAAGCTTGTGTGGAGATCTTTTTTGTCTCCACATTAAATCTAAGTCTTGTTCTCACAGCAAAATCATGTTTATTTCTTTAGTTGTTTGCATTACCTGGTGCTATATCTGTAATTTAGGCTAACTGAAAATCGACACTGGTCTTTTATAATTAATTTTAGTCACCATAATTTAGTCATATAATTACTCATATATTGTGTATGAATTTGTAGCAATCAATTCATCTTTTATTTTGTGGCCAGATAATTAGCTCATATCTGCAGCAGCTTTGCTTCAGCTTTTAGGCAGTGACAGCTGACTAAGTACTAGTGTCATTATGTACGGATGGTATGCAGATCACATAGAAATACCTGTAATGGGCAAGCTTTTGTTTTACATGGGAATTACTCATAAATATTTGTACAGTTATTATGTGAAACAGTAGAAATCAACTGTTACTATGAAAAACAGCCTATCTGCACCCAAAGTTGTTATATATTGAGCTTGGCAGTGTACATAATCAGCACCCTAACACCACTTCCTATGTAACACCTGTACCCAATTACAATTTGCTATATATGGTATCGTTAGAAACCACTTTTAGGCAGTAGACTATATATGTACAATTACTATGTAAAACTACCTATCATGTGAGTTTCTGATTTTTAAGTGTACATAGAAATACTGTGCATTATTGTGAGATCATTAATATGTTACCAGGTCACTTTAACTTCTTTTATCCAGCAACCTAGCATGCAAATGTGTGCTTGACTACCTTACAGTATGTGCAGAATAGTCTGCTATCTTTACAACAGGAACTTTTCTAATAGATTTTTCCTAGGTACTTACTGTACTACTTTGCTTTGCATGAGCATGCACTCTTTTTTTACTAGCAGAGTTTACAGGATTAAGATAAATCGACTTGCTTAATATTTCACAGAAGTTTTTTCTAAGTTCTTGTTGTATTGTCATATTGTAGGCATTTAATTTAACTGTAATGTTTTTGCTTCGTGCTATATGCATTAGGATTTGAAAAATATGTAGTCTTCACTTGCTACTGAGTTTTGATTTGTTCTGTATCTGCAATCTGTTTTTTAAATCTGTGCTGATGAGCCACAGTTTTTCCAGTCATGACTACCAGTGTACTGAGTGACCAGTGATGAACCTGCTGATTATTGGTGTAGTGTAGACTGCAAAAAGAACTAACCTGATGCTATCAGGCTAAGAACATGCTAGTTCAGTTATTAGTTTATATAGAATTGTATTGTACATTTCGATCTGTAGTCATGGTGATGATATTATTTTCAATCAATAATTTATTCTGTGCAGGCTTCTTGATCTCATTATCCTTTATATAGCTGATTAGGTAATTAGAAATGCAACAGGGATGCAAATATCAAATTTGATTTAGATATGCTCTAATGCTCATTTTTCAGTGCTTGCCTATAATCTGTCCATTGAAAGATTAAAGTAGAAATCAAGTTTTTTTTTTGTGAATAGTAGCAATCTTATGTCTCATTGCAGCCTTCCAACAAGCAAGACAAGTGAGGGACATGGTATCTTGGCCCAGTCATATTTATTTTGGGAGGTTCAGTTTTCCTATGGGTTGAAAATCAGGATGAGACAATCAGCTAGTAGAGATGGTGATTTTGATTGAAACATCCTCAATTTTTCACGAAGGGAAAATACACAGAATGGCGGATAATATAACAGTTCGAAGCATCAAACCATCTCATTATCCCGCGGTAGTCGATACAGGATCCATACATCGTACAAAAGATTACAATTAGAAGGGATTACATAAATAGTTCATCGCCACACTGGCGGGCTGCAGCGTCTGGAACAGCTGCGAAAGGCGGAAGTATAATAAAATCTCTAAAAAGAAGCCTGAGCGTAGGAACGAGACATCTACTCCTCTTCGTCGTCATAGTCGTAGTCGGGCTCACCTACCAAATAATTTTCAGTACGGTTTGTACTGGCCACATCTTTCACCCTATGCTTTGCTTTTGCTATGTAGTATTTGGTGGGATGCAAAGGATATAATCAAATCGACCTAATATGTGGCTGTAGTTTTCTATGCAAACAGTGACCAATATTATATAATATAGTTCATCAAATTTAATCCATCTCATCCACACATCCAAACCCATTCCATCACCATCACACACATCTCACCCTCTCGCACTCAGTCGACAGGTCCAACTCCCTCTCGGAGCCTGTCTCAGCGGCTCACAGCCAGAAGGGTAACACCAGGGGGAGAAATAGAAGGACTCCTCTCACTACTCCCGAGAAGCGTGGGTCTTAGGAAAGAGCCATACCAGTGGCCCACGGACAATATATAGATTCATAAACTCTGCAGAGCGTGTACTCCCGTAACCACAAGATCACTATCATCGGCGGTGCCCCGCCTAAGCTGATTTCGGCTGCTTTCTAACCGGTGCGATGCCACCCTACCACTCAGTACTGGGACATCCCGGATAGGTACCACCGGCACACTGAGACTGTGAGACATAGTACCGGGCCCCCGTGGTCACTATGCTGTCTAAGAAGGGTGTGGGTCTCCACGCCCGTACCTCCCGACACTTTCTGCTAACAACCTAGTAGTAGTGGCACCGTCCTAGCTAGTCAGACATCCGTCTCCCGCCCATACAAGAGCGAGTGGTGAGCACGTAAGTCCCAAGGTTCCGGTCCTCAAGAGATATCAGGTCCTAGGGGGGATCAGACAGGATTATCTTCTCTTTTGGGACTACAACAGTCCGTGCTACAACAGCACCTTCTACCCGGGGTTTCGCTCCACGAAGGTTCTCACCCTCGGGATCTCCTTATGCATCACAATGTGCCCGCCACAAGCACCTCACACGGGAATGCCCAGAACACATTCCCTGGCAAGACTCGCCCACATGGCTCGTCGTAGAATCCTGTCCAATCGACTCAACCCTCACCACACACCCAAGACGCACGCAGCACTCTCCCCGAGTAAAGTGGCACCACGTGCCTTAACCATATGACCATACTCTCCACCACGCATCATCATCACACAGATATAAGCGTAGTAGAAGTAAAGCATCATAAGAGAAATAAGCAAGCGTCTAGCCTATCAGCAGGTGTGCAGGAGTAAGGTTGCGACAAGGTAAAGGCTCATCAGGCAGTTCTACCATGCAACCTATCATCAGGTGATATTCATAATTAAAGCACTAGCAACTAGATATTATGCCATGCGTAATAGGATCTACGAGGTTGGGTGGGGTGTGGCACCTGTGAAGTCGTCACCGAGCTCCTCCTCGTACTCGTAGTCGTCCTCCTCAAGCTGATCCTCCTCTGAAACGAGACATAATAGCCGCGTCAGCCGCTCCTATAGAGTCAACACAAAGAAGCAATAAAATTCAATAACTCCAAATGCACTCATACACAAGCCTATGACATAGAGCTTATTTTTATGAAAATTTGGACATTTGGTTCATATTTTTCGGAATTCGTATGAAGAAGTTATGAATTTCTGAAGTTTATTCTATTTTCAGAAAAAGAAAAAGGGCAGATTAACCTGGAGCTGACACGTGGCAACTCCTGATTGGGCCACGTGGCGCGCAGGAACAGTGCAGCCGGGGCTGAGCTGACGTCAGCACTGACGCGGGTCTGGGGCTAGATGACGTCATGCTGACGTTATGCTGACGTCAGTATCGACGGGTCGACGGGTCCAGTTAGTGGCTGACAGGTAGGGACCACGGATCTGGTCACTGACAGGTGGGGCCGGGTCAACGGTCAACGCTGACAGGTCTCGACCGGGCCTCGGAGGGTCTGGACAGGGCTGGATCGGGTCAGGTTAGGTCGGCCACTGTACACTCGAGGGTGCGATCCGGACGACCCCTCGAGGACGGAGCTCGCTCGGGCGAACGGACTGGCCTTGAGAACGAAACCTCGCCCGGCGAACGGGCATGCCCTCGAAGACGGAACTTTGCTCGCACGAAGGGGTAATCCTCGAGAACAGTCATCCGGTGAGACTCGACCCTCTGGCCCCGAGCCGGATCCTCGACTCGAGCAGGCCCTCGATTGGAGCAAGGTCCTCGATTGGAGCTAGGCCCTCGACTCGTCGGGCGGACCCTCGACTTCGTCGGGCGGACCCTCGACTCGTCGGGCGGACCCTCGACTCGTCGGGCGGACCCTCGACTCGTCGGGCGGACCCTCGACCTCATCGGGTGGACCCTCGACGAATGTCGGACGGACCCTCGACTCGTCGGGTGAACCCTCGACTCGTCGGGTGATTAGCTGAACTACGCGGCTGGCCGGCTAGGTGCTCCAACTTGGGGAAATCGACCCTCAAGCCGGTGGCGGTCAGCGAGGCGAGGCAGCGGCGTCTGGCGACGGCGAGGCCAAATCTACCGACGAAGCCGGGCGTTGGTCTCCATCTTCCTTCTTGCCTTTCGATTGGAGAAGCTGGGATCTCCATGAGCTAGCTACCGGGGCTAGTCGAGGCATGGCGGGGCGTGCGCGGCTCGGCAGCCACGGCGGACGCTCCGGCGGCCAGAGTCCGGGGAGGCCGGAGCTGCAAAAGTGCGTGGCTCCACTGTGGCCCGTGCCGGCTCCTAGAGGTTGCAAAAAACGTGCTCTAGACTACGGCGAAGCTATTGGTCGCGGTTAAGGAAAGAAACAGGGTCAAGGGGAGCAAGAACATCGACGGTGTACGGGTAACGGCCATGGCCGAGCAGGGCGAGGGCGGGGATGCTTACCCGCGTAGCGACGGTCGAGGCAGGTGACGCGGGCTTGGTGGCGGCTCGGTGCAGGGAAGGCGAAGCCGGGGCGTCGAGGCGGTTAGGCGGCGCTCCCAGGTCCTCCTCAGCGCGCGGACGGCGGCGGCGGCAGCAGCGCTCTAGCTCCGCCTCCTTCCTGCTCCTCCCTTCTTCTCTCTCTCTCGCTCGACTGATCTGGCGGCGGGTCTCCACAAAGACGGCGGGGCGATGGGGAAACCCTAGAGGCCAGGGTGCTCCTCTTTAAATAGGCACGGCGGCCGGCCATGGACGGCGGAGGCAGAAGATGCCCATCGGGCGGCTGTGCGCGGCCACGATTAGGGTTAGGGTTCGGGTGAGGCGCGGTGCAAGCAGGCGGTTAGATGGACGGCGCGGGACGCGACCGTACTCGGGCGGACGGCGGGGGCGCGCGGTGCACAAAAATGGTGCGACGGACGCGACGCGCGGTCGACCAGAAGTGGTAAAAGGAAGGAGCTGACAGCTCGGTCCCACACGTCAGTGAGAGAAAGGGGAAAGGCGCGGGCGCAACCGGTGGCAGGCCCTTGATGGGCCGCCTTGTTGGGCCGGCGGTCGACGGACGGGCGAGCGCGTGCGCGCAAGCGATCGACGGGGCGCGGCAGCGCGCGGGAGCAGGCCGAGCTGGGCCTCGAGCTCGGGCAGGCAGGCCAGCGTGCATGCGCGTGCGCGCGCGAGCGAGCGCGTGCACCGGCGGTCGAGCGCGCTGCTGGGCTGGGCCGTCGCGGGGAGGGGGTCGATAGCAGACATTTATATATAGATACATATACATTAAAGGTTATTCGATTTTATTAACATCGCATAAAATCGAATAAGAGGCGAATCAAACTCTGGTTACTTAAATGCAATGCTCGGGCTAACATCGGGTGCTATTTGTGCATCTATTGGCGGGTTTCCTACATGACATCCACCATACACTGGTAAGCTTTTTAGAAAAATTTTTGAAAGCCCGTATTTTCGATATCCGGATTTCTAGGGTTGTTACAGTCCTACCCCCTTATGAGAATCTCGTCCTCGAGATTCAAGAGTGTAACTTACTCTTCAAAAAGGTAGGGGTAGAGCTTCCTCATTTCTGACTCCTTCTCCCAAGTTGCTTCCCGTTCTGTGTGATTGCTCCACTGAATCTTTAGATACGGCGTGCTGGAATTTCTCGTTTCCTTGGTGGTTCTGTCCATAATGCGGACGGGGTGCTCTCTGTACTCCAAAGTGTCCTGTATATCGAGTGCCTCTACGGGTATCGGATGCTCTGGCGGCTGCAAACACTTGCGCAGTTGCGACACATGAAACACTCGGTGTACTCCTGCTAGTTGTGGGGGCAACTCTATTCTGTAGGCAAGCTTGCTAATCCTTTCACTGATTCGGTACGGTCCCACATACCTTGGTGCTAGTTTTCCCTTTACATGAAACCTGATGGTTCCTCGAAGCGGGGAGACCTTGAGATAGACATAGTCTCCTACCTCAAACTCGAGGTCTCTGCGCCTCTTGTCGGCATAACTCTTCTGACGGCTCTGGGCAATTTTTAGATTTTCTCGCACTTGAGCGACTCCTTCCTCGGCCTCCTTAATGGTGGCCGGGCCAAAGAACGATCTTTCACCCGTTTCAGACCACATCAAGGGTGTTCTGCATGGTCTTCCATACATAGCTTCGAAAGGTGACATCTTGAGGCTAGCCTGGTAACTGTTGTTGTAGGAGAACTCTGCAAAGGGCAAGCTCTTCTCCCAATCAGTCCCATATTTCAGAACACAAGCTCGAAGCATATCCTCAAGTATCTGGTTCACTCTTTCTGTCTGCCCATCTGTCTAAGGGTGGTATGCGGTACTGTAATCTAGCTTGATGCCGATCGACTTGTTCAGGGCTTTCCAGAACTTGGACGTATACTGCGGTCCACGATCAGATATTATGCTCTTAGGGGCTCCATGCAGCTTGAGAATGTTCCCAACATACAAATCTGCTAGCTGGCCGACTCGGGCATCAGTCCTGATGGCTAGGAAGTGAGCTACCTTAGTCAAGCGATCGACTATTACCCATATGGCATCATGGCCTTTCGGGGTTCGAGGCAAACCCACAATGAAGTCCATAGAAATGCTATCCCACTTCCATTCAGGTATATCCAGTGGCTTTAACAGCCCTGCAGGTCTCTTATGCTCAGCCTTGACGCGTTTGCAAATGTCACATCTAGCAACATGCTCTGCTATGTCTGATTTCATGTTTTTCCACCAGAATTTCTTCTTCAAATCAGCGTACATTTTAGTACTGCCTGGGTGGATACAATACTTGGAATCATGACCTTCTGATAGGATTTCGTTGCGGATAGCTGGGTCAGCAGGCACACAAATTCTGTCCTTGTACCAGTAAGTGCCTAGCTCATCCTCACTGAACTCGGGGCACTTGCCCTGTGTCAGGAGCTCGTGTATCTCTCAAATTTCTGGGCAATGGCGTTGGGCTTCACGGATCCTATCCATGAGGGTGTAGTGCACGCGAAGCTCATTCAACAGGCCATGAGGTATCACCTCCATCTGTAACTCATCAATGCCCTTTTGCAACTCTTTGGGCAAGGCGGTGGTGAACAAGGCATGACAATGACTTTTGCGGCTGAGAGCGTCAGCGACCACATTGGCCTTCCCAGGGTGATAGAGAATCTCCACGTCATAGTCGTTAAGCAGCTCGAGCCAACGACGTTGTCTCATGTTCAGGTTTTCCTGGGTGAAAAAGTACTTCAAGCTCTTGTGATCGGTGTAGATCTCGCATTTGTTCCCTATCAGGTAGTGCCTCCAAATTTTCAAGGCATGGATCACAGCTGCAAGCTCGAGATCATGGGTGGGGTAACGCTGTTCATGCTCCTTAAGCTGGCGGGAAGCATAGGCAATGACTTTCCCATTCTGCATTAGAACACAACCAAGCCCGAAGCGAGATGCATCGCAATAGACCACAAAGTCCTGGTGGATATCGGGCAAGGCTAGAACAGGCGTTGTGGTGAGCTTCTCCTTCAGGGTCTGGAAACTTTGTTCGCATTGGGGCGTCCATTCAAACTCCTTGGTCTTCTTCAGGAGATTGGTCATGGGGCGAGCTATCTTGGAAAAGTTCTCGATGAATCGGTGATCCAATCCCAAGAAACTTCTCACATCAGTCACATTCCGTGGCTGCTCCCATTCCTTCACTGTCTCAATCTTGGACGGATCAACAGCCACTCCGTCAGCATTGAGCACATGTCCTAGGAAAGCGACCTCCTCAAGCCAGAACTCACACTTGTTGAACTTGGCATAGAGCTGATGTTTTCTCAACTTCTCCAGTACCATCCTTAGATGTTGCTCATGCGCTTCGGTGGTAGCAGAATAGACAAGAATGTCATCAATGAAGACCACCACGAACTTATCCAGCTCCTGCATGAACACTTTATTCATCATGTTCATAAAATAAGCCGACGCGTTCGTAAGGCCGAAGGACATGACAGTGTACTCATACTGCCCATATCTGGTGACAAATGCCGTCTTACGAATGTCTTCCTCTCTGATCCTCATCTGATGGTATCCTGATCTGAGGTCGATCTTGGAGAAGTACTTGGCTTTACGAAGCTGATCAAGCAGGTCATCTATCCTCGGCAAAGGATACTTGTTCTTTATAGTTACGGCATTCAGGTTCCGGTAATCAACGCACATCCTCTGCGTTCCATCCTTCTTCTTAACAAACAGTACAGGAGATCCCCAGGGCGAGGCGCTGGGCCTAATGAACCCTTTCTCGGATAGTTCCTCGAGCTGTTTCTTAAGCTCCTTAAGCTCGTCAACTGCCATACGGTAGGGTCGCTTGGAAATCGGACTCGTACCAGGCATCAGGTTGATCACGAACTCAACATCTCTGTCCGGTGGCATTCCTGGTAGCTCTTCCGGGAAGACGTCCGGGTACTCACAAACTACAGGCACTTCCTCAAGTGACTTCTCTTCCAAGGCACACAGCATGGATATATCTGTCCCTTTGTTTGGCTCACATCTGATCTGACGGCCACTTGGATGGGTTATATCCACAAATCTGGGTGAGCAAGATATCACTCCTTTGTTCCGGGTTAACCAATCCATCCCTAGAATGACGTCTAGGCCTTCGAAGGGTAGCAAGGTAAGATTAGCAAGAAAGGTAAGATCCTCGATGGTGATACTTACTCCCTTACACATTTTGGTACAACAAATGTTGCCCAAGGGTGAACTGGTGTATAAGGTTTCTTTTCGTGGAGTGACAGATATATGGTGCTCTCGTGCAAACTTGGAGGATATATATGAACATGTAGCACCTGAATCAAACAGCACGGATGCCTTAATTCCATGCACTAAAAACATACCGTACACCACGTCGGGGGCACTCTAGGCGGCCTCTGCTGAGATGTGGGTGAGGCGGCCACGGGGTGCTCCAGATGGCATCTGCTTGTGCGGGGTGCCTTGGTTCTGCCTGGTGGGCGCTGGTGTAGCTGGTGCAGCCTTGTTTGGGCACTCGGCTGCCTTGTGACCTGGCTGGCCACAAGCGAAGCAAGTGTAGGTCATGCCGCCTGTGGGGGTTGGCGCGGCGGACCTCCACGTGCTACCTCCAGGTGCGGCACGAGCGTATGCCTGGCGGTCTTGACCAGGGCGGGGGTAGTTGCTGGTGTGGGTACCACCGCCTCGGCTCGAACCGTGAGCCGCTCCCTGGGCGAAGCGAGAGCGGGGAGGCTGAGAGGTCTCACCACGCGACCTTCGTGGGGCAGGTGCGCGGGAGGTGCCCTCGGTACGGCGCTTCTTGTTTTTGCCAAGCGCTTCTCTCTCCGCGAAAACCTCATCGCGGTCCTTCTCAATCTCCATGCACCTGTCAATCAGGTCACGAAGGGTGTGGCTCTTGGTGCCTGAGAGAGAGAGCCTGATACGACTAGACAAGCCCTTGCGGTAGTAGTACATCTTCTCCTTCTCAGAGTTCACCACTGAGACGGGTGCATAGCGTAGCAGGTTGGTGAAGCGGGTAGTGTACTCATGCACCTTGTCAGCTCCCATGGAGATGTTGCGAAACTCGTTCTCCTTCTTCTCCAGCGCACCTTCACGGATGAAGAATGCACGGAACTCGTCCACAAACTCATCCCAGGAGATGTTAGCGGGGTCTCGGTGGGTTTCGCAGAGGTTGTCCCACCAAGATCGTCCAGCACCCGCAAGCTGGTGAGCTGCCAAGCCAACGCACTCCTCGTCAGTGCAAGTGGTCAAGTCCAGCTTCTTCTCAATCTCCTTAAGCCAATCATCAGCAGCGATAGGGTCGATGCTGGTGCCATCGAACGTCGGGGGCCTCAGCTTGAGAAAGAACTCCAACTTCTTGTAGAAATCATCGCGGGGCTCCCGGTGCTGGGGGTGCAGCATGCTCTCAGCTAAGACTCGAAGAAGTTTGGTCTGCTGGGCCAGCACATCCGCCAAGAGTGGCACGGGAGGTGGTGGTGGAGCTGCATCTCCTCCTGCGCCAGGCTCGGGCTCAGCAGCAGGCTGTGGCTGTCTTCCAGCTACGCCTCCGGCAGCTGGTTCCGGCTCAACTACTGGTGGTGGCGATGGGTGTGTAGGTCGTGGGGTGGCAGCACGGGGTGGCTCCTCAAGGTCAAGGGGTATGCGACCAACGCGGGCACGACCACTTCTGCGTCCGCGGCCCCTGGCGGGCACGGGTGAAGGAGAGCGGTTTCTCAGGCGGCTGGCACGACGAGTGGACATCCTGCTCAACATAAACCTCAGATTAGGGCATACGGGCTTATTATAACTTTGATATTAAAGACATACTTATTTGAAATAATTTTAAAACATTGCTAATTTATCTAACACTCAGACGAAAAGCATGAAGATCCAATAAGATGCGATAAAAACCAAATCATTCATTACATCAGGGGGGTTACATGGCGATGTCTTTAGCGGCTACGCTTGGAGACTCGCGAGAAACGTACTACACGCAGGTAGTCTAGCAAAAGGGGTGGACAACTATTCAGCATCATGGTGAGTCTGGTCACTTGGCCATGCAGGGCTCATCATCTCCTGACCTGATATTTCTCTAGACCATCTCTAGAGGCTGGTCCAAACTGTAAGCTGTGGGAGGTATACCGATGCCAGAAGCCTGGATCTGCTCGTCGGTCATCTGAAGGTGAGAGATGTAGCGACGGGCCTCCTCGAGCTGAGGGGTGGACACTGCCTGTCCACTAAGTCCAGTGGTGGGACATCCACTCAAGTTGAAGCGAGATTGCCCCAGCTCAAATGTCTCAACCCTGACCCTCTTACGGGCACGTAAGGGAAGCTCGTCCTGCAGCTCCTCGTACTCTCTGACCCTCTTGCGATCTGACCTCTTCCAAGCTTCCATAGTGCGTTTGAGCTTATCCATGAGGTATGTCATCTTATGGACATAGCTGATCAGGTGTCCCTGGTTGTAGCTAGCAAGGGTGTATTCCTGTAGCAGCTTCTCACGTTGAGCCTTGCACTGCTCACGGAGCTTGTCCCTGTAGGCAGCATCTTGACTCTTTTCCTGGAATCTCTTTGCAATGTCTTCGTTCTTCTCAGCCATGGTGGCCTCAAGCTCCCGGATATTCTTGTTGAGACGGATGTTGTGTAATTGAAGCTTATCCATCTCGCTCATCAGACTAGTGATCTGATCCTGGTGAGTGTGCTCTTTGCGTGCTATCTCACGCTCTAGATCTGCAATCTTTTGCTTCCATGCCGCTTCCTTATCCTCTGACTTGCGGATCCTCTCATCAACTTCCATCAGGTAGCGACGATCACGGCGTCCCTTCCGCTCCAACTCAGCAATGTACATTTCCTGGCACTGCATGTACATCATAGAGGCGCGGTGGCAGGGGTTGCGGTCGACTCTGGTATTCTGCTCGATGTAGATGACCTCTCCCCAAGTACCCTGCTGGTCATCGAGGGCACGAGGAAGCAGACGAAAGCGACTTTCCTTCAGATAGTCAGCTCCGTTGCGCAGCACAGTACGGAGTGCCTGGCGCGAAACGGTCTGAACACACATGTCGGTGTTGTTGTCGAAGGCGAAGTCAGTGAAGGCAGTAACTTCGGGCAGGTTTATGCTTGCAGGCACGTTGATGTGGACTGCCTTGTAGTCCTCGATGCCTCCTCCAAGGGTGGGCTTGCTGCGGCAAAGATACTCGACGTTCTCCACGGGAACACCTAGCTCGGTGAGAACCTCGCGAAGTACGTGAGCATAGCCTTCATATTCTGTTCCGTCGAGTCTGAACTCAACGATATCCATTGGTGGTAACGGACCAACCGGCAAGTTGGGATCCATCTGCAGGTGACACGAGAAAGAAGTTAGAAAAGTTGCAGAGAGAGGTAAGCCATGCATAAAAGCGTATGCAATGGTCGGTGTATAACCGAGAGATTTCAAGATTTTCCTAATTCTATCGTCCAATCCTATGGGTCTCGTCCTAGGGTCAAGCATGGCTCTGGTACCAACTGAAACATCCTCAATTTTCCACGAAGGGAAAATACACAGAATGGCGGATAATATAACAGTTCGAAGCATCAAACCATCTCATTATCCCGCGGTAGTCGATACAGGATCCATACATCATACAAAAGATTACAATTAGAAGGGATTACATAAATAGTTCATCACCACACTGGCGGGATCATCAGAGTAGCTGCAGCGTCTGGAACAGCTGCGAAAGGCGGAAGTACAATAAAATCTCCAAAAAGAAGCCTGAGCGTAGGAACGAGACATCTACTCCTCTTCGTCGTCATAGTCGTAGTCGGGCTCACCTGCCAAATAATTTTCAGTACGGTTTGTACTGGCCACATCTCCCACCCTATGCTTTGCTTTTGCTATGTAGTATTTGGTGGGATGCAAAGGATATAATCAAATCGACCTAATATGTGGCTGTAGTTTCCTATGCAAACAGTGACCAATATTATATAATATAGTTCATCAAATTTAATCCATCTCATCCACACATCCAAACCCATTCCATCACCATCACACACATCTCACCCTCTCGCACTCAGTCGACAGGTCCAACTCCCTCTCGGAGCCTATCTCAGCGGCTCACAGCCGGAAGGGTAACACCAGGGGGAGAAATAGAAGGACTCCTCTCACTACTCCCGAGAAGCGTGGGTCTTAGGAAAGAGCCATACCAGTGGCCCACGGACTATATATAGATTCATAAACTCTGCAGAGCGTGTACTCCCGTAACCACAAGATCACTATCATCGGCGGTGCCCCGCCTAAGCTGATTTCTGCTGCTTTCTAACCAGTGCGATGCCACCCTACCACTCAGTACTGGGACATCCCGGATAGGTACCACCGGCACACTGAGACTGTGAGACATAGTACCGGGCCCCCGTGGTCACTGTGCTGTCTAAGGAGGGTGTGGGTCTCCACGCCCGTACCTCCTGACACTTTCTGCTAACAACCTAGTAGTAGTGGCACCGTCCTAGCTAGTCAGACATCCGTCTCCCGCCCATACAAGAGCGAGTGGTGAGCACGTAAGTCCCAAGGTTCCGGTCCTCAAGAGATATCAGGTCCTAGGGGGGATCAGACAGGATTATCTTCTCTTTTGGGACTACAACAGTCCGTGCTACAACAGCACCTTCTACCCGGGGCTTCGCTCCACGAAGGTTCTCACCCCCGGGATCTCCTTATGCATCACAATGTGCCCGCCACAAGCACCTCACACGGGAATGCCCAGAACACATTCCCCGGCAAGACTCGCCCACATGGCTCGTCGTAGAATCCTGTCCAATCGACTCAACCCTCACCACACACCCAAGACGCACGCAGCACTCTCCCCGAGTAAAGTGGCACCACGTGCCTTAACCATATGACCATACTCTCCACCACGCATCATCATCACACAGATATAAGCGTAGTAGAAATAAAGCATCATAAGAGAAATAAGCAAGCGTCTAGCCTATCAGCAGGTGTGCAGGAGTAAGGTTGCGACAAGGTAAAGGCTCATCAGGCAGTTCTACCATGCAACCTATCATCAGGTGATATTCATAATTAAAGCACTAGCAACTAGATATTATGCCATGCGTAATAGGATCTACGAGGTTGGGTGGGGTGTGGCACCTGTGAAGTCGTCACCGAGCTCCTCCTCGTACTCGTAGTCGTCCTCCTCAAGCTGATCCTCCTCTGAAACGAGACATAATAGCCGCGTCAGCGGCTCCTATAGAGTCAACACAAAGAAGCAATAAAATTCAATAACTCCAAATGCACTCATACACAAGCCTATGACTTAGAGCTTATTTTTATGAAAATTTGGACATTTGGTTCATATTTTTCGGAGTTCGTATGAAGAAGTTATGAATTTCTGAAGTTTATTCTATTTTTAGAAAAAGAAAAAGGGCAGATTGACCTGGAGCTGACACGTGGCAACTCCTGATTGGGCCACGTGGCGCGCAGGAACAGTGCAGCCGGGGCTGAGCTGACGTCAGCACTGACGCGGGTCTGGGGCTAGATGACGTCATGCTGACGTTATGCTGACGTCAGTATCGACGGGTCGACGGGTCCAGTTAGTGGCTGACAGGTAGGGACCACGGATCTGGTCACTGACAGGTGGGGCCGGGTCAACGGTCAACGCTGACAGGTCTCGACCGGGCCTCGGAGGGTCTGGACAGGGCTGGATCGGGTCAGGTTAGGTCGGCCACTGTACACTCGAGGGTGCGATCCGGACGACCCCTCGAGGACGGAGCTCGCTCGGGCGAACGGACTGGCCTCGAGAACGAAACCTCGCCCGGCGAACGGGCATGCCCTCGAAGACGGAACTTTGCTCGCACGAAGGGGTAACCCTCGAGAACAGTCATCCGCTGAGACTCGACCCTCTGGCCCCGAGCCGGATCCTCGACTCGAGCAGGCCCTCGATTGGACCAAGGTCCTCGATTGGAGCCAGGCCCTCGACTCGTCGGGCGGACCCTCGACTTCGTCGGGCGGACCCTCGACTCGTCGGGCGGACGCTCGACTCGTCGGGCGGACCCTCGACTTGTCGGGCGAACCCTCGACCTCATCGGGTGGACCCTCGACGAATGTCAGACGGACCCTCGACTCGTCGGGTGATTAGCTGAACTACGCGGCTGGCCGGCTAGGTGCTCCAACTTGGGGAAATCGACCCTCAAGCCGGTGGCGGTCAGCGAGGCGAGGCAGCGGTGTCTGGCGACGGCGAGGCCAAATCTGCCGGCGAAGCCGGGCGTTGGTCTCCATCTTCCTTCTTGCCTTTCGATTGGAGAAGCTGGGATCTCCATGAGCTAGCTACCGGGGCTAGTCGAGGCACGGCGGGGCGTGCGCGGCTTGGCGGCCACGGCGGACGCTCCGGCGGCCAGAGTCTGGGGAGGCCGGAGCTGCAAAAGTGCGTGGCTCCACTGTGGCCCGTGCCGGCTCCTAGAGGTTGCCAAAAACGTGCTCTAGACTACGGCGAAGCTATTGGTCACGGTTAAGGAAAGAAACAGGGTCAAGGGGAGCAAGAACGTCGACGGTGTACTGGTTACGGCCATGGCCGAGCAGGGCGAGGGCGGGGATGCTTACTCGCGTAGCGACGGTCGAGGCAGGTGACGCGTGCTTGGTGGCGGCTCGGTGCAGGGAAGGCGAAGCCGGGGCGTCGAGGCGGTTAGGCGGCGCTCCCAGGTCCTCCTCAGCGCGCGGACGGCGGCGGCGGTAGCAGCACTCTAGCTCCGCCTCCTTCCTGCTCCTCCCTTCTTCTCTCTCTCACTCGACTGATCTGGCGGCGGGTCTCCACAAAGACGACGGGGCGATGGGGAAACCCTAGAGGCCAGGGTGCTCCTCTTTAAATAGGCACGGCGGCCGGCCATGGACGGCGGAGGCAGAAGATGCCCATCGGGCGGCTGTGCGAGGCCACGATTAGGGTTAGGGTTCGGGTGAGGCGCGGTGCAAGCAGGCGGTTAGATGGACGGCGCGGGACACGGCCGTACTCGGGCGGACGGTGGGGCGCGCGGTGCACAAAAATGGTGCGACGGACGCGACGCGCGGTCGACCAGAAGTGGTAAAAGGAAGGAGCTGACAGCTCGGTCCCACACGTCAGTGAGAGAAAGGGGAAAGGCGCGGGCGCAACCGGTGGCAGGCCCTCGATGGGCCGCCTTGTTGGGCCGGCGGTCGACGGACGGGCGAGCGCGTGCGCGCAAGCGATCGACGGGGCGCGGCAGCGCGCGGGAGCAGGCCGAGCTGGGCCTCGAGCTCGGGCAGGCAGGACAGCGTGCATGCGCGTGCGCACATGAGCGAGCGCGTGCACCGGCGGTCGAGCGCGCTGCTGGGCTGGGCCGTCGCGGGGAGGGGGTCGATAGCAGACATTTATATATACATACATATACATTAAAGGTTATTCGATTTTATTAACATCGCATAAAATCGAATAAGAGGCGAATCAAACTCTGGTTACTTAAATGCAATGCTCGGGCTAACGTCGGGTGCTATTTGTGCATCTATTGGCGGGTTTCCTACATGACATCCACCATACACTGGTAAGCTTTTTAGAAAAATTTTTGAAAGCCCGTATTTTCGATATCCGGATTTCTAGGGTTGTTACATTGATGCCACTGTTGAGATCAATACCCATGGCCCTTTGATTTTGGTGACACTTTTTTCGATCATTGACCCTCCCTTTCTTATATCATTAATTGTCCTCTGATGTGCGCTTCGACATATACATTCTTTGCAGCCGAGGAATAAGAGGAAAGTAGCTTAGGATCTTCACTGGAAACCGCTTCTTGAAAGTAACACCATCCGAGGCGTTCTCGACAACTCTCCACCTAGACTCCCCACATTTGGGGCATTCCTGCAGCTTTGCGTTTTCATTAAAAATAACACACAATCATTCTTACATGCGTATATATTGACATAGTCTAGGCCTAGGTCTTGAACCACCTTTTGCACTTTATGCAAGGAGTCAGGGATACAATGTCCTTCAGGGAGAATCCTTGAGAACAGTTTAAGTATGGCCTCCAAACATGGTTACTAACACCATACATGCACTTTATCTGAAAAAGTTGCACGATAAAAGAAACCTTAGTTGCCTCTTTGCATCCTGGATACAATTCCTTCTTTGCCTCCTCTAATAATTTCAAAAATATCTCTGCATCCCTATTTGGTCTGTCATCGCCATCTATGGTTTCTCCATGTATAGAGGCAGTGATAATAATTCTAATCATGGTATTAGTGGCAGCAGGGTCATCAATTATGTGTTATTCATCGTCCCGATGCGTGCGACCCCAACTCCATCGAGCCTACTTCCGCACGAGCTGTTCGAGCGTCGTCAACGGTTCCTGTTCGGTCTCAACAACGCCGCAAGGACGTTCTCGACCATGACCCACTCCAAAATGAGTATGATAGAGGACCGCCCAGGCACCCTCCTTCGTGCAATGACAGACATGGGGATGGTCATGCCGGCCTCCATGGACTTGGGCTTCGCGAGAGCGCTCGGCCCCTGGCGGTACACCGTCGGCACACTCCGACAGTAGCTGCAGGAGGAGGCGCGGGGACAATTCCCCGTCTTCTACTGCGGCGACCCCGACTCTGGCTCTGACCATTGGGACCCTACCCGTGAGTGTCTCTACATCGACGGTGATGACGCATCCAATCAGGACACCGTCGATCCGATGGCCGATGCGGCTGCCGCTGCAGCGGGAGGGTCTCTCCCCAGAGCAGAGGATTGACAACCAGTCGCACCCTGAGAGGCGTGCCCCCGTCCTGATGAGCAGGATGCACAGCTGGCACATATTCGGGAATTGCAGGCTAAACTCGCCGACGACCAGGAACGACTGCGCTAGCTCGAGCAAACCCTCGAGTAGGAGCGACCACCACCCAGCGGTAGAGCCTGAGCCAGGGCCCGAGAGGTCACAACCGGCAGATCAACAAGGGCGGGGCGCCCGAATATCCTATCAACCGTTACCCTCGAGCAAGCCAGAACATTGTCGCGGCGGCTATGCTTCTTCGCAATATGCCCACGCCATCCAACTCGCAAGCTCGACGAATACAACATGAGATCGAGGGTCTCCTCCAAGTTGCTGCTGTTCAACAAGCCGAGAGCTCAGCCTAGAGGCGTCGAGGGGCAGCTTCCGAACCGTAGGACGAGCCCTCCCGGCTTGAAAGGGAGGGTTTGGTCGAAAAAGAGGTGACCCCTTGAGCGAAGAAGACACCAGCCCAAGATCGTATCATCGACAACCGTGCCCCGCGTGACGCGCGCCTCGATATCATCGAGAACCGCAAGCGCAAACACGGGGACGCCGAGGATCGAGGGTACAACGCCCATCATGGGGGTGTTACGACAGCGATGAAGACCGAAGGGCCCCAGAGCCACCGTGTCCCCGAGTCTTCAGCAGGACGATCCGCAACGCCCAGCTGCTTGACAAGTTTTGACCCCCCACAAGCGTCGTCAAGTACAACGGCAAAATCGAACCCAAGCTTTGGCTAGCCGATTTTTGACTGGCTCGTCAGGCGGGCGGGGCACGTGACGATCGCGCGATCATACGTCACCTTCCCCTGTTCCTATCCGACACCGCACATAGGTGGCTCGAGGAGCTTCCCCCTGACCAGATTTGCGACTGGGTCGACCTGGTCTAGATCTTCAAGGGGAACTTCAAGGGTACCTACGTGCGTCCTGGAAACTCCTGGGAACTGCGCAACTGCAAGCAGAAATTGGAGGAGTCTCTTCGTGACTTCTCTCGACGTTTCTCGAAGCTCCGAATCGAACTCCCCCACATCTTTGATCTCGACGTCATTCCAGCGTTTGTTGCGGGTACGACCTGCAAGGACCTAGTTCGTGAGTTGGGGCATAACCGCCCCAACACCATTGACGAGCTCATGGATGTGGTCGCCAACTACACGGCTGGCGAGGAGGCGGTCGGAGCCTTCTTCGGCGATGAGAAGGACAAGGGAAAGGCACCGGCAGCCGACGCTGGGGGCTCGAGCAAAGGTTTGAAGAAGAACAAGAAGAAGAAGAAGAAGAATCAGCAAGGCAAGCGTGTGGTTGCAGACGATGATCTCGTTGCAGCAGCCGAGTGCAAAAAACCTCGGGTTCCCCCCGAGGGGGCCATCTTCGACAAGATGCTCGAGGAGCCCTACCCTTATCACAAGGACGGGGCGAAACACAAGCTCAAGGACTGTCGCATGCTTTGAAAGCACTTCGAGCAACTGGGCATCAAGAAGGGTGACGATAAGAAAGACCAGGGCAGCAATGAGAGAGATAATGGGGAAGACGAAAAATTCCTCGAATTCTACGACTGCTACATGATCTATGGAGGCCCCTCGACCTAGCTCACGCCTCGACAGCACAAGAGGAAGCGTCGAGAGGTCTTCTCCGTCTGAGTCATGACACCCCACTACCTCGACTGGTTCGATGCGCCCATCACGTTTGACCGCGATGACTATCCAGATCGTGTCCCTAACCCCAGGGCCTATCCACTCGTCGTCGACCCGATCATCGTCAACACCCACCTCTCGAAGGTTCTCATGGACGGCGATAGCAGCCTGAACATCATCTACCTCAAGACCCTTGACCTCCTGGGGGTCAAGAGGTGCCAACTCCAACCCAGCGCCGGGGGTTTCCATGGCATCGTACCAGGGAAGAAGGCTCTTCTCGTCGGCCGCATCGACCTTCCCATCTGCTTTGGCACCCCCGCCAACTTCAGAAAAGAGACCCTCATCTTCAAGGTGGTCGGGTTTCACGAAACTTATCATGCCATCATCGGCCAATTGGGCTACGCACAATTCATGGCGATCCCGAACTACACCTACCTCAAGCTCAAGATGCCAGGGCCCAGAGGTGTCATCACCATCGGCTCCTCCTACGAGCACGCGTACGACTGCGACGTCGAATGCGTCGAGTACGGAGAGGCCGTCGAGCAAAACGCGATGATAGCCTCGACCCTCGAGCGCCTCGCCGACAAGGTGCCCGACTCCAAGCGTCACGCCGGCAGCTTCGAGCCAGCACAAGACACCAAGAAAGTCCCCCTCGACCTGAGCTGCTCCGGCGAGAAGGTGCTGACAATCAGTGCCGACCTCGAGAGCAAATAGGTGAACGCCGATATGTTTGCGTGGAGTCCTTCGGATATGCCAGGCATACCGAGGGAAGTCGCCGAGCACGCCTTGGAAATCCGAGCCGGGTCCAGACCGGTGAAGCAATGCCTACGCCGCTTCGACGAGGAGAAGCACAGGATCATCGGCGAGGAAGTACACCAGCTTTTGGCGGCTGGATTCATCAAGGAGGTTCATCACCACGAATGGTTAGCTAATCCCGTGTTAGTTAAGAAAAAGAATGAAAAAATGCGGATGTGTGTTGATTATACTAGCTTAAACAAAGCATGTCCCAAAGTTCCATTTCCTTTACCACGCATTGATCAAATTGTTGACTCTACCGGGGGATGTGAAACCCTTTCATTCCTTGATGCTTATTCCGGCTACCACCAAATCAAGACGAAAGAGTCCGACCAGCTTGTAACTTCCTTCATCACACGTTTCGGCATGTATTGCTACGTCACCATGCCCTTTGGCCTTCGAAACACCGGGGCGACGTATCAGCGATGCATGATCCATGTCTTCGGTGGACACATAGGCAACACGGTGGAGGCCTATGTCGATGACATCGTGGTCAAATCCAAAAAAGTCGACAACCTCATCCATGACCTCGAAATCGCATTCGGGTGCCTTCGAGCCAAGAATATCAAACTTAACCCCTAGAAATGTGTCTTTGGAGTGCCTCGGGGCATGCTCCTCGGATACATCGTCTCTCAGCGCGGGATCGAGGCCAACCCCGAGAAGGTCACAGCCATCACACAAATGGGGCTGATTCAAGATCTCAAGGGCGTATAGAGGGTCACGGGCTGCCTCCCGGCTCTCAGCCGTTTCATCTCACGTTTGGGGGAAAGGCCCTGCCCTTGTATCGCCTCTTGAAAAAATCCGAACGCTTTGCATGGACCGCGGAGGCCGAGGAGGCCCTTGACAAGCTCAAGAGCATGCTGACCTCCGCCCCGATCCTTGTCCCTCCTCGACCGGTGACGTCGACTGAATCCCCCGAGCCTCTCCTCCTCTATGTCACCGCGACCACTCAGGTGGTCAGCACGGCCATAGTGGTCGAGAGGCAAGAGGAAGGGCACGCCCTGCCTGCCCAGTGGCCGGTTTACTTCATCAGTGAAGTGCTTTTGGAAGCCAAGACCCGCTACCCGTAGGTGAAAAAGCTGCTCTACGCCATCGTCCTTACGCGTCGCAAGCTCCAGCATTACTTCCTCAGCCACCCGGTTACCGTGGTGTCTTCTTTCCTCTTGGACAATGTACTTCGACGGGTCGCTCATGAGGACAGGAGCAGGTGCAGGCTTGCTCTTCATCTCACCCCTCGGAGTTCACATGCGCTATGTCATTCGCATCCACTTTGCCACTTCTAATAATGTTGCGGAGTACGAGGCTCTTGTCAACGGGTTGCGTATTGCCCTCAAACTCGGGGTCCGATGCCTTGACGTTCGGGGTGACTCACAACTCATCGTCGACCAAGTGATGAAGGCCTCGTGCTGCCACAATGCCAAGATGGAATCCTACTGCAATGAAGTGCAAAGCTAGAAGACAAGTTCCACGGCCTCGAGCTCAATCATATTGCTCAACACTACAACGAAGCTGCGGATGAGCTCGCAAAGATCGCATCAACTCGAGGTACTATCCCTCTGGATGTATTCTCGAGAGACCTCTTAGAGCCCTCCGTCGACTTGGGCTCGGGGGCTGCACCACACCCTCGAAACTCGACCCCATGGCCTCGACCAAGGTCCCCTCGATTGGGGCCAAAGTCATGGAGATCGAGGGGACACCTCCTCCGTTGAGCCCACATCCGGATTGGCGAGTCCCTTTCCTCGACTGCCTCATTCGAGGGGAACTCCTGGAAGATCGGACCAAGGCTCGTCGGATTGCGCGACGGGCCATGTCCTATGTCATCTTCGGTGATAGCAAGGAACTCTACAGACGAAGCCCATCAGGTATCCTTCAGCGCTGCATCACTATCGAAGAAGGCAGGAGGCTCCTCGAGGACATACACTCAGGGGCTTGCGGCCACCACACAGCACCGAGGACCCTCGTCGGCAATGCCTTTTGACAGGGTTTTTACTGGCCAACCGCCATTTCCAACGCCATCAACATTGTCCTCTCGTGCAAGGGGTGTCAATTCTACGCCAAGCGGACGCACCTCCCAGCTCATGCCCTATAGATGATCCCCATCACCTGGCCGTTCATGGTCTGGGGGCTCGACATCGTGGGGCCTCTCAAGAGGACAACCAAGGGGTACACACACCTACTCATTGCTGTCGACAAGTTTACCAAGTGGATCGAGGCCCAGCCTATCGGCAACATCTGCTTCGAGCTGGCGGTCGAGTTCTTCACCGACATCATCCATCGCTTCGGGGTCCCGAACGTCATCATCACTGACAACGGCACACAGTTCACTGGCAAGAAGTTCTTGGATTTCTACGATCGCCATCACATCCGTGTAAACTGGTCCGCGGTTGCTCATCCTCGAACTAACGGCCAGGTCGAGCGCGCCAATGGCATGATTTTGCAGGGCCTCAAGCCGAGAATCTTCAACCGCCTTAACAAGCACGGAAAGAAATGGGCCGCGGAGCTGCCTTCGGTCATGTGGAGCTTAAGGACAACACCTAGTCAAGCCACAGGGTTCACGCCATTCTTCTTGGTCTATGGGTCCGAGGCCGTCCTCCCCCATTGATCTCGAGTATGGTTCTCCTCGACTAAAGGCCTACAACGAGCAAACCAACGAAGAAGCCCTCGCAAACGCCGTCGACCAGCTTGAGGAGGCTCGGGACATGATGTTGATTCACTCCGCGAGGTTTCAGCAGAAACTTCAACGCTACCATGACAAGCACGTGCGCTCGAGGGACTTCCAAGTTGGAGACCTCGTCCTACATCGACGACAGAGCAACAAGGGGTGTCACAAGCTGACTCCACCATGGGAAGGCCCATACACTGTAGCTGAGGTGCTAAAGCCCGGAATGTACAAGCTAGTGAACAACAAGGGCGAAACCTTCACCAACGCATGGAACATCGAACAACTATGTTGTTTCTACCCCTAGGGCGCCGATGCCCTTGTACATTCTCACATGTTTCGTACATTTTCGTATGGCGAATATAAGAAGTACTTTCGATTATAAGGTCAAACTCATTATTGTACATGCAAGAGGTAGCCTTGACCCTGTCTCGCCAGAGTCAAGCCTCCCTCGGGGGCTTACGGGGGGGGGAACCCCCTAAGTTCCTAAAAAACACGAACGATTTTTCAAAATTTGAGCGTCTCCTTTTGCTTCACAACTAAGTAGAAAACGCCTCGAACTCCCTAAGGGTCGAGGGCTGTCGAGCCTGAGGCTCTCCTACACCTCAGGGCTATGGTACCCCCACTCGTTCCCCCTCCCTCGAGGGATATGAGCATGCGTCGAACACTTAGTCGAAAAGCAAAAGTCCGGTGATCGAAACTCGAGCGTCTCTTGTTTCCTACACCTCTATCGGTGTTTTGACCCCGGGGGTCGACACCAACGAGTAAATTCATAACTGCGTGCTCCCTTAATCCGGCGGGTGATGCAAGAAGGACACAGCGATTTATCCTAATTCGGGCAAAGAAGGCCCTACGTCCAGCGGGGGAGGATAGTTCGTGTTCTCTTGCAACGAAGCGCTAGTACAGGGGTGAATACAAGCAGGTGTGAGAAGTGTGGGCTTGAGCTCGAGCGTTTTAGACGCTTAGCTCTCTACACTGTCTCACGGTGTTGCTCTATGATCTAAGCCTTAGCGTATGAAACTCTAGGATCTCTTCCATCTCGGATCCCCTGGCTAAAGTCCTGGCTCCCCCTTTTATAGGCGAAGGAGGGGCACAGGAGTACATATTTTTAGTGCTAACGTGGTCGGTGACGTATGACGTTGATGCCGATCATGTCGGTGCCGCTGTAGAGGCGTACATCGGTATGGGAAGCCCTACGACCGTCGCATCGGGAGTTGTTGAAGTGTTGACCGAAGTTGTTGAAGTCCCGCTCGAGGGTCGGCGTGACGATGTCGAGGGGCGACGGTCGAGGCCTTGGGTCGAGACGAGGGGCTTGAGTCGAGGGGGTCGAGGCTCATCGGATAAGGTCGAATCTTGGGATATGCAGGGAATATGTGTCTCGAGGGGGTGCCGGACGGGGCACAGTGCTCGATATGGCGCGGCAGTGAGGTACGATCCACGGGATTCCAGGGTATGGGCAGTAAAAGTAGGATTTAACTACCATACCCGTAGCTGTTTCGATAACTGTGGCCATACGGTTAGGCGGGAGCAGGTAAAATGCATTGAGTGCACCTGGATCCGTACTGAGAGTAGGTAGCCGAGGGTTTTACCACGCTCGAGGGCTGCCCATTCACAGGGGCGAAGTTCCGTCCTCGAGGCCGGCCCGTTCGCCCGGGCGGAGTTCCATCCTCGAGGGGTCACCCGAGTCGCACCCTCGAGAGTACGGTCTCGGTCCATGCGGTGGTCCGTCGAGTAGGTTGTGGCTTTGGGCTGTCGACGCCCGTTCATGGGCTAGTCCAGCATGCTTTAGTTTGTGGATTTCCGAGTGGTAATGAGGGATGTCATTGGATGGCTTGCATTGATGACTTCAGGGATCCGCCTAGTTAAACGAGGGCTTAGGGTACCCCTTTCCCAGGTAACCGACAGTAGCCCCCGAGCATCTGCGCGAGTGCTGGCACTCGGGCAGGGGGTCAGGAACCGAGAGCGAAGTGTGGCTCGGATTTTTCCGTGGGGGCGCGCGAGCATTCCCCACCGGGGTAGCCCCTGAGGCCTCGAAGGAGTCGGAGGACTCCTTAGAGGGCTTTATTTGCCTTCGGTCGGGGGTGCTCATCTAGTCGGGTGCAGACCTGAACTGGAGTCGTGGCGCTTTGCCGAGGGGTACGTAGGAACATCGAGCCCCCAGGGGATTTTCAACTTTCTTTTGTTGAGGGGTACCGGGCACAGTCGAGCCTCCGAGCCTCGTGCGGCTAGGGCGTTGCCGGCCTCGGCTTTCATCTCACGAGTCCTTTCGATCGGACGTGAGGCGAGAAGCGTCGGACTACCCTCGATAGGGCGAGCCTCAAAGTTCTCAGTGAGCTGGTAACGGGAGAATCCAAGTGAGAGCCCGTTCCTCGTTCGATAGAGGTTGGCAGGAGGCCCGGAGGCAGTCTCATTAAAGAAAAACGCATAGACCTATGGATACCGATTCCATTCGATAGGTCTCGGCGGCTCGATGCCTCCCTTCGGGGGATTCCATAAAAGTCCTAGCATTTTGCCTTGGATGTGTCCAAAGGGGTCTCGAGGGTTCATTCTCGAGTGGGGCCTCGTGTTGGCTCCCCCTTGGTCACCCCTGACTCAGGTGCTCGAGGGCAGCTGTCGAACCCTGGTCGAGGGCCAGCCTTCGCTCCCTCGAGAATTGTTGTGAGGCCAGAGCCTTTTTACCTTCTCCTGGAGGAATCCGCCGATAAGTAACATTTGTTTTTCTTACCATCGGACACGTCTTTTGAGGAGGAATGTTAAACGGTGCGGTGGTGGAGATCATGGTGGGCCCGGGCAATGGCTAATTGCCTGAGGCGTGACACATGTATCCGGCCAAGAATCGAGGGGGAATGGTTAGGTAAACGCATTAACTGTGGGGAGTTACCTTTTTATTCTGTCGGCTTTCGCCCGTTGCTCTTCTTGGGTATAAGACCAGAGGGGACAGGCGTTGTTCGCCCCTACCTTTGCCACATTGCCTTCACCGCCTCTAGTGCTCCCAAGTCCCTGCTTTCCTGCGCGTGAGGGTAGGAACTTAGAGCAAGAAATCGTGATTGGGAACCTTCCCGGTCGCCCGTCCGCCGAGGAGATCCGCATCGTCGCCGCCGCCGCCGCACCCATCGAACAGATCCATGCCACTACTGCTGCCATGGCCCCCATCTTCTAGCCTGCTGAACCCTGGCGCCCGTCGACCGTGACGTGACAGAGGCTGATCGAGTTGGTGAGGGAAGGACTCCTCCGCCCCGTCACCAATTCAACTCGGCCGGAGTGGATCGCGCCACCGAAGAGCCACTCTGAGCCAAACCCGCCGGAGGGCTACGTGGTGAGCTTCCTCAAGTACCACCGGCACGGGCTCGGAGCGCCCCCGAGCGAGTTCATGCGGGGGCTGACAAACTTTTACGGCGTCGAGCTCCAACACTTTCCCTCAATGCCATCTCCAACGCCGCCATCTTCGCCGTCGTCTATGAGGGATACTTGGGGATGGCGCCCCATTGGGAGCTGTGGCTCCATCTCTACAAGGGGGAGTGGTTCACCTCTCCGGTGGGGTCAGGCATGAGGCGGATTGTCAGAGCGGGCTGCCTCAACTTCGTGTTGAAGACAGGCAAGTCAGAGGTGCCGCACGAGTACATCCCCACCGGGTTGATGTCCAACCATTCTCGGTGGAACGAGCAATGGTTCTACCTCCGCAATGACGGAGGCTACTTCCCGCCATAGACCGGGCGGCTCATCACCGAGTGGCCATTCAACTGGCCGCACGGTGTGACGGGGGTTCTCTAACCTCGACTTCGACCCCTCGTCGCTGCTATGAAGACCCTTTGAGAGGTGGGCCTAACGGCGGGTGTGGTGGTCTCGGCCTTCCACCGCTGACGGGTGCTCCCCTTGATGAAGCGCCCACTACGGTTGGACGAGATGCTTCCCGTGGTTGCGCTCGAGGTGCTCGAGAGGTGCCGGATGTCCGTCGAGGGAATGTCCACCGTGGAGGTCGTAGCGCGGGTGAAGCGGATGGTGGCGGGTTCATTCAGGGCAGAGGACGTTAACCGCCTCCCCATGCGGTGAGAGGTGGGGTACCTCAACCTGGTGAGTGCCTCGACCCATGCCTTTCATGTTTACATTTCGTCCCTTTTTTCCTTGCCCTTGTCCTTATAGCTGAGTGTTTTCGTGCAGAGGGAAATCTACTACTGAAGATCGAGGCCCCCGTTGAGGGAGGATGCTCCTGACTGTTAGGTGAGACGCTTCGTCGCCTAGTAGGAAAAGAAGCGCAAGGATGAAGAGAAGAAGAAAAAGGACAGGAAGCTCCAGGAGCGCGAAAAGCGCGAGAAGCGCCATGTGGAGCAAAGGCGTGACCGGCTCCCGGAGGAGGAGTCTACCTCAGAGGATGAGGGAGATGAAGATGATAATGACGACGATGATGTTGAAGGGGTGACGGGGTGTCTCGAGCCCCTTCTGTCTGGTCCCTCCCGTACTAACCATCTCCCGGTACAGGAGGATGCGCCGGAGCAGCGCGCCCCTCAGCCGACGACGTCAGTCTCGGAGCACCGGTGAGGGAGAAGGTCAGTCGACCCCTTGACTCAGGCGGATTTGCCCTCCTCCTGTCGTACTTGCTGTGGAACCCTGCCCACTTCGACCCAGGAAACCCGGTCCCGGTCATCGGCGCGGGCGAAACAGAGCCGAGCCTTGGAGACCCCGTCGAAGCAGGGAGGCATAGCGACCCCACCGACAGCCCCCAGCAGCCTTAGCCCTCAGAATAGCTCGGCTTCGGGTGGGGCCTCGAGATCTGCTAGTGACTCGAGGGGGACCCAAAAGGCCTCTATCCCCTTCGGGTAAGTGTTGCTGATTTAAATTCTCTCGTTGCTCCCCCATTCTGTGGTTCATTAAGTTCTCTACTAACCTGCTTCCCGTCCAGGCCAAAACACCGTATCAAGGAGGCAACCCTTGCACCAACTAAGCAGATCAAGGTGGACGTGGCCGCAAAGACGAGGGCCCCGGTCACAGGTGCGATGTCAAGGCCCTTGGCACCGTGGGAGGCGAAGTGGCTATCCTCATCCCTCGAGGCTATGGCTCGTGGTAGGTTGATGGGTTCTGCACTTGCTACAGGGTCAAGCGACTCGGGGACCGCGATGGGCAGTGACTCCGAGCCGGGGAAGATGCAGGAGGGAAGGAGCGCCTCCTCGATGTCGACGTTCGTGGTCCCCGAGCTTGGCTCGGCACTAGGGAGCGGAGTCCCGACATCGGGAGCTCCTGACCTGGGCCAACCCGAGGCTTCTGTTTCCATGCTTGAGGCGGGAGTCCCCGAGGCCACTAGCCGGGAATGGAGGTAGCCCCCATCGACCTCGAGGGTGAGGAGGCCATTGAGGGTGAGGAGGTCGTCGCACCTTCCTCCTCGACAGGGAGCAGAAGCTATGGCCGTTGGGGCTACACGAGCTGGAGAGCCAGCGGAAGTAGGAACAAGAGGCCCTGCAGGAAGAGGAGCTGCTGCAGACGCAGCAGGAGGAGAAGAGGGAGTCGCAGGAGTGGCAGGGGGAGGTGGAGCTAACCGGGGGCCAACCCCTACATCAGCAGGAGCAGCAGACGCCGTAGGGGGAACCGACGTTGTCGGTCTTGCCGGCGCAGGAGCTGCCCCAACCATCGGAGGCGGGGGAGGTCTCGGGACTCCCGAAATAGTGGGTGTCCGTGATCACCCTCGATGAGCTGCTACAAGAAGCGATGCTGAAACCCTCAACGCAGCTCGAGGAGGAGACCTCGGCACCAAGCCCACCGGCAGACGTGTCGATGGTGGACCTGCCAGCGCCACAGGACGTGGCGTTGGAGGAAGCGACGGCCTTGTCCCCTCTGCCACCTCAGGAGGCACCAGAGCCAGCGTCGAGCTAGCCACCGCAGCCGTCAGCCGTGCCGTCGAAGGAGCCAGCAGTTTCTGGTCCGCAGGCGAAGCGGTCGGAGGAGATAGCGGCTGCCATTGTGTTGGGGGCTCCTGGCCTGTTGAGGTGGAGGTCGACGTCCGACCCCGGGTTGGGAGGCACCGGTGCTGCGTCGGAGTTCCCCCACCTCGGCCGAGTTGGCAGAGCACCATGGCACCCCACATGACGTGGCAGAGGAGATCGAGTCCTTGGCATGAACCAAGGTCAAGACACTCTTCTCTCATTGGGGCAAGGAGCGTGTCTTCCTCTAAGAGCTCGGCGACTCCAGCACTCCTAGGATCAAGATGGATGACTCGGCAGAGGTCGAGTGCTGGGAGGGCGTGGAGCAGTCCCGAGCATGGCTACAGCATTTCCTCAAGCTGGGTGTCAAGCTCGTTGGGGATCTCAACCAGAGTCTCGCGGTAAGTCCTTGTTTGGATCACGTACGGTTTTTGGCTTTTCCTGTATGGATCGCCTTAACCCTCGATTTCCCGTTTCCAGGACTTGCGGACACATTCCCACTCCAAGTCATACTACCTCCACGAGATGCGAAACAACCAGGAGAAAGTGCTTCGCCAACTCGAGGCCGGCCGATCTGCACAGAGCAGGGTGGCCGCGAGGAGGAATTGAAGCAGGCCAAGGAGGAGGCCGCTAAGGCCAAGGTGGAGGCCGCCCGAGCGAGGGAGGATGCCAGGGTAGCTCAAGGTGAAGCCGCCCGAGCCAAGGAGGAGCTCAAGTAGGCCAAGGAGGATGTCAACGCGGCCAAGGGTGAGGCGGACAAGGCCAAGAGCGAGGGCACTCGCGCCCAAGAGCACGTCAAGTTGCTCATGGAGGAGGCTCGAGGCTTCGTGGAGCGTATCCGCTTGCTCGAGGCCAATCTGGCTGAAGTCTCCATGGCATGTGACACCCTCTCCATCTTGATTAAGGAGGAGAAGGTTTGAGCCGACAACCTGGAGACCAAGCTCGAGGCGATGAAGGCTACCCTTCAAGAGGAGCAAGCCATCATCTTGGCTGGCGGTGCCCTCGAGACCCTCTGGTGCGAGAAGACGGAGGTGGCCCGAGCCTTCAAGGAGGCGTAGCGGGAGTGGGACGAGGTTCAGGCGGAGTGTGACGCTGTGCTGGGGGACCGCAGCGCCCTTGAGACCTACTGTGCCAGTAAGTTCCTTGGTGGGCTTCAGCCTATTCCTTCCTGTATGACTTGCCTAATCCTTGTTTTGTCTTTTGGGCCTGGAGGCCGAGCTGCTTTCCACTTAGGTCGCCGCCAAGGCGCTGTAGGAGATCCTCGAGGCGGAGGGGGTGCTTCTCGGTAGGTTCTGGGTTGCCATCAACAGGCTCTGTACCTCTTGGGAGGTCGAGCTCGTCGAGGTGGCTGAAGAGGATGTCCCAGGGGCCGCGCTCGTCGACCGGCTCTACCACCTCGATGCCACCCTTCGGGATCGCGTGCGGGAGGCGCTCCACACCGGCGTGAAGCGCGCGCTGGCGGTGGTTTCCTCTGGCTTTGTCTTCGACATGGACGTCGTTTCCCAAGGCTTCGTCCCCAACATCTCGAAGACCGATGCCGAGAACGAGGAGCGGTGCCGGGGGCTGATCCGAGATGCCGAGAGGCCAGGGAAGTGCTGGCGAAGCTATTCGAGGATGAAGTCCTCCCCCCGAAGATAAAGGGTACACCGTCAAGGAGGGCGGCGACGAAGACGGTGGAGCGGGCCTGTAGGGCAAAACTGGGCGAAGGTGCCCGTGTAAATAAGTTAGTTTTTATAACTTATATTCAGCGTGGCCTTGAGGGCCTTTAAAACATCTATGCATCTATCATAATGCATTTGGATATTTCAAGTTCGAGTCTTCTCTGTTTTCTTTCACCAAGATTTTTCTTTTTTAACTAAGCATTCGACGCGTGCTCGTATCCCTTGAGGGGGGATTGGAGAGCTTGTACCATAGCCCAGAGGCGTAGGAGAGCTCTCGGCTCGACAGCCCTCGACCCTTAGGGAATTCAAGGCGTTTTCCTTTTAGTCGCGAAGCGCGTCGAAGCGAAGGAAAGAAGAGACGCTCGAGCTTCGATCATCTGACCTTTGCTTTTCGACTAAGTGTTCAATGCATGCTCGTATCCCTCGAAGGGGAGTGAGTGGAGGTACCATAGCCTTGGGGCGTAGCAGAGCTCCTGGCTCAATAGCCCTCATGACCTCAAGGGGGTTCAAGGCGTTTTCTACTTAGTTACGAAGCAAAAGGAGACGCTCGATTTTTAAAAAAAATCATTCGTATTTTTAGGAACTTAGGGGGTTCCCCCCCGTTAGCCCCCGAGGGAGGCTCGACTCTAGCGAGACAGGGTCGAGGCTACCTCTTGCACGTATAATAATAAGTTTGAACCTATAATTGAAAGTACTTCTTATATTTGTCATGCAAAAATGTATGAAACATGCGAGAATGTACAAGGGCATCGGTGCCCTAGGGGTAGAAATGACGTAGCTGTTTGATGTTCCATGCGTTGGTGAAGGTTTCACCCTTGTTGTTTGCCAACTTGTACATTTCGGGCTTCAGCATCTCAGCTACGGTGTATGGACCTTCCCATGGTGGAGTCAACTTGTGATGCCCCTTGTTGGTCTGTCATCGACATAGGACGGGGTCTCCAACTTGGAAGTCCCTCGAGCGCACGTGTTTGTCGTGGTAGCATTGAAGTTTCTACTGATACCTCGCAGAGTGAATCAGTGCCATGTCTCAAGCCTCCTTGAGCTGGTCGATGGCGTTTGCGAGGGCTTCTTTCTTGGTTTGCTCGTTGTAGGCCTTTAGTCGAGGGGAACCATACTCGAGATCAGTAGGGAGGACGGCCTCGGACCCATAGACCAAGAAAAATGGTGTGAACCCCGTGGCTCGACTAGGTGTTGTCCTTAAGCTCCATAGGACCAAAGGCAGCTCCGCGGCCCATTTCTTTCCGTGCTTGTTAAGGTGGTTGAAGATTCTCGGCTTGAGGCCCTACAAAATCATGCCATTGGCGCACTCGACCTGGCCGTTAGTTCGAGGATGAGCAACCGCGGACCAGTTCACATGGATGTGATGATGATCGTAGAAATCCAAGAACTTCTTGCCAGTGAACTATGTGCCATTGTCAGTGATGATGACGTTCAGGACCCCGAAGCGATGGATGATGTCGGTGAAGAACTTGACTGCCTGCTCGGAGCAGATGTTGCCGATAGGCCAGGCCTTGATCCACTTGGTAAACTTATTGACAGCTATGAGTAGGTGCGTATACCCCTTGGTGGTCCTCTTGAGAGGCCCCATGATGTTGAGCCCCCAGACCACGAACGACCAAGTAACAGGGATCATCTGTAGGGCGTGAGCTGGGAGGTGCGTCTGCTTGGCGTAGAATTGACACCCCTTGCACGAGCGGACAATGTTGATGGCATCAGAAATGGCGGTCGGCCAGTAGAAACCCTGTCGGAAGGCGTTGTCGATGAGGGTCCTCGGTGCTACGTGGTGGCCGCAAGCCCCCGAGTGTATGTCCTTGAGAAGCCTCCTGCCTTCTTCGATAGTGATGCAACGCTGGAGGATGCCTGATGGGCTTCGCCTGTAGAGTTCCCTACCATCACCATAGATGACGTAGGACTTGGCCCGTCGCACGATTCGACGAGCTTCGGTCCGGTCTTCCGGGAGTTCCCCTCAAATGAGGCAGTCGAGGAAAGGGACTCGCCAATCTGGAGGTGTCCCCTTGATCTCCATGACCTCGGCCCCGGTCATGGGGGCCTCGGTTGAGGCCGCAGTGTCGAGTTTCGAGGGTGTGGTGCCAGCCCCCGAGCCCAAGTTGACTGAGGGCTTGAAGAGGTCCCTCGAGAATACATCCGAAGGGATAGTACTTTGAGTTGATGCGATCTTTGCGAGCTCATCCGTAGCTTCATTGTAGCGTTGAGCAATATGATTGAGCTCAAGGCCGTGGAATTTGTCTTCCAGTTTGCGCACTTCATTGAGGTGTTTTCCATCTTGGCATCGTGGCAGCTCGAGGCCTTCATCACTTGGTCGATGATGAGTTGTGAGTCACCTCGAATGTCAAGGCGTCGAACCCCGAGTTTGAGGGCAATACGCAACCCGTTGACAAGAGCCTCGTACTCCGCAACGTTATTAGAAGTGGCAAAGTGGATGCGGATGACGTAGCGCATGTGGACTCCAAGGGGTGAGATGAAGAGCAAGCCTGTGCCTGCTCCTGTCTTCATGAGCGACCCGTCGAAGTACATCATCCACAGCTCGGCTTGAATTTGAACTGGCGGCAACTGGGTGTTGGTCCACTCAGCGATGAAATCCGCCAGCACCTGAGATTTGATGGCCTTCCATGGTGCGTAGGTGATGGTCTCGCCCATGAGCTTGACCGACCACATAGCAATTCTTCCAGTAGCCTCCCGGTTTTGGACGATCTCCCTCAAGGGGAAAGAAGACACCACGGTAACCGGATGGCTGAGGAAGTAATGCCAGAGCTCACGACGCGTAAGGACGATGGCGTAGAGCAGCATTTGCACCTATGGATAGTGAATCTTGGTTTCCGAAAGCACTTCACTGACGATGTAAACCGGCCGCTGGACGGGCAAGGCGTGCCCTTCCTCTTGCCTCTCGACCACTATGGCCGCGCTTACCACCTGAGTGGTCGCGGCGACATAGAGGAGGAGGGGCTCGGGCGGTTTAGTGGTTGTCGCTGGATGAGGATCGGGGCAGAGGTCAGCATGCTCTTGAGTTTATTGAGGGCCTCCTCGGCCTCCACGGTCCATACGAAGCATTCGGATTTTTTCAAGAGGCGGTACAGGGGTAGGGCCTTTTCTCCCAATCGTGAGATGAAATGGCTGAGAGCCGCGAGGCAGCCCGTGACCTTCTGTATGCCCTTGAGATCTCGAATCGGACCCATTAGTGCTAGGAGATGATGTATTCGAGGAGCAAGCCCCAAGGCACTCCAAAGACATATTTCTCAGGGTTGAGTTTTAGGTTCTTGGCTCGAAGGCATCCGAATGCAATTTTGAGGTCATGGATGAGGTTGTCGACTTTCTTGGATTTTACCACGAGGTCATCGACATAGGCCTCGACCGTGTTGCCTATGTGTTCACCGAAGACATGAAGCATGCATCGCTAATACGTTGCCCCATTGTTTCAAAGGCCGAAGGGCATGGTCACGTAGCAGTACATGCCAAAAGGTGTGATGAAGGAAGTCGCAAGCTGGTCGAACTCTTTCATCTTGATTTGGTGGTAGCTAGAATAAGCATCAAGGAATGAGAGGGTTTCACATCCCGCGGTAGAGTCAACAATCTGATCAATGCGTGGTAAAGGAAATGGAAATTTGGGACATGCTTTGTATAAACTAGTATAGTCAACACACATTCGCATTTTTCCATTCTTTTTCTTAACTAACACGGGATTAGCTAACCATTCGGGGTGATGAACCTCCTTGGTGATTCCAGCTACCAAAAGCCTGTGTACCTCCTCACCGATGATCCTGCGTTTCTCCTCGTCGAATCGGTGCAAGCGTTGCTTCACCGGTTTAGACCCGGCTTAGATCTCCAAGGCGTGCTCGGCGACTTACCTCGGTATGCCCGGCATGTCCGAAGGGCTCCACGCAAACATATCGACGTTCGCGCGGAGAAAGTCGATGAGCACTGCTTCCTATTTTCTCCCGAGGTCGGCACCGATCGTCGACACCTTCTCGTCGGAGCAGCTCGGGTCAAGGGGGATTTTCTTGGTGTTTTGTGCTGGCTCAAAGCTACCGGCGTGACGCTTGGGTTCGAGCACCGCGTCGGCAAGGCGCTCGAGGGTCAAGGCTATCATCGCGTTTTGCTCGATGGCCTCTCCGTACTCGACGCATTCGACATCGCAGTCGTACACGTGCTCGTAGGAGGAGCCAATGTTGATGACGCCTCTGGGTCCTGGCATCTTGAGCTTGAGGTAGGTGTAGTTTGGGGTCGCCATGAATTGCGCGTGGCCTGGTCGACCGATGATGGCGTGATAGGTTCTGTGAAACCCGACCACCTCGAAGGTGAGGGTTTCTTTCCTAAAGTTGGTGGGGGTGCCAAAGCAGACGGGAAGGTCGCTGCGGCCGATGGGGAGAGCCTTCTTCCCTGGTACGACGCCATGGAAGCCCCCGGCACTGGGTTGGAGTTGGCACCTCTTGACCCCCACGAGGTCGAGGGTCTCGAGGTAGATAATGTTCAGGCTACTGCCACCGTCCATGAGGACCTTCGAGAGGTGGGTGTTGACGATGATTGGGTCGACGACGAGCGGATAGGCCCCGGGGTTGGGGACGCGATCCGGAGGGTCATAGCGGTTCGAACGTGATGGGTGCATCAGACCAGTCGAGGTAGCGGGGTGTCGCGACTCGGATGGAGAAGACTTCTTGATGCTCCCTCTTGCGTTGTCAAGGTGTGGGCTGGGTCGAGGGGCCTCCGTAGATCATGTAGCAGTCATAGACTTCAGGGAACTTTCTGTCTTCCCCGTTGTCTCCCTCATTGCCGCCCTGGTCTCTCTTGTCGTCACCCTTCTTGATGCCCAGTTGCTCGAAGTGCTTTCGAAGCATGTGGTAGTCCTTTAGTTTGTGTTTCGCCCCGTCCTTGTGATAAGGGCAGGGCTCCTCGAGCATCTTGTCAAAGATGGCCCCTTCAGGGGGACCTCAAGGTTGTTTGCGTTCGGCTGCTACGACGAGATCATCGTCTGCAATCTCACGCTTGCCTTGCTGATTCTTCTTCTTGTTGTTGTTGTTCTTCTTCGAACCTTTGTTCGAGCCCCCAGCATTGACTTCCGGTGCCTTTCTCTCATCTTTTTTGTTGTCAAAGAAGGCTCTGATTGCCTCCTCACCAGCCGTGTAGTTGGCGACCACATCCATGAGCTCGTCAACGGTGTCGGGGCGGTTGCGCCCCAACTCGCGAACTAGGACCTTGCAGGTCATACCCGCAACAAACGCTAGAATCACGTCGAGATCAGAGATGTGGGGGAGTTCGGTTTGGATCTTGGAAACACCGAGCGAAGTCACACAGAGACTCCCCTGGTTTCTGCTTGCAGTTGCGTAGTTCCTAGGAGTTTCCAGGATGCACATAGGTGGCCTTGAAGTTCCCCTCGAAGATCCAGACCAGGTCGACCCAGTCATGAATCTGGTCAGGGGGAAGCTCCTCGAGCCACCTACGCGCGGTGTCGGATATGAACAGGGAAGGTGACCTATGATCACGCGGTCGTCACGTGCCCCGTCTGCCTGACAAGCCAGTAAAAAATCAGCTAGCCAGAGCTCGGGTTTGGTTTCACCGTTGTACTTGACGACGCTCGTGGGGGGTCAAAACTTGTCGGGCTGCCGGGCGTTGCAGATCATCCTGCTGAAAACTCAGGGACCCAGTGGCTCCGGGGCTCGTTGGTCTTCATCACTATTGTAACGTCCCCCACGATGGGCATTGTACCCTCGATCCTCGGCGTCCCGTGTTTACGCTTGTAGTTCTCAATGATATCGAGGCGCGCATCACGCGGGGCGCGGTTGTCGATGATACGATCTCAGGCTGGTGTCTTCTTCGCTCGGGCGGCCACCTCTTGATCGACCGAGCCCTCCCTTTCGGGCCAGGAGGGCTCATCCTGTGGTTCAGAGGCTGCCCCTCGATGCCTCGAGGCTGAGCTCTCGGCTTGCTGAACAACAGCAACTTGGAGGAGACCCTCGATCTCATGTTGTACCCGTCGAGCTTGCGAGTTGGATGGCGCAGGCATATTGCAAAGAAGCATAGCCGCTGCGATGATGTTCTGGCTTGCTCAAGGGTAATGGTTGATGGGATGTTTGGGTGCCCCACCCTCGTTGATCTACCGGTTGACCTCTCGGGCCCTGGCTCAGGCTCTACCGCCGGGTGGTGGTCGCTCCTGCTCGAGGGTTCGCTCGAGCTGGCGCAGTCGTTCCTGGTCGTCGGTGAGTTTAGCCTGCAACTCTCAAATTTGTGCCAGTTGTGCGTCCTACTCATCAGGACGGGGGCATGCCTCTTGGGGTGCGATTGGTTGTCGAACCTTTGCTCTGGGGGGAGCCCCTCCCGCCTCAGCAGCGGGCGCATCGGTCATCAGATTGACAGTGTCCTCACTGGAGGCAACGTCACCATCAATGTGGAGACACTCATGGGTAGGGTCCCAATGGTTAGAGCCGAAGTCAGGGTCGCCGCAGTAGAAGATGAGGAATTGTCCTCGTGCCTCCTCCTGCAGCTGCTGTCGGAGTGTGCCGACGGTGTACCTTCGGGGGCCGGGTGCTCTCGCAAGAGGTCGTGGGGACATGGACGGGGGTCGTGGGGACAGAGGCCGGCATGACTATCCCCACATCCATCATTGCTCGAAGGAGGGTGCCTGGGTAGTCCCGTATTGCGCTCATGTTGTCGAGAATGCCTTGGCAGCATTGTTGAGGCCGAATGGGAACCGTCGACGATGCTCAAATAGCTCATGCGGAAGTAGGCTCGATGTAGTGGGGGTTGCGTGCATCAGGGGAGCTCTGCCGGGCTTCCTCAATGAGTGCATTGCGAAGGTGATGTTGAGGTTGTCGTGGAGCCCTGCCGGTCCGTCCTCTGCTCCCAAACTCAGGTCAGATAATCCCCCAACAAGGGGCTCCTCATCACCGGTCAGGAGCGAGGGGAATGCAGCGGGCACCAATCTCAACTCAGGTTGATGGCGACGACGGCACTGATCGCACCTCCTTCTGGTTGCGGCAGCATGGTAGCGAGACCGGCGAGTGCCCCTTCCTGAGCGTGGGGGCACACTATGACCTCTGCTTGGGTCACTGATCGAGAGCAGGGTCATGTCATAGCCCTGTTCGAGGGACATGAACTCCAGGCTCCCAAACCAGATCACCGTAGTGTGAGGAAGTGGTGAAATAAAGTCGCCCATCTAGAAAGAATGGTAGGAAATCATTGGTAACACGCAGGACCCCTACCTGGCGTGCCAACTGTCGGTGTTTCGACCCCGGGGGTTGACATGAACGAGTAAATTCGTAATTGTGTGCTCCCTTAATCCGGTGGGTGATGCAAGAAGGACATAGTGATTTATCCTGGTTCGAGCAAAGAACACCCTACGTCTAGTGGGGGAGGATAGTTCATGTTCTCTTGCACCGAAGCGCTAGTACAGGGGTGAATACAAGAGGGTGTGAGAAGTGTGGGCTTGAGCTCGAGCATTTCAGGCGCTTAGCTCTCTACACTGTCTCACGGTGTTGCTCTGTGATCTAAGCCTTAGCGTATGAAGCTCTAGGATCTCTTCCATCTTGGATCCCCTGGCTGAAGTCCTGGCTCCCCCTTTTATAGGCGAAGGAGGGGCACAGGATTTCATGTTTTTAGTGCTAACGTGGTCGGTGACGTATGACGTTGATGCCGATCATGTCGGTGCCGCTGTAGAGGCGTATGTTGGTATGGGAAGCCCTACGGTCGTCGTGTCAGGAGTTGTTGAAGTGTTGACCAAAGGACCAAAGTTGTTGAAGTCCTGCTCGAGGGTCGGCATGACGGTGTCAAGGGGCGACGGTCGAGGCCTTGGGTCAAGATGAGGGGCTCAAGTCGAGGGGGTCGAGGCTCATCGGATAAGGTCGAATCTCAGGATATGCAGGGAATATGCGTCTCGAGGGGGTGCTGGACGGGGCACAGTGCTCGGTATGGCATGACAGTGAGGTACGATCTACGGGATTCCAGGGTATGGCGGTAAAAGCAGGATTTAACTACCATACCCGCAGCTGTTTCGATAACTATGGCCATACGGTTAGGCGGGAGCAGGTAAAATGCATTGAGTGCGCCTGGATCCGTACTGGGAGTAGGGAGTCAAGGGTTTTACCATGCTCGAGGGCTGCCCATTCACTGGGGCAAAGTTCCATCCTCGAGGCCGTTCGCCCAGGCGAAGTTGCATCCTCGAGGGGTCGCCTGAATCGCACCCTCGAGAGTACGGTCTCGGTCCGTGCGGTGGTCCATAGAGTAGGTTGTGGCTTTGGGCTGTCGACGCCCGTTCGTGGGCAGGTCTAGCATGCTTTAGTTTGTGGATTTTCGAGCGGTAATGAGGGATGTCATTGGATGGCTTGCGTTGCTGGCTTTGAGGATCCACCTAGTTAAACGAGGGCTTAGGGTACCCCTTTCCCAGGTAACCGACAACCTCGATACGCTTCGCGACTAAGTAGAAAATGCATCGAATACCCTAAGCATCGAGGGCTATCGAGTCGAGAGCTCTCCTACGCCTCAGGGCTATGGTACCTCCACTCGCTCCCCCCTTGAGGGATACAAGTACGTGTTGAACACTTAGTCAAAAAAGCAAAATCTAGCCAAAAAACAGAGAAGACTTGAACTTAAAATATCCAAATGCATTACGATAGATGCATAGATGTTTTAAAGGCCCTCGAAGCCACACTGAATATAAGTTACAAAAACTAACTTATTTACATGAGCACCTTCGCCCAGTTTTGCCCTACAGGCCCGTTCCGCCATCTCCATCACCGTCCTCCTCGACGATGAACCCTTCATCTTCGCGGGGGAGGACTTCATCCTAGAACAGCTTGGCCAGCGCTTCCCTCGGCCTTTCGGCATCCTGGATCAGCCCTCGGCATCGGTCTTCGAGATGTCGGGGATGAATCCTTGGGCCATTACATCCATGTTGAAGATGAAGCCAGAGGAAACCACTGCCAGCACGCGCTTCACGCCGATATGAAGCACCCCCCGCACGTGATCCCAAAGGATGGCGTCGAGGTGGTAGAGCCAGTCAATGAGCGCGGCCCCTGAGATATCTTCTCTAGCCTCCCCGATGGGCTCAAACTCCCAGGAGGTGCAGAGTCTGTTGATGGTGACCTAAAACCTGCCGAGAAGTATCCCCTCCGCCATGAGGCTCTCCTGCAGCGCCTTAGCGGCAGCCTGAGTGCAAAGCAGCTTAGTCTCAAGGCCTGAAAGACAAAACAAGAGTTAAACAAGTCATACAGAAAGAAAAAGGTCAAAGCCCACCAAGGAACTTACTGGCACAACAGGTCTTGAGGGCACTGCGGTCCTCCAGCACGACATCGCACTCCTCTCGAACCTCGTCTCGCTCCCGCTGGGCCTCCTTGAAAGCCCGGATCATGTCCGTCTTCTCACACCGGAGGGTCTCGAGGGTGCCACCAGCCAAGATGATGGCTTGCTCCTTCTCTCGAAGGGTAGCCTTCATCGCCTCAAGCTTGGCCTCCAGGTTGTTGGCTCGACACTTCTCCCTCTTGACCAAGGCGGAGAGGGTGTCACGCGCCATGGAGACTTGAGCCAGACTGGCCTCGAGCAAGCGGATACGCTCCACGGAGCCTCGAGCCTCCTCTGCGAGTAGCTTGACATGCTCTTAGGCGTGAGTGCCTTCGCTTTTGGCCTTCTCTGCTTCACCCTTGGCCGCATCGACCTCCTCCTTGGCCCACCGGAGCTCCTCCTTGACTTGGATGGCTTCGCCTCGAGCTACCTCGGCGTCCTCCTTCGCCCGGGCAGCCTCCTCCTTGGCCTGCTTCATCTGCTCCTCGACCTCGGCCACCTTGCTCTGCGCAGATTGGCCGGCCTTGAGTTGGTGAAGCACTTTCTCCTGGCTATTATGCGTTTCATGGAGGAAGTATGACTTGGAGTGGGAAAGCCTCTGCACGTCCTGGAAATAGGAAATCGAGGGTTAAGGCGATCCATATGGAGAAAGCCAAAAAACCATATGTGATCTAAACAGGGACTTACCGTGAGACTCTGGTCGAGACCTCCAATGAGCTCGACGCCTAGCTTGAGGATGTGCTGCAGCCACACCCGAGACTGCTCCACGTCCTCTCAGCGCTTGACCTCCACCGGGTCATCCATCATGATCCCGGGAGCACTGGAGTCACCGAGCTCCCAGAGCATGATGCGCTCCTTGCCCCAATGTGGGAGGACCGTATTGACATTGGTTCGCGCCAAGGACTCGATCTTATCCGCCACGTTAGGTGAGGCGCCATAACACTCCGCCAACTCGGCCGGGGTGGGGAACTCTGACGCGATGCTGGTATCTCCCAGCCTAGGGTCGGAAGTCGACCTCCTCAATGGGCCAGGAGCCCCTGACGCGACGACTACTCTAGCATGCGGGGGGATCCTCTCTTTCCTTCTGATGTTGAAAAGCAGAAGGACTCTTGGCCACCGTCTCCTCCGGCCGCTTCGCCTGCGAACCAGAAATCACTGGCTCTTCCAATGGCGCTATCGATGGGTGCAGTGGCTGGCTCGATGCTGGCTCAGGTGCCTCCAGAGGTGGCGGACGGGTCGAGGCCATCGCTTCCCCTAACACCGCGTCTTGTGGCGCCAGCAGGTCCACCATCGTGTCTCCCAGCGGGTTCGGTGTCGAGGTATTCTCCTCGAGCTATGCCCTCGACGGGCGTGGAACCGTTGACGCTTTCAACGTCGCTTCTTGCTCCTTCAACAGCTCATCGAGGGTGATCACGGACACCCATTGTTTTGGAAGTCCTGAGGTCTCCTACCCCTCCGTTGGCTTGGGCAGCTGCTACGCCGACAGGTTCAGTAGCTTCGCGTCCCCAGTGGCATCTGCTACACCTGCTGATGCTAGGGCCGGCCCCCAGTCAGCTCCTCCTCTTCTTGCCGCTCCTGCAAATTCTTCTCCTCCTGCTGCATCTGTGGTAGCTCCTCTTCCTGCAGGGCCTCTGCTCCTGCTTCCGCAGGGCCTACAGCTCGTGTAGCCCCGTCGGCCATGGCTTTCGCTCTCTCATCTAGGGGGAGGGGCGATGGCCTCCTCACCCTCGAATTTGATTGGGGCTACCTTCGTTCTTCGCTCGTGGCCCTCGGAAGCTCCCACCTCGAGCATGGAAACGGATACCTCGGGTTGGCCCAGGTCAGGAGCTCCCGACGCCGTGGTTCCGCTCCCTGGCGCCGGGCCGAGCTCGGGGACCACGGACGTCGACATCAAGGGAGCACTCCTTTCCTCCTGTGTCTTCCTCGGCTTGGAGTCACCGCCCGTCACAGTCCCTGAGTCGCTCGACCCTGCAGCAAGAGCAGAACCCATCAGCTTACCATGAGCCATAGCCCCAAGGGCTAAGGACAACCACTTCACCTCCCACGGTGCCAAGGGCCTCGACGTCGTAGTTGTGACCGAGGCCCTCATCTTCGTGGCCGTGTCCACCCTGAGCTGCTTAGCTGGCGCAAGGGTTTCCTCCTCGATACGGTGCTTTAGCCTGGATGGAAAGCAGGTTAGCAGAGAACTTAATGAACCGCAGAATGGGGAAGCAACGAGAAGAAATTTAAATCAACAACACTTACCCAAAGGGGATAGAGACCTTTTGGGTCCCCCTCGAGCTGCCAGCAGACCTCGAGGCCCCACCCAAAGCCAAGCTCTTCCCAGGGCTAGGGATGCTAGTGGCTTCCGATGGGGTCGCCGTGCCCTCCTTCTCCGACGAGGTCTCCTGGGCACGACTCTACTCCGCCTGCACCGATGACCGGGACCGGGTCTCCCGGGTCAAAGTGGGTGGGGTCCCGCCATGAGTACAACAGGAGGAGGACGAACCTCCTAGAGTCAAGGGGTCGGCCGACCTTTTCCCTCGAAGGCGCTCTGAGGCCGATGACGCCGGCTGAGGGGCACGCTGCTCCGGCGCATCCTCCTGCACCGGAAGACCATTAGTGCGGGAGGGACCAAACAGAAGGAGCTCAAGACGTCCTGCCACCCCTTCGACATTGACATCATCATCATCCTCATCTTCCTCATCCTCTGAGGGGGACTCCTCCTCCGGGAGCTCGTCGTGCTCTGCTACACACGGCGCTTCTCGCGCTTTTCGCGCTCCCGGAGCTTCTTGTCCTTTTTCTTCTTCTCCACATCCTTGCGCCTCTTTTCCTGCTGGGCATTGAAGCGTCTTACCTGACGATTGGGAGCATCCTTCCTCAACGGGGGCCTCGATCTCCGGTAGTCAATCCCCTCCGGCACGAAGGCACTTAGTCACAAGGACAAGAGTTAGGAAAAAAGGGGCGAAACATAAACGCAAAAAGCATAGGTCCAGGCACTCACCAGGTTGAGGTACCCCTCCTCCGGCCACATGGGGAGGCAGTTGACGTCCTCTGCCCTGAACAAGCTTGCAACCATCCCCTTCAACCGTGCGACGATCTCCGTGGTGAATATCTCCTCGTTGGACATCCGGCACCTCTCGAGCACCTCGGGCACCACCACGGGGAGCATCTCATCCAACCGCAGCGGGTGCTCCATCAAGGGGAGCACCTATCGATTGTGGAAGGCCAAGACCACCACACCTGCTGTCAGGCCCGCCTCTTGAAGGGTGCTCATCACGGTGGTGAGGGCTCGAAGTCGACGTTGAAGATCCCCTGTCACACCATGCGGCCAGTTAAATGGCCACTCGGTGATGAGCCGCCGGGTGTACAGCGGGAGGTAGCCTCCGTCATTGCAGAGGTAGAACCATTGCTCATCCCACCGAGAATGGTTGGACATCCACCCGATGGGGATGTACTTGCGTGGCACCTCTGACTTGCCTATCTTCAGCGCAAAGTTGAGACCCCGCTCTAACGATCCACCTCACGCCTGGTCCCACCAGAGAGGTGAACCACTCCCCCTTGTAGAGATGGAGCCACAGCTCCCAATGTGGTGCCATCCCTAAGTAGCCCTCACAGACGGCCGCGAAGATGGCGGTGTTGGAGATGGCATTGGGGGAGAAGTGTTGGAGCTCGACGCCGTAGAAGTTCATCAGCCCTTGCATAAACTCACTCGGGGGCGCTCCGAACCCGTGATGGTGGTACTTGAGGAAGCTCACCATGTAGCTCTCTGGCGGGTTTGGCTCCAGGTGGCTCCTCGGCAGCGCAATCCACTCTGGCCAAGTCGGATCGGTGATGGGGCGGAGAAGTCCCTCTCCCACCAGCTCGTCCAACCTCTACTGCGTTATGGTCGACGGGCGCCAGGGTTCGACAGGCTGGAGGATGGGGGCCATGGCAGCGGTGGTGGCACAGATCTGTTCGATGGACGTGGCGGCAGCGGCAACAACGCGAATCTCCTCGGTGGTCGGGCGACCGGGAAGGTTCCCAATTGTGACTTCTTGCTCTAGGTTCCTACCCTCATGCGCAGGAAAGCAGGAACTCAGGAGCACTAGCGGTGGTGAAGGTAGGATGGCAGAGGTAGGGGCAAATAGTGCCTGTCTCCCCTGGCTTTATACCTAGGAGGAGCAACGGGTGGAATCCAGCGACAGAAAAAGGTAACTCCCCACAATTAATGCGTTTACCTAACCGTTCCCCCTCGATTCTCAGCCGGATACATGTATCACACCTTAGGAAATTAGCCATTGCCCGGGCCCACCACAATCTCCACCACTACACCACATAAGCCTCCTCCTCAAAAGACGCGTCCAACAGTAAGAAAAATAAACGTTATTTACCGACGGATTCCCCCAGGAGAAGGTAAATGGGCTCCGACCCCACAACAAGCCTCGAGGGAGCGAAGGCTGGCCCTCGACCAGGGTTCGACAGCCGCCCTCGAGCACCTGAGTCAGGGGTGACCAAGGGGGAGCCAACACAAGGCCCCACTCGAGAACGAACTCTTGAGACCCCTTTGGACATATCCAAGGCAAAATGCTATGGACTTTTATGGAATCCCTCAAACGGAGGCATCGAGCCGCCGAGACCTATCGAATGGAATCGGTATCCATAGGTCCATGCATTTTGCTTTAATGAGACTGCCTCTGAGCCACCAGCTGACCTCTATCGAATAAGGAATGGGTTCTCACTTAGATTTTCCTATTACCAGCTCACTGAGAACTTCAAGGCTCGCCCTATCGAGGGTAGTCCGACGCTTCTCGCCTCATGTCTGATTGAAAGGACTCGTGAGATGAACGCCGAGGCCGGCAACGCCCTAGCCACACGAGGCTCAGGGGCTCGACCGTGCCCAACACCCCTCGACGAAAGAGGGTCAAAAATCCCCCGGGGACTCGACGTTCCAACATACCCCTCGGTAAAGCGCCATGACTCCAGTTCAGGTCTATACCCAACTGGACGAGCACCTCTCGACCAAAGACAAATAAAGCCCTCGAAGGAGTCTCCCGACTCCTCCAAGGCTTTGGGGGCTACCCCCGCAGGGGACGCTCGTGCGCCCCCCACAGAAAAATCCAAGACACACCTCACTCCTGACTCCTGACCTCCTACCCGAGTGCCAGCACTTGCGCAGGGGCTCGGGGGCTACTGTCGAGTACCCGGGAAAGTGGTACCCTAAACCCTCGATTAATCGAACTAATCCCCAAAATCAGCAATGCAAACCCTCCATCGACATCCTTCACTATTGCTCGAAAGCCCACAGGCTAAGGCATATTGGGCTGGCCCATGAACGAGTGTCGACAGCCCAAAGCCATAGCCTGCTCGACGGGCTACCATGCAGACCAAGACTGTACGCTCGAGGGTACGATTCGGGAGACCCCTCGAGGACGAAACTTCACCCAAGCGAACAGGCCGGCCTCAAAGATGAAACTTTGCCTAGCGAATGAGCTAACCCTCGAGGACAGAACTTCGCCTGAGCGAAAGAGCCCGCCCTCGAGGATGGAACTTCACCCGTGTGAATAAGAAACCCTCGAGCATAGTATACCCCTCGGCTACCTACTCCCCGTATGGATCCAGGCGCATTCAATGCATTTTACCTGCTCCCGCCTAACCGTATGGTCACAGTTACAGTAACTGTTGTGAGTATGGCAGTCGAATCCTGCTTTTACCGCCCATACCCCAGAATCCCATGGATCTCACTGTTATGCCATATCAAGCACTGTGCCCCATCCAGCACCCCCTCGAGACTCGTAAGTCAGCACATTCCCCGCATTTCCTAGGATCGGCCTTATCCGATGGGCCTCGACCCCCTTGACTCAACCTAAGGCCTCGACCGTCGCCCCTCGGCTCCGTCACACTGACCCTTGACCAGGACTTCAACAACTCTGGTCAACACGTCAACAACTTCTAATGCGACGGCTGTAGGACCTCCCATGCCGATGTACACCTCTACAGCGGCACCGACATGATCGGCATCAACGTCATACATCACCAACCACGTTAGCCCTAAAAACATGTATTCCTGTGCCCCTCCTTCGCCTATAAAAGGAGGCGCCAGGACTTTAGCAAAGGAGAGATCCAGAGCATCATAGGCTAAGGCTTTAGATCATAGAACAACACTACGAGACAGTGTGAAGTAGAGAGCTAAGCGCCCAAAACACTCAAGCTCCAGCTCACTCTTCTCACACCCGCTTGTATTCACCTCTGTACTAGCACTTTGGTGCAAGATAACATGAACTATCCCCCCTGCTGGATGTAGGGCCTTCTTTGTCTAAACCAGGATAAATCACCGTGTCCTTCTTGCATCACCCACCGGATTAAGAGAGCACGTAATTACAAATTTACTCATTGGTGTTGACCCCTGGGGTCGAAACGCCGACAAGATCAATGTTGATCAAAGATGTAGGTTGGCAGCATAGATGTGATCTACTATGTCAAGGATCCTTGTGAGCTTCTGATCCAAAATGAAGAGGTATAGGTTGCCTACAGTTGGGGCCTACCTGAGGAATAGAAAGCGTGGCGATATACAAATTTAAGTGCAACCAAGAAAGACTTCATTGCAATAGTCGTGTTCTAGTTGCAACGACTATACATGGCAGTTACAACCACGCGAAATTGTGACAATACTTACATACTATTGCATCTCATAGCAACAACAGATGCAATAGCCATCTATCTATTGCCACAGCGCACCAAGAAAATTGCAACCTAAATCAACGGTTGTGATATTGCCATTCATAAGCAACCAACGCTAAGACAGTTGCCATAGCACCATTCTATTGCCACACACAAAATGATAATGCAACTAAAAATTGTTGTAGCTATAAGGCAAACCAAATGCAACACAAATCCTAAAAGTCGATGCATTAGCGTCACCTTATTGCAGCAAAACAAAAAAATAGTGCAACACAATTTAACTATCGCAATATGCACACATATTACTACCAATTCAATGTTTAGGTGCCATAGTACCCCCCTATTGTACCCAAATGAGTGGTGTTGCCTAAATGTTTTGTGGCTAAAGGGTGAAAACCTTGTAGTGTACGGGTCATCCCAATGGTGATGTCGGCTTTCGACTTGTAACTTTCTCCTATTTTCCCCTGGTGGCACATAACCTGCAACCATGTAGTTCACAATGTTCACATACCATGGGTTGGAGTCCATCACCTTTAGCAGCATGTCATCGTGTAGGAAGTCATTGATTAGTAATTCCTACATGTTGGTGACTTTTCATACACGATAGATGATCCGCAATAATATTCTCTACTCCCTTTCATCTTTTATTTCTAAATCAAACTCTTGGAGTAAAAGAATCCAGCGAATCAAGCGTGGTTTTGCATCTTTCTTAGTGAGCAGGTATTTAAGAGCAGCATGATCAATATAAATGATTACCTTTGCTCCTACTAAGTAAGATCTAAACTTGTCGATAGCAAAGAAAATCGCAAGGAGCTCTTTTTCTGTAGTCGCGTAGTTAAGCTGTGCTCCTGTTATTGTCTTGCTACCGTAAGCTATTGCATGATGCTTCTTATCTTTGGTTTCGCCAAGGACTGCACCAACAACATAGTCACTAGCATCACACATGATCTCAAAAGGTAGAGACCAATTAGGTGGCTATATGATCGGGGCTGAGATGAGTGCTTTCTTAAGAGTGTGGAAAGCTTGTAAGCCCTCATCGGTGAATTCAAAGGGTATATCCTTAGCTAGCATGGCTATGAGGGGCCAAGAGATTTGTGAAAAGTCTTTGATAAACCTCCTGTAAAACCCCACATGCCCTAAGAAGCTATGGATCCCTTTTACGTTCACCGAGGGAGGCGGCTGCTCGATAACTTCGATCTTAGCCTTGTCTACCTCGATCCTCCATTCAGAAACCAGATGCCTAAGGATAATGCCTTCATGGACCATAAAATGACACTTTTCCCAGTTAAGTACCAGGTCCTTCTCCTTACATCATTCTAAGATCTTGTCTAAATTTTCCAGATAATGAACGAAAGTTTTTCCATAGAGCAAAAAATCATCCATAAAGACTTCCATGATCTCTTCAATCATGTTAGAGAAGATAGACATCATGCACTGTTGGAATGAAGTGGGTGCATTACACACCCTGAATGGCATTCTACGATAAGCGTATGTTCCTTACGGGCATGTAAAGGTCATTTTACTCTGATCATCGGGATTGATTGGAATCTGATGAAAGCCCAAATACCCATCGAGGAAACAAAAGAAAGAGTGTTTTGCTAACCGCTCTAACATCTCATCAATGAAGGGAAGCAAGAAGTGATCTTTCCTAGTTGACACATTAATTTTTTGGTAATCTATGCACATCCTCCATCCCATGTGGTACATTGAGGGATAAGCTCATTCTTAGCATTTTCTACTATCGTCATTCCTCCCTTTTTGGGAACCACTTGGATGGGACTAGCCCAGTCGCTATGTGGTACAGGGTAAATGATCCTGATGTGAAGCAGTTTGAGAACTTCCTTCTTCATGACTTCCCGCATTGCATTATTGAGCCTTCACTGAAGCTCTCGTGTGGGTGTACTAGCCAAATTGATAGGAATGCGATGGGTACAGAGTGTTGGGCTTATTCCCTTAAGATCTTGCAGGGAATACCCAAAGACCATCTTATGTTTTTCTAGAATGGCGATGAGTTTGGCTGTCTCCTCTTCATTAAGCTTGTCACTAATAATGACAGGAGTTTGTATGTCGCCATTCAGAAAAACATAGTGTAAGCCCAAGGGTAAGGGTTTAAGCTCAACTAGAGGTCGTGTCAGCACCTCCTCTTTGGGAAGGTCTATAGTCTCACCCAAGCCATCTGTTTCATCTGTAAAGAGCTCTGTGTCTCTTTCTACGGATGACTTGGGTGACTCAAAAGGTCCAACCAACACGACTTTTGTGGGAAAATACTGAACTAGGGGAGGTTCTGCCACTGAGTTTTTAGCCCTTGTGACTTGGATAGAAAATAAATCTCTCCCCAACTTAATGTTCATTCCCCTGTTCTCAATGGATTAGCAAAAAGCTTCTCTAAGAAGTGCCCAATGAGAATATCAAAATCCTAGATATCAAAGGCATGAAAGTCCAGGTCTAGATCGACATCGTCTATGTGGAGAGTGGCTTTGTGCAAAACCCCAAGTCCTTTTAGGATTGTACGTGGCGCTACACGAAAGGACTTGTGGGTTGGAATAAGTGGTTCATTTCCTAAGCAAGATGTTGCAAATGATTTTGACATTATGTTTACTCCAACTATGGGATTGTACAACACATCTACCCAGTCCCCATGAAGCTTGCATCGAATGGTCGAAGAAGCGCAAATCTGAATTTCTTGAGAAGAGAGCTCTCCTTCTGCTACCCATTCAGAACTCATGATAGCCATTAACTCCCTAACAGATTCCTTAAGAAAGGTAGGATCAAAAGGCTCGCTAGGAGGCTTAGGGACTGGTGGTCTCCTTTGACTTTCGTAATTTAAGATATTTCTAAATTCTTTGAAAAGTGTGTCCTCAAATACGGGAAGATCCATGGATTGGGAATCTTCCTTTGGGCTTCCTGGTTTGGGAGAGGGTCTCTCTGTAGATATGACAGGTTTGGCAATTTCCAAAGAGACTTCCTCTACGGTAGGCTTAGGCATGAACCAGATAGGTTCTAGTGGAGGCATGTTTTCTAGGATACGTTCTAGAAGTGCTTCACCTTCCGCTGTGGTCAGATGCACGAATGAGCCACCAGCTGCTATGTCGAGCTATAGGGCCGATTATTTGCTAAGACCTAACCAGAAATTCTATAAAAGCACGTGGTTGGGTATAGATAAATCTAGGCCAGATCTAGTTAAAACTAAGAAACAGTCCCAGGCTGCACCTATAGTCTCGCTATCTTTTTGTTGGAAGTTGAGTATCTCTTGTTGTAGGGAAGCGATTCGAGATATAGGGAAGAATACAAAAAAAATTTGTCGCGTAAGTCTTCCTAATCTCCATTTACCTTTCCTACGATGTGGGCATATCATTGTTTAAACCTCTCATTTAGAGAGAAAGGAAACAATATCCACGCAATGTTTCTTGTGACATGCCTGAGATGATCAGGCAAGCACAGTGCTGCTCAAAGTCCCATAAGTGATGATATGGGTTTTCATAATCCAAGCCTAAAAAGGCTTGGTCCTGAACCATGGCTATGAAGCCCAAGCGGAGCTCATAACTAGAAGCTGTGATTGGCTTTGAGGATTATGGAATTTTAATGAGCTCGCCCTTAGGAGCAGAAAGGTGAATGGTGGGTAGCTCCGTGTGTGTTTTTTTGAAATAGAAAGAAAAGAAAGCAAAGGTAGAGCAAGGTACATGGGCGAACTAAGTCCAAAAAAAGCTTGCGTTAATCGTCCCTGGCAACGGCACTAGAAATGCTTGTTGGTATTTCTTAGTGAAAGCAGCAAAGTCCACAAGCGCACAAAAATACCGTTATACGGTATAGCACTTCACCCGATGGTAAGTAGGGTATCATATATTTCATGAGGAATAATAAGTTCAGGCTAATACCTAACAGAGTTGCCCAGAGGTAGGAGGTAGAAAACTAGGGTAGTGAGGTTTTCTAATGGCCGATTCCTAGGAGGAAGGTAGCCGAGCTGCTAAGATCCTGCTTCGGGCACTGGAGTGCACCTGGTCTACTAGGCGATGCTGGCCTGTTGCTCTATGTCAAAGCTAGATGTGGGGGACCACAAAGGACGGACAAGACTAGGTCACTCCCCGCCGCCTACCCCTCAACCATAGGGAATGAGACAAATGAAGGTGACTCCTAGCTTAGACACCACGTCTATGCTATTAGTTATAGCTCTAGCATTGGCCAGAAACTTTCATATTTATCAGGATTCCTCTACTAGAGCCCCTACCACAAGGACATGTGACGAACCTGCAAGATAATAACAGATAAGGATATCTTGCTGAAAAAAGTACCAAAAGGTAAAAATGAACCTCTTACTTCAATTTTGGCACTCCACCCTGAGGAAGACTATGCTTCTGAGAATACTTTGCAGAGTTTCTCCACTCTTGAACCTCTCTCACTCCCTACTTTTGTCTAGCTAGGGCTAGGTATAGTGTCT
>CM041632.1:50409105-50425593 GCA_023333625.1 Bothriochloa decipiens
CAATTGGATATAAATCATGTTTGACCTACAAAACAAGTATACACACCAAAACTATAGAATTTGTTAGTATAAAAATCCTATTTCTTTAGTTTTGGGTGTTTCCTATACTATTGTTGGTGGGGTTAGAAATGAGTTAAGGACCGCCAACAACAACATGGTAGCATATTGTGAAGAAGTCAAAAAATTAGAGAAAATTTTCCAAGGATTAGAAATCCAACATGTGTTGAGAGACTCAAATGTGGCAGCAGATACCTTACCAAAATTAGGATCACACAATACAAGAATTAACAAAACCATCCATCAAACAATCCACAAGACCAGATGAAGCAACAACAAGTGAACCAATGGAGATAGATGGAGAAGAAGCATTAACAAGGCAAGTATTAATAATACAAACAAGCTGGATGCAAGAATTCATTGATTATATCAAAGATAAGAAACTACCCGATGACAAGACAGAAAGAACCTGAATCATCAGAAGAAGTAAGAACTACATACTAGTTGGGGATAAATTATACAAAAGAGCAGCATCATCAGAAGTACTACTCAAGTGTGTACCAAAGGAAAGAGGAATTGAAATCCTTGATGAAGTACACTCTGGGTGTTGTGGAAACCATGTAGCATCAAGGACTCTAGTAGGTAAAACATTCAGGATGGGATATTATTGGCCAACAATGCTTAAAGATGAAGAAGAACTCATCAAGAATTGCAAGAATTGCTAGATGTTTGCAAGACAACTGCACGTACTAGCACATAACTTAATATGTATCCCACCATCATGGCCATTCTCATGCTGGGGGCTAGATCAAGTTGGACCATTGAAGAAATCTAAAGGAGGTTTTGAATATATATTCATCATAATTGACAAGTTTACAAAGTGGATCGAGTACAAGCCGCTAGTCAAATACAGCGCAAAAAAGTAGTAGAATTTATACAAGACATCATGCATAGGTTTGGGAAATCCAATAGAATCATCACAGATCTAGGGTCATCTTTCACAGCAAAAGAATTTACTTCATGGGCAAAAGACACCAGAATCGACATTGACTTTGCATAAGTCACACACCCACAAACCAACAGGTGTTGGCGGTAATTATGCCCTGTTTTCTACCACCATAACCATCAACATGACACTCATTATGGGGTAGAAACAACCAAACTAGTAGTGACATAGGTACAAATAACTTGGTTCCACATGTACATGTCATTATTTGGTTGCAGGTACTCGATCAGGTACTTTTTAGGGTCTAGAATCTTGGAAAGGAAGAAATAACAACACTAAATGTTTGCTACAAAAAAACTTCAGCAGCATGGAAGCAATGAGCAAGGAGCAGAGCTGGCTCACTGGAGCTACAGTGAGGGGGTCGGCCGACCCCCACCCTATGGACCCAGGAGGTGCTAAGCTTGCACTATCCATGTGAAGCTCTCCAAGCTCAACTTCAACCTTTGGATCACAATTGCGCTTCAAATCAACGTTCAAGGATCAATGCATAAGGATTCATGAGCCCACAACAAAGGAACCGACTTCAACACATTTCAACTAGTACCAGGGACACACTCCATGACATGTGGGGACACCCACCAGGGGGCCCACCTGCCATAGAGGGGGTCGGCCGACCCCCTCCTTGGGTGCTCCCAAGGTCGGTTGCACACCACCGACGTGTGCATGTCTCCATGCACCTAGTTTGATCACTGCCCTCCATCCAAGTTAGTTTGGAGGTCGGTTTGATACAATGGTGGGAGATTGAAGGCACACGAATTGATGACATGGTGCTAGAGTAGGCCCTACTCTACCTCCCCTATAAATACCCCCTAGTTCTTCACTTTAGAGCATGTATCATAGGAGAAAAGACTACTTTAGTAGCATAGTATGAGAATAAAGGGAAGAGAGTGAGGAGTTCCAAGGAGGAGTCCTGGGCCTGTCAGGAGTCTTCTCCAAGGTGCACTTCAGCGGATGCGAGTCTTCTTATAAATCTTACATTCGAGTCTTTTTTCTAGTACTTAATATTCTGGTTTGGTACTTTAAGTATTCAGTCTTTTACTGGCACACTGTTTTACTTTGTTGAATTGCTCGAAGCATTAGCTAAGCTTAGAGTAGTAAGTTTAGTGTAGACATCGTGTCTAGACAACATCTTACCAGTGTGAGCTGCTTGTTGCACTGCAAGACACCTAGCGCGAGAGTGATAGACCTCGCTAGGCAGAGAGTTCCCTGTACATGTGTTAGGCAAGTTAACATTGTGAGAGTGGGGCTGAATAGGGTAGTCATCTCAGTAAGGGAGGAGGTGAAAACCTCTTTAACTCGACTTGCCATTTCATCTATCGCCCCCAGTAAGAGAGGAGGTGGTAAACCTCATTATACATAGAGTACCGTGACCAGATATTTCTGCTAGATAGGACCTCTCTGTACCCAATCCTTTACCCTTTGATCATCACCTGACAACCTTGATCCTAGTTGAACCACATCACATTCCTCATGGAAATTATGATACCTAGAATACCCCCGGTGAAGGCTACATTGACTACCGTACGCTTGCGGTATAACATTTTGCCACTTCTGGTGTCAACAAGCTTTATGGCGTCGTTGCTGGGAAACGGTAGCTATTTTAACTAGGATAGAAATCATTAGTTATCTTTGTTTGATTAAAACCTTATACACATTCAAATGGATCAAACAACTCTTTTCGATTACGCGGCTCCAACGGGCACTGAGTTGGAGCCGCCGAGTTCATCAAAGGCCATTTTGGCCCTTCACTATGAGCTTCACCCTAGTCTCATAGCGATGGTTTAGTAGAATCCCTTCTCAGGAGAAGGAGATGAGAATCCCTATACACACCTATGTGATTTTGAAAAACTTTGTTCATGCATTCACTTCCAAGGGATAAGACGAGTAACCCTTAAGTGGAAGCTATTTCTATTCTCTTTGTCAAGAAAAGCCAGATGCTGGTATACTTCCTACGTAGGAAGTGTAGGAGGAGAATGGGAGAAGCTGCAAGCCAAGTTCTATCTTACCTACTTCCCCATTTCCCATGTAGCTCTACTTCATAGAGACGTCTTGAACTTCAAGCAAGAAGAGAAGGAGTCTCTAGGTGTGGCTTGGGTGCGTCTTACCAACTTAGCATCCTCTGGCCTAGATTTAGCTATAATCGAGCCAACGCTCATGCAACATTTCTACCTCGGTCTTATACAAGTTTCCACACAATTCCATGATCTAGCCTCTAAAGGAGCATTCCTTCATCTACCCATTAGTCAAGGTAAGGTGTTCTTGTGACTATTCTCAAGAACACCCCCTACACTGATGATCATAACAAAGCTCCTGAGGAAGATCAACTTTTGAAGGATGAACCTTCGACAGCCAAAATTCCTTTAGACACATTCCAAGCTGTTGAACTTGAACCACAACCACAAACTCCTCCAAGGGAAGAAGTAATTCACCCTTTGGAATATCCTCTTAACATCAAGACTAATCTCTTTGCTGATTTTAGCAATGTCTTGAATTATCCTGTGTAAAAGAAATTTACAGCATGTAGAGCTCTGAATGATCACATCCCTACCCGTCTTGAGGCATGTTACCTCAAGGTGACTGCTCAAGAGCTCACATCTATTATGAGTAGAGAATGGCTCAAGGAGGCTGAGGTGTCATCCGATGTCATTAAACTCCTCTCCTGCTTCACATCCATTCCTTGTATCATAAATAGGATCACTATTGAATCTCTCTACGACCCCACTGTAGGAGTGAGTATAATGTCCAAATCTTTAGCATCAACACTCCTAGGCGAGGAGCCCCTAACTCTGACCAACAAATTTCTCAACTTGCCTTCTGGGAGATTGGTTGAGTTGCAGGATTGCACAGAACATCTCTGTCTCTATTAACAAAGTCACCATCCTCCTAAACTTCTTCATCTTTGAGATGGAGGGGGTTGAGTTGTTAATCGGGCACCCAATCATGAGATTCTTTGAGGGATATCATGAAGGGCACCTCAAGGGTGACCTCAGGAAGTATCTAGATCTTTCTGTTCCTTTTGCCAGCTCGGTTAATTCCAAAGCCGAGTCAATGCCTGAGCCTGACCCGATAGAGGAGGTTATGTTGGCATCTCTCGTAGAAACCTCTCAACCTGACTTAAAAGAGGATGCCAAGGATTTTATCCAAGAAGAAGCTAAGTTAGATGAATCGTTAGATTTGGATGAATCTGTACCACCTCCAAAGCCCTCTATAGAACTTAAGCCACTTCCTTCTGGGCTTAAGTATGCCTTCCTTAATGGTGATAGAGAGACTCCTATGATCATTAGCGATCAACTTTCATAGAAGGAATCTGCTAAACTCATCACCATCTTAGAAAAGCATCGCTCTATCTTAGGATACTCTTTGCAAGATCTTAAGGGAATTAGTCCCACTCTCTGCACTCATCGCATTCTGATCAATCCCGATGCTACACCTTCTAGGTAGCCTCAAAGGAGGCTGAACAATGTGATGAGAGAAGTAGTTAAGAAAGAGGTCTAGAAGCTCTTGCAAGTGGGCATAATCTACCCTGTTCCTAACAGTGAGTGGGTCAGCCCCATCTAAGTAGTTCCTAAGAAGGGAGGAATGACGATCGTTAAAAATGACAACAATGGAATGATTCCTCAATGAACCATCATAGGATGGAGAATATATATAGATTACTGAAAGCTTAACAAGGCCACAAAGAAAGATCACTTTCTGTTACCATTCATTGATGAGATGTTGGAATGGTTAGCCAAACATTCTTTCTTTTGTTTCCTTGATGGGTATTCGGGTTACCATCAAATCCCAATCCAACCTGATGACTAATGTAAGACCATGTTCACATGCCCTTACGGGACATATGCATATAGGTGCATGTCTTTTGGCCTATGCAATCCCCCTGCCTCTTTTCAAAGGTGCATGATGTCCATCTTCTCTGACATGATCAAAGAAATCATGGAAGTTTTCATGGACGATTTCTCAATCTAAGGGAAAACCTTTGATCATTGTCATGAGAACCTAGATCATATCTTATAATGGTGCTAAGAAAAGCATTTGATCTTGAACTAGGAAAAATGCCATTTCATGGTTTGAGAAGAGATAGTGCTAGGACATAGAGTGTCCGAGCATAGGATAGAGGTAGATAGAGCTAAAATAGAAGTCATAGAACAGCTCCCACCTCCCATGAATGTTAGGGGTGTTTGCAGTTTCCTTAGTCATGCGGGTTTTTATAGAAGGTTTATAAAATATTTTTCTCAGATTGCTAGACCTTTAACAAACCTGCTTGCTAAAGATGCACCCTTTGATTTTGATGATAAGTGTTTAGACTCTTTTTACAACCTTAAGAAAGCACTTATGTCTGCGCCAATCATTCAACCCCCTGATTGGTCGCTTCCTTTTGAGATAATGCGTGACGCTAGTGATTATGCTGTTGGTACTGTCTTAGGACAGACCAAAGATAAGAAACATCATGCTATCTCATATGCTAGAAAAACACTAACTAGGCCACAATTAAACTATGACACAACTGAAAAAGAACTTTTGGCCATGGTGTTTACTATAGATAAGTTTAGATCTTACTTAGTAGGAGCAAAAGTGATCATTTACTCTGATCATGCTGCTTTGAAATATCTACTCACTAAGAAAGATGCTAAACCAAGATTAATAAGATGGATCATGCTGCTCTAAGAATTTGATCTAGAAATTAGAGATAAAAAGGGAGTAGAAAACTCAGTAGCCGATCATTTGTCTAGGATGCAAATCGAGGATAAACAGGATCTGCCCATCAACGACTATCTTCGAGATGACACACTCCTCAGAGTCTCAGTAGCCTACCTGTGGTATGCAAATATAGTCAACTACCTAGTCTCAGGCTACGTACCACCTTTGGTAGACAAGAAGAAGCTTATCAAGGATAGCAAGGTGCACCTCTGGGATGACCCATACCTCTATCGGGTCTGCCAAGATGGTGTGCTGAGGAGGTGTGTACCCATGACTAAAGCTATCAAGATCATGGAGAAGTGTCATGGAGCAGAATATGGAGGCTATTATGGGGCATTTAGAACCCAAGCTAAGATATGGCAGAGTGGATTATATAGGCCTCCCATGTACAAAGACACCAAAGACTTCATGAAGAGATGTGCTTGATGCCAGAAGCACGGGAATATCAACACCCGTGATGCAATTCCACTCATAAACAACCTTCAAGTGGAGCTATTTGATGTATGAGGGATCGACTACATGGGTCCATTCCCCCATCTCAAGGTTGTGAGTACATCTTGGTGGCAGTGGATTGCATGTCTAAGTGGGCAGAAGCAATGCCTTGCCTATCGGCTGACTCCATACACGCAAGGAAGATGTTCAAGGAGATCATATTCCCATGGTTTGGCACCCCAAAATTAGTCATTAGTGATAGAGGGAGCCACTTCACTAACAAAAAGTTTCACCGCTTCCTATCAGAAGTGGGGATAAGGCACAACATTGGGACACCTTATCACCCCCAGACAAGCGGACAAGCAAAAACATCCAACAAACAGATCAAGAACATTCTACAGAAGACTATCAATGAGATGGGAATAGCTTGGAAAGGCAAGCTAGCAGATGCACTTTGGGCATACAGGACCGCATACAAGACTCCAATTAGTATGACATCATACCAACTTGTATACGGTAAGACATGCCATCTATAAGTAGAGCTAGAGCACAAAGCACACTAGGCAATCAAGAAATGGAAAATGGATTTGCCCTTAGCAGGAAGAAATAGGAAGCTCCAAATCTTGAAACTTGAAGAATGGAGGGTGAAAGCCTATCACAATGCTAGAATCTATAAAGAAAGAACTAAGAAATGGCATGACAAGAGGATCAAGCAAAAGGAGTTCCATCCTGGGGACAAGGTTCTCATGTTCAACTCAAGGGTCAAACTATTTGGCCATGGAAAACTAAAGAGCAAATGGGAAGGTCCATTCTTTGTGATTGACACCGTGACGCATGGAGTTGTGATGCTTTAGGACAATGACGACAACGTCTTTAAGGTAAATGACCATCATCTTAAAGTTTTCTATGAACATGAACCTAGGGAAGAAGAAGTTGACTTGATAGAATTTATGCTTAATACAAAAATCTAAAATCTACGTGTTGCTTCTTTTCCTTTTCGTGCATTGCTTGATCACTAGGATAGGATGTTTTAGGCATAGCACACTATTTGGAGGTCGAGCAAATGTACCAAGTGCCTAACCTACTTGGGAGCCCAAAACCCAAGCCAGACCTCTTAAGGCACCCACCTAGGGGGTCAGGCGACCCCACCATGACATGGTGCAAATCATTTTCATAGTGGGGAGAGCGAGGGGGTTTAGGAACACAAAATTTGAAATTGAATTTCAAAAATAGGGGGGTCGGCTGATCCCACTTTTGTGGGCTTCAAGCTGATCCACAACCTCTAATTTGAATTCAAACATTCTCCCATATGCTCCTTTTTGAAATGCCCAATTCTCGCTGGAATAGCTTGCCAAACCTCTATAAAACCCCTCTCCTCTCCTTGTTCTTCCTTCAACTTCATTCCTTCACACCTGCAGCAACCTTCTACCTCCCTTCATCCCTCACCTCGCTAGTAGAACACCTTTCATGGCTCCCACCAGCAAGAACTCCAGCGTGCCTCCTCATCCTGATTCACCCATGCCTAGGCGATCACTAACTAATAGCCTTGAACTCGCCCTAGCCATAAACGTAGTGGATCCTGTACCTTTGGCTATGGCACCACCTGCTGGAGTGCCGCAAGGGAACATGGGGGCATTGCCTGATCCACCTAGGGGTCGGCTGACCACCCCACGGCGCCCCCACTACCTCGCGTCGGCTTCCCAGTCTCTCACTCCGCGCAGGGAGATTGGGAAGTCTCCTGTCTGCTCGACCACACCAGTTCGGCCCACTATGGGTCAATTAGCACTGAAGGCTCCGACGGCCATGAACCAGCGCGCCATGACCATCTCGTCAGACATGATGGAGAGCACGGACTATAGCACTTCCTACACTCTAGCCACACCCCTGTTCTGGAAGAACCACCAGATCATGGGCGGTGGGATGGGTAAAGGCGATAGTCCCTTCTCTAAACATGTAGGATAAGAAGAAGCTGCAGGAGTCTCACGGCTCCTCTGCTAGCCCCTCCATTCACTAGAGGATGGATCCTCCCCCGATCAATGGTCCTCTAGGCCAATTCCAAGATGATCGGGAGAACAAGACGGACATGGAGAGACTTCTGCAAGTCACCACCACCCTGAGGAACAAAAATAAGATCTTAGAGGAGACGGTGTCTGAGCTCAAGATGGCAAACCTAGATAGGATAGATGATTTTCACGATCTTCGCATTAGTACCAATGCGAAGCTCAAGTGAATCGTGAATGCCATAGGGCGTGAGGATCTCCTAGAGCCACCTTTTCTCTAGATTGCCTTAGGGTTTGCTAGAATAAATAGGCACTTATTAGTTTATTTCATCATTGCAAAAATTCCCATAATTTGATTTCGTTTCCCTTACATGAATGAATAAAGTTTGTTGTTTCTATTTGAATGAATAAATAACTATTTGTCAGTCCTGCTGGTGTGTTGCCACCAGCAGGACACCTGCACTTGATATTTTCTCTGTCTTTTAAGTTTAGATCACAGAAAGACCTAAGTGTGGGGGATTGGCTTATCCCCCAACTACTATTCTAAACCACATCGAGCACACCACGGTATCACAGATGACCGAGCATGCTGACACGATGAAAACAGACCCAAAGATGGGGTCGGGCGACCCCCACCTTGCAGGCAAATGAGAAAATGAAGTTACATGGAAGTATTTTGAACTGAAAGAATTCAAATGGAACCAACGGGCACCCCAGGGTGGGGTCAGCCGACCCTACTAGAGGACCCTGGGCCCATTAGGCAGCTTTGCCACATCGACTGCATCCTTCCTGTCTGGTTTGATCCCTTTGACTCTTTTTGATTTACTCATTCCTCTTTATTTGCTTTATTAGTTGAAATAAAAATGATAAAAAGATTTAATTCTGCATGCTCAATAATTTACCACTTGAGTCATGACATTTAAAGATTAGTAGTGATATGAAGTTTAATTCTTGCATATGTTCATGCTTATGTTCAAAACCTTATAGGGATCATATTGACTAAGTTGTTGATGAAAGTGATATAGTTCATGGCTCATGATTCATACCATTTCTGTTCAAGGTACTTAGAGATTTGTTTCAAAAATGTCATAAAACCATAGTGTCATTCACTCCTCATTAGCAAGAAAATTCCTACAAAGCCATTCAAAACAACCCTTGAATGCAACTTGCATTTGTGATGAGTTTTGTCAAATCTTGTTAACCCTAGTGAGAGTTTTGTCATAGTCCTAAGATTGAGATCACACACACGCCATATATTTATGCTGCTTCTACATTGGAAGTACACAAAAACATGCTTTCCATTTCCACAAAATAGGTTGCTCCATGATTCAATATTAGAATTTTTCTCTCTAAATATTGTTTACTAGATGAGACACAAGAAAACGGGCTAGGCAAAATAAGTATGCAAATATAAATGGACGAATGGAAGTCCATGAAAAAACCTAGCCCTGTCTCAATAGAAAGAATGAGAAAGAGAGACTTTATCAAATAAAGGAGCAACCTAGTCCATCACTTTTCACACACTTGCACATCTTGATCTTGGATTATGACACTACTCTCCTTGGATCCTTGTTTTGACTTTACAATATGTGCAATGCAAAGTATGCTCACCTTGTTTATCCCTATCGAGCTCCACATAAGCCTGAAAGATGTAGGATGAAACAAGAAGGGCAAATACTTTATGCCTTAGTGAGGATTGTCATATATTTTGAGTGATTTAAGAGTGCTAAATGAGGAGGAAGAATGAACTATGTGCTTTCCTTTTAAAATATTATAAAAACTCTAAGTACCAAGAATGAAAACTTGGGAGATGACCTTGCCTTGAGAATTGTTTCTTTTCTCAACATCTAAAGGATACATGCTAGACACTACCACATAACCCATTTGCATGAGCTATGTCTTGAATAACACTTATGTTCACTATGATCTTGATTATGTCATTGTTCACTTCTCTATCCTTTACTCGAGGACGAGCAAAGACTCAAGTGTGGGGGGTCTTGTTGATGGTAATTATGCCCTATTTTTTACCACCATAACCATAAGCATGACACTCATTGTGGGGAACAAACAACTAAACTATTAGTGACATAGGTACAAATAACTTGGTTCCACATGTACATGTCATTATTTGGTTTCAGGTACTCGATCATGTACTTTTCTGTGTCTAGAAGCTTAAAAAGGAAGAAGTAGCAACACTGCATGTTTGCTAGAAAAACTTCAACAGCATGGAAGCAATGACCAAGGAGCAGAGCTGGCTCACTGGAGCTACAGTGAGGGGGTTGGCCGACCACCACCCTATGGACCCAGGAGGTGCTAAGCTTGCACTATCCATGTGAAGCTCTCCAAGCTCAACTTCAACCCTTGGATCACAAGTGCACTTCAAATCAACATTCAATGATCAATGCACAAGGATTCATGGGCCCCAATGAAGGAACCGACTTCAACACGTTTCAACCAGTACCAAGGACACACTCCATGACATGTGGGGACACTCACCAGGGGGCCCACCTGCCATAGAGGGGGTCAGCCGACCCCCTCCTTGGGTGCTCCCAATTCACAGGACGAATAATAATATGAAAATATAATCTATCACATTATTATATAATAGTTGATAATCAAATCGACACATCGAAACTAGATAAAGGAGTACAATAATAGGGCTTACAATATTTATTACATCGCCACATGACGAGTCATCAGAGTACAAACATCTAGAATAGCCGTGGAAGTAGGAGAGAAACTGTGGAAGGATCTTCATAAACCATCTTGAGCGCAGGCACGAGACCACCTAGTCCATCTATCCTTAACTTCACTACAAAGCAGGTATATCTGCACACCGCCAGGTATGTACAGGTCATGGTCAGCACCGATGAGCTTTAGTGGAAAGAGAAAATAAAAGGACCTGGCGATCCTATAATTTGGCTGTGGTTTTCCAATGCATGCAAGCAATAATCAAGTTCATAACAAAAAATCAAATTTTAACTCATTCCCAAACCCATCCACACACACATCCATCCATCATCCCATCCATCCTAGACCCATCACCACATCACCACCACCTTCACCATCAAGACTCACTCTCAGGTCGACCACGCCAACTCCCGCTCGACCTATCTCAGCGACCCACAGCCCTCAACCTGGCTCACAGCCAGAAACAACTCTCAGGGGAAGGTAGAACACTCCTCTTACTAGTCCGGTGCATCCTCCAAAGGAAAGGTCCATAGCCGATGAATCGGATTATGTATCGATCGATCAACCGTACACTCTACAGAGGTTTCACTAATCCACTAGATAGACATCATTGATGTACTAGCCCATCTAGGCAGATTTTGGGCGCCTACTACCATAGAACGATGTCATCCTACCTCTCAGCCCTGGGATACCCTTAGACTGGCTAATACTGTGAAGACTCATGATCCTATTCCCGCAGAGCATCATGATCGTCTCGAAAGGGTGTGAGACTCACATGCTCCTACCTCCCTAACACATGCTCACCTGGTAGTAATGGCATCGATCTATCCAGTGGTTCGGCCGTCTCCCCCATGGAAAGCGAGTGGAAACCAAGATATTCCTAAGGTCTGGATACCAGCGCAGCAGGTTCTAAGTGTGACCAAGGCAGGATATCTTCATCAGGGTTCATCTTTAATGTGCTACCACGGCACCTTCATCCCAGGCTCCACCCCTCAAAGGCTCATCCCTAGGATTCTCCATCTCAAACAGGGTTTACCCACCATAGGTATCCAAACACAGATGCCCAGGTTGCATCATCGGCTAGACTCGCTCTATAAGCTCATCGTAGATCCCGGCTTGATCGACTCAACCCTCACCCTATATCCTTCCGTAAGTTCCACCCTAAACCCACACACATCACCACAGCTCACAGAACCCATCTAATCCAATGATCCATCGAGTCTGGCACCCCCGCCAGACCTTCCTAGGGGTTTATCACATCGCATCAAAATGTAAGCGAGTGAAGTATATATATAAATATAGCATATAAGTATGTGGCTAACATAACTGCAGGTAAGCAGGTGAAGGGTTACAACAAGGTAGGGACTATCAAGTAATATTCTACCATGCAATCCTAGCACAGGTGAGCAGATTGTATAACAGAAATGTAAAGCACTAGCAATCTAGATATTAGCCATGCCTAATAGGATTTCTAAGGGAAGGTGCTGCCATGACACCTGCGCTGTCGAGGTAGTAGTAGTACAAGTCATCTTTCATCAATATAGTTGTCTAGCGGGACCTCCTCCCTGGTGTTCGTGGCCTCCTCCCTTAGATCGTCCCTCGTTCGACTCTAAAATCGAGACGTAATAGTCGCATTAGTGACTCCTATAGCATAGCATAAAGAATGAATGCTAGAAATAAAGATCCAAATGCACTCAAACATAGCAAAAATAGGTAGAGCTCGATTTATATAAAATTTGGATACTTGGATCATAATTTTCTGAGCTCGTATGAATTAGTTATGAATTTTCAAAGATTAAAACATATTCTAAAAAAGAAAAAGGGATGGATTATTCTGGGGCTAACATGTGGTAGCACGGGATTGGGCCACGTGTCACCCATGGGTCCATTTGATGTGGCACAGGATGCTAACATGGCAGTGACATCACGATGATAGCATGCTGACGTCAGCACAGACAAGTGGGTCTACATGACATCACTGCTGACATCGTCACTGACTGGTGGGGCAAGCCGACATCACTGCTGACGTCAGCGTTGACTCAATCAACGGTCAACAATCTACATGGGCCCATACTGGGCGATTAATGGGCCTTTATTAGGCCGGATGGGTCGGGCTTGGCCCGCCAGGTGGCACACTCTGGTGCTGCCATGTCACTGTTCTAGATCTAAAATGGGCTCAGCTCATGGCTCTGGGTCCACGGTGCACCGCCGTGTGTGGGGGCCACTTGCAGTGCCTCTGGTTCATGTACACCGGGTTCACGAATCAAAGCGGCCATGTACTTCGGTCCACAGATTGGCGCACGGTGGATGCGAGCTGGCGGGGTCCTCTATCAGCGCCACGGTCCTCATGGACCTTGTCCATCTCCTCTGCCTTGTGCCCATCTTCTTCTCCCCATTCTCTGTTTCTTGTCGGGGAGGCTTGCTGGCAATGAAGTCATCGAATTTCGCCATCATGGTGGTCTTCCCTCTTCATCAATCGGTGATTTGGCGTCAGAGCAGCATGGCAGACACCGCGGTGGTCTTCAAGGCAACATCTGGGCAACGGCGGTGCTCAGACTTTGTCCGTGTTTCAACCCCCGGGGGGTTAACACCAACGAGTAATATTTGTAATTGCGTGCTCCCTTAATCCGGTGGGTGATGCAAGAAGGACACGGAGATTTATCCTGGTTCGGGCAAAGAAGGCCCTACGTCCAGTGGGGGAGGATAGTTCGTGTTATCTTGCACCGAAGTGCTAGTACAGGGAAAATACAAGCAGGTGTGAGGAGCGTGAGCTAGAGCTTGGGCGTTTCGGACGCCTGGCTCTCGACCTCACACTGTCTCACGGTATTGTTCTGTGATCTAAAGACTTAGCGTTTCTATGCTCTAGATCCTCTCGTTCTGGTTCGGTCCCCCATTCTAACATCCTGGCGCTGCCTTTTATAGGTGAAGGAGGGGCACAGGAGTACATATATTTTGAGTTTACATGGCTGGTGATGTATGACGTTGAGGCTAATCACGTCGGTGCTGCTATAGTGATGTACTTTGGTATGGGAGGCCCTGCAACCGTCACGTCGGGAGTTGTTGAAGTGTAGCCCAGAGTCATTGGAGTCCTGCTCGAGGGTTCATCCAATGAAGTCGAGGGGTGACGGTCGAGGACTTGGCTCGAGTCGAGGGGGTCGAGTCGAAGGGGTCGAGCCTTACCGGATAAGGTCAAATCTGGGGAAATGCGGGAAACGTGCTGATTTATATGTCTCGAGGGGGTGCTGGACGGGAAACAGTGCTCGGCATGGCGCAACAGCGAAGTACGACCCATGGGATTCCGGGGCATGGCCGGTAAAAGCAAGATTTGACCGCCATACCCACAACTGTTACTATAACTATGGCCATAAGGTTAGGCAGGGGTAGGTAAAACGCATTAAATGCGCCCAGATCCGTCCGGAAGAGTCAATAGCCGAGGGGTGCAGTGTCCTCGAGGACCGCCCATTCACACGAACGAAGTTCCGTTCTCAAGAGCAGGGCTCGTTTGCCGGGCGAAGTTCCGTCCTCGAGGGGTCGCCCAAATTGTACCCTCGAGCGTACAGTCCTAATCCGTTCGGTAGCCCCTCGAGCAGGCTTTGGCTTTGGGCCGTCGCGGGCCGTTCGTAGGTCAACCCAATATGCTTTAGCCTATGGGCCTTCGAATGTTAATCATGGGAGGTCACTAGAGGGTTCATGTTGCTGATTTTGCGGGGTTTAGTCCGATAAACCGAGGGTTTGGGGTACCCATTTCGTGGGTAACGACAGTAGCCCCCGAGCCCCTGCGCGAGTGATGGCACTCGGGCAGGGGGTCAAGAATTAGAAATGGGACGTGATTCGGATCTTTCCGTGGGGGGCGCGCGAGCGACCCCCACGGGGGTAGCCCCCGAGGCCTTGTAGGAGTCGAAAGACTCCTGTGAGGGCTTCATTTGTCTTTGGTCAAGGGGTGCTTGTCCAGTCGGGTACAGGCCTGAACTAGAGTCGCAGCGCTTTACCGAGGGGTGCGTCGGGACGCCGAGCCTCATGCGACTAGGGCGTTGCCGGCCTCGGCGTTCATCTCACGAATCCTTTCGATCGGGCGTGAGGCGAGAAGCATCGGACTACCCCCGATAGGGCGAGCCGCGAAGTTCTCAGTGAGCTGGTAACAGGAAAATCCAAGTGAGAGCCCGTTCCTCATTCGATAGAGGTCGGCAGGAGGCCCGGAGGCGGTCTCATTAAAGCAAAACGCAATGGACCTACAGATACCGATTCCATTCAATAGGTCTCGACAGCTCGATGCCTCCCTTCGGGGGGATTCTATAAAGTCCATAGCATTTTGCCTTGGATGTGTCCAAAGGGGTCTCGAGAGTTCGTTCTCGAGCAAGGCCTCATGTTGGCTCCCCCTTGGTCACCCCTGACTCGGGTGCTCGAGGGCGGCTGTCGAACCCTGATCGTGGGGCCAGCCTTCACTCCCTCGAGGCTTAGGGCCGAAGCCCTATTTATTTGGTGCTCAAGGGTGGCCGTTGAGCACTCACTCGAGGACCGGCCTTCGCTCCCTTGAGACTTTGAGGTGGGGCCGGAGCCCGCTTACCTTCTCTTGGAAGAGTCCGTCGGTAAGTGACGCTTATTTTTCTTACCGTTAGACGCGCCTTTTGAGGAGGAAGCTAAAACGATGCGGTAGTGGAGATCGTGGTGGGCCCGAGCAATGGCTCTTTGCCAGAGGTGTGACGTGTGTATCTGGTCGAGGATCGAGAGGGGGGAACGGTCAGGTAAGTGCATTAATCACGGGAAGTTACCTTTTCCCTGTCGCCGGACTCTGCCCGTTGCTCTTCCCGGGTATAAAAACGGAGGGGGACAGGTGCTGTTCGCCCCCACATTTGTCATCCTCCCGAATTCCTACTTTCCTGTGCGTGTGAGGGTAAAAACTTAGAGCGAGAAGTCACGATTGGGAACCTTCCCAGTCGTTCATCCGGCGAGGAGATTCGTGTCATTGCCGCCGCCGCGTCCACCGAGCGGATCTGTGCTGCCGCTGCTGCCATGGCCCCCGTCCTCTAGCCCGCTGAACCCTGGCGCTCGTCGACCGTGATGCGGCAAAGGCTGAACAAGCTGGTGGGAGAAGGACTTCTTCGCCCCGTCACCGATCCGAATCGGTCAGAGTGGATTACGCCACCGAGGAGCCACCAAGAGCCGAGCCCGCCGGAGGGCTATGTGGTGAGCTTCCTCAAGTATCATCGGCATGGGTTCGGCGTACCCCCGAGCGAGTTCATGTGGGGATTGACGAACTTCTATGGCATCAAGCTCCAGCATTTCTCCCCCAACGCCATCTCCAACACCGCCATCTTTGCGGCCGTCTGTGAGGGCTACCTTGGGATGGCGCCACATTGGGAGCTGTGGCTCCACCTTTACAAGGGGGAGTGGTTCGCCTCCCCGGTGGTGCCAGGAGTAAGGCGAGTCGTCAGAGCGGGGTGCCTCAACTTTGTGTTGAAGACTGGGAGGTCGGAGGAGCCACGCGAGTACATCCCCATCGGGTTGATGTCCAACCATTCTCGGTGGGATGAGCAATGGTTCTACCTCTGCAATGACGGAGGCTACCTCCCGCTGTACACCCGGTGGCTCATCACCGAGTGGCCATTTAACTGGCCGCATGGTGTGACAGGGGATCTTCAACGTCGACTTCGACCCCTCGCCGCC
>CM041632.1:50478299-50546166 GCA_023333625.1 Bothriochloa decipiens
AGGGTTTTGTCAAAAAATTTTGTAGTTCGAATTTTTGGGTTGTTACACCCGTGTTTTCAGGTTGTAAACAGGTTGAATCATCAAATAAGGATTCACACCAGCATTAGATTCTTTACTTTAATGTTCCAAGGATCCTTTCACCACATTGGGGGTATTCCTGATTGATAATCCTTGATGAATAGCTCAACGAACATTGCAATCTTCTATTTCTTCAACTAGCTTCATGGTGTCAGTGTTGGATGCATCCCTCAGATAAGGGCATTCAACAGATTTGTGGGCTTCTTTTGAGCATCCAAGGCACATGATTGGTGATTTGCTTTGAGCTATTGTAGACTTCTCCATGTTGGGGTCTTTTTGGGCAGTCTGTTGGTTGAGTCGCCAGCAAGCGACTCTATGAGCACTATGGTTCTTAGTATCCTAATCTTGCTGGGTGGTCTTCTTTGCTTAACCTTGATTCAGCTTGATTCAGATCTCAACTGGTGGGGTGTTGCAGCTATTAGGGTAGTCAATAACTTTGTGATTAGTTCGGTCTTAACCAAAGCAGGTACCCTTTTCACCACTTGAGGTTGACATTGTTTTCTTCTCTTCAAGACTTTTGTCCTTCTGAGATTGCTTGGTAGGGGCTTGAACTAGGATAGTTTTCCTTTCAGGGCATAAGGCAGTTTTGTGACCTATTTTAGCACATCTTCTGTAGGTGAGTCGTGCATCGTCTCTTCCTCAGAGTCATGTATGTTGGGGGCATAATGCAACATGTGGAAGAATTCAATGATGTACTCGTGAACCATCTCAAGTCCTTGCTCTATGTTGCAGTGTTCTTTTGTCAAGTCATTCAACGCTTCTTTGGGGACATAGTGCTTGTAGAAAGTCTCTGTAAATTCCTTCCAGGAGATGTTGGCTGAATCTTGGTGAGGGTTGCGAGAACTATTCCACCATGCACATGCGGTGCCAGTGAGGTGATGAGTTGCAACCTTGACACACTCCTTCTTAGTGTAGGTGGTTGATTCTAGCTCTTCTGCTATATCATGCAGCCAGTCTACGGCGGTGATAGGGTTCCCATCAAATCCATCAAAGGTAGGAAGTTTTAGTAGAACGAAGTTCCCTTGCATTTGCCACAAGTCCTTGAGCAGTACTTCCTTGCAATATTGCTATAGTTCTTTTGATAGAGTCTCCAGAAGTTGAGTCTGTTGAGTCAAAATATCGGCTAGAAGATGTGGAGGTGGGGTAAGACTTCCTCCAACGGGGGTTCCATTAGGTAGTGGAGCGTGAGGCTCTTTCCTCTCAAGGTTGAGTCCTTTGGTTGGCATACATCTACCTTGATCATTGTCCATGGTAGCTCTAGGTGAGTACGTGAGTTGGACACCTTGTTGTGTGATTCATAGAGATCAAAGACTGAGTGCAAGTGATATGTATTATAAGCAACTTAGTATAATTGTTTAGATATATAATTGATTTAAAAACATTTAATCTATCCAACCCTCAAACAAAGAAGCATAAAGATCCATAGAATGTGATAAGATCCAAGCATTCATTACATCAAGTTTATTACATGGTGACATCTCTAGTTTCTACACTAGAAGACTCGCGAGAATTTCCGCACTACGCACAGGTAGGCTTCAGAAGGGGATGATCTACTCTACTTCTCAAGTGAGTCACATCGTGAAGGCCATGCAGGCTCCTCATCAGCTGGGTTGTTACTACATCATCTGTAGATCACCTCTAGGGAGTCAATCCGAGCTTCACAATGGGGTAGAAGAGGTAACCATTCATCTCCTGCGGTTGAGTGTTGGTTGTGTAGAACTTCTGCACATGTTCTCAGGCCAATTCCCATTCTGGAGTAGGATCTACTTCTGGCACGATGTAGGCATCCATGTTGAGATTAGGAGACTTCACCAGGAATGTCTTAGTGTGGGGTGCCTTGTGGAGGCGGTCAGGTGGCTGAGATTGCATCTCCTGATATTCCTGAACACGACGAGCATCAGATTTCTTCCACTTCTTGTAAAGCTTCTCTACTAACGTAGGTACAAGGAAACCTTCATGTACGTTGCTAGGTGAGCTGTGTTGGACCAACTATTTTCCTTCAACTTGGCAATCTCTTCTTCTTGAGCTTTCACTTGCTCCTCTAGCACAGAGACATGATGTTTGTAGAGGCACTTGTCATGCTTCAACATTTGGATGGGCATATCTTGGACAAGTAAGTGCCTTTTTACAACCCTGAGCATTTCATTATATTCTTTGGCCTAAGTGTCTCTAGCCTTGATCCACTATTCCATTCTATTCTTGGAGGGATTGATGGCATGGGGTAGCAGGTGGTATGGTCTGGTCTCAAGGAGCTCGTAAGTGTCTCGCATCATAAGCTAAAGGGTAGAGCATGCTGCAAGCTGTGCGGCATAGGTGATTGTGCTATCCATCTCACAGATGGTGAGGGGATTTAGCTCGGGCACTTCTTCGCAGGCAAGGATCTAGATCATCACATAATAGTAGTCCTTTGGTCTGTCAGGCCCGATCTCCCTGTGGCAGGTCCAGGGCAGTTCTCCTTTAGGGTGCCAAGAAGTTCAAGTGTCTCACACAGGGCTTCAGCGTAACCATTCTGGAATTCTTTGAAGAAGGAAACCGACTCACATTTCTCCATTTTAAGGGGGTCTTTGTCATGTTCTAGCTCTGGTCATGAGATTGTTCTGTATGAGTAGAAAAGTTATCCAACATTTATCCCATTGCCCTATGGCACTTTTGAGGCATCGAGGGCACAGGGCAATAGACGGCAGGGGTCATGCTCGAGGAGTTCATGTGCATCTTGCATCACACAGAGAGTAGCAGGGGTAACGAGTTGTATGATGGTAGAGGCAGCTTCATCCATCTCATGAATGATGTAGCATTCCACCAAATGGAAGATTCTGCAAGGTCACCTTAGAGCAGATCTCAGCTCCTCTAGGCACTACCTTTTTGTGGCACGTCTATTGATATTTTCCTTCCAAAATATCAAGCTTCTTCTGATCTTCTCATAGGATTTGGGCATATCCACTTTGGTGCTTGACAAAGGAAGGGTATGATCTCGAAGGTAGCCATCTTTGTTTGGTCCAGAAAGGGATAGCAGGTCAATGAGAGGTGAGCCACGCACAAAATCATGCAAGGTCGGTACATAACCAAAAGAAGGGCTGGTTCATCCTGTTCTATCGTCCAAACCTATGGGTCTCATCCTAGGGTCAAGCATGTCTTTGATACCAACTGAAACATCCTCAAATTTTCCACGAAGGAAAAATTCATAGAATGAATAATAACGTGAAAATATAATCTATCAAATTATTATACAATAGTTGATAATCAAATCCACACATCAAAACTAGATAAAAGGAGTACAATAACAGGGCTTACAATATTTATTACATTGCCACATGGTGAGTCATCAGAGTAAAAACATCTAGAACAACTATGGAAGTAGGAGAGAAAACATTGAAGGATCTTCATAAACCATATTGAGCACAGGCACGAGACCACCTAGTCCATCTATCCTTAACTTCACTGCAAAGCAGGTATATCTGCACACCACCAGGTATGTACTGGTCATGGTCAGCACTGATGAGCTTTAGTGGAAAGAGAAAATAAAAGGACCTGGCGATCCTATAATTTGGCTATGGTTTTCCTATGCATGTAAGCAATAATCAAGTTTATAACAAAAAATCAAGTTTTAACTCATTCCCAAACCAATCCACACACACATCCATCCATCATCCCATCCATCCTAGATCCATCACCACATCACCACCACCTTCACCATCAAGACTCACTCTCAGGTCAACCAGGCCAACTCCCGCTCGGCCTGTCTTAGCTACCCGCAGCCCTAAACCTGGCTCATAGCTGGAAATAACTCTCAGGGGAAGGTAGAACACTCCTCTCACTGGTCCGGTGCATCCTCTAAAGGAAAGGTCCATAGCCGACGAATAAGCATATGTATCGATCGATCAACCATACACTCTACAGAGGTATCACTAATCTACTAGATAGCCATCATCGATGTACTAGCCCATCTAGGTAGATTCTATGTGCCTATTGCCATAGAACAATGCCATCCTACCTCTCAGCCCTAGGAGACCCTTAGAGTGGCTGATACGGTGAAGACTCATGATCCCATTCCCGCAGAGCATCATGATTGTCTCGAAAGGGTGTGAGACTCACATGCTCCTACCTCTCTAACACATGCTTGCCTGATAGTTATGGCATCGATCTATCTAGTGGTTTGGCCGTCTCCCCCATGGGAAGCGAGTGGAAAGCAAGGGATTCCTAAGGTCTGGACACCAGTGTAGCAGGTCCTAAGTGTGACCAAGCTAGAATATCTTCATCAGGGTTCATCTTTAACATGCTACCATGGCACCTTCATCCTGGGCTCCACCCCTCAGAGGCTCACACCCAAAGATTCTCCATCTTGAATAGGGTTTACCCACCACAGGTATCCAAACACAGATGCCTAGGTTGCATCGTCAGTAAGACTCACTCCATAAGATCGTCGTAGATCCCGGCTTGATTGACTCAACCCTCACCCTACAACCTTCTGTAAGTTCCACCCCAAACCCAGATACATCACCATAGCTTACAAAACCCATCTGATCCAACGATCCATCGAGCCTGGCATCCCCGCCAGACCTTCCCAGGGGTTCATCACATCGCATCAAAATGTAAGCGAGTGAAGTATATATATAAATATAGCATATAAGCATGTGGCTAACATAACTGCAGGTAAGCAGGTGAAGGGTTACGACAAGATAGGGGCTATCAAGTAATATTCTACCATTGAATCCTAGCATAGGCAAGCAGATTGTATAACGGAAATGTAAAGTACTAGCAATCTAGATATTAGCCATGCCTAATAGGATTTCTAAGGGAAGGTGCTACCATGACACCTGCACTGTCGAGGTAGTAGTGGTACGGGTCATCTTCCATCAATGTAGTTGTCCAATGGGACCTCCTCCCTGGTGTTCATGGCCTCCTCCCTTGGATCGTCCCACGTTCGACTATGAAATCGAGACATAATAGTCGCATTAGCGACTCCTATAGCATAGAACATAGAACGAATGCCAAAAATAAAGATCCAAATGCACTCAAACATAGCTAAAATAGGTAGAGCTCGATTTATAGAAAATTTGGATACTTGAATCATAATTTTCTGAGCTCATATGAATTAATTATGAATTTTCAAAGATTAAAACATATTCTAAAAAAGAAAAAGGGATGGATTATTCTAGGGCTAACACGTGGCAGCACGGGACTGGGCCACGTGTCACTCATGGGTCCAGGTGACATGGCACAGGATGCTGATGTGGCAGTGACGTCACAAAGACAGCATGCTGACGTCAGCACAGACAAGTGGGTCCACATGACGTCACTGCTGACGTCATCACTGACTAATGGGGCAAGCTGACATCACTGCTGACATCAGCATTGACTCGGTCAACGGTCAATGGTCTACATGGGCCATAAATGGGCCGTTAATGGGCCTTTATTGGGCCAGATGGGCCAGGCTCGGCCCACCATGTGGCTCACTCTGGTGCTACCACGTCACTGTTCTAGATCCAAAACAGGCTCAGCTCATGGCTCTGGGTCCACGGTGCACCGGCTCATGTGGGGGCCACTTGCAGTGCCTCTGGTTCATGTACACCGAGTTCACGAATCAAAGCGACCATGTACTTCGGTGCACAGATTGGCGCACGGTGGACGCGAGCTGGTGGGATCCGCTGTCAACGCCACGATCCACATGGACCTTGTCCATCTCCTCTGCCTTGTGCCCATCTTCTTCTCCCCATTCTCTGTTTCTCATTGAGGGGGCTTGCTGGTGGCGAAGTCATCGAATTTCGCCGTCATGGTGGTCTTCCGTCTTCATCAATCAGTGATTTGGCGTCAGAGCAGCACAGCGGACACCGTGGTGGTCTTCAAGGCAGCATCTGGGCAACAGCGGTGCTCAGACTTGGTGTATAGCGGGACGAAGACAGAGTGGTAGAGGGGTGCATTAGGAGCGATACCAGACTTGAGCGTGTGATTAGAGTCTCCTGGCTTCTGACCATCACACCAACGGTGTCCCAACATGCAGTGGGGACCACGCACGCTCAGTGGCACGCTGCGGAGCTCTGGCTGACATGGTGGCCACAGCAGCGGTGCCACGGTGAGGTCTGGGTCTTCATTAGCCATGCAAGTGAGTCCCGGGAATTGTGTAGTCCCTCTTCAGTTCGTCGATGTTAACCAAAATCTACGGTGGCGTCCGCACGCGTGTATGGCGCAAGGCGGCGCCCCTAGCGGCACGGTACTCATGGTTGCAGGGTCAACGGCCAGGTTTTGAGCTTCATCAACTGTGTGGCTAGGTGTGGCTATCCAAGACAGAGCTTGACGGTGAGTCCCTGTCCTTCGACGCGGCCGGAGTTGAGCAGAGTGACCTCGCCATAGCGGCGCTCTGTGGGACGACGGCGGCGACATGGTGCCAAGTCCATGGGTCTCCATTGGCCTTCCGTTGGTCCTAGCATGCGCACGGGGTGCACCACATCAAGGCGATCATAGATTCAGAGTTGATGAAGCATGGGGCTTAGCAACGGGTAGGAAGGTGGCTTCGCCATGGTGGCACACGGCCACGGCAACAGGCATGGCGGCTGGACCGTTTTGGCATCCTCCTGACACCGTGGGAAGCAGGGGGCTTGGTTGGTCGTGCGTGTGTGTGTGCAAGTGTCCAAAAGGGCTGGTGATGGCCTCGGTCTACGCACACCGGTATGGGCGCCATGGCCGTAGCATGGGCAGAGGTTGAAACAGGGGGCTCAGGACGGCGCTCATCGGCGTTTGAAGTGGAATTGGAGGCGCGGTACACGTCCAGTGGTGAGCGGCTCCAGTGAGGAAGAAGTAGTGGCTTGTGGTGCGGTCCTTGCTCCACGATCCCGACGGCACCGCAGCAGCTCCATCACGGCGGCTTCTTCTCGGCCCCGGTGGACCTCCTCTTCTTCTTCCCCGCCCCCTTCTTCTCTAAATTGTTGTGGCTGGTGAGTGGAATTGCAAGCCACCAGTGCGGCGACGGTAGCTGGGGAAAGCCTAGGGCGCTCAGTGCTGTGCTTATATAGGGGTGCGATAAGGGCAGTTGGCCGGCGGATGGCTCCTGATCGTGGAAGCTCGATCAGGTGGCTTCGAGTCAGTCTGGAGGTTGCTATCAGGGCTGCAGCAGGTCCAAGGCATCAGCGATGAGTGGCTAGCTGGGTCTGTGTGGGTGTAAGCCAAGCAATGCCAGGAATTGCCGCGGTGGCGGCATGATCCGATTGCAAGGCAGGAGGGCCTGAGGGAGCTTCGCGGGTCACTATCTTGATCAGTGGGCTCCAGCTGCCAGTGTTTAGTGAGGTAAATTGCCTTGGTGGCCAAGGAAACGAGGGGATAGGAGTCGTACAGCTCACACGCAGGATGGCATCTGCGTGCGGGAGGGGAAGTTGCTCACGGCCGCGGGAGTCTTGTGGCAGGGATTGTCGGCCTAGGTGGCATGCGCGCGGTCGTAGATGCGGTGCCAAGGTAGATCGAGCAGTCCTGGTGGCTTGTGTCACGGCCACGAGGGGGCTCTGCTCACGAGAAAAGCAGAGGAGATCGGCGGGAAAGGTATGACAGGTGGGTCCCACCATGGGCTCCACCAGTCAGCGGCAGTGGCTGATTCCCTAGTGTGACGCGGGCGTGGGGCGGTCCTCCTTGCTGGGTCGTCAGGGCTTGCTGGGCCGCCTGGTGCATAAAAGGAGAGGGAAAGGAGAGGGCAGGCTGGGCCGGGGCTGGGCTGGCTTGTGGCCTCGGGGCAGAAAGGCTTTTCCTTTTTATTTCCATTATTCTTTTCTTTTTCTTTTTCTATTTTGATATATTCCACACATGTATACATGCATGTAAGATATATATGAGGTTTGGGGTTTTTGTACATAGTCTCATGGTGTAAATATAAAGTCATAGGCCATGTTAGGGTATCATTCCCTTATAAAGTACATTTATTTATTTATTAGATAAATAAATGTTGTTGGTCATTTAATTACCACCACATAAATCCAAGAAAGATCCAAATCACATGTTGAGTATATAATGCAACATGATGATACAACTAGTACGACATATAGAAACATCTAGTGATACATTGAGGTATAGCATAGAAGGGAAAACAAGAGGTGCATTGGATACATGATCCCAAAGAAAAGGGGCTTGAGCAAGATGAGGGGAGTTAGTGGAGCAATTTAGGTGATGAAGGTAGAGGGGAGCTCTGCCTAGTTTCATGTACCATGAGTGCAAGGGTGCAACATGGGTGAGTCACATGTGCAACATAGGTATTTGACTCATGAGACATTAGGTGCTAGACAAGGGTGCTCATCACATTGGCTTAAGAATATATTGTCACATGTGAGGATGATGTTACTTAATGTAGCACTAAACATATGTGCTACGGGCAAAATGGGTAGGGTTCCTACATGACAAGCAACTAACATGGGCTTGTTTTGAAAAAATTTTGTTGGTTGCATTTTTCGGTGTTTGTAATTTTTAGGGTTGTTATAGGCCGGTTGCACACCACCGACGTGTGCATGTCTCCATGCAACTGGTTTGATCACTGCCCTCCATCCAAGTTGTTTTGGAGGTCGGTTTGATCCAATGGTGGGAGATTGAAGGAACGTGGATCGATGACGTGGCACTGGAGTAGGCCCTACTCTACCTCCCATATAAATACCCCCCTAGTTCTTCACTTTAGAGCATGTATCATAGGAGAAAAGACTACTTTAGTAGCTTAGTGTGAGAATAGAGGGAAGAGAGTGAGGAGTTCCAAGGAGGAGTCCCGGTCCTGTCGAGAGTCTTCTCCAAGGTCCATCTTAGCGGATGTGAGTCTTCTTGTAAGTCTTACATTCGGGTCTTTTTTCTAGTATTTAATATTCTAGTTTAGTACTTTAAGTATTCAGTCTTTTACTGGCACACTATTTTACTTTGTTGAATTGCTCAAAGATTAGCTAAGCTTAGAGTAGTAAGATTAGTGTAGACGTGATGTCTAGACAACATCTTACCAGTGTGAGCTGCTTATCGCACTGAAAGACACCTAGCGCGAGAGTGACAGACCTCAATAGGCGGAGAGTTCCTTGTACGTGTGTTAGGCAATAACATTGTGAGAGCGGGGCTGAATAGGGTAGTCGCCTCGGTAAGGGAGGAGGTGGAAACCTATTTAACTCGACTTGCCATTTCGTCTATCGCCCCCAGTAAGGGAGGAGGTGGTAAACCTCATTATACGTATAGTACTGTGACCAGATATTTCTGCTAGATAAGACCTCTCTATACCCAATCCTTTACCCTTTAGTCATCACATGACGACCTTGATCCTAGTTGAACCACTTCATGTTCCTTGTGGAAATTACGATACCTAAAATACTCCCGGTGAAGACTACATTAACTACCGTATGATTGTGGTATAACCATTTGCCACTTCTGGTGTCAACAACAGGCAAGTTGAAAGAGCTAAGGGGTTGATTCTACAAGGATTGAAGCCAAGACTCTATGGAGACTTAAAGGACTACGGATCAAAGTGGATAGATAAACTACCAAAAGTGGTTTGGGGCCTAAGAACCCAGATTAGCAGATCAACAGGATATTCACCGTTCTTTCTAGTATATGGATCAGAAGTAGTACTATCCGTAGACCTAATCTGGAATTCTCCAAGAATTGAACAATTTGAAAAAGGTGAACCTAACGCAACAAGAAGACAAGAAATAGACACACTCAAAGAAGTAAGAGAAAGCACAATCCTGCAGAACGCAAGATATCAACAAGGCTTAAGAAGACACTACAACAAGAGCACCAATCCAAAAACACTCAAGCCAGGGGACTCAATTCTATGGTTAATCCAAAAGAAAGACAGAAGACACAAACTTTTGAGTCCATGGGAAGGACCCTTCATAGTTAAGACTGCTACTGGAACTGGAACCTACGAGTTAATGACAAGAGAAGAAGTACCACTCAAGAACCCTTGGCACATTAGCCAACTCAGAAGATTCTACAATTAGAAAAGACAATGTAATGACATATCAGAGAGAAATAAAATGATAAATACTTCCCACTATCCCTTGTGGGTTCATCAATCAAGCAATCACCTCTACAAGAAGCACTCCACCATCATCATGGGTTCATTGATCAAGCACCAACTTCTCTCAAGAATCTGCAATTTCTTTATACTAAGGGTTTAGGGTTAGCCTTATCTTTAAGGTGTGAAACCCGACACTCTTGGCATTTGAGGAAGAGACTTATGAGGCCCTCAAATGCATCATTTTTTTGGGTTTAGAGTAATCCCTGTAGAGAGCCTAAAAACTTGAGGGTTCTGGGTAAACCTAAAAACCCATTTCAGCATCGGGGATGAGGCATATGGAGAAGAAGGAGCAGTAGAAGAAGCCATTGTACTAGAAGCAGCAGACCTGTAAGAAACAATAAATTTCAGCATGAAAAGAAAAGACCAGAAAAAAGAACAAAAAGAACTCGCATGAGCGGCAAATAGAGGACTCACTTTAATGATTTTTTGAAACTACCCGTCCACCCTAGGTTGGAGAAGACAGGCAGAGGAATTTGATCTAACCCCAAGTCAATATCCCCTATCATGGGAATACCCACTGGGATAGAAGAAGAAGTCGATGTAGACTTGTGACTGTAGTAAAAGAAGGAACAAATCAAAAAGAACAACAGGGAACCCGACTCAAGACTTAGCAAAAGAAAAAAGATACTAACCAACGATGAATAAGAGGGATATCATCTTCACGTTCATGTTCTTCAAGAACAACGCTCACCCCACCTATACAAGAAGATGAAGGTTAGATATATAGATACACCAAAGAAAGCAAGAGGAAAAAAGAACTTGCCAAAGGCTCACCCATAAGAATATTATATGTGGGAGAGCGAGAAGAGGCACCCAATCATGGCTTCTTGGCTGTAGGATTCTGAACACCAATAGCAGAACGCTTCCTAGAGGACAATATCATATTCACAATTCCAGGATGAGGAGTATATGGAACAAAGGACATTTTTCCCACTTCAATCTCAAACCCAGAAATAAAATGATCCTCAGAAACAGAATGAGTGTTTGCAGCAAGAGCGGAAGAACCCGCATTAGACTCAGCAATAGGAGTAGCAACAATAGTAGAAGATCAAGCTTGAAAACCCAACCCATACCCTAAAACAAAAACATGAGCATCAAGAAAAGAAAGAACAGACAATTATAGCAAGTATAGAAACAAGAAGACAACATACCTCAGGATGAGGTTCTTAGAGTGATATTCTTCAACAAACAGAGGAAGATAGCATATAGAGCTAAGAACCAACTACAACCGCTCCAACAACTCCGTATCAGGCAACTCCTTTCCATCAGTAACACGGTTAGAGTCATCATCTCCCTTATACTCAAAGCCATAATGCTCCCTCTACATAAGAAGCTGCACCCGGCGATGAAAGAAACTGGCCATAATACTATGACCAGTGAGGCCCAGCTGCTTCACAAGAGCAAGACAATCGAGCAAAGGCCAAAGCGTAGTGACCTCAGCATCAAGAAGCTTGTCCGACATAGTTGTGGACTTAGTCAGAGGAACGGACAGATCAGAAGAAAAGTAAATATTTGTTTTGAGAAGATAGAACCACTTATCCACCCAGACCAACTTGTCATAGATAGTAAGATTGCAAAATTTGTTAGATTTGCCCTGTTGAATCTAAATAGTGCAGCAGCCAAAAGGGGAAAGATTGGTCCCCTTGGTAAGCTTTAAGTGGAAGAAATGGTGAAAGAGAAGAAGACAGGAAGGGACACCAAGGAACACCTCATAAAGATGAACAAAAGTAGCAAGATAAAGAATCCTGTTAGGGGCAAGATGATGGAGTTGAAGCCCAAAAAATTGGAGAAACTCTAGCAAGAATTCAGAGGGAGGAAAAGCAAGGCCAGATTGCGCAAAGCGCACAAACATGATAGATTGATCAGGAGAAGGAGTAGGGACCCTGTGCTCACCAGGAAAGACATAGCTGGAGTAGACCTGGGGCTGCAACAACCCCTGCGTGACAAGGATCTCCAAATCCACCACCTGCGTCATCTTCTACAAAGAGCACATCTTCAGAAAATCTTGATTCTCAATCATAGACAAAGTTTTTTCTTAATCTACCTCAGCGGATCTGGCCTTCTTGGTCCTTGTCGCTCTAGGCTTCCCCATGAGTGCGAGTAAAGGTGGATTGGAGGCGTGCAGAAATCAGAAGGGAAAAAGCAACCGAATCAAGCAGTAGTGATGGCGCAGAGAACTAGGGTTTGCAAGAACAGAAGGATTGGAGAACTTTGCATATGGATGGCAAGAGATAGGTGAAAGAAGAGACAAGGAATAAAACAGCTATTTATGCAATAAAAACCAGCCCACACAGCCCACCAAGACACGGTTATCAGACGCAGAAAAATTTTATCATTCCACAATTAATGGCATAACAAGAGAAAGGCAACGATCATTTTTACAATGGCAATAAATCCAACAATCATATTTGGAGAATTTTCCATTTTACACAAAGGCACAGAAGAACCCGGTGAAAGGCATCATCAACTATTCAACATCATCATGATTCAAGAGAACCTGGCAAAACCAGGACCAGTGTTCACAGAGGCGTACAACATCATCATAATTCACAAAGAACCCAGCAGGGATAAAATCCTCAAGTTGTAGAGATATTTTACATTAGTATGGTACTCAGAGGACTCAGAGACATTAGATCTAAATCCCACTAGGCTCCTGGCTGCTATGTTGAAAGATTTCTTTTGCTTTCTAATCCTGATTCATTTTGTGTTGTCCCTTGTTGTAATCCCAATATCTTCTTGATTAGTGGAATAAAAAGAATTGTTGTTTATACTATCCCTTGTGATGGATCTGGCTCTGCCAGGTTCCTTTTGTTGTGTACTTGATGATGTATGAGCCTTTATATGTATCTCTGGGTTCTTTAATTGTACTAAATTGATGATGGATACTACTATAGCGTGGTTGAATTCTGGGCCAACTACAAATATCAACAAGGAACCCAGTGGAATTTGAGGTTACTAAACCTCTAACAAGATTTGATGTTGACAAGCAGGAGAACAACCTGAGCAATGAAATCATTGCAACAAACCCATAGCTGAGGCTGCTGAGAATGGCAAAAGCAGTACCAAGTTCAAGGGAGTGGCAGCCATGGCTATCTGATACTCTCGAAGAACCTGATATCCCCACTCAACACGTGTTGATCTGTACCACAGAGCCAAAACAACACCGCAGAAGACAGAACAATGGCTGATCTACACTAGACAGTTGCAGAATGAGCCATGCCACATATCAATCACCATTACAAGGGAAACAAAAAGGAAGATTGAAGGGAACTAGAATATGAGGCACTGGTGAAAACGAAGCATGCCTCACAAGCCCTAAACCACTTGCCTCCACGCAACCCACGAGGTGATTCCACCCCGGAATTAGCATGCTACTAACCCCTATCACGAGACCTACACTACTCATCGAGAGAAACTACAAAAGATGATGAACAAGCCTGGGGGCTCGTTAAGCTCGCTCACGACCATATTCAAAGACTACAAGACTAAGCACAAGAATGAGACCTCAGAAGAAGATATGAAGGCAATAAGGAAGAGGGCAAGCATTTATGGGCAAAAAACCGGTGCATCATGGACCAGGTGCAAGAAGAAAAACTACAAGCTAAGGACAACACATGAAAAAGAGGACAAAAGATAGACCTAACCACTCAAGCACACATGAACAATGCATTTAAGAGAAGTACCCGATCACAAGCGAACAGTACACAAATTCAGGAAAAGGCTACACAGGCACAAGCAATTTAGTAAAAGCACTACAAGACAAAAGAGCATATCCAAAGCATACTCCAAGTATAGTACAAACAGAGGAGTAAAAGCTTACAATAACTAAAGGATAGTAAGTGGAGACAAAACATCAAAGACCCTTACCTGAGTTCTTATCTTAAAGAAAAGAACCCGAGAAAGGCTCAGGGGCTAGAAAGTACCCACTACAGAGATCAAAATTCAAAAATCTAGAATATTATTCAAGTCTCTCCTGCTTTTTGTATCAAAAAATAAGAGGCTCGGGGGGCTACACTCAGTTATGCAATTTTTTCAAAAATTGCACTCTCTCAAAGAAAAATCCAAGGCGACAATAGAACAAGACCCTCTAGCTCCATTGTTCCAATGAAGCAAGAGGCTCGAGGGCTACACTCACTGAGTGCACTTTTTTCAAAAGCGCACAATCAGTACATAGCAAAGAGAAGAAGGAGGACAAGAAGAAGATCATCTCAAGGTTTCACCTCAAGCAGAGAAAAGCAACAACCCGGCTTTTGAGTTTCAACCATAAATGCTCGGGGGCTTGTTAATAGAGGACACTACGAGTCCCCTATAGACAAAAGATAATAGACAGTGGGCCCTGACCAGTGGACCCACCGCCTAACAAAGCAAGACACGGAGCAAAGCTATGTGGAGATTTCCTTTTTCCTAGATGGATTGTAATAGGAAAGTAACCAAAACTATTAGTTTAGGACTCGTTCCTTTAATCCAAATAGGATCCAAATAACCCACGGTAGGTCCTAAGACTATAAAGGGCTGCTATGGGTACCCCCCTTAGAACAAGCGATACACAAGACATACACAAGTTGTAACAATCCCACATGATACTCATCAATATAGGCAACAAGCTAACACTGACTGGACATAAAGGCTATTACTCGACTAAAGTAGAGGGCCCAAACCAGTATAAATCCTCTTGTCTTGTTCATCTTGTTGTCACAACTACCAAGATCTGTGATTCGTCAAAGCCCAAACAACTATCCCGGGTAGCCCCGAGACAGGCTATCAGTGGTTAAACATTGATACTGCCTCACACGCGTTTATGTGATTTGAACCCTTCATTTTAAGGCAGTTTTAGGTTGATTTATCCAATGGTGATCGTGGGAGGTGACGTGGATCGATGACGTGGCAGTTCCTTGCCCCCTACTCCACCTTGGCCTCTATAAGGACGCCTAGCTCCAACAGGCCATCTCTCATTCAGATGATGAGGCGTCCCATGAAAGGATGACCTCCCAACATCAGGAGAATTAGCGCTATACTTTCTAACGTAGTAGATTAGTTCTAGTTGAGAGCTAGGGAGAGCGGAGCTACAATCTAGTTCTAGAGAAGTCTTCAGAGATTTGGTATGTCTTTATATCTTACCTTTGTAAGACTTATGCTTTAATATACATTCATCTTTTCTATTTACTTTATTCCTTTCATAAGTATGATTTGTATAGTTGTTACATCTTTGCATGGGATCTCCGCTCGTATTGAGAGCTCTGGTTATCATATGTAATTAGAGTAGTAATCAATAGTGTAGACATGGTGTCTAAACTAAAGGTTACCTGAGGTTGCGCTCAATCCTACGTATAGTTGTGGTAGCCCCAGGGGTGACAGCTCTGTCGGGCTGATGTAATCCACCATGTTAGGGTTGATGTTTTGTAGAGCTTTTTGGTAGCCTTCCTCGACTACCCCTTTCCAGTCTTCTTCAAGAGTCGGAAAGGTATTGTTACTCCAAAGTGCCAATGTGTGTGATTACTATATCTACCCATGTTTTAGTTATCATAGAAACAAAGTAATAGAAAAGTATATAGGAGCCTTGATCTCTTCTGTTGTCCTATCACTTTAGCTAGCAACTCATTTATCATAGAATTATCCTATGTGTGCTATTATTCATATCTCCTATCATATATCATTTACCCCTACTTTAGTTAGTTTACTAAGTTAGTAGATGCATGATGGTGTATTATCAGATTCTTCAACCATTGTTTTCCTATGGTAAAATATAAATGACAATACCTGGAATACTCCCGGTAAAATACTACAATGGTATTCTGTGCGCTTGCGGAATCTTTCACTTTCTGTTTGCACTTAATAAATACCAACACCATCCTTCCACCCCCTCCATCTCCGCCATCTTCTCCAGCTTCAGCGAGCTCGACACCACCGTCTTTTCCAACTCTGGTGAGCCTCCCCTGCAACGATCTGGCCTGACCGCCCCCTATTGATGGTGGATATACCATAGAAATCCACACTCAAAACACTGTCAACATGCCTCGATTTTAAGGAAGAATAGCATAACATGAGCATATTTTATCAATAACTAGTTCCACTTGTACTCTTAGCTTCTGATTTTAGGTAACACAAAATAGAGCTCAGGAGGACCCACATAGGGGGTCGGCCGACCCCTCACTAGACCCACTCTAGCCTGAGCTTCGAGCATGATCCATGCCAAGGTTCCTGGAGTCCAACTCAACCATGAGATCAACTTGTGTTTTCATGGGCCCACAAGGAAGCAAGCAATGTGACAAGCACTTGGCCAAAGATCGAACCACTCCGTATGATAGATGGGGACACCTTCTAGAAGAACCTGGCGGGGCCTACCTATCATATGGGGGTCGACCGACCCCCACCTGGTGGCCAACTAAGTCGGTTGGCTCCCTACCGACTTGTGCATGCTTCCCACATGAAGATTTCATCGCTGCCATCCATCTAAGGTGGTTTGGAGGTTGGTTCGTCCAAGGGTGGAGAGGCATGGAGCACACGGATCACTGATGTGGCACCCCCTCTCCTTTCCCTATAAAATGAGGCTGCCTCCACCCATGAAAATCATCTCCAATCATCAATCTTCATATCTTGGGAGATCAAGATGCAAGAGTAGTAGTAGTTAGTCTAGAGTGGGAGTCAGAGTTAAGTCAAGCGAAGCTCGGGGTCTTCAGAGTCATCTTCTGGAGAGTCTGGTATAGCTCTTGTACCTTTCCCTTTTTGTAAGACTTTTCTTTTATCAATATATTATGCTTACTTTATTTTACTAAGTATTTACTTAGTGCAATTCTATATTTATTATAGTCTTGTTGTGCACTTGTCTTAACAATATAGTTATCTTAGTTAGATTGGTTTCCTAGAACAACTCCTTGTGTGTGTATCATCATCCTATCTTGCATAGGAGCTTTAGTCATCTACGCGTTAGCTAGAGCCGTGAGCGTAAGTGTGAGCATGGTGCTCAGGCTTAATCTCACCTTTGATTATCGCTGGTCCGCACAAATAGTTCATGGGTGCGTGGCAAGAGGTGACAGGTCTTACCCAGCTTTATAGGTTTCCCACCACATTCGGCTAGTTCTTAAAAGGCAAAGTGTCCATAATCCAAGTAGTCACTTTAGTAGAGGTTCTATCTTCTACTGTCTCGGCTATCCCTCTCACGCAAGTAGTAAGGCACCAGTCTAGTTACGTCATCTATCTGTAGGATTAAGTTTATAGGAGTAAAGTTAGATACATAGGAGTTCTTTACTCACTCGTTGTCCTTCCACCTAGCTAACACTCTACTAGTTATATTTATATTATACTCTTTGCTATCTCATTTACCTATCCTTCCTATAATTCACTTACCCCCTTCTTCACTAGTTCATACTAGATTGTGATAGACATAAGGATCTCTCTCCCTTTTATTAAAAATTCCTAGCGATCGCTTTTCCTTGGGATAAAATAAATAACAATACCTTGGAATACTCATCCTCGGTGAAGTGCTACATCGGTACATTCTGTGCGCTTGCGGAATAATCAAATAGACATAAGAAATACCCCACAGGCCTTTATAGCGTTGTTGCCAATTTTGGTAGCGACGTTAAGAATTACCAACAAGCATTTCTGGCACCGTTGCTGGGGCAAGTGTCATCCTAGGAATTTTAATAAAAGTGAATCCAAAGTCTACTATCGATTTAGTTATCAATTAGTGTTAGGAGCTTACCCCTCACCTGTCTTGTTTCTCGTTATCGTGAAACTAGAAGGTGCATAAGCAGTTTCTAATTGCTGTCAAACTTTGTTGAAGATCCTGAGCAGTTGTTGAGAAGAACTAGACGTTGTCAAGTTCCACCTCAAACAACCATCTCAGATCTGAATTCACTCGAGAAAGGAGGCTCCGTACCAATCATTATGGAAGCTATGGCCCAAAAGACCATCTCTGAGTACTCTACGCCGTCAGCTGACTATGTTGCCATGGGTCTGTAGCTTAACTTGGGAGATGCGACTTTTGAGCTTAAACCTGTGCTCATCAATATGGTGCAAGCCAACCCATTCTATGGGAAGCCACACATGGACGCCAATGCCCATCTACAACACTTTCTGGAGGTGTGTGGTACCTTCACCATCAAGAATGTTGCGGCAGACGCCATCCATCTTCGCCTTTTCCTATTCTTGCTATTGGGCAAGGAGAAGCAATGGTTCTATGCCAACAAGAGTGAATTCACCACATGGGAAAAGTGCGCCAATGTGTTTCTCAAGAAGTTCTTCCCGATGGGCAAAACCAGCGCCCTTTGTGGAAAAATTTCTAGCTTCCAATAGCAAGCCAATGAGATGATTCCTAAAGCATGGGAACGTCTCCAGGAGTACATTCACACCTGTCCTTATCATGGGATAGAGGAATGGCTCTTTATTCAAGATTTCTACCATGGTCTGACCGGGGCCCGTAGTCACCTTGATACTGCCACTGGAGGAGCATTCTTGCAACAATGTCAAGGATGCAAGGACCTCATAGATAAGATGGTCACAAACCAAGGATGGAATGAGGAACGTCTCTAGCCCAAAAAGAGAGGTTTACATGCCCTTAATGAGGTGGACATGCTCTCTGCTAAAATGGACCTCTTGATGAAAAAGATGGAAGAAGGTTCCAAGAAGGAACAAGAGGCCATTCAACCTTGCACCACCGCACGAGCCATTGAAGCCAATCCATGGTGCGAAGTGTGTGGAGGAGATGACCATTTGGAAAATAATTTTCCCAAAATAAAGGAGGAAATAAACTTCATCAACAACAACAACAACAACAGCAACAATAACAATGGGTACCGGCCTCAACAACAACAGTAAGGATGGAACTCACGCCCCTTCTACCAAGGAAACCAAGGTAACAATTATAATCATAATTTTAATAACTCTTTTGGTAACCAACCTTCTTTAAGAGATCTTATCTTAGGCCAATCTAAAATAAATGATAGATTAATAAGGAAATAATGGCTAATGATAAGATTCTTGAAAATCTAAGTGAGAAAATAGATAGCTTTAATTCTGCTATGAAAAATTAATTGAGCTTTAATAAAATGTTGGAAACACAATTAGCTCAGTTAGCAGTAGCTATCCCATCCTTCGAGCAAGGTAAGATCCTAGGAAAACCTGAGGATCCAATTAAAGGTGCTAAATTGATAACCACGAGGTTCGGTAAGCCTCCAGTATGCTCCAACTAGAGTTATCTTCTTGATCCACCATTCATCGTCAAGAATGACGTCCCAGGCCACCCAACCATCACCTACGAGATTGGATCACAAATCTTCCACAACATCTTCTATGACCTTGGATCAAGAGTCAACATCATGGCTAAGGTAACTTATGAAAATTTGCTAGGGGGCTTTTGCACCCCACATTTGTTCATTTGCAGATGGCAGATCAAATGATTCAGTTCCCTGAGGGACTAACAAGGGGTATACTAGTCAAGGTTCAAGACGAATATGTCGCTACTGACTTTATCATATTAGACATGGGGCCAACAATGAAGTCCCTGTCATCTTGGGAAGGCCATTCCTCAACACGGTTAACACCGTCATCTATGTGGGATCCGACCAAATTCATTTCTAATTCCCAAGAAATAAGGTAAAGTGTCCATTCAATGGTTATAAAGCTAACATGCATGTGAAGGACAAAGAACCGAAGAACAAACCTCACTACTACCCACACCGAAGGAACAACAAGAAAGGTAAATCGGCCAAAAAGGCCAAAGTAAGAAAGGAAGAACCTGCTGAACTGCAAGCCAAAATCAAGCAAGTACGGTGGGAGAAAGAGGTGCAATCACGTTCCCCATCTCCGGGACCAACCGAAGCACCCAAAGAATGAATAAGACAGAGAGGTCCTACTCTACGACCTAAAATATGGAGCCCTTGCTGGTAAGGTAAATCAGTATTTATCTCATATTTACTTTCTGCATTCCAATTCTTGCATTTCATTTTAAATTGCATTCTTAGTTTTAATTCTGTATAATTTTTTTGATAAAACACTTAGTTATAATAAATAAAATCTTGAGAATAATTTGCAATAAACTTTTGAGCTATTGGATAACCCAAGGTGGGGTCTACTGACCCCACCAGTGGGCCCACATCTACTCTTTTCACTTTGGCCAGATGCTCTGATCCACGAGCAGCACTTGGATGCCCTTGGGACTCTCAAGTGCGGGTCAGCTGACCCTCACCTTGACCCCTTTTGTAGCTTGATGTCTCCCATTTACCTCACATAGGAATCCTATGCACGCCACTCCAGCCTAAGTCTGAAAAAATGGTCCCTTGGTTCATCATTTTAAGCATAAGATGCTCTTTTTCATCTTGGATGCTTTTGGGACCAAACACAAGCTCAAAATCTGCAAAGTGGTCACCTAGGCATGCTCTAGTGTCCCCATGGTCCATGGGAATCTCTTTAGCTATGTCTCCATTTTAGCCGTTCATCTTTTCTCTTTCACCAAGCACTAGGCAAGGGAATATCTGAAAACTTCACCACTTTTGGTCCACACCTAGCCTTTACTTCACCAGACACTTCATGACACTATGTTTAAAGTGTTGGAAGGCCTAGGAAGGGGTCGGTCAACCCCCACTTTGGACCAACTCTGAAAAAAATTTCAAACATTCAGCAAGATTCCCTATTCAAAGTTTAATGCAATGATTAAAGTGCTTTAGGGGGGATCGGCTGACCCCAGCATTGGGTGTCCTCCACTTGCCCTGCTCCCCTATAAATACCTTTATATTGTGAGCTTAATTCCACACCCAAACCAGCAGAATCATCTCGAGCTTACAATCTCTCTTCTTCTCTCCATTGTTGCAAGTTTTTTCTCAAGTTTAGTTTAGTAGTAGCCTTCTAAGAAAACCCAAAAATATTTATTCCTTCTCTCTTATATAGTAGTAGTAGAAAGAGCTTGGTTTTCTCACTTGTGCCGCTAGATGAAGAAAGCACTCTTCTCCTAGTTCAAGAAGGCCAAAAAGTGTGAGAGTTCTTCCTAAGGCTTTCACCACATCGACGAAGGAACCCATGAGAGGAGAGAGAGGAGGAAGAGAGCTACCACTAGATGGTACTTTATGAGCCTTCATCAAGAGTAATAGAGCCCGAGAGTGGCCTCATGCTAAACCAAGAAGAGCTACAACAGTACAACACCCTTCAAGCAAGCAACTTCCAACACACGAGCATCATCGACCTGGTCATCTTAGACCACATAGGTATGAGTGCAGAGTTTAATACTATCTTCAACACAATTGATTCGGGAGGATTTTGGCAAGTTCACGAGCTTGGTATAAAAGTACTTACCCAAAAATTTCTATGCACCTTACAAGTAACAAATAATGGGGTAGCATTTCGCATGTGTGGGGAAGAATATATTTTAACTTGGAGCCTCTTAAACACTGCTTTAGGATGTGACCATGATTGCAAACTTGATTTAGACCATGCCACTAATGGGTTTAACAAAGATGAATTTTGGAAATCAATTTATGGCTCCAATGATTGCTCTAATCCTGCACCCTCTCAAATCCATAATCCAACCTTGCGCTTTCTTCATTACTGGATGATTATTACTCTTTTTCCTGGCACTAGAGGTTATCTTATAAATGATGATGAACTTAAACTACTCTATGCCATGGTATGCAAAATTAAAGTCTCACCTATTAAACTACTAGTGAACTTTTGGCTTAGTTCCATTGAGCATGTAAAACCTATCTACTTCACATTATTCATTACTCGTATAGCCGAAACATGGGGTTTGCTAGAGTCACATACCTTTGAGTACATTGCCTCTGCTAGAGATGTTATAAATGAGAATATTTTCATTAATACTAATGTGCTAAAAAGAGGTCCAAGAGATGGACTTAAAATGATATATCCTAGCCATACAATTGAAGTTCCTCTCCCTTGTGAGAAACGTTGGCTGTATGCACTCCGCACACTAACCATCAAATTGGATCGAGAGGCAAGAAGCCAAAATATTGTAGGAACAAGTAGAGTGACAAGAGGTATGTCACAAGCTGCTCAAATGGAGCAAGGAGGCCCCTCACACCATGCAGGAGAAGAAGTCAAAGAAGGCGATGAGGCAAGCTCCATGGATATCTCAGGGTCCATGGGGAGGCCTCCGCATCCACAACGCACTCCTCGCCCACGGGGTAGGGAGAGGCACCATCAAAGGACGGAGGTTGATGAACTCATCGTCAACATGGGGGCAATGCACATTGAAAAAGAAGCAACATTGCAATTGGTGCAATAAAATGCCTAACTTCTGCAAGCAATACAAGATGAGCAAGCACAACATTGGGACAGATGATTCCAATACTATCCATCACCACAGTGAGCAAGAGCCAAGCTTGGGGGAGATCCTCTCCCCCACCAAGGTAAGTATTCTATCTTAGCATTTTGCATTCCAGTTATTTATCTTATTACATACAAAAAAATTTGAATATTTTAAAATGTCAAAAATATTTGTTTCATTATTTCTGTTAGCACCTATGCTTCATGAATGTTTATCTTTCCCATGGAAATGATGACTAGTTGCTTTGTTAATTTTTTCTAGTACCTAATTTACAACTTAGTGCTTCTCTAAGTATGGATCACTTAGCTCACTTAAACCATCATGAACCTAAAAACTTTGTGGGCTGCAAGTGCTAGAACTAAGTCTAAGTTGTTGGTAGATATGAGAAAGCAAGATTAGAGCTGCTATAATATTGTTCTAAGCGTGCTTGATTACTAGAGAATTATTCTTAAAATGATCAAAACCTTAATTATTCCTCAATGGTGATAAATTTCTATCACAGCCATATATGCTTTACATGTTCAAAACCTTCCACATAGGCTATTTGCTTTGTGTGAGTGTTGTCAAGTCTTGTTGATCCTTGTTTAGAGACTTTTCATGCTCCTAAGATCGAGATCATACGCACGCGACAAATATACATGCTGCTTCTACATTGGAAGTACATAAAAATATGCCTTCCATTTCCACTAAATAGGTTGCTCCATGTTTTAAGTGTTAGAATATCTCTCTAAATATTATTTAGTAGATGAGACACAAGAAAAAGGGCTAGAAAAAATAAATATATAGATGGACACATGAAAGTCCATGTAAAAAATATGCTAGCCACATCTCAATAGAAAACTAGAGAGAGTTCTTATCAAATAAAGGAGCAATCTAGTCCACTATATACCACACACTTGCACATCTTGATCTAGGGGGTATGACACTTCTTTTCAAGGATCCAAGCTTTGACTTCGCAACAAATGCAAAGTAAGTATACTATCTCCTTCTATCCTTACCTTGAGCTCCACATAAGCCTTTTTAGAAGTAGGATGAAATAGGAAAGGCAACTTTTACCATATGCCTTGGTGAGGAATCATACACAATTTGAGTGACAAGAGAGAACCATATGAGGAACATTCAGTTTTCTTTTGAAAAATATTGCAAAACCTCCGGTATGAAAGCTAGGAATAAGAAAGTTAATGCTCAAGTCAAACTATTCTGTTTTTTAACCGCCCAAGATAAAGGAAAAGCCATAAGACCCATAGAGGACTAAGGTAATATGGGTGAGTTTTCATAGCTCATTTTTCCATTCAAGGAGAAGAACTTTGTTGTGCACATGGTACTCTTGAAATATGAGCATAGTAACAATACCTGATCCACCAAGACTAAGTTTAATTGTTTGCTTGAGACGAGCAAAGGTTAAGCTTGGGGGATCTTATTGATGGTGGATATACCATAGAAATCCACACTCAAAACACCGTCAACATACCTCGGTTTTAAGGAAGAACAACATAACATAAGCATATTTTATCATAACTAGTTCCACTTGTACTATTAGCTTCTGATTTCAGGTAACACAAAATAGAGCTCAGGCGGACCCACATAGGGGGTCGGCCGACCCCTCACTAGGCCCACTCTGGCCTGAGCTTTGAGCAAGATCCATGCCAAGGTCCCTAGAGTCCAACTCAACCATCAGATCCACTTGTGTTTTCATCCAACGGTAGAAGATCGTTGCACATGGATCCATGGGCCCACATGGAAGCAAGCAATGTGACAAGCACTTGGCCAAAGATCGAACCACTCCGTATGACAGATGGGGGACACCTTCTAGAAGAACCTGGCGGGGCCCACCTATTATATGGCTAATATGAAATTTATTATTATAATTGTGCCAGTTCATAGCGACTGATTATTGATTTTGATATCCTCAAACCATTAGTCGCTAAAATATGTAACAGATCATCGGTCGCTATAAATACTAGTATAGTGCCCGTGCTAACGCCACGGCTTTATTTTAAGATGCACATGAAAAGAAGAAGGCCACAGAAGAAGAAGTTAATTAACATGTAATCTTCTCTTTTATTAGTATGCCTATGCTAACGGTACGGTAAAATACAAAAAACGTTACATTTGTAAAAAAATGAAACTAACAAGATAGAACACACTTCATTTCCAGCCAACCCCAAATCAAATCAAATGAATTTATTTTCCTAACCCCTCCCATCCAGTAATAAACAATTAATTAACCTATATCTCATGCTAACCAACCTCTGGTTCACTGTCCCCACACATGAATCGCATTTTGGCTTCCTTCTTTTTCAGAGTGACATGCTGATCAAAAAATGGTTCAACAGTATATAGTTATAAATAAGTATATGATCCAACAACACAATTACATGGATCAAAGCATATTATTTGCTAAAATATCTGATTAGGAAGGAGTGGTCATCTACTTGAGAGATGTACATGTAGTGATGTAGACATGCCATACGCTTTAACCCAGATCTATGTCGTGAAGCCTTCCCAGTTGCCGGCCTGAAACATTTAGTTTGAAAAAAGTCGCAAAGAAGAGCTTCACACAAGATACTCCATCCTTTAGAAGAAAGAAGCCGATCCAACATCCAAGTTTTACATATACACATGACACAACACTTTAAATATGTAATCGGTAAGTCTTGATACTTGATAGACTCAATGAGATGGTCGCGACTTGTTTTACTCAAGGGAAAAACATGCCAAAGAACAGGACCACAAGCACTCTTGGCTGAGCAGTTATTCCAGCCAGCACATCTGGTCTAAAGTTTCTGAGAACAACATCAATCATGGCAGAATTAAGTGGTTTCGCAGCAACACTAATAGCAGAAGTTATCCCAGCATGGACTCAAACTCACCACGTCTGAAGTCGAGCAGCAAGATTCAGTTATACCCTTGAGCAAGAACTGATCCAGGCAAAGCAGAGATAATTGATCACCCAAAAGAGGGTGAGGTTAGGGGAGGGGTGAGAGAGAGAGTGAGACGCAGCTTACCCGACCCCGGGTCTGCAGCAGAGATAACTGATCACCCTAAATAGTGAATTCAGATATGCTAATTTCTTAAAAAATATTGCATATTATGTTAGTGATTCTCAATTTCACCAGTTCATTAGCGCATGTAATACAAACATATCACTTCATTTCTATATGATTAAAATACAAATATAGAATTTACCATTTCCATCGTCTGTAGATGCCCAGGAAAGGAAAATTGAGGGGGAAAGGGAAACAAACCTGTTGCTGTATCCCGTATCCTTGTTATCCTTGTGTCTGCTGTTATTGCTAATGCCGCAGGCTGCCATCCCACCTTTCCTCCCCCTCACACTCAGAAATTGAACCCCAGCACAGCTGCATCAGCATGCTACAAAAGAAATAACCCTGAAATGCATTTTGGTTTTTGATCTGGTCTTGCTGCTAGAAGCATTTTGCTTGTTGGAAGTCATCTGATCTTCACTTCGAACATTAGACCATTGTAGCTCCTAATATCAGCCTGCTTCTCTTTCTCAAGCCTTTCCATCTCTTCCCTATGTTTCTGAAACATAAAAAAAAAAAATCAGTGATCTGTTATTTCAGTATTTTAAGTTCAGCACTTCAACTATTTTATCAGGTAGTAGCAATATCCCATTTATTTCAGTATTCTAAGCACAATACTTAAGCTACAATTTTATTAATCACATCTCGTAATGAACTAATAAAACAAGCCTGTCGGCAAACTTTGCAACAATTCTAAAATGATACGTGCTACCAAATATGAAGATTCATGACAATTTGACATAGTGCAAATTCATTTTCTATACACTCCAATCATCCATTTTGACATGGAAAACTTCACATACGTGTAGACAGGGATTAGATACAGAAACATCAAACCCTAAAGAAACAGATGCAAAAGGGCACTTGAGACTGCATCGACGACCTGCAACTGCAGTGCTTGTAACTACAGCAGGCAAGCCAGTAGAGTGATTCGATTTTGGTAGGGAAAAAGATTCTAGAGGAGTGGTCCTCATGGGTCCCATGTAATTGAACCCAATCTGCCCGGGTGGCCGGCCGCAAGTGGGCCTAAAGGGGGTAAAAACGAAAGCACCAGAAGAGGAGAGGCGCTCACCAGGGTTGCCATCGAATGCTGCTCATCAGGAAAGCATGTAGATGGCCAGCCGTAGTCTTCTTCCGGCCGTATCATGGAGGCCACCTCCGTATCCAGGGCTCACGCCGCCATCGCTACCGCCTCTGCGTCCGGGGGCTGGTGCCGCCGACACCGCTGCTGCCACATCAGCGTCTGGGGCTCACGCCGCAACCGCCTCCTCCACTTCTGAGGCCTGAGCCACCACCGCTTTGTGTCTGAGGTTCGACCGTAGGGGAGAGGAGAGAGTTGAACTGGCGTGGGCCGCTGCCCTAGGTCAGGACTGCGAGCATGACTGGAGATGGCCGGTGAGCGGCACCGGCGGGCAACCCTAGCCGCAGGATGGAGAGTCGAAGGAAGGAGAGGATGATGTTTATTTTTTCAGAGAAAAAAAGGTGTCGAGGTCGTGACTCGAACTCGCGGCGTTGGGACTTCCGAGGGCGCAAGGCGCGTGGGTGAGAGGTGGGTGGGAAGCCTTGCATCAAACATCTCCTGTCAGCCTTTGCATATGAGGTAGATATGTTGTGAGCTCTTGATTTTGAAGGAACCAAATGTCCTGTGAAATATTCCATTATAGTAGAGATTTGGTAGGGAAAAAGATTCTAGAGGAGTGGTGCTCATATGTCCGGTGTAATTGCGCCCAATCTGCCTGGGTGGCCGGCCGAAGGTGGCCCTGAAGGGGTTAAAAAGCAAAGCACCAGAAGAGGAGAGGCGCTCATCAGGGTCGGAATCGAGTGCTGCTCATCAGGAAAGCACGTAGATTGCTAGCCGTAGTCTTCTTCCAGCCATGTCATGGACGCCACCTCCGCATCCAGGGCTCGCGCCGCCATCGCCGCCGCCTCTGCGTCCAGGGGCTGGTGCCACCGACGCTGACGCTACCACGACGTCGGGGGCTTTGGGGCTCGCATCGCTGCCGCCGCGTCCTCTGCTTCTGGGGCTCGCGCCGCAACCGCCCCCTCTGCTTCTGAGGCCCGAGCCGCTGCCGCCTTTGCGTCTGAGGTTCGACCGTAGGGGAAATGAGAGAGTTGAACTAGCAAGGGTCGCTGCCCTGGGCTGGGACTGCGAGCACGACTGGAGATGGCCGGTGAGCAGCACCGGCGGGCAACCCTAGCCGCAGGACGGAGAGTCGAAGGGAGGAGAGGATGATTTTTATTTTTTCGGAGAAAAAAAGGTGTTAAGGTCACGACTCGAACTCGCGGCGTTGGGACCTATGAGAGCACGAGGCGCGTGGGTTTGAGGTGGGTGAGAAGCCTCATATCAAACATCTCCTGTCAGACTTTGGATCTGAGGTAGATATGTTGTGAGCCATTGATTTTAAACGAATCAAATGCCCTGTGAAGTATTCCATTACAATAGAGATTATCGTCCAACTATCGGTCGCTATAAACCCTATCGGCATGCTACTACTATTTTTTTTCTTTGATGCAGAACAGATTATCAAAGAGAGAGGAGACATGCAACAAAACCACTAGCAAGTAGCATAGAGATTTAGAGACGGCGATGGAACGCGCGCCGCTCTGTGCAAGAAGGTCGGTGGTCAAAATAGCTAGAACTGGGCATTGGACGTGTAGGTGGCGCCGAACCAACAGCCGGCGGGCGCGACGTTGTACGCCGTAACGATGCGGCCGTCGTCGAACCTGAGGCGGAATGAGAGGCCCTGCCCGTCGACGTACGCGTTGCTCTGCCAGTTGGCACCCCAGTTGCGGCTCATGGGCATCCAATCCGTGGCGGTGCCCTTGATCCATGCCTGCGCCACGACACCGCTGCCGCCGACGTCGGCGACGGCGACGGTGACGAGCTCAAAGTAGCTGTGGCCCTGGACGGTAAACCTGACGCCGCCGGCCCTGCCCCAGCACGGCACGCGGCGGTAGTTGACGGGGCACGATCCCGGCGCGGTACACGGCGATGGCCTCCCACGCCGGCTGCGACATGTCGAAGTGCCGCCGCGGCGGGTTGCACCAGCCCCCCGCGTCGCCCGACAGCGCCCAGTTGGGCGGGCAGAAATTGGTGGCTGTGACTGACGGAGCGCGCGCCCGGCTTGCACCACCGCGACCGCCGCGCGTGCAGGCGATGGCGAAGCAGGCGCCGCACATGGCGCCGTTGTTGAAGAGCGCCGTGCTTACCGCCGTCGTCCGCGTGCCGTACCCGGCGTTGTACATGTTACCGTACCCGCACGCGCCGCCTGATTTGGATCCACCGGTGGATATATGGGTACGTAGATGTAGATGCACGCGTTAGCATTGTTTATTCATATAAACGGATCAGAAAGCTGATCAATGTACGAAACCGGACAGCAGCATAGTTCAATCGGGAACCGTACAATACGGTGGTCCGGACGGCCGGACTCCTCCGACCCCACTCCCTGACTTCGTTAATATCGACATGTGCCGACACAGTTTTCTTGAGATGATCATAAAGGTAAGATTTAGGTATGTATACATGTTTATAGGAGTGCGAGTGTGCACGGGCGGACCCAGCGCCTGGCGACCCCGGGGCGCCTGCCCGGGCTCCCCTGCGACAGCTACTCCAGTAAATACGTAGATGCTAGCAGCTTTTCTGGACTCACTTGGGCAGAATGAAAAAAGCGAGCCCGCCTGGTGAATGGAGGGTCGATCGGAGGCTCATTTATGTGAAAAGCTGGTGTTTAAACTTAGATCAGTAGTTCATACGTGCACAAGGTTATATATGGGTCAATTACGTGTCTTTCGTTCCTAGCGTCAACATGCACATATCTTTCTATACTATTTCTCCTGTACACATAGTTTATTATTCAAGAGGAAGAGACAAAAAATTTTATCTTTCTTTCTTAATTTTAATGTTACATCACCGTTTTACTTAGTTAGCACATCTTAGTTGCTGGATTAGAACTATCCACAATCCAGCTCTTTATGAGCTTCGTCCAGGCTCCACTCAATCTCTGGTCCGCCACTGTGTGTGTGCGTATTAACTATCTCTGTACTTGTGTAATTCAAAAAAAAATCTTCATAAACAAGTTAGCCAGTGAGTAATAATGCCATATTATACTGCTTTTGATCTCAAATATGACTCCACGTGCTTCTCCTAACAAAAGGGAGCGTTTGGCATCGCGCCTTTACTATGCGTGATCTGCGGCCGAAGCTAGAGAGCCATGAGGGCGGAGCCTGTTTTCACGGCTCAACGTCTATACGTCCAAAATGGCTCCGACTCGTTTGTTTGGCACACAGAAAGCGCCTCTTCTCTCACACGAGTTCGGTGCAGCTCCTTTGGCTCCAACACGGAAGCTGTCAGCTAAAGCCGGAGCCGAGGCAGCACCAAACTAGACCTAAAAATGTGAATATTTCACTAGCTATATCTAATAAAAATACATTGTCTTTAGTGAGAAGGGTTGTACGTTATGATAGAAACTATTAACTTATGTAACATCTAACAGGCATTTGAAGTCAACAGATCACCAAGCTGGGGGAACCGGCCGACGGTCGGCTCAACGCTCTGTTTTGATCATCTTCCATGACAAGAACTGGCCAACCAACTTGATCATACTACATTGTGGGGGTCCGCAAAACACCATCAACTACAAAGCCAACCACCATACTTAACCTGTTAAACATCACCATCGTGCGCTTTTTTCTCGACGAATTGTTAGTGGCACAGTTTGCAGACAAGGCCTGGAAACAAGCAACAGAACAGCAAAGAACTTCAAATTCAGAGCATCGGTCATACCAGCACAAAGTTAGCTCAAATTTGTATTTGGAATTCATAAATTTCACGTAAGTACAATAGCATAGACAAATCCCCGCTCTGTTTCAACTTTCAAACGGTCCTAAGATGAACCAGAGTCATCAACTGATCAGCCTCAGCTGCAGGAGACTGCGGCGTCGATGTGGTGCCACCTGGACCACCCGCCGAAGTAGCTGTCCCAGACGCCCTCGGCTAGCCTGTCCACCCGCAGCGCCGCGAGCTCCTCCTCCAGCGCGCCTTGCCGCTGGCCAGCGCGGGCGCCGACGCCGAAGCCCGCCGCGCAGGGGCGCCAGCGTGCCGGCGAAGACGACCTCCTCGCCGTCCTCGTCCACGCCCAGCTTCGCGGAACTGCGCAGGAAGCATCCCACCTGGACGCCGCCGCCGCCGCCGAGCCCGTCGCCGCCGTACGCGCTGGCGTTGGCCTCGCCGATCACCTGCAGCAGCCCGGCCTCGGCCTTCCCCTCGCCGCCCACGAGCACGACCTCCACGGAGGCATCCTTGGCCGCGCCACGCTCGTCCGCGGCGAACAGGCACGCCGCCGCGGAGCAGAGGGACGTGGAGGCCACCAGCGGCAGGAAGAAGGCCGCGGCTCGCGGGAACGCCGCGGCGCCGCAGTGAAGCAGGAGGGCACCGAGCGCGGCCATGGCGGGCGACGTCGTCGTCGAAGAGGACGCGCCGGCGAGGTAACTGTGGCACGCCCGCAGCTGCAGCTCAACGGCTCGGAGCTTCTCGTGGACCGCTCTGCGCAGAGCGTGGCAGCTGGCGGCGGCGAGTCTGCGTGCAGCCATGGCTGTGCACTGTGGTTGATGGAGGAAAGTTTGCAAAGGAACTGATGGTGCGGCAGCGAATTAAGCTAGCCGTGGGCGCATGGTTGGCTTATGGAGAGGAGAACATATTCTCGCGCTGCGGTGCACACAAATGTGACATGTCCGCTCGTGCATGGCGTAATCGCCTCTCGCTTTTGTGGATGGAGGATGGGGGTGGCCGATCGGCATTCCGCACTAATGTGACAAAGAATCTTGTGACTAGTGCTCGTGTGTGTTATAGCACAACGCAATCGCTTTTTACTCGTGTTATTATTATTTTTCTTTGAGGGGGGTGTTATCTATCTATCTATCTATAAACATACTCTATTTGCGGTGAAGCCATGAACAGTGCTTTCCTCTCACATATGCACTGTACATTAACAGTAAACCCTTCTCAGCCGTTCGATGCTGTCCCAAACCCCTCGATGCCTGCCACACAACCATCTCCTTATTCCTCCTGACCATCAGAAACTTCTCAGTTCCTCTCCAGTCTACCATCTGCCTTTATCTGCCCACATCCACCGACACCTAAGGGGAAAAAAAAACACGGCAGCTCCCTTTGTCTCCTTTCTTTCTCCCGTGGCGGCGGCGCACCGGCGGTCCCCTTCCTCCCTCTCCACCCCAACCCACCACCCCCGCGGCACGGCGCAGCACGTCGACGCAAGCTTAGCGGCACTGCTTGGGCCCTACGCGTCGCTGCCGGCCCCATCATGCGGGGCGGACGCAGCCCCGGCTGCCTCTTCGTCAGCGAATGGTCCCGCCTGGCCTCTTCCTCGCCGTGATTGCACAGGGGTACCAGCCCATGGCAACCTGGCGGGACTAAAGGCGGAGGGATAGGTGCTAACCAATGTAGTCTGCCAACGTTTCAGATTGTTCTACTACCTCCGTAACAAAAAGATCGCCATAGTTGATTTTTAAACATCTTGTTTGACCGTATGCCTTATTCAAAAAATTTATATAAATTACAAAATAATCAAATTATTATGAAAATATTTCTAATAATAAACTAAGTAGTAACAAAATATATGAAATTTATATAAAAATTTTAAATAAGACAGACGGTCAAAATTGATGTAAGAGCGGTCTTTTTGTGACGAAGGGAGTAACAACACTGCAACAGAGATGCAAGCCGCCAGAACGCTATATGTTCTATGTTCTCTCTTTATTTTTCCCTCTACACCAAAACCCCCCCGCCCGGGGGGGGCGCCCCCCCCCCCCCGGGGCCCAGTAACAATCATATACACTTCCGAATTTCCATTCTAATATTTATTTGGCTGCCACATTCGCGCCCAAGGTGTTCAGTGTTCCATCTTCTCCATCCAGCACACCACAGTCCCCGTCGACGGGCGAACAATGAACGCGAACATCCAGGACCAAGGTATAATTTAGGTTCCATGTCCGTTCCGCTATTGCCTCCTATGTGTTTGACGATATGCCTCTTTGGTGTCCCACTTCAGTGCAGCCTGCTAGATTTTGTGATGGTCCATCAAAGAAGATGCTGCTTAGTTGTAAAAAAAAAGAAGATGCTGCTTGGACAATACTAAGACGCAGGTACAAATCGATTTTCCCCCTAAAGTCTCTCTTGCATTGTCCTTCCATTTTTTAAACCTAAAAACAAGGACAGCCATGCACTTATTCGACATCTATATGCTATTGCATTGTTAACAGGTTCGCCGCTTCCGGAGATGTCTTCTCTATGTATTCATGCTTTGTAGATTCAGCTACGCTAATTGACTCTGGATGCTAAAAAAATTTCTTTTCCTGTGCCTCACCAACCTGCTTCCACATGCTGGTAAGAGCAATGGACTTTTCCATATGTGCTCATTGCGCTAATAATGACAAAAAAAAGGTGTTGCATCCTGTTAGTCCAAACGTTGATTCTGTTTAACAGGTACCAATCCGTGACATGGATATACCAGCAAATCTTGACATATTCTTACTGTTCTATCTCAGCTTCGGAACCTGCCATTGGGATCAAATAATGCAGATTTGGACCCATATAACCGTTTTCCTCTACAATACAAACTCATGGAAAACCGTCACATGCACATTTTAATATATGGAAAACCATCTCGCTATAGTCTGTATCATGGATATGTGCCGATTTAATTAGATTCTTATAATAACCAGGAACAAAGTAGCCATGCATTCAAACTTTTGTTACTCGTACTGAATGTTATATTTCCAAACCATTTTACTCATGAAAATGCAATACAGGTACTCCTTTTCTACAGTTTCTAATAGTTTTCCTTACAATCAGTTTCTATTAGCTGTATCTCTTCCTACTTTCACTAAAAATATGCTCCCATCTCAAACCTGCTCAGTCCAGGTATTCCTTCTGAATGATGCACATGATAGAGGCACTCTCTAAATCCATCATCTACACAACCTGACAAAAGCTTAATATCATATAAGCTTATTCTACATTTCTCTAACAGTTTACTTCAACAATAGGAGCCATGGAGGAGTCGCACATTCAACAAATAGCTGTTGCTTGGTAAAAAAAAAATGGCATTACAATTCTCAGAATGCAGCCCTCATTGGTCAGCCAAAATTCTCCATTGAATTTTTCCTTGCCTTTGTGTGCAGCCCACTAGCTATAAATCCTTCTTGGCTCCTGAACGACGCAAGTTCCTTTACACGTTCGAAATTTTGCTGCTCAGCAAATCTTCCATGTTCCAAGTGCCTTTATTTTATTAGGTATGATGGTCTACATTTTGGACCATGTACTACAGAATTACCACTATATCAATATGCTATACACTTTCGGCTTCCTGCCCCGTGCGAAGCACGGGGGTGCCTACTAGTTATTTATATATGGTATAGGAGTATAAGGGAAATTAATTAATTAAGAACCGCACTTTTTTCTTGAGCAACACTATAAGAACCGCACTTATACAGGCTTCTGGGGAAAAAGTTAGCCTGTCAGTCCAGAGCTCCAAATAATTCTAGGCCTGAACGGCCCAGAATTGGGTTGCAACTTGCTAACTGCAGTGTCACTTAACGTCCAACTAGGAAGCCCATAAATCGTTTTGGGCCGGAACAGGATCACATGGATCTTTGAGGTCTGAGCAGCTCCTTTCCGTCAACGGCGAATGGTGATACCGAGTCCGCTGCCCACGGATTGTTTTGTTGAAAGCTTCCTAGAAGAGATTGCTACGACCACGACCAAGCTGGTTTAGAGATGATTGTCACAAAAAAAAAAGCTGGTTCAGAGATGCAGTGGACGCGGCCAACCAGCAGCATTGCTGAAATGGTTGCCGCCTCCATCAGGCGTGGCGAAGATGGACGTAGATGAAGCTTTCGCGAAGAACTCCAATCGCACGTGAGCTAAGAAGCTGGGCAGCACGGAGAATTGGCCTCGTCCGTGAACAGCTACTGATGGCTAGAACTGTCATCCTCAAATTCGATCAAATATCAGAAACACGGCCAACTCACGAACTCGCAGCGGGCGCTGCGGGCAGACCTGAAACACAAGTGCTTGGGAGTTGGGACTATCGTCCCTTGATCGCACAATCGCACGTCAGCGTGCCCGTGTGCGGAAGGGGACGCAAATACCAAATGTTTTCACTACCTGGCGAGAGGACGGAGGCGGAGCACGATCACACGCTTGAAAAATTCGGCCGGTGACGATCACACGCTTGAGACTATCTGGGATCTCTATACTTATCCTGTAAACGCACATAGCGTAAAAAAAAAAAAAAAAAAGGCTGCAGCAGCATCCTGTCCCTCGTCCGCAATCATCCACGAGCTGCGCTCGTCCCCCAAATATGGCGCGATAGCTGACATCCGTTACAGGCCGCTGCGGACCCACCACGGCGCGACCTCCGCGGCGCGCAGGTGAGGCGAGGTCGCTCCTTCTTCGCGGCTTGGTCCGGCCCAGCGGTTCGGCGAGGAGGGGGCACGACGTCAGAGGTGGAATCGCCCACGCGTCCGACCGCCGAGCCGTGCCCGGAGCAGAGCCGAGCCGCGCCCTGAGCAGAGGAGAGAGAGGGTAGAGGGAGGGCGATGGTGCGCGCAGCCGAGGAGTGGGGGGCGTTCCTGCTTGTTGGCGCAGCACACCCTCGTGTGGCTGGGGAGGCCACGGCCGCAGAGGATGGGTGCAGAGGAGAGGGAGGTCGAGGGAGGAGGATGGGCGTGTGAGGGGAAAGGCCGCGGCCGCACGAGGTCCACCAGGCTGCTGTTGTACGCACCCCCGTGCCGATCCGCAGACTCGAACACCTCGACGCGCGCGGTCCAAGAGCCGCGTCACCTCGCTCTCACTCCCGGCGGCGTCGCTCACGGGCCGACTCCTATGGGCCCCGCTCTGCCTCGACGTGCTCCTCTCCCCCGTGCCTCGCCGGGGCCGCCGCGCTCGTTCGCTGGAGAGGGAGGTGGAGGACAGGGAGAGAGGCAAGCGGTGGTGCAGGGAGCAGTGCAGGCATTGTGCGGTCGAATGGATACAGGAGGAGAGGGGAAAAAGAAAATGAAACAGACAAAAGGAAAAAAGAAAAAAGAAAAAAAATTAGACCAGTGCATCCCACAATGTATGGAGGATGATATATAGGATAAATGGGTGTGAAAGAAAGTAAAATAGGGGAGAGAATCTCGATGATTAGGATAGAATATTCCTTTTAGAGAATAAATATAGAGGATGAAGAGTACGGATAGTCTGAATATTGATGGGTCTTTCATCTACGAACATGACAATGGCGCAAGCGATCTTCGACCACTTCTCCACGGTGTTCGGGTCTAGCGGCCAGCTAGGAAGGGACACTTGACTTCCAGGCACTTGGTATCCACCAGCGAGACCCTGCAGAGCTAGAAGAGCCCCTTGACGAGGACGAAGTCTGGGCTGCAATCCAGGCCATACCAGCAGACACAGCGCTCTTTCATCTACGAATATGACGCAATGGCGCAAGCGATCTTCGACCACTTCTCCAAGGTGTTCGGGTCTAGTGGCCAGCTAGAAGGGACAGTTGACTTCTAGGCACTGGGTATCCACCAGCGAGACCTTGCAGAGCTAGAAGAGCCCCTCGATGAGGACGAAGTCTGGGATGCGATCCAGGCCATACCAGCAGACACAGCGCTCTTTCATCTACGAATATGACGCAATGGCGCAAGCGATCTTCGACCACTTCTCCAGGGTGTTCGGGTCTAGCGGCCAGCTAGAAGGGACACTTGACTTCCAGGCACTGGGTATCCGCCAGCGAGACCTTGCAGAGCTAGAAGAGCCCCTCGACGAGGACGAAGTCTGGGATGCGATCCAGGCCATACCAGCAGACACAACGCTCTTTCATCTACGAATATGACACAATGACGCAAGCGATCTTCGACCACTTCTCCAGGGTGTTCGGGTCTAGTGGCCAGCTAGAAGGGACACTTGACTTCCATGCAGTGGGTATCCACCAGTGAGACCTTGCAGAGCTAGAAGAGCCCCTCGACGAGGACGAAGTCTGGGATGCGATCCAGGCCATACCAGCAGACACAACGCTCTTTCATCTATGAATATGACGCAATGGCGCAAGTGATCTTCGACCACTTCTCCAGGGTGTTCGGGTCTAGCGGCCAGCTAGAAGGGACACTTGACTTCCAGGCCATGGGTATCCACCAGCGAGACCTTGCAGAGCTAGAAGAGCCCGACGATGAGGACCAAGTCTGGGCTGCGATCCAGGCCATGCCAGCAGATAGAGCACCAGGGTCGAATGGCTTCACGGCCGCATTCTACAAGACCGCCTGGCAGGTAATCAAGCTCGACATTCTGGCCGCAATCAGCGCGGTTCTGTTTGGGGACATCAGATCCTTTGGCCACCTTAGTGGAGCGCTAATTGTGCTGCTGCTGAAGACGACAGATGCCATTGAGCCATCCTAATTTCAAGCTGATCACAGTCAGGCCAAGATGCTATCCAAAATTCTGGCACTGAGGCTAGCTCCGAGGATGCAAGAACTGATCTCTCCAAATCAGAACGACTTCATCAGGGGAAGATCAATTCATGATAATTTCAAGTATATTCAGAGAGCGGCAATCCTACTATGCAGGAAGAAAGTTCCCAAGCTGCTCCTAAAGCTAGACATGGCAAAGGCCTTCGACACTGTCGAATGTCCTTTCTTGCTTGACATGCCGCAGGCCATGGGCTTTGGCCAGCGCCGGAGGCGGTGGATCGCCGCCCTAGTCTCTACGGTGACCTCGTGCATCCTTCTCAATGGCCAACCGGTCAAGCCAATTAGACCCCAGAGGGGGGCGACAAGGTCTCTCCTGGTTACTCTTCATCATCGCAATGGAGGTCCTTGGGCGATTGTTTAGCACCAACTGCCCGGGAGCAAGGAGTCTTGTGCAGTCTTGCAAAGGAAGGGATTAAGTTCTAGTGCAGCATATATGCCGACGACGTGATCCTATTCTCACACCCGGACATCAACGAGGCTGATGTAACAACCCGAAAATCCAAGCTACAAAATTTTATTTTCGAAAAACCTATGAGTGATGAGTGTGACATGTCATCATCAACCTTATCATGTCATGCATAGCATCCATGCGATCATAGCATAATTAAATGTTTCAAAGTAATTTTTGATCAATGTTTCACATGTTGCTTTCCAATGTTGCTATAGCTTACCTTCAATGTTTCAATAGTTTTCATGACATGTTGCATTAAATTGTGATTTGGATTTTATAGGATTTATGTGATGTTTAATAAAAATGAGGCCATAATATTTAATATCATAAATAAATATTAAGGGAATAATACCCTAACGAATATAAGGGCCATGTATGCTCACTACTTTATTATTCAAAGTTGGCACATCACATATATAAATATATATAAAGGTATTTGGAAAAATAAAAAAGAAAAAGAAAAGAAATAAAAGATAAAAGAAAAGGGTATCTGGCCCGTGGAAGGAACCAGCCCCGCCGGCCCAGCTCCCTCTCTCCTCTCTCTTTTCTCTCCGCGCTGATTGACCCAGCAAGCCAGACCACCGGCCCAGCCGCACGCCCGCTCCTCCTCTCTCCTTTCCTGCGCTCGCAACGGCCCACGAGGCCAATCATGGACCTGCGCCACGACAAGCTGGAGGGAACCGGCCACAGCCGCTGACAAGTGGGTCCTGCCGTCGGACCCACCTGTCATCCTTTTGGCTGAGGTCATCCGACCTCCCTGCGCTCCCCCGCGCTCCGCACCATGTGCTCGGCCGCTAGAACCGCACCTACCCGCGTCCAACCGCCCCGCGTGCCACGTCGGCTGACAGGCTCTACCACAAGGCACCCATGGCCGTGAGCATCTCGCTCTCCCGTGCGCTCGCAACCACCCGCACGCCACCTGTCCCCTGCCTATCCCATCCTTCACCGCAAAGCCAAATTGGCTTGAGCCACTGCCAGCTGGAGCCCACCGCAACCGTGACAGTAACCTGGAAGCTTCCCTCGGACAGGAATGCCCCCGGCCGCTCGAGCTCACGACTGCCGTGCCCTCGCCGTGCTACCTACCACCTTCGCCCCTATAAGAGCGAGCCTCGGCGTCCCCTAGGGTTCCATCGCCCGCCGCCACCTCGGTGGCCAGTCAATTTCACCTTGCCAGCCTCAATTTAGAGAAGGAGGGGAGGAAGGAGGAGAAGGGGGTGGGAAAGAGGAAGAAGGAGCTCCGCCGCCACCAGAGTTGGAAAAGAAGGCCGCCGTCACTGTACCAGAGTCGCTGCTGCGCGTCAGAGCAAGGAGCAGAAGTCGTACCATGAGCTGCCACCGCTGGAGATGTTTGGACTTGGTACCACGCCACCATCCACGCCAACGCCGGTGAGCGCCGTCGTATCCCCTCTTCCAACCTTCGCCCGTGCTGTTCTGGCCATGGCACTCTGCCTTGGGAGCGCGTAGGCTGAGACCTCCACCGGTCTCCCTGGACACACCCGCACAAACGCACATGGACCGGCCAAGCCCCAAGACCACGGCATCGGGAGGATGCCGAACCGGAAAGCCGCCATGCCTGCCGCCACGCACCGAGCGCCGCCGCGGTGAAGCCACCTTGCTGCCTCCTCATTGAACCCCAAGCCACTTTAGCGTCAGATCCGTGCCCACCTCGGCAAGGCGCACCCGATGCGCCCGCTAGCCCCTTGGAAGCCACACCGGGAAGCCGCGAGCGCGAGGCCATGCTAGCGCACCGTCGCTCTAGAGCGCCGCCTTGCACCATCGTGTTCCCGCCGTCTCTGACCACCTATCGGTGTTTCGACCCCCGGGGGGTTAACACCAACGAGTAATATTTGTAATTGCGTGCTCCCTTAATCCAGTGGGTGATGCAAGAAGGACACGGCGATTTATCCTGGTTCGGGCAAAGAAGGCCCTACGTCCAGCGGGGGGAGGATAGTTCGTGTTATCTTGCACCGAAGTGCTAGTACAGGGGAAAATACAAGCAGGTGTGTGGAGCGGGAGGTGGAGCTTGGGCGTTTCGGATGCCTGGCTCTCGACCTCACACTGTCTCACGGTATTGTTCTGTGATCTAAAGACTTAGCGTTTCTATGCTCTAGATCCTCTCGTTCTGGTCTGATCGTTCTCCCCTTTGTTCGAACGTCCTGGCGTCTCCTTTTATAGGTGAAGGAGGGGCTCAGGAGTACATATATTTTGAGTTCGCATGGCTGGTGACGTACGATGTTGAGGTCAATCACGTCGGTGCTGCTATAGTGATGTACGTCGGTATGGAGGCCCTACAGCCGTCACGTCGGGAGTTGTTGAAGTGCAGCCCGGAGTTGTTGGAATCCCGCTCGAGGGTTCGTTCGACGAAGTCGAGGGGCCGCGGTCGAGGACTTGGCTCGAGTCAGAGGGGTCGAGTCGGAGGGGTCGAGTCGGAGGGGTCGAGCCTCACCGGATAAGGTCGAATCCCGGGAAATGCGGGAAACGTGCTGATTTATGCGTCTCGAGGGGGTGCTGGATGGGACACAGTGCTCGGCATGGCGCAACAGCGAAGTACGACCCGCGGGATTCCGGGGCATGGGTGGTAAAAGCAAGATTTGACCGCCATACGCACAACTGTTACCGTAACTGTGGCCATACGGTTAGGCGTGGGTAGGCAAAACGCATTAAATGCGCCTAGATCCGTACGGGAGAGTCGGTAGCCGAGGGGTGCACTGTCCTCGAGGACCGCCCATTCGCGCGAACGAAGTTCCGTTCTTGAGAGCCAGGCTCGTTCGTCAGGCGAAGTTCCGTCCTCGAGGGCAGGCTCGTTTGCCAGGCGAAGTTCCGTCCTTGAGGGGTCGCCCGAATTGTACCCTCGAGCGTACAGTCCCAGTCCGTTCGGTAGCCCCTCGAGCAGGCTTTGGCTTTGGGCCGTCGCGGACCGTTCGTAGGTCAACCCAATATGCTTTAGCCTGTGGGCCTTTGAACGTTAATCATGGGAGGTCACTAGAGGGTTCGTGTTGCTGATTTTGCGGGGTTTAGTCCGGTAAACCGAGAGTTTGGGGTACCCATTTCCTGGGTAACGACACCACCATCAGGAGCAAGAGGATGATGAGCATCTCCATTGTGATGAGCTGCGATGACTGGACAAGAAGATGGAGGCAGGAGAGCCTCTCTGAGTGCCGTGCTGCACACCAAGGCCTCGTCGGAGCTCCGCCGTGGGAGTTGCTACCCACGCGGACTCCGCCGTGGATTTTAGTCACTGCCGGCACGGGGAGGTGCTGCGTGCTCTCAATCGCGCCCCCGTGCACTACCTGGACCCGGATTGAGTCACCCGTAAGGTTGCAATCGAGCGCTGTCACCGCCGAGCCGTCGTCCGCCATGGAGCACGTCACCGAAAGCCAAGTTGCCGCCTTGAAGACCATCTTCGTGTTCGCCATGGCGTCCTGGAGCTATTGGTCAAGAAGATGACACCGGAGAACCACCGTAGCATCGGGAATCGAGGATTTCCTCGCCGCCGTTGAGCCCCACTGTCGGGCGAAGGAGACAGAGGAAGGGGATGGCCTGGTGAAGAGGAGGGTGGACGCGGTGTTCGTGGACCGGAGTCGCTGCACGTGGGACCAGGAGGAGTTGGTGCACCACGGACCATCATGTGGACCGCATGGACCCGAGGAAACACCCGTGCACACGGTTCACATGAACCCGAGACGCTGACAGTGGGTCCAGCAGGCACCGGAGCACCGTGGACCAGAACTGTGAACTTAGCCCGTGTGAGATCCAGCGTGATGATGTGGCAGCACCAGAGCATGCCATGTGGCAGGCCCGGCCCAGCCCATATCTAGCCCAGCACCAGAGTGTGCCACCTGTCAGTTAACGGCCCAGTGGGGCCCACCTGTCAGTTGACCGTTGACCATTGACCAATGACGTCAGCAGTGACGTCACCCCGGACCCACACGTCAGGCGCCCGTTGACCTGGTCAATGCTGACGTCAGCATGACGTCACCTGCCACGTCAGCATCTGACCTGTCGCTGTTTAACCCGCACGTGACACGTGGACCAATCTCATGATGCCACGTGTCAGCACCAGATAAATCCAGTTCTTTTCTTTTTTAGAAAATGGTTAAATCTTTGAAAAATCATAACTAATTCATATGAGCTCCGAAAATTATGATCCACATATCCAAATTTTCTATAAATCGAGCTTTATCTATTTTTACTATATATGAGTGCATTTGGATCTTCTATTTTGGCATTCATTGTTTATGCTAATCTATAAGGGTCGCTCCCGTGACCATTAATTCTCGGTTATAGGCTCGAGCGAGGACAAGTCTGACGACAGTGACTACCAGGAGAAGTCCGACAGCTACGTCAGTGAAGGTGCCACATCTCACCCAATCTTGTAGATCCCATTATGCATGGCAAATGTAGTATGGCTAGTTCTTTAATATCTATTGCTCTACAATGTATCGCCTGTGCTAGGATTGCATAGTAGATTACTACTTGATGAGCCCTACCTTGTTGTAACCTTTCACCTGCTTACCTATTTTTATGTTAGCCACTTGCTTATCTGCTATATTATATATATATACTTCACTCGCTTACATTTTGATGTGACGTGATGAACCCTGGGGAGGCCTGGAGGGTGCCAGGCTTGATGTGTGTGTTGATGGATCAGATGGGCATGTGAGCTGATGATGCTGTATCTGGGTTTGGGGTGAAGCTTACGGCAGGGAGTAAGGTGAGGGTTGAGTCGATCGAGCCGAGATCTACGATGAGCTTCTGGAGCAAGTCTTGCCAGGGAATGGGTTTGGACATTCCCAGGAGAGAAGCCTGTGGCGGGCTAATTGAGATGTGATGGTGGTCCTTGGGTGTGATTGTCGAGGATCTGGGAAAGGGGTATCCCAAACCCTCGATTAATCGGACTAATCCCCGAAATCAGCAATGCAAATCCTCCAACAACACCCCTTACTATCGCTCGAAAGCCCACAGGCTAAGGCATACTAGGCCGACCCACGAACAGGCATCGATAGCCCAAAGCCATAGCCTGCTCGACGGGCTACCACGCGGACCGAGACTATACGCTCGATGGTACAACTCGGGCGACCCCTCGAGGATGGAAATTCGCTCGAGCGAATGGGCCGGCCTCGAAGACACAACTTTGCCCAGCGAATGAGCTAACCCTCAAGGACGAAACTTCGCCCGAGCAAACGAGCCCACCCTCGAGGATGGAACTTCACTCGTGTGAATAGGCAGCCCTCGAGCACAGTATACCCCTCGACTACCTACCCCCCGTACGGATCCAGGCGCATTCAATGCATTTTACCTGCTCCCGCCTAACCGTACGATCACAGTTACAGCAACAGTTGTGAGTATGGTAGTCGAATCCTGCTTTTACCGCCCATACCCTAGAATCCCATGGATCATACCTCACTGTTACGCCATACCGAGCACTGTGTCTAGTCCGACACCTCATCGAGGATCGAAAGTCAACACATTCCCTGCATCTCCTAGGATTCGGCCTTATCCGAAGGGCCTCGACCCCCTCGACTCGACCTTCCTGACTCGACCTAAGGCCTCAACCGTCGCCCCTCAACTCCGTCATGCTGACCCTTGAGCGGGACTTCAACAACTACAGTCAACACTTCAACAACTCCTGATGCGATGGCTGCAGGACCTTTCATGCCGACGTACGCCTCTACAGCGGCACCGACATGATCGACATCAACGTCATACGTCACCAACCACGTGAGCCCTAAAAACATGTACTCCTGTGCCCCTCCTTCGCCTATAAAAGGAGGAGCCATGATTTTAGCTAGGGAGGATCCGGAAGCATCACACGCTAAGGCTTAGATCACAGAACAACACCATGAGACAGTGTAGAGAGCTAAGCACCCGAAACTCTCGAGCTCAAGCCTACACTTCTCACACCCGCTTGTATTCATCCCTGTACTACCACTTCGGTGCAAGATAACATGAACTATCCCCCCGCTGGACGTAGGGCCTTCTTTGCCTGAACCAGGATAAATCATTGTGTCCTTCTTGCATCACCCACCGGATTAAGGGAGCACGCAATTACGAATTTACTCGTTGGTGTTGATCCTCGGGGTCAAAACACCGAGAGTTGGCGCACCAGGTAGGGGTCCTGCGTGTTACCAATGATTTCCCGCCATTTTTTCCGAATGGGCAATTCTGTTTCACCACTTTCGCGCGCTACGGTGATCTGGTTCGGGAGCCTGGAGTTCATGTCCCTCGGTCAGGGTTATGACATGACCCTGCTATTGATCAGTGACCCAAGTGGAGGTTGTAGTGTGCCCCCACACTCAGGAAGGGCCACTCATCGGTCTCGCCACCATGCTGCCACAACCAGAAAGAGGCGTGATCGACGCCGTCATCACCATCAACCTGAGTCGAGGATGGTGCCCGCCGCATTCCCCTCACTCCTGACCAGTGATGAGGAGCCCCTTGTTGGGGGATTATCTGACCTGAGTTCGGGAGTAGAGGATGGACCAGCAGGGCTCCATGATGACCCCAACTTCACCTTCGTGATACACTCATCGAGGGAGCCCGATAGAGTTCCCCCGATGCACGCGACCCCCACTCCTTCGAGCCTGCTTCTGCACAAGCTGTTCGAGCAACGTTGACGGTTCCCGTTCGGTCTCAACAACGCCACAAGGACGTTCTCAACCATGACCCACTCCAACATGAGTACGATGGAGGACTGCCCAGGCGCCCTCCTTCGTGCAATGATGGATGTTGGAACAGTCATGCCGGCCTCTGTGGACTTGGACTTCGTGAGAGCACCCGGCCCTCGGAGGTACACCGTCGGCACACTCCGACAGCAGCTGCAGGAGGAGGCGCGGGGACAATTCCCCATCTTCTACTGTGGTGACCCTGACTCCGACTCTGACCATTGGGACCCTACCCGCGAGTGTCTCCACGTTGATGGAGACGTCACCTCCAATCAGGACACCGTCGAGCCGATGGCCGATGCGGCTGCCACTGCAGCGGGAGGGACTCTCCCCAGAGCAGGGGAACGACAACCAGTCATACCTCGAGAGGCGTGCCCCCGTCCTAACGAGTAGGACGCACAGTAGGCACAAATTTAGGAGTTGTAGGCTAAACTCGCCGATGACCAGGAATGACTGCGCCAGCTCGAGTGAACCCTCGAGCAAGAGCGGCCACCACCCGGCGGTAGAGCCCAAGCTAGGGCCCGAGAGGTCAATCGACAGAGCAGCGAGGGTGGGGCACCCGAACATCCCGTCAACCGTTACCCTTGAGCAAACCAGAACAATGTCACGGTGGCTATGCTTCTTTGCAATATGCCCACGCCATCCAACTCGCAAGCTTGACGAATACAACACGAGGTCGAGAGTCTCCTCCAAGTTGCTACTGTTCAACAAGCCAAGAGCTCAGCCTCGAGGCATCGAGGGGCAGCTTCCAAACCATAGGTCGAGCCCTCCTGGCTCAACAGGGAAGGTTCGATCGATCAAGAGGCGGCCCCTCGAGCAAAGAAGACACCAGCCCAAGATCGTATCATCAACAGCCGTACCCCGCATGACGTGTGCCTCGATATCAACGAGAATCACAAGCGCAAACACGAGGACGCCGAGGATCGAGGGTACAACGCCCATCGTGGGGGGTGTTACGACCGCGATGAAGACCCACGGGCCCCAGAGCCATCGGGTCCTCGAGTCTTTAGCAGGACGATCCACAACGCCCAGCTGCCCGACAAGTTTTGACCCCCCACAAGCATCGTTAAATACAAAGGCGAAACCAAACCTGAGCTCTGGCTAGCCGATTTCTGACTGGCTTGTCAGGCGGGTGGAGCACGTGACGATCGTGCGATCATATGTCACCTTCCCCAGTTCCTATTCGACATCGCGTGTAGGTGGCTCGAGGAGCTTCCCCCTGACCAAATTCGTGACTAGGTCGACCTAGTTTGGATCTTCGAGGGGAACTTCAAGGGCACCTACGTGCGTCCTGGAAACTCCTGGGAACTGCGCAACTGCAAGCAGAAACTAGGGGAGTCTCTTCATGACTTCACTTGATGTTTCTCCAAGCTCGAACTAAACTCCCCATATCTCTGATCTCAACATCATTCTAGCCTTTGTTGCGGGTACGACCTGCAAGAACCTAGTTCGCGAGTTAGGACGTAACCACCCCAACACCGTCGACGAGCTCATGGATGTGGTCGCCAACTACGTGGCTGGCGAGGAGGCGGTCGGAGCCTTCTTCAGCGATGAGATGGACAAGGGAAAGGCACCGGCATCCGACGTCGGGGACTCGAGCAAAAATGCAAAGAAGAACAAGAAGAAGAAGAATCAGCAAGGCAAGCGTGAGGGTGCAGACGATGATCTCGTCATAGCAGCCGAACACAAAAAACCTTAGGTTCCCCTCGAGGGGGCTATCTTCGACAAGATGCTCGAGGAGCCCTGCCCTTATCACAGGGACGGAGCGAAACATAAACTCAAGGACTACCGCATGCTTTGAAAGCACTTCGAGCAACTGGGCATCAAGAAGGGTGACGATGAGAAAGACTAGGGCAGCAATGAGGGGGACAATGGCAAAGATGAAAAATTCCAGAAGAGTTGCCAGACATGCCACTTGATCGTGATGTTGAGTTCATCATTGACCTCGTGCCGGGTACTGGTCCCATTGCTAAGCGACCGTACCACATGTCAATTGATAAGTTAGAAGAGCTCAAGAAGCAACTGAAAGTGCTTTCAGATAAGGGCTTTATTAGGCCTAGTGCCTCACCCTGGGGATCACCTGTTCTGTTTGTGAAGAAGAAAGATGGCACAATGAGGATGTGTGTTGACTACCGCAATCTTAACGCTGTTACCATCAAGAACAAGTATCCTCTACCAAGAATTGATGATCTGCTTGATCAGCTTCATGGTGCCAAGTACTTCTCGAAGATTGATCTCAGGTCTGGTTATCATCAAATGAAGATTCATGAGGAAGACATTCCCAAGACAGCCTTTGTCACACGCTACGGGCAGTATGAGTTCACCGTTGTATCCTTCAGTCTCACGAATGCCCCTGCCTACTTCATGAACATGATGAACAAGGTGTTTATGGATGATCTTGATTGGTTTGTTGTAGTCTTCATTGATGACATTCTAATTTATTCATCCACTGCCGAAGAACATGAAGCACATCTGAGAATAGTGCTCAAGAAGCTATCCCAACACCAACTCTATGCCAAGTTCAGCAAATGTGAGTTCTAGCTTGAAGAAGTTTCTTTCCTTGGTCACGTACACTCAGCTGATGGTGTTCCTATAGATCCTACAAAGATAGAGGCCGTGAAAGAATGGGAGCAACCTCGCAATGTGTCCGAGATCCGGAGTTTCTTAGGATTGGCGAGTTACTATTACCGATTCATTGAGAACTTCTCGAAGATAGCTCACCCTATGACAAATCTCTTGAAGAAAACTAACGAGTTTGAATGGACACCTGAGTGTGAACAAAGCTTCCAAACTCTAAAAGAGAAGCTCACTACCACACCTGTCCTAGCCTTACCTGATATCACTAATGATTTATCATCTATTGTGATGCCTCTCGCCAAGGACTAGGTTGTGTGTTGATGCAGAATGGGAAGGTTATTGCTTATGCTTCCCTATAGCTGAAGGAGCACGAGCAATGATACCTCACTCATGATCTTGAGTTAGCAGCCGTTGTGCATGCCCTAAAGATCTGGAGGCATTATCTCATTGGCAACAAGTGTGATATATACACCGATCATAAGAGCTTGAAGTACTTCTTCACTCAGGAAGATCTGAATATGAGGTAGCGCAGATGGCTAGAGCTAATTAAGGACTATGACATGGAGATTCACTATCATCCGGGAAAAGCGAATGTAGTCGCAGATGCTCTTAGTCACAAGACCTACTGTCATGCTCTGTTCACCTCAACCCTGCCACCTAAATTGAAGAAAGAAATCGAAGATCTCTAGCTCAAGATAGTACCTCATGGCCTGTTGCACGAACTTCACATCGAGTATAACCTCACTGAGCAAATACGAGAAGCTCAGAAGAGTTGCCAGGAGATGGAGTACATACATGGGTTGATGAAGCTAGGCTACAACCCCGAATTCAGAGAAGATGAGCATGGAACCATCTGGTTTAAAGATAGAATCTGTGTGCCTAGCAATCATGCCTTGCATAAAGAGATTCTATCAGGAGCGCATGACTCAAAGTATTGCATCCATCTTGGTGGTGCAAAAATGTATCAAGATGTGAAGAAGCATTTCTGGTGGAAGGGCATGAAGATAGACATTGCTAGACATGTGGCCGAATGTGACATCTGCAACAGAGTCTAGGCCGAGCATAGGAGACCTGCAGGATTACTCAAACCACTCGATGTTCCTGAATGGAAGTGGGAGGACTTTATCATGGGATTACCTCGATCCCCGCAAGGTCATGACTCCATCTGGGTAATAGTTGATCATCTGACAAAGGTAGTGCACTTTATACCAGTCAAGACTTCGATACGTGCTAAATAGTTGGTGGACTTGTACATCAAGGAGATATTGAGGCTTCATGGAGCTCCTAAGAGTATTGTGTTGGATCGTGGACCTCAATACATGTCCCGATCCTGGCAGGCTCTTCACGAGTCCATTGGGACTAACCTCGACTACAACACTGCTTACCACCCTCAAACAGATGGTCAGACAGAGAGGTTGAATCAAATTCTTGAGGATACGCTTCATACCAGTGTTCTCAAATATGGCTCAGATTGGGAGAAGTGTTTGTCGTTTGCTGAGTTCTCTTACAACAACAGCTACCAGGCAAGTATCAAAATGTCACCTTTCTAAGCTCTTTATGGCAAACCATGCAGAACCCCGTTGATGTGGGACCACCCAGGTGAGAGGGCAGTCTTTGGCCCCGCCAAGATCAAGGAAGCTGAAGAAGGAGTAGCTCAAGTTAGAGAGAACTTGAGGATCGCTCAAAGCCGATAGAAGAGCTACGCTGATAAAAGGCGTCGAGACCTTGAATTCAAAGTTGGGGACTATGTCTATCTCAAAGTGTCTCTACTTCATGGTACTGTCAGATTCCACGTGAAAGGGAAACTAGCTCCAAGATATGTTGGCCCTTACCACATCCGTCAAAGAGTTGGAAAACTCGCATACAAGCTTGAACTACCCCCACAATTGGCAGGAGTACATCCTGTGTTCCATGTATCCCAACTACGCAAGTGCTTGAGAGTACCCGAAGAAGAAGCAGTTACTACTAATGTGCTTGATATCCAAGATACTCTGGAATACAAAGAGCACCCCATCAAGATTTTGGGTTATGACACCAAAGAGACTCGAAGCAAGTCTATTCCTATGTGCAAGGTTCAATGGAGCAACCACGCTAAAGGTGAAGCAACATGGGAAGATGAAAATCAATTGCTGTTACAGTATCCTTACCTCTTTGAAGGGTATGTCACTTCTTAAATCTCGAGGACGAGATTCCAATGAGGGGGAGGACTGTAACAACCCAAAAATCTGAGCTACAAATTTTTTTTGAAAAACCTATGAGTGATGAGTGTGACATGTCATTATCACCCTAACCATGCATCAACCTTATCATGTCATGCATAGCATCCATGCGATCATAGCATAATTAAATGTTTCAAAGTAATTTTTGATCAATGTTTCACATGTTGCTTTCCAATGTTGCTATAGCTTACCTTCAATGTTTCAATAGTTGTCATGACATGTTGCATTAAATTGTGATTTGGATTTTATTGGATTTATGTGATGTTTAATAAAAATGAGACCATAATATTTAATATCACAAATAAATATTAGGGAAATAATACCCTAACGAATATAAGGGCCATGAATGCTCACTACATTATTATTCAAAGTTGGCACATCACATATATATATGTGTATATATAAAGGTATTTGGAAAAATCAGAAAAGAAAAAAAGAAAAGAAATAAAAAGATAAAAGAAAAGGGCATCTGGCCCGTGGAAGGACCCAGCCCAGCCCCCCGGCCCAGCTCCCTCTCTCCTCTCTCTTTTCTCGCCGCGCTGATCGGCCCAGCAAGCCAGACCATCGGCCCAGCCGCACGCCTGCTCCTCCTCTCTCCTTTCCTACGCTCGCAACAGCCCACGAGGCCCATCATGGACCCATGCCACGAGACGCTAGAGGGAGCCAGCCACAGCCGCTGACGAGTGGGTCCCGCCGTGGCCCCACCTATCATCTTTTTGATTGAGATCATCCAACCTCCTTGCTTTCCCCTGCACCGCACGCGCTCGCCCGTGCTCCGCACCATGTGCCCGGCCGCTCGAACCGCACCTACCCGTGTCCAACCGCCCCGCGTGCCACGTCGGCCGACAGGCTCTACCACAAGGCACCCACGGCCGTGAGCATCTCGCTCTCCCGTGCGCTCGCAACCACCCACACGCCACCTGTCCCCTACCTATCCCATCCTTTGTCGCGAAGCCAAATTGGCTTAAGCCACTGCCCGCTGGAGCCCACCGCAACCACGGCAGTAACCTGGACGCTTCCCTTGGATGAGAATGCCCCCGGCCGCTCGAGCTCATGACCGCCATGCCCTCGCCGTGCAACCTACCACCTCTGCCCCTATAAGAGCGAGCCCCCGTGTCCCCTAGGGTTCCATCGCCCACCGCCACCTTGGTGGCCAGTCAATTTCACCTTGCCAGCCTCAATTTAGAGATGGAGGGGAGGAAGGAGGAGAAGGGGGTGGGGAAGAGGAAGAAGGAGCTCTGCCGCCATCGGAGTTGGAGAAGAAGGCCGCCGTCGCTGTACCAGAGCCACTGCTGTGAGGAAGGAGCAGAAGCCGTACCACGAGCCGCAATTGCCGGAGCTGCTTGGACTTGGTACTGTGCCTCCATCCACGCCAACGCTGGTGAGCGCCGTCGTATCCCCTCTTCCGACCTCCGCCCGTGCTGCTCTGGCCATGGTGCTCCGCCTTGGGAGCGCGTAGGCCGAGACCTCCACCGGTCTCCCTGGACACACCCGCACACACGCGCATGGACCGGCCAAGCCCTAAGACCACGGCATCAGGAGGATGCAGGACCGCAAAGCCGCCATGCCTGCCGCCGCGCACCAAGCACCGCCGCGGCGAAGCCACCTTGCTGCCTCCTCGTTGAGCCCCGAGCCGCTTTAGCGTCCGATCTGTGCCCACCTCGGCAAGGCGCACCCGATGCGCCGGCTAGCCCCTTGGAAGCCACACCGGGAAGCCGTGAGCACGAGGCCATGCCAGTGCACCACCGCTCTGGAGTGCCGCCTTGCACCGCCATGTTCCCACCGTCTTTGACCGCTGCCGGGAGCAAGAGGATGATGAGCGTCTCCGCCGTGATGAGCTGCGACAACTGGAAAAGAAGATGGAGGCAGGAGAGCCTCTCTGAGTGCCGTGCTATGCACCGAGGCCTTGTCGGAGCTCCATCGTGGGAGTTGCTACCCACACGGACTATGCCATGGATTTTGGTCACCGCCGACGCGTCAAGGAGGTGCTGCGTGCCCTCAATCACGCCCCCGCGCACTGCTTGGACCCAGATTGAGTTAACCGTAAGGTTGCAGTCGAGCACTATCACCGCCGAGCCGCCGTCCACTATGGAGCACGTCATCGGAAGCTAAGCTACCGCCTTGAAGATCATCTTCGTGTTCGCCATGGCGTCTTGGAGCTATTGGTCAAGAAGATGACGTCAGAGAACCACCGTAGCATCGGGAATCGAGGATTTCCTCACCGCCGTTGTGCCCCACCGTCGGGCGAAGGAGACAGAGGAAGGGGATGGCCTGGTGAAGATGAGGGTGGACACGGTGTTCGTGGACCGGAGTCGCTGCACGTGGGATCAGGAGGAGTTGGTGCACCACGGACCATCATGTGGACCGCATGGACCCAAGGAACACCCGTGCACGCGGTTCACGTGAACCCAAGACACTGACAGTGGGTCCAGCAGGCACCGGAGCACCGTGGACCAGAACTGTGAACTGAGCCTGTGTGAGATCCAGCATGATGACGTGGCAGCACCAGAGCGTGCCACATGGCGGGCCCGGCCCAACCCATATCTGGCCCACTCGGCCCATTAACGGCTCGTTAACGGCCTAGTGGGCCCACCTATTAGTTGACCGTTGACCATTGACTGATGACGTCAGCAGTGACGTCACCCTGGACCCACACATCAGGCGCCCGTTGACCCGGTCAATGCTGACGTCAGCATGACATCACCTGCCACGTCAGCATCTGACCTGTCGCTATTTAACCCGCACGCGACACATGGACCAATCCCGTGATGCCACATGTCAGCACCAGATAAATCCAGTCCTTTTTTCAGAAAATGGTTAAATCTTTAAAAAATCATAACTAATTCATACGAGCTCCAAAAATTATGGTCCACATAAAATCGAGTTTTATCTATTTTTACTATGTTTGAGTGCATTTGGATCTTCTATTTGGCATTTGTTGTTTGTGCTAATCTATAGGGGTCGCTCCTGCGACCATTAATTCTCGGTTACAGGCTCGAACGAGGACAAGTCTGACGACAGTGACTACCAGGGAAGTCCAATAGCTACGTCAGTGAAGGTGCCACATCTCACCCAACCTCGTAGATCCCGTTACGCATGGCAAATGTAGTATGGCTAGTGCTTTAATATCTGTTGCTCTACAATGTATCGCCTGTGCTAGGATTGCATAATAGATTACTACTTGATGAGCCCTACCTTGTTGTAACCTTTCACCTGCTTACCTGCTGTTATGTTAGCCACTTGCTTATCTGCTATATTATATATATATACTTCACTCGCTTATATTTTGATGCGACGTGATGAACCCTGGGGAGGCCTGGAGGGTGCCAAGCTTGATGTGTGTGTTGATAGATCAGATGGGCATGTGAGCTGATGATGCTGTATCTGGGTTTGGGGTGGAGCTTACAGTAGGGAGTAGGGTGAGGGTTGAGTCGATCGAGCCGAGATCTACGATGAGCTTCTGGAGCAAGTCTTGCCAGGGAATGGGTCTGGACATTCCCACGAGAGAAGCCTATGGTGGGCTAATTGAGATGTGATGGTGGTCCTTGGGTGTGATCCTTTGAGAGGTGGAGCCCGGGACGAAGGTGACGTGGTAGCACGTTAAAGATAAACCCTGGAGAAGATATATCAGCTTGGTCAAACTTAGGAACTGCTGCGCTGGTATCCGGACCTTAGAAATCTCTTGCTTTCCACTCGCTCTCCATGGGGGGAGACGGCCGAACCGCTGGATAGATCGACGTCACTACTGCTAGGCGAGTAGTGCTAGGAAGGTATATGCATGGGATGGAGCTAACACCCTACCGAGACGATCATGGCACCCCCTTCGGGAGTGGGTACATGGCATGACATCCTCTACGGGAGTGGATACATGCTCTCTTCACAGTTCCAGCGATCCAGAGCTGGATGGTAGAGTGGCATCATTCTATGGTAGTAGACGCCCGAAATCTGCCTAGGTGGTGATCAACACCGATGATGGTTATCTAGTGGATTAGTGAAACCTCTGCAGAGTGTACGGTTGATCGATCGATACATATGCCGACTTGTTCAGCTATGGACCTTTCCTGTGTTCTGCATGCACCGGACCTGTGAGTGGAGTGTTCTACCTTCCCCTATGTATGATATCTGGCCGTGAGCCAGGTTAAGGGCTGCGAGCCGCGGGCCGCTGAGACAAGCCGAGAGGGAGTTGACTTGTCGACATGAGTCTGAGATGGTGTTGGGAGAGTTGGGATGGTGTTTCAGTGATGGATGGTGATGGATGGTGTGGATTTGGGAATGTGTTTAAAACATGATTACTATATTATTTATAGATCTGAATGATGCATAGGAAACCCCAGCTTTATAGGTTCCTTTCGATATATCCATAATTTGCATCCAGTTTCCACAAAGCAATGCATAGGGTGGGAGTGTGGCCAGTACAAATCGTATTGAAAATTTGGTTTTAGGTTCAAGGAGTGAGTACTCTTTTGGGGAGTACAGCGATTGAGGGTTTCGTGCCTACGCTCAAGTCGGATCAAAGATGATAGCTTTCGCACCTCAAGCTTTTATTGTTATGCTGCATGAACTCTGATTCCACCAAGTTGTGATATAATAAGTTATTGTAAACCTCTCTATTACACTTTTTTGTTCGATGTATGGATTATGGTATTCAACTGTTATCGGGTAATGTGATTTAAATGGTCATATTACACTTCGACTCTGTGGATTTTCCTTCGTGAAAAATCGAGGTCGTTTCAGCTGAGGTGATCAAGGGAATCCTACAAATCTTCGCGAACTCGTCCGACCTCCAAACCAACATGGTAACGTGTTCAATCAGGTTGGCCATTAGACTTCAATAATTACTATCTGATTTCATGTCCGTCGCATGAAGAGAGAAATCTACACCGCGGGCTCGGTTGAAAGTTCTTTTCGGTCGAAGTTGAGGAGCCCAAAAACCCTTATTTATCCATGGACAATTATTTGTATTGGAATGATGGACTTTATTAATTACTTCCATTTCAAGTTATAAGTCACTTTAACTTTTTTGGTACATCCATTTTGTTATGAACCAAAAAATTAAAATAACTTATAATTTCAAATGGAGTGACTATCTATCATCGACGACAATGGCTATTTTTTGGGACAATGTGTTTTTTATTTTTCTAAAATAAATGAATGATAATTATATTATCTCACAAGATATTTCAATTGGCACCAATAATATCCACTCAGAAATGCTTTACGGGAATCAAAACAAAACCCAAACATCATCTCTAAGTCCATGGCTGTTAACGATGGTGACATGGCAACTTGCATTGGCGGCACTGTTGTCGCGGTCTTTGGTAGCAACAGTGTTGGATAAGCCCCGGACAAAGCACGTGATGACTGATGGGCAGCAACTCGCTCTTGTGTTTTCCGATGTCTGTATACATATCATATCGTTGACACCGTTTTTCGGCACGTGTCAATAAGGATCGGGAGACTAAACTAAATCGACAAGAGGGTGCTTGTTCTTCAGCATTGCTTCTGAGTTGCCGATGGGTGGTTGCCGATGAAGGACATGTTAATCTCGTACATTGCCGATGAAGCTAGAGAGCTGTTGCCGATAAGATAGGCAGGAAAGCTAGAAGGTTGTTGCTGATGCCAGGGATGTGCCGATAAGGAGATAGCTTCATCGTGACAGCAGCGGACAGTGGATCGGCGACACGAAGCTTATGATTTTTAGTATTGTAGTTTAAGTCCAACTCCTATACAAGTTTTATTTCTTTTTTAAGAAATAGAGTTCGTATAAGGAATTAGTTTATTTCTTCTATATTTAAGCTTTACGTATTAAATTAGAACTCTTTTTATCAGAGTATAAGTATATGCTAAAGGGCATTGTAATGGATATCCAAGCATCAATAAACCAATCTACTTTTTATTTACCTTTATCAGTACTTTACTTTTCGGCGACTTCGCCAACTACCTTTTCTTTTTCAACGAGTTCTTTCAAGAATCGACGGGCTGCATCAACTTGATCTCCGGCGACCTTGCAGGTTCCGCGTCTACCAAGCACGATTCAGACTTTGACGTCCGGGCGCATCGCTGTCGTCTCGTCTGATCTGTTCAACAGTTATCGAATACCTTCTAAGCTTTGACGTCCGGGCGTATCGCTGTCGTCTCGTTCAAAACTTATTCAAATTTATCATCCTTGTCGATTAACAGGTCAAATCGACTGGCACGCTTCGGATATCGATTGTGGGTATTAGCCCGGTGTGTTTGCAGATATAATTTTGCATCAACACATCTTTTGGCACGCCCGGTGGGACCAATTCAACAGATCTATCATCAAGAATTCTATTGATATCAATCCAGAAAACATCATCGAGATATCAGAGTCAGATCTTAAGGAGGATCAGAAGCAAGCCATGGAAAAAGCTTTGCAGGATTACAGGTAGCTCTGCTTGAAGTCTTTTAGCATGAATAGGGGCGGAGAAGTCATCCAGAAGCAAGATCTGCCGTTGCCTCGGCAGGTAACCTTTGACTTCAACCCTGGTAAATTACAGGAGATGGTTAATTCTGCATTAAATCAAGCTTTGATCAACCACTCCACCGTGCTGTCCAACACTGTTTACAATGCTGATGTGCAAACATTAAGAGAAGGACAAGCACCAGGTTACGTCGGGCCGGCATATCATCAACCGGGATTGGCATCTATCAGTACTCCATCGGCAATTCCAGCCGCTGAGAGTACGGAAGCGCCTACTCCTCCAGATATATCAAGGCCACCTATCATTGAAGCCACGCCGATATTATCAGATCTAACGTCTCAGGAGAGGCCTAGTACTCAGTTGAGCACAGATCTATCAGCATCGGCAATATCAGGTCCTTCAGGTCAACACGGTCAAACTGCTGCTAATTAGTGGGGATACGGGATGCCTCTAGGTCCATCTGCTGCCAACTCTGGACTGCCTCAAGTGCATGATGTAGCAGGGAAGGGTCCAATGACATCGGCTACCCCAATTCAGCCAATGGCTCAAGTGTCACATTATTCTACTACACCTCCTGCTATACAGCCATTGTCAATGGGATTCTATGCACCTCCGCAACAGATATCTTATACGAATCCATTGACTAATCCTCTACCAGTTCAACAGAGGGCTTTCACTGTAGAACAACCCATAGTACCATTCACATCTCAATCTGGGTTATCTGCAATTTAGGGCAATTATGCTGGCTATCATCCATCTATACAAGAGCATCAATTGTCTGCAAGCTATCAGCCATTGGCAAGTCAGGTGCCGATGAGTTATAATCTCAATTGGTTAGGGCAAGTGCTAGTTCAGCAATCTGCTATTCAGCCAAGTTACCAGGCAATGGGGACAAAGCGGTATAGTCCACAGGCAACTTTCCAAGATCAAGCATCGGCAAAACAGCTGATGAACTTTACTCCACAGATTGGTGCATGAATATGCCAATTCCTCCAAGCCAAATGCCACAGGGGTATGTGGAAGCATATTAGTCAACACCTCCAGTGGAGATCCAGCCAGTGCATCAGCAAGATCAGGATGCACTCTTGACCGATAAGATTGCATAAGTGATGAAAGAGCAATTTGGGATTCAGCCCAAGATTAATACTTACTCTTATCGAACTCCGTATCCTTTAGCTTATGACTCAATTCCTTTCCCAAATCGGTACAAGGTGCCAGATTTCAATAAGTTTTCTGGGCAAGATGATACGTCAACGATGGAGCACATCAACCGATTCATCATCCAGTGCGGGGAAGCAGCGAACAGGGATGAGCTAAGGATCTGTTTATTCTCGTCCTCTTTGTCTGGATCAGCATTCACTTGGTTCATCTCATTGCCACCAAACTCCATTCTTACTTAGGCTAACCTGGAAAGACAATTCCATAAATACTTCTTTGCTAGTGTCCATGAAAAGAAACTTACCGATTTGATGAAATTGAGACAGCGAAGTGACGAATTGGTAGAAGGTTTTGTGCAAAGGGTACGAGACATGAAGAACAGGTGCTACAGCCTAGTGCTTGATGACCGACAGTTAGCTAGTTTGGCTTTCTAGGGTTTATTGCCACATCTCAGGGACAAATACGATTCTCAGGAGTTTGAAAGCTTAAGCCATATTGTGCAGAGGATTTCTAATCAAGGTGCTCAAGCTCCAGAACATAGGAAGAACTGGAACAGGAAGGTGTCCTTTGTAGAAAAGGCAGAGGAATCAGATTCAGATGAAGAATCAACTATCGGCCTGGCTGAGTGGGTAAAGGGAAAAAAGCCTTTATCTTGTCCTTTTGGTCAGATGGAGCCAGAAAAATTCACGTTCGACATCACAAAGGCCGATAAAATATTTGATCTGCTACTTCAAGAGGGCCAAATCAAGCTATCACCCAATCATATGATTCCATCAGCAGATGAGCTGAAGAGGATGAGGTACTGTAAATTTCATAATGTAACTTCGCACAGTACCAATGACTGTAAGGTTTTCAGACAGTAGTTACAATCGGCAATTGAATCTGGGAGAATCAAGTTTGACAACTCCAAAGCGCAGAGGCCGATGAAGATTGATCAACATCCTTTCCCAGCAAACATAGTGGAGGCCGTAAACAAGACCAAGGTATTGACATCGGCAAACACTAAAAGGAGAGCATCGGTGGATCCTAGAAATCAAGCAACTACCGATGACTTGAAAGGGAAAGAGAGAGTTGAAGAAAGCAGTAGTTCCAGAAGACCTCCTAGACCGACTCCGTATAGAATTCCAGGTGACCGCTATCGACATCGGCAAGAGGAGTTGCGTCGGGGAGCGTGGCATCGGCACGAAGACCATTCGAGATGCCCCTTCTTCATCTACTGTTGGGAAGAAGGCATTAAATTGCCTACTGCTAATAATTGCCCCGAGTGCAATGGTTATGATCGAGCCGATCGGGCAGAAAGAAGACCGCGCTATGGTGATCGGAGCAGATACATCGGTAAGCCGATCAGAGAGAGGGCATCGGTACATGATCGGCTGGGGGGCAGGACCAGTGTGCATGAAAGGCTGGGCAGGCATGATGACTGTTTGCTGATGAACCGAGAGGAGCTCAAGGAGATGGCCAATGTGAGAGTTCCTGATGAGGCAATTCTTTGTAGGGATCCCAATATAAATTGCCCAGATGCAAGTGCAAAAATTTATCAGCCCGTCTGGAAGACGAAGCTTCCTCAGTGGTGCCCTGAAGGCCTGACAAAAACACAGAAGAGGAAGTTGCAACGGGAGCGCAAAGAAGAAAACCCCCATGGGGCAAAGTCTCAAGTGTGGCGCCAAAGCGTAAAGGCGGGAGTCCATCGGCAAATATCAATATGGTTTTCATGTTGCCGATGGAATTTCGGGCACTTACTGATGAGGAGGAAGAATCAGTTCTTTCAGAACAAGTGGCTCAGCTAACCTTGGATCCGATGATGGCCATCTTCGAGAAGCCTACCAATGATGAAAGTCAGCATCTTAAGGCTTTATTCATCAAGGGCAGAGTTGATGGGCAGCCAATGTCAAAAATACTCATAGATGGAGGGGCTGCGATCAACATCATGCCATATGTTGTGTTTCGGAGGCTTGGAAAAAGAGATCAAGATCTAGCTAAGACAGACATGAAGCTCAAGGACTTTGAAGGGAACGTATCACCAGTCAAAGGAGCACTATGCACTGAGCTAACCATCAGCAGCAAAACATTGCCGACTACTTTCTTTGTCATCAGCGGCAAAGGTGCTTACAATCTACTGTTAGGAAGAGATTGGATTCATGCTAATTGTTGCATTCCTTCTATGATGCACCAATGTCTCGTGCAGTGGGTAGAAGATAAAGTTGAGGTGGTTCCTGGTGATTCATCTTATATAATTGCATCAGCAGAATCGGAGACTTACGAGCGGACCAAGTGCCTATCGGGAGAAGCGTGGGATTTGGAGTTCCTCAGGATTGCCGATTATGAGCTGCCACCGATCCAAGCAGTCGGTTCTGAAGATGAGTTATAAATGGATAGGTTTGCCGATGATGGAAAACTGGGCCATGGATTTACATCGGAAGATGACTTAGTTGAAGTGGATATCGGGAACGGTGATAGATCAAGGCCGACTTTTGTTAGTGCTAAGTTAGATCTCCAGAGCAGAGAACAATTGATTGCTCTATTGAAAGAATATAAGGATTGTTTTGCTTGGGATTACACAGAGATGTCCGGGTTAGATTGATCAATTATTGAACATTGGTTACCTATCAAACAAGCATTTCGGCCACATCAGCAGCCAGCACGCCGATGCAATCCTAAGGTGCTGCCTGATATTAAGGCTAAAACAACAAGATTGATTGAAGCCAAATTCATCCGACAATGCCGATATGCTGAATGGATTTCTAATGTGGTTTTCGTCTACAAGAAGAATGGGAAACTTCGTGTCTGTATTGATTTCAGGAATCTTAACAAAGCTACACCGATGGATGGTTATCCAATGCCTATTACCGATCTATTAATTGATGCCGCTGCTGGATATCGGATTATCAGCTTCATGGATGGGAACGCCGGATATAATCAAATCTTTATGGCCGAAGAAGATATCTCCAAGACTGCCTTTAGATGTCCAGGTCATGTAGGCTTATTTGAATGGATAGTCATGACTTTTGGTTTAAAGAATGCCGGTGCTACTTATCAGAGAGCAATGAATTACATTTTTCATGAGTACATCGGCACATTGGTTGAGATTTATATAGATGATGTGGTGGTTAAGTCTGGAGACTTCGAGAATCATCTAGCTGATTTGCAGAAAATATTGGAGTGCACAAGGAAGCATGGGTTGAAGATGAATCCTAACAAGTGTGCATTTGGTGTATCGGCAGGACAATTCTTAGGTTTCATGGTGCATCAGAGGGTATTGAAATTAGCAGGAAGTCCATTGATGCTATCAACAACGTGATTGCTCCTACCGATAAGACTGAGCTACAATCTCTGATCGGCAAAATCAATTTTATTCAAAGATTCATATCTAATCTATTAGGAAAAATCAAAGCTTTCAGTCCATTATTGAAGCTGAAGGCCGATCAGAAATTCATATGGGGAGAAGAACAGCAGTTGGCTTTAGAAGAAATTAAGAAGTATTTGGTGAATCCACCAGTGCTAGTTCCACCCCAACATGGGGAACCCTTCAGGTTGTATCTGTCAAGTGATGACGAAGTCATTGGGTCAGCTCTAATCCAAGAGTTTGAAGGAAAAGAACGTGTAATCTATTACCTGAGTAGAAGATTGGTAGATGCTGAGATCAGGTATTCGGCCATTGAAAAGTTATGTTTATGCTTATATTTCTCCTGTGTTAAATTAAGGCATTATCTGTTGATGGCCGAATGCGTGGTTATATGCAAAGACGATGTGGTCAAATATATGCTGTCAATGCCAATTCTAAGTGGAAGAATCGGCAAGTGGATTTTAGCGTTATCAGAGTTCGATCTGCGATATGAATCAGCTAAAGCAGTCAAAGGGCAAGTCATGGCTGATTTTGTTACTCAGCACTGCGACGCGGTGAATTCTTTGGAGATTGCTCCGTGGACACTCTTCTTCGATGGTTCTACATGTGGCGAAGGAGCAGGTATCGGCATTGTGCTGATATCACCTTAGGGGAAAAATATGAATTCTCATTGCCGATTGCTACCACATCGACAAACAATCAGGCTGAGTATCAGGCTGTGTTGATCTGGAGTTACTCAGGGAAGTCGGTGCCGATGTTGTTGAAATCTTCGGTGATTCGATGCTGATCGTTAATCAATTAGCTGGGGTATATGAATGTCGAAGTGAAGTTTTAATCTCATATTACGAGAGGTGTCGACAGTTATTGAAGGAGTTCAAAGATTTTCGCCTTGAACATATCTTCAGATTACATAATGAAGAAGCTAATCGGTTAGCACAACATGCTTCGGGGTATCAGCCAATCCGCGAAGTATTAACATCGGCAACTGATGCCGATGACTGGAGGAAGGAGATTGCCGATTATTTGAAAGATCCATCTAGGAAGGTCGAGAGACGTGTAAGATTTCAAGCTACTAAGTATGTGCTCCTTGATGATGAATTATATTATCGGACAATGGATAGAGTTTTGCTCAAGTGTCTTGGCAAAGAAGAATCAAAGACTTTAATGGGCGAAATCCATGAAGGAGTATGTGGGGCACATCAATCGACTTTCAAGATGAAATGGATGATCAGGCGAAATGGATATTACTGGCCGACGATACTCGAAGATTGTTTCAAGTATTTTAGGGGATGTCAGGAGTGTCAAAAATTCGGCAACGTTCAAAGAGCGCCTGCATTGGCAATGAATCCTATCATTAAACCGTGGCCATTTCGAGGATGGGCTATTGATCTCATCGGTCAGATATATCCACCATCAAGCAAGGGGCATAAGTTCATACTTGTCGCTACTGATTACTTTACAAAGTGGGTCGAAGCAATTCCTCTGAAGAATGTGACATCGGCAAACATGGTTGATTTTGTAAAAGAGCATATTGTGTATCGGTTCGGTATTCCTCAAACTATTACGACCGATCAGGGGACTATGTTCACGTCAGGGGAGTTTGATAAATTTGCCGATGAGATGGGGATTAAGGTCTTAAATTCCTCGCCTTATTATGCTCAAGCCAATAGTCAGGCCGAAGCCTCTAACAAAGGGGTTATTAAACTCATTAAGCGTAAGATTAAGGAAAATCCTAGAAAGTGGCACACAGTGTTGAACGAAGCTTTGTGGTCATATCGGATGGCATGCCATGGTGCTACTAAAGTATCGCCTTATCAGTTGGTATACGGACATGATGCAGTTTTGCCTTGGGAGATCAAGACTGGTTCGAGGCGAGTATTTCATCAAGATCAGTTGTTTGCCGATGATTACAGTACACTCATGAAGGATGAGTTGGAAGATTTGGCGGGTCATAGGCTAAAAGCTTTAGTTAGCATCGAAGAGAACAAGAAGAGAGTTGCTAGGTGGTATGATAAAAAAGTGAAGACGAAGGAATTTGCCGATGGTGATCTAGTCTGGAAATTGATTTTACCGATGGGGACTAAAAGTACAAAGTTCGGTAAATTGTCTCCTAATTGGGAGGGTCCTTATCGCGTCAATCGGTCCGTTCCTGGTAATGCCTATATCCTAGAAACTCTCGAAGGAGAAGTATTTTCAAGAGCGTTGAACGGTAAATATCTGAAAAAATATTATCCTAGTATTTGGATGGATGCTTGAAATAACAGGAGTAATCATGACCTGGGGAAAATTTCGGTGCATAAAGTATTTTATACTCCGAAATTAGGGGGCATGTGTTGACACCGTTTTTCGACACGTGTCAATAAGGATCGGAAGACTAAACTAAATCGGCAAGAGTGTGGTTGTTCTTCAGCATTGCTTCTGAGTTGCCGATGGGTGGTTGCCGATGAAGGACATGTTGATCTCGTACATTGCCAATGAAGCCAGAGAGCTATTGCCGATAAGATAGGCAGGAAGGCAAGAAGGTTGTTGCCGATGCCAGGGATGTGCCGATAAGGAGATAGCTTCATCGTGACGGCAGCGGACAGCGGATCGGCGACACGAAGCTTATGATTTTTAGTATTGTAGTTTAAGTCGAACTCCTATACAAGTTTTATTTCTTTTTTAAGAAATAGAGTTCGTATAAGGAATTAGTTTATTTCTTCTATATTTAAGCTTTACGTGTTAAATTAGGACTCTTTTTATCAGAGTATAAGTATATGCCGAAGGGCATTGTAATGGATATCCAAGCATCAATAAACCAATCTACTTTTTATTTACCTTTATCAGTACTTTACTTTTCGGTGACTTCGCTCTTTTTCAACGAGTTCTTTCAAGAATCGATGGGCTGCATCAACTTGATCTCCGACGACTTTGCAGGTTCCGCGTCTACCGAGCACGATTCAGACTTTGACGTCCAGACGCATCGCTGTCGTCTCGTCTGATCTGTTCAACAGTTATCGAATACCTTCTGAGCTTTGACGTCCGGGCGTATCGCTGTCGTCTCGTTCAGAACTTATTCAAATTTATCATCCTTGTCGATTAACAGGTCAAATCGACTGGCACGCTTCGGATATCGATTATGGGTATTAGCCCGGTGTGTTTGCAGATATAATTTTGCATCAACACATATCATCATCGATGCCTCACCAGGCGGCACACGAGTTTATTAGAGGAGCACCAACAGTTTTATATTTTTTATTTAGCAAAATATGATATTTGTCAACTTTTAAATTAACATGATAAAGATAAAAAGAGTCAATCTCTAACGATTTTATATTTAGACTTGATAAAATTAAAAATTATGTACGCAAGGAAGAAATATCCTACGGCAGTAGCGCGATCAAACTGATCAAACTGTTCGATGATGCCGCCGGGCTTCGGGTCCATGGTGTTTGTCTGAACGTTGGAAACCGACAGCTGACACACGACACATGTGGGAGTGAAACACGTGAATAATAATTAGCTCCACTTGTGAAAAATGTACACTACTATCGCGGATAAAAAACAACACAGTACCCTTTGTCATCGTTGACTGGTGCTTGAGACCGTTATAGAAAAAGGAGCCCGTCACTTCTTTACCTTTAAATCGGACCTTAACAGTATCATTGATTAATCTCCGTCTTCATTCTAAATTATAAATCATTTTAACTTGTAAACCAATCTTAATAAAGGTTTCTAAGAGTTATGTTTGTTTTTAATGGGGTGTCACATAAGGAGTTGTGATGATATGACAATGTTTTTTAAAAAGAAAAAGAAGAAAAAATTAGTTTTATGTGTAGATGAGTCATGAAATTAAATGTCTACGAAACAAAAGAATAAAATTATAAGTTGAGAATGATTATTCCATTTATGTTTCAATAGATTCTTCATTTCTGGAAGCTGGCACGACCATGTAAGTATGGAGCAAAAACTGGCTACATTTTCGGAAGATGGCTCAACCAACTGACAGTATGCATTGGTCGGTGCCCAGCACAGCCCCATATCCACCGCAGGTTGTTAGCGAGTTAATTGATCACACATCCGCGGTTTGGGATTGGGAAACCCTTCAAGAGTTCTGGGCTTGGCATCATGATAAGAGACGGGAGTCTTCACGGTATATATGGTCTGCAAATAGGATGCTCATAGCAAGGCGTGTACTGTCCAAGAATGCAACAAGATCCAATAAGAGAGAGAGGAAGGAGTGTTCATCTTTGTGGCATGTCAAGGTTCCTTCAAAGCTACGATTTTTTTTTTGCAACACGCAGAGCACCGGACGTTCTATACCATAGGAACATGGCGGGATCATGGCCAGTGTGCTTTATGTTGAGCCTCTAATTCCTGGACACACACCTTGCTTGAGTGTAACATGGGCGAGATGTGTGTAGGCACTGGGACATGAGGAAATCGCTGGGGGGGGGGGGTGGTGGTGTTGGGTTTGCTAATTTGATAGAAACAATGAACAATGCATCATGCAGAGACACATATATTCATTAATAAATCTATTGCTGAACTTCAACCTTCAAAGCCGCCCCAAGCAACGAAGGCAAAAATTTAGACCGCGAGTCCTCGGTGGTTGCCGCCACCAGTGGACACATGAAGGTGAATCTCGACGCGGTGATCTCTATGAATTTGAGAAGGGCATCAGTGGTAGCTATAGCCCGAGACTAGGTCGGCAAGTTCCTGAAGCGTTAGGAGTCGTCCTTGATGGAATCACTGAAGCTAAGATAGCCGCGGCTGTTCGTAGAGAAAGCTTTAGCTTTGGCGTGTGACCTCACGCTGAGATCCATTCGGCTAGCATCGGATAGTGCCAATGTTATTAAAAGCATTGAAGGAATAGGCATGGGTTCGTGAGGCCAAGTTGTGAAGGAGATTATTAGGGGCAGGGCTCAAGATTTTTTTTTATGTTGATTTTGCTCGTGAGAGTAGAATGCCCTACATTGAATTATTGATGCTATTTTGCTACGAGCTATTCCTCAAAAAAAAATGTTCCTTTGATATAGGCAGGCATGATTGGTTGCTAGAATCACCTATTGGCATTTGCAATTCTTATGACCAACTCCATCGATAAAGAGTGTGGCATTAAAAAAAACTAACCAACGCATCACTGTTACGTGTTCCGTTTGAGCCAGCCACTCCGGCCCTACAATCGCCGTCAGTCAATGTTGTCTGTACGCCATGAACCGAGCGAGGTGCAGCAGCGGCGCCCTGCGCGCGGCGTCGAACCCGTCGAGCTCTGCCTCGGACTTCGCCAGGAGCTCGCCAATGTATGCGCGCGCCCCGTCCATGCCCATCAGCCGCGGGTACGTGGCCTTGCCGGCGGCCGTGTCCTTGCCCGCCGTCTTCCCGAGCTTATCCGATGTGGCTATCACGTCGAGAACGTCGTCCACCACCTGGAGCAGAAGCCCCAAGAAGTGCGCGTACCGACGGACCCGCCACCGACAACGGCGCCCGACACCGCCGCGGCCTCCACGAGGCGTGCCGTCTTGTGCACGTGGATGTACTCCAGAGCGGCTAGGCTCACGGAGCCGGACGGGGCTCCCTCGCTCGCCATGTCGGCGGCCTGCCCCGCCGCGATGCCGCCAACGCCAGCTGCGTTCCCGAGCGGAGCGCGCGGTCACCGGGGACGTCGGCGCTCGCGCAGCCGCGGGCGACGTGCTCGAATGCGAGCGCCAGCAGCGCGTCGCCCGCGAGCAGCGCCATGGGCTCGCCGAACGCGACGTGGTTGGATGGCCGGCCGCGGCGGAGCGCGTCGTCGTCCATACACGGCATGTCGTCGTGGATGAGCGATGCGGTGTGGATCATCTCGACCGCGCAGGCCACTGGGACGGCCGCGGCGGCGGGCCCGCCCACGAGCTCGCACGCGGCGATGGCCAGCGCTGGACGGAGGCGCTTGCCACCCGCGAGAACGGAGTAGCGCATGGACTCGCTCAGGGCCTCGGGGCACCGTAAGCCCTGCAGGGCAAGGTCCAGCGCGTCGTGCGCAGTCCTGGCGTTGGCAGACAGTTAGCGTTCGAAGTCGAAGCTGGTGCCACTGACGTCGGCTGTAACAACCCTAGAAATCCGGTCACCGAAAATACGGGCTTTTAAAATTCTCTCTAAAGTTTACCAGAGTATGGTGGATGTCATGTAGGAAACCCGCCAATAGATGCACAAATAGCACTCAACGTTAGCCCAAGCATTGCATTTAACAACCAGAGTTTGTTTCGCCTCTTATTCGATTTTATGTGATCTTAATAAAAATCGAATAACCTTTTAATACATGTATATATATATAAGTGCCTGCTACCGACCCCCGCTCTGGCCCAGCCAGTGGCCCAGCCCCGTCACGCGCTCGACCGCCGGCGCACACGCACTCGCTCGCGCGCGCACGTGCATGCACGCCGGCCTGCCTGCCCGAGCTCGAGGCCCAAATCGGCCTGCTGCGCTGCCGCCTGCCCGCTCGCTCGCGCGCTCGCCCGACCTGCCTGCCCGAGCTCGAGGCTCAGCTCGGCCTGCGCCCGCGCGCTGCCGCGTTTCACCCGCGCGCGCTCGACCGTCCGCCAACCGCCGGCCCAACAAGGCGGCCCACCAAGGGCCTGCCGCCGGATGCGCCCGCGCCCCTCCCCTTTCTCTCGCTGACGCGTGGGACCGTGCTGTCAGCTTCCACCTTTTACCATTTTTGTTCGCCGCGCGTCGCGTCCGTCGCACCATTTTTGTGCACCGCGCGCCTCCACCGTCCGCCCGAGTACGGCCGCGTCCCGCGCCGTCCATCTAACCGCCTGCTTGCACCGCGCTTCACCGAACCCTAACCCTAATCGTGGCCGCGCACAGCCGCCCGATGGGCATCTTCTGCCTCCGCCGTCCATGGCCGGCCGCCGTGCCTATTTAAAGAGGAGCACCCTGGCCTCTAGGGTTTCCCATCGCCCCGCCGTCTTTGTGGAGACCCGCCGCTAGAACAGTCGAGCGAGGGAGAGAGAGAGACGGAGGGAGGAGCAGGAAGGAGGCGGAGCTAGAGCGCTGCTGCCACCTCCGCCGTCCGCATCCGCACGCCGGAGAAGCCCGACGGACCCGCTCGGCCTCGACTTACCCCTCCGACGCTACGACACTGCTACTTCCCCACCAGGCCGTTGCGTCGACCTCAGCCGCGAGCCACCGGTACAGCCCCGCGCAGGTAAGCTGTCATACCCAATCCTTGGCCGTTACCAGTACACCGTCGACGTTCTTGCTCCCCTTACCCCTGTTTCTTTCCTTACCGCGACCGATAGCTTCGCCGTAGTCTAGAGCACATTTTTGGCAACCTCTAGGAGCCGGCACGGGCCACAGTTGGAGCCACGCACTTTTGCAGCTCCGGCCTCCCCGGACTCTGGCCGCCGGAGCGTTCGCCGTGGCCGCCGAGCCGCGCACGCCCCGCCGTGCCTCGACTAGCCCCGGTAGCTAGCTCATGGAGATCCCAGCTTCTCCAATCGAAGGGCAAGAAGGAAGATGGAGACCAACGACCGGCTTCGCCGGTGAATTTAGCCTCGCCGCAGCCGCGCCTCGCTGACCACCACCGGCCTGAGGTCGATTTCCCCAAGTTCGAGCACCCAACCGACCAGCCACGTAGCTCAGCTAATGACCCAACATTCGTCGAGGGTCCACCCGACGAAGTCGAGGGTCCACCCGACGAGTCGAGGGTCCGCCCGATGAGTCGAGGGTCCACCCGACGAAGTCGAGGGTCCACCTGACGAAGTCGAGGGTTCACCCGACGAGTCGAGGGTCCGTCCGACATTCGTCGAGGGTCCACCTGACAAGTCGAGGGTCCGCCCGACGAGTCGAGGGCCCGGCTCCAATCGAGGACCTGGCTCTGATCGAGGACCTAGCCCGAGTCGAGGTTCTGGCTCGAGGCCAGATGTTCAAGTCTCGAGGGGCTCACTGTTCTCGAGGGCTCCCATTCGTGCAAACAAAGTTCTGTCTTCGAGGTCATGCCCGTTCACCGAGCGAAGTTTCGTTCTCGAGGCCAGTCCGTTCGTCAGGCGAAGTTTCGTTCTCGAGGCCAGTCCGTTCGCCCGAGCGAGCT
>CM041632.1:50565952-50619345 GCA_023333625.1 Bothriochloa decipiens
GGACGAGCAGCGGGCGGGGCGGCAGCAGGAGGCGGTCTGCCACAACCGTCTCAAGGACATGTACCACAAGGCGCGTCTCTAGGCCATCATCGGCTACTACGCCAACGTGGTGCTCAAGGTGGTAAAGAAGGAGCGAGTCAGGGAGATGATATTGGACAAGGAGACCGACCTCACCGAGGAGTAGTACATGCAGGTAATTAAGTAGGAAACATCCGTTATGATTCCTTACATGACACATTCAATTCATCTTATGGAATATCAAATACTTGAATGTCATGTAGTGGTGTCCAAGCTGGTGCGATAAGTACGAGGACTCCTGGCGCCAAATTATGCGTGGCTGGCGTACGAGAAGTGCAAAGAGCGTCGACAACTTCGCCTGCAAAATCCTCCGGTATCACATCACCAAGGGAACCAGTGCCTCCACGGGTACATGGACACATGGGTATGCTTCTGTTGATCCATTTATTATAGCTCTCAATTGTCACTACTTGTAACCAAGTTTGTGTTTTCCTCACAGAGGGAGACGCATGATGGGCAGGAAATCAACGAGTTCACGGGGTACGCCCTTACTCACAAGGGCAAAGCGTCAGCGGCGTCCACCATCTATAGCTCGGAGGACGGGCCCAAGGCCTACACCAACCCGAACGTCTACAACAAGCTCGCCAAGTACCGCAGGTCTCGAGTGCCATGGGCCGACGTTCGACCCCACCAGAGCCGACCTGGATACTGACCTCGTGATGAGGACAGGAGGAGGGAAGCAGCACGGCTGGTACGCTATTGCCGACAGCGCCATCGACCCGTCCTCTGTTCAGACACTGAGCCAGATCCGAAGAGGCAACGCGAAAAGGGGCGAATCGCAAATTCCCATAGTGCCTCGGCAGCTGAGCAATGCGTAGATGATGACGGCACTTCAGGTAAGTGCAGTTTCATTCATCCTTCACTCGTTTCACACATGATGTACCTTGCCTTCACATACCATCAACCTTGCGGGTGTAATATTGTAGGCCACGGTCGAAAGGCTGCAGGCCAACCAGGTCACCCAGGAGATGTTGCGTCAACAGCAGGAGGAGGCCCATCAGCAGCAGTTGGTGGCACTTTCGCAGCACTACCAGCGTGCTCTATCGGACCTGACCTGCTACTTTCGGTCCCAGATCCCGGGAACGCAGGAGCCTCCTCCCTCGATCTTCACTCCACCACCACTTCCAGTTCCAGTTTCAGTGCCTGTACCTGTTCTGGTGAGTATATTGTCTGTTGCTTTAGCTTGTACGGCCATCCTGCAGGTACTAATTACATCACTTGGCCTTTGTGCAAGCACTGTCGGCGGGTTCAAACCCGACTCCAGGTGCCAGCCCTCCACTGGGTCCTTCTCCACCGCACGGCTTTTCAGCTTACCCGACCTACTACCCCACGCAGCAGTACCAGTGGCCTCCTCCGGCATCAGGGCAGGGGTACTCCTCATGGCCGCAGGCGCAGACGTAGCAGGGGCACTCTGGGCCGGCAAGCGTTTTCAGACCTACGCAGCAGCAGTGGCACTACGGTACGTCCCCGCAGTCGGGTTGGCCTTCGTTCGAGCAAGCTGGGGGCTCTGGGACCCCTGGGGACGACACACATAGCTAGATGCCTTTACTTCTCGCTTTTGGACCTTCATCAATGAGGTTGTTGCACGTTGGACATGTTTAGCGTATGTTGGACATGTATGGATTCTTATGGCCATGTTATGTGTATTGTGGGGTTGTATCGGGGATTTGAGGACCTTCATGTATGGATTCAGGTTGAAACTGAATTTGATGCTGAAATGTGGTTTATATGTGATGAAATGTGGGTTATATGATATATATGTGATGAAATGAGGTATAAATGCAAGAAAACAGAAAAAACAAAAAAAAATTCCCAGCTTTGCCGACGGCTAGCCGTCGGCAAAGCTGGTCCATTTTCCCAGCTCGGCCCAGCTTTGCCGACGGCTGAGCCTGGCCGTCGGCAAAGTGACCAAATCTTTGCCGACGGTTGGCCGTCAGCCGTCGGCAAAGGCCGCCGTCATCGTGCTGCCGCAACGGCTGACGTGTCGCCTCTGCCGACGGCGGACGTGGCCGTCGGCAAAGCTTTGCCGATGGCCTGCCACGTGGCGGTCGGCAAAGGTCCCTTTGCTGACCCTTTCTTTGCCGACGGTCCTTCGCCGACGGCCGACGTGGCAGGCGATCGGCAAAGGCTTTGCCGACGGTATAACAGCCTTTGCCAATGGCTTCAGGCCATCGGCAAAGGTGGCCGATCCGGTAGTGATTAGCGGTACCTGCTTATACTAGTTACCAATGGCAGAAACGAGGCACCTCTTCAATGGATATACGTCATGTGAAAAAGCGCAACCATTCTATTCAGCCACAAGATTTTTGGACAACTAACACTCCAAGCAGGAGACGAAGACCGGTGCTTGGGGTTTTATTATCCGCACAACCTGCAATCACGATGGGGAACTTAGGGCCAGTGCATGATGCCTTGCTACCTGAAATAATGGCGTGCAAGCAGGCACAAGAAGCAGCTGAGCATTTTGGTATCTCCAAGGTTGCTGCTTGAAACTGATTCGGCGCTGTTGAAGGAAGCGATTACATCATCTGCTAGTGACTTCTCTGTTGGCGGTAACCTTATTCTGGGATATTTGTAGTCTTATTCATGAGAGTTTTAGTTGCCTTAAAATTTGTAATATTCCAAGAATTTGTAACTCGTCTTCGCGTGAGCTAGCTCTTTTGGGGATGACTTTGGACCGGGACAGTATTGTGTATTCACTTACCTCCTCCCTGGTCTTGTAAAAAATTTAGCTGCTCGTGATTTTGCTGAGTTTAAGTCTATTAATGCAAGGTTGTAGAGCCATGTTAAGGGTAAAAAAACTCTCTTCAGCCGTTTAGGTGGCTGAGTGAACCAAAGGAAATTTGGAGAAATATAGGAGGTGTTTCAGAAATCAGAACACGCTCCTATTAGCTTCAGAGCTAATTAAAACCTTTTGAGTTGAGTGTTCATTTCTACTGGCGGATGGTGGCCCAAGAATAAGATGAGTGGGCCGTAATGGCCAGCTCCTAGTCGGCCCGATCCTTTCATGTTGCAATTAACAGGTCTTCTTGACACCATAGTGCCTCCTGTATATAAACCTTTTTTCTCTATTTATTAATTTAATTAATGACAGAGTTCCTGTCATTACAGTAAAAACCGTTTCTAATTTGGACAGCGAGGTCGATCATTTAAATTATTTTAAGAGTTGGGAGGCAAGATGTCTGATTAAGAATCAAGTAGGAGAATCGGGGGTGTTATTTTCCTTAGATCTAAACATCCATTAACCTACTAGCCTTTGAAAAGAACCGTCAAACGAAATAAGCCCTGCTTGGATCAGTTTTAGATTCTTAAAAACCAACTTTTGCCTCTTGTTTCTTAAATCTGGATTCCGAGAAAAACTGATGGGGGTGTCTGGATCCCCCGGGTTTTATTATTTTTTTCTTCATTTGTTACGTACTCTATATGGGTCATAAGAAACTGACAAGAGCTAGGTATCACAGGGTCTTGGATTTTAATAATCCGCTGACAGTAGAAACTGGTCTGTTTAGATACCACTCAGTTTTCAAAACAGGGCTTAAATATGCACCGCACACTAATCTTTAAAGAATAAAGACTAGTTTTTATATAGATGTGCGTGCAATTCAATTTTTTTAGATGAAACAGGAGGGGTGTGAACCCTACTGAAATTTTATTAAAAACATAACAGAAGTACTGGGCATACAAAGCCTTTTATCAAACCGATAGACGATCGCACATTATTCTGACGGCCATACACGCCAACGCTTTATTATATGCCAGAACCAGCAGGCAAGCAGCTTGCAGGTTGGTCCAGATCGAATTATTAAGCACTTGGTTGAGAAAGCTAGCAAGCCTGCTGCGTGCCATCAGAGAGATGGAGCGTGCAGCCTTTGGGCGTCATGCAGCAGTTGCACCTCGCCGGGAGCTGCTCGGAGCCAGACGACGGGCAGGTCACGTAGTCCACTTCAAGGCAGTACTGCGGGCAGGCGTCGGCGCCCTCTATAATCCCCTCCTGCCCCAGCAGCACGACGCCTGCAGTCACAGTCACAGTTACAGTCACCATGTCTCAAAGACAGCATCGATATCGATCATATACATCGTCGTTTTAGTGAAATAAAAGACATGGTTTCTCCACTCATCAGTTGACTGATCTATCTATATATATATGCCTTTCCATCTCAGGAGTTTGATATATATGGATTGCGGATTTTACCGATCAGGAGGAGGGCGAAGGTGACGTAGAATCTGGATGCAGCCATGTCTTCACCCTTGAGCTGAATCGATCTGACCACGGCAATGTGAAATGGTGGTGTCTCTGCCAATGCAAGCGGCCGGCTGGTCACTTATTTATATTAGTATATACACTGCTACTGGCCATCTCTTTGGAATACTGCTGTGTGCTCCAGCGTCTACGTTGAAATGCAAACTTTTCGGAATTTGAAGTCAACTAAGTCAGGCTTGAATTGTTGGTGGCCACATGCCAACATGATAATGATGGTGACCCCCTATGGACCTTGGACCAGAATCGCCATTGCAATGGTAACTAACTGTTGCAGTTTGCAGTTTGTCCATGGTTCGACTTGACCAAGGAAAGATATTGTTGCAAGAGCTGATGGACTTTTTTGTACCCGTACTTTCTCCTAATAAAGATGCATGGAAATTATTATAGATACCACACATATGAACAGTAAAGCTTATAGCTAAGACATCAAAAACTTTGATGTACCAAAGAAAAACATCAAAGTAAAGTACGAGCTAGGTTCAAAATGTTCAGGTTGCATGTAGTGAAAGAGAAAAGTATAGGTAAAATTTGAAAAGACTTTATGGATTGAACAAACCCGCCCCTTAAAACCAACTCGTTCAAAGGTTTAAAGGGAAAAACCTCCACCGCACCCCCCCTCTCTTTTTTTTTTTTTTGAAAATTCTCGCATCGAGTGGTGCTCAACAATGGAATTAATGAACACATCTACAATCACGTGAACAGCTACAATTATGAGAAGGAAGAAAGGATATTTGTGCGAGGTTATTTTTAAGGGCGGTTGATAAGAGCATCATCCCTGTTATTAGATTTTACACACGGTTGTCTTAAGAGAACCAAAGAAAACCGTTCTTGAAACTCTGTCTCTTCTAGAGATGGTTCAGTAAAGATGGTTCTAGGGCGGTTTTCTTAATAAGACTGCCTCTAAAAACGGTTCCTAAGTGGACCACCTCTATTAGAAATGGGAGTCATCTGTAAGAATCATTTCGATACTAGTGTGAGTAATCGTCCTTTCGTGGCTAGCTAGTTCCATAATGTGAACAATATAGAAGAGAACCAATTCTATATGCTACTTGAAGATCTAACAACCAAGCCAGGCCAATACCTCTAATATAAGCATCCACACTTCCACCTAAATAGGAAGTTGGAATATAATATACTAGAAACCAATAGCTATTGAAGATTCTGAATTGGCCAACCACGATAAATGTACAAATTGGACTGCCACACAAACAAAGGGGCGCCTCCAACAAGGACACGACTATAGTTGCCGCGCTGCCGCTTTCGTAGAATAAGGGAAAGTTTTCACTTGAACACCTAGCGATGGGGTCGCCTCTACTCTAAGGGGGATAATGACACTTAAATAAAGGTGACATCACCGTCGAGACTCGAGACTGACATAATGACTTTATGCAGTATATAATCAATCAAACACGAGCGAACTATATATTGTATAAATACAAACATGAATAGAGGCAACCGATCAGATCATCCGTGCCTTCCGACTGCGGCGCAGCTCAGGCATGCAATGCAAATTAACACACAAAGTCACAAACCAGAAAGGATCGATGGCCCTGTTAGCTAGCCATCTGGCCCTGTTAGCTAAGCAGGTTGTAGGTTCAGAGAGATTATTACTATTACATGGCTTCTCGCTTCCTAGCAAGTACTCAGTATACGTGGTACTACCTTGTGTCTTGTGAGACAACAAGAAACGTGAAGGAAACCTCCATTGCCATCGGCCATCCCAGTTAAGAGCAAGTCCGCTGTGTCCCGTCGGAGAGATGGAGCGTGCATCCTTTGGGCACCAGGCAGCAGTTGCACTTCGCCGGGAGCTTCTCGGAGCCGGAGGACGGACAGGTCATGTAGTGCACTTGCAGGCAGTAGCGAGAGCAAACGACGGCCTCGGTGCCCATCTGCTCCTCTGCAGCCCCAGCAACACAGCACCTTCAACAACACTCTTCACAGTTAGTTGCATATATAGTATATACACATATGCATATCTCTATCCGGTGTCACACACATCCTCACAGGTGTAATATTTACATCAATTCATGCAGGCTAGCTTGAGATATCAAAATAAAGATCGGTTAGGAGTTCTTCGTTACCAATGAGGAGTAGAACGCAGGTCATGTGGAATCTGGAGGTAGCTGCCATGCCTGCAGTCTGCAGGTCACTCCTGGTCAGCCAGCTGATCAATTATAATGATGCACGGCGAGTGCAAACTACAGGTGTGGTTTCGTTCTGCCTTCTGCTCGTTGGCTCTGCGTTCACCTTATACAAAAGTATTGCCTTAGATTTCACATCAGTACTGATATGGGCGCTAGCGTGTCTACGTCAAAATACATGGTTTTCGTTCGTGGTTCCAAGTCAACTAATCAGGCATAAGTTGGACCAGATTGTGCCCAACAACATGTAACATCCGGAAAAAACAACGCCAAAATGCACGGTTTTCGTTGTTCCAAGTCAACGAAGTCATGCTTAATAAGTTGTGGTAATGCTTAATATATAAGTTGTGGACCAAATTGTGCCAACAAGTAATAATGCCTTGTTCGTTTAGCCGTTTCTGATTGGCTGAAGCTGATTTTATTTGTTGTGAGAGAAAAACATTATTAAATTGCTGCCAAGCGCTGATAAGAGCAAACGAACATGGCGTAAGTTGTGGACCAACTTGTGACAACAAGTAATATCCAGAAAAACGTTCCCAACAAATATGCATTAGATTTGTTCTTTATTTTTATTTTATTTTTTTGCAGTGAAACATTGCTGTCCATCCAAAATTTATGTTCCCAACTTAACGTGAGTATTTGCATTTTTCTAAATTTATCATTAGTGGACAACCTGGATGTTCTGGGACTAACCCGGATTAGTTCCTAGCCTCAGAGCAAAAAAACTAAATGAAATCCTATGGACCTCTCTTGCGCGATGTTTGAGATTTGAAACCAGGCTTACCAACTCAACAACATATCACACTTGATAGAGACATAGATGATCTCCTTTTAAATTGACCCTAGAGAGCCTTTAGACCCGGGTGACAGACCCTTAGTCCTAGTTCATAACACCAATAGGAATTAAAAGACCACCATTTAGTCCAGGTTGGTATTATCAACCAGGATTAAAGGTTGCATGACCTTTTGTCCCAGTTCGTAATAACATAAACTGGGACTTAAAGATGGTTTTTAGTCCCCGTTGACATTACGAACTAGGACTAAAGGTCTTTGGTGCCTGTGAAAGAGAATAATGCTCTTTTTAGTCTAGAACTTTAACAAAAGCGAGGTGTGAACTAAAATTCATTTCTCTACTAGTCTAATTATATAAAAAATATTGCTGATATAAATTCTTTCGATAATAAACGACCTAGATGCATGTACGTCGACACCGCACCCCATGACTCAATCATTCACAAAACGCCTCCCTACTTCAGGGGTAGTACTTCTCCACGCCACTGCCTTATCCAGATGAAATAAATTGGAAGTTTCATATGAATGGCCAAATATAGTTGGGGCCGTGGTAGCAGTCAGCTGAGGAAAGTAGCCATAAAAATGGTTGCCAAATATCTAATAATACGTACTGATACTGACTAATAGAGTAGTTTCTGAAGGAGGGAGGCTATCAAAAAATAGTGAGAGAAATGGAAAAATCAGAAATATTAACATTGACAAAATCCTTGTTTCACGCTGAAGGGATCTAAAAGCTAAAATAATTATGAAAACAGTGTGTCACTTATTTACTAAACAACAGTAACAGTTCTTAAGGAAATAGTTACCTCTTTCAAGATTATTCAAAATATCGAAAGAAATAAAACACTCAAGTTCAACCTTCTAATAATGTTGCTTTAATATGCTTTCTAGTCGTGAATGCTGGTGCTAAGGATTGTTCATAATTTATTACTTGCTAGAAAGGTATAATTTTCATCCTATAAATGATTACCATTTTTAGTAGTGAAATTTCTGAACCCCAAACTATCTGATAAGCACATGGGTGAGTTTTTTTATTGTCTTAACCATCAAGTATAAGCTATAATATCTAAACTAACGCAAACGCGCACGCTAGTGCAATCCACGCACTAACGCACACCACACACACGTCCTAGTGCGTAAGCTAGACCTACCACCTATACCTAGGTTCTAAAACACGAATGAGAGATATAAGGTTGTGGCACATCAGTGCGAGGCAACGAAATTTATTAAGGGAACATTGTTCCCTCGTGAGATTGGTCGATTCCAGGAATCGAACTCAGGCGGGTGGGCCGACCACCATCGATCCCAACCACCGAGCTACACACGCTCGTTCTCGCACATGGGAGAGTTATCACTACCAAGTTGAATTTGTAAAATTTATCCAGAATATAGATAGCATTATCTTCGTGCTATGGATAAACAGTGCAAAATTCCAAATCCAAGCTTAATATACATGTATATAGAGTTAGCTTGGGAGTTTCAGTTGTTTCCATATATATAAGGTCATCATTACCAAAAAGGGGATTTGATAGTCATGTATATTTTGTTTTTATTTAATATAAGGCCTTGTTTGGTTTCTCATGACTAAAATTTAGCTACTAAAATCAATGATTAAACTTTAGTTACCCATGTTTGGTTCTAATGACTAAAAGTGACTAAAGGCCAATAAATTATGGTAAGGGACCAATAATAACTATGGGGCACCGATGTCCACTCCCCTTTAGTACCTCTTGGCTGACCAATGGGACTAATATTTTTAGTCACTTTTTATTCAGTTTGGTTGGCATTTTAATACTTAAAGTAACTAAAGTTTAGTCACTAAAGTTTAAGAGTTGGGAGCCAAATAGCCCTAACATGAGTACACACACATAACTTATGTGACTCTAAGATATGAACTAGATCCTCCATCACCATGTGACCCTTAAGACTTTCTATGTTTATTTCTAACCATGGGCTTTTATATCACCTATTACAGTGCTCATCGAATCCAACGTGTACCTCGTTATGACCATGAGTTGGTTTCCCCCTAGGCCCAAATCCATCGGATCCCACAACAAGCTAAGGCCTCGAGCCTAACTCAACTAATAAGAAGACAAGTTTGTGATGGATCAGGATCCTAAATGTTTCCCACTAGGTTGGCTAGGTGGCTATCGATGTTTTACCATCGATAGCCCACCACGGGGGTACCGGAACAGTCTTTTGTTTGGAGGGTTGTCGGCATATGCAAGAACTCGATGGTAAACGCAGGTAGACAATGATTTATACTGGTTCAGCATGCTGGAAAGTCACGGCATCCTAGTCCAGTTTGGGGTAGATAGTTTGTTGCGCCCTGCACTTCTAGGCCGTGAGGCCTGTTGTGTAGTTGTGTTGGAGTAAGGTGTCGATCTAGGGAGCCCTACCCTCCTTTATATATATCCCAGGGGGCAGGATTCCTAGTCAGTTACAAGGTGAGTAGTCCTAGTAAGGATAACAATCTAGTCCTAGTAGGATTACCATGAAAGGAATCCTAATTGCACTAGGTTTTATTCTCTCTTCTCTGTGGGGAGCCCCATGGGTCCCCCATCGACACTAGCTCAAGGTCTTCTTGAAGACAACTAACAAGATGGTGTGATCTCCAAGTAATCAAGGACCGACCTAGTCGAACTTTTAGGGAAATTAGTCTCTAAAAAAACTAGAACTCTCCAATTATATCCGACTAGGACTACCCTCTCGACTATATAAATGAGAGGCAGGCGTACACCTCTTCTACAATCAATCATACACAACAATCCAATACAAAAAGGCATCACACCTAACTGGACTAGGGTATTATGCTATACTAGTGCCCTGAATTAGTATAAATCATTGTGGTCTCTTGTGTCTCGTGTAGAGTTTTTTCTTACAAGCCTCTAAAATCTGTCTTGGGTAACCCCATGATAGGTTGTTGGTGATCAAACACCGCCACCAGTTTGATAGGTGAGAGTTGCCCCCATTTTTTATATATTGTGCTCCTCTACTATAAAGTGTTGTAGGACTAAACCTAACATGAGGCGCTTTGACAGAGAAGTGAGTCAGCCTTAGGAGCGGCTATGGGCGACATTTGGTAGTCTCGAATGATGCTCCAAGCAGAGAGAGGTGCGGTCTAGAGAAATAAGCTACGAGAAGCAGCAACACTGCTTTGAAAACCTATTATGTCTATGAAATAAACCAACAAGAAGCTTCAAATTTATGACTTGCTAAAATTTAGATGTTTGAATTTTAGTTTTCTTTCAAGCGACGGTTATCTTAGGGGCATGTTTAGTTTTAGGCCAGTGACTGTAAAATCCCTAAAAATCCAAACACCAAAAATCACAACCAACAAAAATTTTTCTTAAATAACCAATAATGGTTGGTGAGTGTCATGTAGAAAACATCCATTTATTGCACAAATAGCACCTGGAGTTAGATGAAGCATTTGCATTTTAATGATCAAGTATGATTTGCCTCTTATTGATTTTATGTGTTGTTAATAAAATCAATAACCCTTTTATATCACATGTGTATATATGTTACTAACCATGGACATGGCTTCCAACATCACCATGAGACCCTAGAGGACCAAGTATGATGCTGTGTTATAGCCATTAACAGGCATACACTAACAAGTCCATGGCATAGATGGTTTAGTGTCTTGACAAGAAATAGAAAAGGATTTAGAAAAGAGAAGAAAATAGAAAAGGCAAAGCCAGCCCGGACAGCCAATGCGGCCCAGACCAGCAACCATGCCCGGCCTACTGGCCTGCCCCCGCGATGGCCCAAGCGGCCCAGGCCGCTCTGCCTTCGCCGGCCTGCCTCCGCACGCCTGCCTTCCCACGCCACCGCCTGGCCTGTCAGCCCAGTAGGCCAACGGCCCAGATCGCCCGCCGGCCTGCCTCCGCTCGCCCGCGAGCGTGCCGCCCGCACGCCCGCGCTGCCGTGGCCCAGCAAGGCCCAGCCGGCCCAGCAAAATGGCCCGCTCGCCTGCACGCGCCCCGCTCCCGCTGACACGTGGGCCCCGCTTTTCATAGTTTCCCAATCGAAGAGAGGAGAAGAGGTAGGAGAAGAAGGAGGCGGGGTGAAGGGAGGCCGAAGCCAGAGCACCGTCGCCGTTCGCCGCAGTTGATGCATGCCGAAGGAACCCCGTTGGCCCCGCATGACTCCACCAACGCCATTGCTCTGCTACGCCTTCACTGAGCCCGCCACATCGCCGCTTGAGCCGCCAGCATCGTCGACCGCGCAGGTGAGCTCGCCCGTGCTCCACCACCATGGCCGCCGGCCAGCTCATCCTCAATGTTCCCAACCATCCGACCTCCTCTTGCTTCATTAATTCCCCCACCGTGTCCACCTAGAGCTAGAACATGTAGATGGCAAGGTTAGGGGAGCCGGTGACCCACAGTGAGTGCGAGCGCGCTTTGCTCGCCGCTCGGTCCCCGGACTCCAGCCGCCGGTGCGCCGCTGTGGCCTTTGCGGCCGTGCGTGCTCCGCCGTGCCTCCGCTAGCCCCGTTAGCTATGAAATTGGAGCTCCCAGCTGCTTCCGTCGAGAGAGGAAGAGAAGATGGGGGCCGGATCAATGCACCGCTGGTGAATTTGACGCCGCCGTCGACGTTCGCCATCGACGATCTGCCGCCGTTGGTTGCCTCACTAGAAGGCCCGTGACAAAATTAACCTTGCCAGCCCCCTTCATGTTACCCAAAGCACTAGTCCAAGATGCCCCCGTAGCGCCACTGCACACTGCCGCCATGGCCACGCCGCCCGCCGCCGCCGCCGTGCACGCGCCGGCAAGCCCTCGCACCGTGGGCCTGCTTGGACCCCGCAGCCGCCTCTGTCTCGCCGCTGCGATGCCTTAGCCGCAGCCCTAGCGCCGCCGTGCCAGGCCATGCACGTGAAAGAGAAGGGGGAAGCTCCCCTTCTCCCGTAGACCAGGTCCACCGGATGCCAGCTGGACCAACCGCGCCATGCCATGAAAGCCATTAGTCCTTGGTCCATCATGGGCCAGGTCTGTGCACCCCCGGCCACAGACCACAGCCTAGTTGGACCCAGACCCGCTATGTGGCAAGTCTCCTTGCCTGACACGTGTCAGGGTCGGGCCGGCCCAACCCAGTTCAGATCCGCCCCTACCCAGGCCCGTCGAGGCCCAGTCGGGGCCCGGTCGGCGTTGACCGTTGACCGGTCAACAATGACCGTTGACCCTAGGCCCACCTGTCAGTGTCCATTGACACCGAGCCCACTTGTCATTGGCTGATGATCGGTCCACCAGTCAGCACTGATGTCAGCATGACGTCAGCCCTGCGCAACCACTGCTAGACCCGCAGTGCCACGTGGGCCAATCAAAAGCAGTCACATGTCAGCCTCTGGTTAATCTGCCCTTTCTTTTTTAAAAATAGATTAAACTTCAGAAAATCATAACTTCTTCATACGAACTCCAAAAAATATGAACCATGTGTCCAAATTTTCAAAAAAATGAGTTCTACATCATAGGATTATGTATGATTGCATTTGGAGTTATTGGGTTTCATTGATTCTTTGTGTTAACCCTATAGGGGTCGCTAACGTGACTATTACATTTCGTTTCAGAGGAGGAGCCGCTTGAGGAGGACGACCCTGACTACGAGGAGGAGCTCGGTGACTACTACGCAGGTGCCACATCCCACCCAACCTTGTAGATTCTATTACGCATTGCATAATATCTAGTTGCTAGAGCTTTATTTATAAATATCATCTATGATAGGTTGCATGATAGAATTGCCTGATGAAGCCTTTACCTTGTCGTAACCTTACTCCTGCACACCCGCTGATAGGCTAGATGCATGCTTATTTACTCATGATGCTTTACTTCTGCTACGCTTTATATCTGCGATGTGATGCATGGTGGAGTATGGATATATGGTTAAGGCACGTAGTGCCATTTTACTCGGGAAGAGTGTTGCGTGTGTCTTGGGTGTGTGGTGAGGGTTTTGAGTCGATCGGGCAGGATTCTATGATGAGCCTTGGGCGAGTCTTGCCGGGGGATGTGTCTAGGCATCCCCATGAGAGGTGCCTGTGGCGGGTACATTGTGAGGTATAAGGTGATCCCGGGGTGAGAGCCTTCGTGGAGCAAGGCTCTGGGTAGGAGGTGCTATTGTAGCACGGGCTGTTATAGTCCCTATGAGAAGATAATCCTATCTGATCCCCCTAGGACCTGATATCTCTTGGGAACCGAAACCTTGGGACCTACATGCTCACCGCTCACTCCTGTATGGGTGGGAGACAGATGTCTGACTAGCTAGGACAGTGCCACTACTACTAGATTGATAGCAGATAGTGTTGGGAGGTACGGGCATCAGGACCCACACCCTCCTTAGACAACATAGTGACCTTGGGGGCCTGGTACTATGTCTCATAGTCTCAGTGTGCCGGTGGTATTCCGGGATGTCCCAGTACTGAGTGGTAGGGTGGCATCGCACCGGTTAGAAAGCAGCCAGAATCAGCCTAGGCAGGGCACCGTTGATGATGGTGATCTTGTGGTTACGGGAGTACATGCTCTGCAGAGTTATGAATCTATATATAGTCCACGGCCTCGGATTGGCCTTTTCCTCGATCTACCCTTCTCGGAAGTAGTGATATGAGTCCTTCTCTTCTTCCCCCTAGCATTACCCTTTTCGGCTATGAGCCGCTGAGACAGGCTCTGAGAGGGAGTTGGACCTGTCGACTGAGTGCGAGAAGGTGAGATGTGTATGATGATGGGATGGGAATGATGACGTATGAGAATGGGTTAAAACTTAATGAATTACTATTATATGATGATGGTTACTACTTGCATAGGAGACCACAGCCAAATAATAGGTCTCTTGATTATATCCTTTACATCCACCAAATACCACATAGCAAAAGCAAAGCATAGGGTGGGACGAGTGACCAGTATAAACCGTACTAAAAATTATTTGACAGGTGAACCCGACTACGACTTCGATGACGATGAGGAGTAGACATCTCGTTCCTACACTTATGCTTCTTTTGAAGATTGTTGTTGCTTCCGCCTACCGCAGCTATTCCAGACGCTGCTACTCTGATGTTTCCACCAATGTGGCGATGGACTATTTATGTAATCCCTTCTAATTGTACTCTTTTGTTTGAAGTATGGATTTCTGTATCAACTATTACTGGATAATGTGATGGTTTGAGCTTTGAACTATTATATTATTCGCCATTCTGTGTATTTTCCTTCGTAAAAAATGGTGGATGCTTCAGTTGGTATCAGAGCCATGCTTGACCCTAGGACGAGACCCATAGGATTGGATGATAGAATTAGGAGAACCTTGATCTCTCTCGGTTATGCACTGACCACTGCGTACGCTTTTATGCATGGCTTACCTCTCTCTGCAAAACTTCTAATTCCATTCTCGTGCCAACCTACAGATGGATCCCAACCCGCCGCTTGGTCTGTCGACGATAGATATCGTTGAGTACAGACTCGATGGAGCGGAGTATGGAGGCTATGCTCACGTGCTTCGCGAGGTTCTCACCGAGCTTGGTGTTCCCATGGAGAACGTCAAGTACCTTTGTCATGGAAAGCCCACCCTTGAAGGAGGCATTGAGGGCTACAAGGCAGTCCGGATCAATGTGCCTGTAAGCATGAACCTGCTTGAAGTTGCTGCCTTCACTAACTTTGCCTTCGACAACAAGACCAGCATTTGTGTTCAGACCGTTTCACGCCAAGCACTTCGCACTGTGTTTTGCAACGCAGCTGACTACCTAAAGAATAGCCATTTTCATCTGCTCTCTCATGCCCTCACCCACAAGGGTACTTGGGAGGAGATCATCGCCGTGCAGTTTGCTAGAGTTGAGTGCAACCCTTGCCTCCGTGCTTTCGAGATGTACCTGCAGTGCCAGGACATGTACATCGCCGAGCTGGAGCGAAAGGGGCGCTGAGATCGTCACTGCCTAATGGAGGTTGATGAGAGGATCCATGAGACAGAGAATAAGGAGGCAGCCTATAAGCAGAAGATTGCAGACCTAGAGCGTGAGTTGGAGTGTAAGGAGCACACTCATCGGGACCAGATCACGATTCTAATGAACGAGATGGATAAGCTTCAAATCCATGATAGCTGTCTCATTAGGAAGATTGGTGAGCTTGAGACCACTATAGCTAAGAAGAACGAAGACATTGGGAAGAGTTTCCAGAAGCAGAGTCAAGATGTCACCTATAGGGACAAACTCCATGAGCTGTGTAAGGCTCAACGTGAGAAGTTGCTGCAGGAATACACTCTTGCTAATTACAACTAGGGGAACCTGATCAACTACGTCCACAAAACAGCCTACCTCATGGACAAGCTCAATCTTACCATGGAGGCTCGGAAGAGGTCTAACCGTAAGAGAGTCAGAGAGTTCCAGGACCTGCAGGACGAGCTTCCCTTGTGGGCCCATAAGAAGGTCAGGGTTGAGACATTTAAGCTGGGGCAATCTCGCCTCAACTTGAGTGGATGCCCCACCACTGGACTTAGCGGACAGTCAGTGCCCACTCCTCAGCTTGAGGAGGCCTCTTGTTACATTTGTCACCTTTAGGTGACCAATGAACAGATCCAAGCTTCTAGCATCAGTATTCCTACCTCAGCTTACAGTTTGGGCTAGACTTTAGGGTTGATTTAGCAGTGTTGTAGGATCAGGAGTGACGTCGGGCCTTGCGTGGCCGTATGACCAGTCTCACCATATTGTTGAGTAGATTGTCCACCCCTTTTGTTAGAACTGCCTGCGTGTAGCAGGTTTCCCGCGAGTCTCCTAGCATAGTTGTTAGAGACATCACCGTGTAATAACTTGATGTAATGGATGTTCAGATTTTATCGCATCTTTATGGATCTTCATGCATCTTTGTATGAGTGTTGGATAGATTTAAATGCTTTTAAATCATTTAAGCTATTTTTAATTATTACATCAATTAATGTCAAGTTATATCACATGCACTCATGCCCTAATCCTATATATGTTAAGCAGGATGTCCACCCGTCGTTCCTACTGCCTAAACAACCACTCCCCTTCACCTGCTCTCCTCATGGGCCGTGGAAGCAGTCGTGGTCATGGTTGTAGTCATGGACGCATACCCCTCTACCTTGAGGAGCCACCCCGCGCTGCCACCCCACAGCCTACACCACCAACACCACCGCCGGTTGTTGAGCCGGAACCAGCTGCTGGAGGCACGGCTGGGGGACCACCACCACATGTTGTTGAGCCAGAGCCTGAGCCTGCTACTGGAGGAGATGCAGCTCCACCACCACCACCTGTGCCACTTTTGGCAGAGGTGATGGCTCAGCAGACCAAGCTTCTTTGAGTCTTAGCTGAGAACGTGATGCGTCCCCACCACAGGGAGCCACGCGATGACTACTACAAAAGCTGGAGTTCTTTCTCAAGCTGAGGCCCCCAACGTTTGATGGCACCAGTACCGACCCCATCGCTGCTGATGACTGGCTGAAGGAGATCAAGAAGAAGCTGGACTTGACCACTTGCACTGACGAGGAGTGTGTTGGCTTGGCAGCTCACCAGCTTGTGGGTGCTGGGTGATCTTGGTGGGACAGCCTCTGTGAGACCCACCATGACCCTATCAACATCTCTTGGTATGAGTTCGTGGAGGAGTTCCATGTGTTCTTCATTCGTGAGGGTGCTAGAGAAGAAGGAGAATGAGTTCCACAACATTTCCATGGGAGCTGACAAGGTGCATGAGTACACCACCCACTTCAACAACCTGCTGCGCTATGGACCTGGCTTGGTGGTGAATTCTAAGAAGGAGAAGATGTACTACTACCTCAAGGGCTTGTCTAGCTGCATTAGGCTCTCCCTCTCAGGCACCAAGAGCCACACCCTGCATGACTTAATCGACAGGTGCATGGAGATTGAGAAGGACCGTGATGAGGTTTACGCAGAGAAGGAAGCACTTGGCAAGGCCAAGAAGTGTCGTGCTGAGGGTAACTCCCATGCACCTGCCCCACAGAGGTTGTGTGGTGAGGTGTCTCGGCCTCCCCGCTCTTGCTTTGCCCAGGGAGCTACACACAGTTCGAGTCAGGGTGGTGGTAACCACACCAACAACTACCCCCGCCCTGCACAGGACCGCCAGGTGTACACTCGTGTCATACCAGGTCGTAGCACGTGGAAGGCCATCGCTCCAACCCCCACAGGAGGTGTGACCTACACTTACTTCTCTTGTGGCCAGCCGGGTCACAAGGCAGCCGAGTGCCCGAACAAGGCTGCACCAGCTATGCCAGCCCCTGCCAGGCAGAACCAGGATACCCCGTACAAGCAGGTACCGACTGGAGCACCCCGTGGCTGCCTCACCAACTTGACAGCAGAGGACACCCAGGCTGCCCCCGACATGGTGTACGGTATGTTTTAGTGCATGGAGCTAAGGATTCCATGTTGTTTGATTCAGGTGCTACATGTTCTTAAATATCCTCCAAGCTTGCAAGAGAGCACCATATACCTATTACTCCAAGAAAAGAAGCCTTATACACTAGTTCACATTTGGGCAACTTCTGTTGTACCAAGAGATGTAAGGGAGTGAGTATCACAATCAAGGGTCTTACCTTCCTAGCTGATCTTACCCTGCTACCCTTTGAAGGCCTTGATGTCATTCTAGGGATGGATTGGTTAGCACAGAATATGGGAGTGATATCTTGCTCACCTATATTTGTGGAAATAACCCATCTAAGTGGTCACCAGATCAGATGTGAGCCGAATAAAGGGATAGATATTTCCATGTTGTGTGCCCTTGAAGAGAAGTCACTCGACGAAGTTCCCGTAGTTCATGAGTACCCTGATGTTTTTCCTAAAGGGCCACCAGGGATGCCACCAGACAAGGATGTCGAGTTCATGATCAACTTGTTGCCTGGTATGAGTCCTATATCCAAGCGACCCTACCGCATGGCAGTTGACGAGCTTGAGGAGCTTAAGAAATAACTTGAGGAGCTATCCGAGAAAGGGTTCATTAGGCCCAGTGCCTCACCCTGGGGATCTCCTGTTCTGTTTGTTAAGAAGAAGGATGGTTCACAAAGGATGTGCATTGATTATAGTAACCTGAATGTTGTGACCATCAAGAACAAGTACCCCCTTCCAAGGATAGATGACCTGCTAGATCAGTTGCGTAATGCCAAGTACTTCTCAAGATTGACCTTAGATCAGGCTACCATCAGATGAAGATCAGAGAGGAGGACATTCCTAAGACAACATTTGTCACCAGATATGGGCAGTATGAATACACTGTTGTGTCCTTCGATCTTACGAACGCACCCGCTTACTTCATGGACATGATGAATAAAGTATTCATGCTGGAGCTGGATAAGTTCGTGGTGGTCTTCATTGATGACATTCTTGTCTATTCCACCACCACCGAAGCACATGAGCAGCATCTGAGGATAGTGTTGGAGAGGTTGAGAAAGCACCAGCTCTACGCCAAGTTCAGCAAGTGTGAGTTCTGGCTTGAAGAGGTCACTTTCCTAGGCCATGTACTCAATGCTGATGGAGTAGCTGTGGATCCGTCCAAGATTGAGACGGTGAAGGAATGGTAGCAGCCGCAGAATGTGACTGATGTGAGGAGTTTCTTGGGATTGGCTAGTTATTATCACCGATTCATTAAGAACTTCTCTAAGATAGCTCACCCCATAACCAATCTCCTAAAGAAGACCAATGAGTTTAAATGGATGCCCCGGTGCGAACAGAGTTTCTAGACCCTGAAAGAGAAGCTCACCATGATACCTGTTCTTGCCTTGCCCGATATCCACCAGGACTTTATGGTCTATTGCGATGCATCTCGCCACGGGCTTGGTTGTGTTCTGATGTAAAATGGGAAAGTCATTGCCTATGCTTCTGTCAGCTTAAGTAGCACGAATAATGTTACCCTACCCATGATCTCGAGCTTGCAGCTGTGATCCACGCATTGAAGATTTGGAGAAACTACCTGATTGGGAACAAGTGTGAGATCTACACTGATCACAAGAGCCTGAAGTACTTTTTCACCCAGGAAGACCTAAACATGAGGCAGCGTCGTTGGCTAGAGTTGATTAAGGACTACGATGTGGAGATCCTTTACCATCCGGGAAAGGCTAATGTAGTTGCTGATGTTCTTAGCCGCAAGAGCCATTGTCATGTCTTGTTCACCATAGCTTTTCCCAAGGAGTTGCAAGAGGACATTGACGAGTTACAGCTTGAGGTGATACCCCATGGCCTGTTGAATGAGCTTCGTGTGCACTATACCCTCATGGACAGGATCCGTGAAGCCCAGCGCCATTGCCTAGAGATTTGGGAGATACACGAGCTCCTGAAGCAATGAAAGTGCCATTGTGTGCTTGCAGACCCAATTACTCACAATGAGATCCTAGCAGAGGGACATGACTCTAAGTATTGTATCCACCCAGGTAGTACCAAGATGTATGCTAATTTGAAGAGAAAGTTCTGGTGGAAGAACATGAAGTCAGATATCACAGGACATGTTGCTAGATGTGACATTTGTAAACGCATTAAAGTCAAGCACAAGAGACCTGCAGGACTGCTGAAGCCACTTGAGATACCTAAATGGAAGTAGGATAGCATATCTATGGACTTCATCATGGGGCCACCTCGATCCCCATGAGGTCATGATGCTATATGGGTGATAGTCAATCGTCTGACTAAGGTAGCTCACTTTCTAGCCATCAAGAGCAACGCCCGAGTTGGACAATTGGCGGATCTCTATATTAAAGAGATTGTTAAGCTGCATGGAGCCCCGAGGAGCATAATATCTGATCGTGGACCACAGTATATGTCCAAGTTCGGAAAGGCCTTGAATGAGGCCATAGGAAGCAAGCTAGATTACAATACCGCTTACCACCCTCAAATAGATGGTCAGATGGAGAGAGTGAATCAAATCCTTGAAGATATGCTTCGAGCTTGTGTTTTAAAATATGGAACTAATTGGGAGAAGAGTTTGCCCTTTGCTGAGTTCTCCTACAACAATAGTTACCAGGCTAGTCTCAAGATGTCACCGTTTGAGGCTATGTATGGCAGACCATGCAGAACACCCTTGATGTGGTCAGAAGTAGGAGAAAGATCATTATTTGGCCCTGCCACCATCAAAGAGGCCGAAGAAGGAGTCGGCCAAGTGCGAGAGAATTTGAAGATTGCTCAGAGCCGTCAAAAGAGCTATGCTGACAATAGGTGTAGAGACCTTGAGTTTGAAGTTGGGGACTATGTCTACCTCAAGGTCACCCCACTTTGAGGGACCATCAGATTCCATGTGAAAGGAAAGCTAGAACCAAGGTATGTGGGACCATACAGGATCTGTGCTAGAATTGGCAAGCTTGCCTACAAGGTAGAGTTACCCGAGCAATTAGTAGGTGTGCACCCAGTATTCCATGTGTCACAGTTGCGCAAGTGTTTCAAGCTACTAGAGTAACCAATACCTACAGAGGCATTAGATATTCAAGACACACTCGAGTACATAGAGCACCCCATTCGTATTCTGGACAGAGCCACCAAAGAAACTAGAAACACCAGCACACCCATATTGAAGATTCAGTGGAGCAATCACATAGAACGAGAAGCAACTTGGGAGAAAGAGTCAGAGATGAGGAAGCTCTACCCCTACTTGTTTGAAGAGTAAGTTACACTTTTAAATCTTGAGGATGAGATTATGATAAAGGGGTAGGACTGTAACATCCCTAAAAATCCAAACACCAAAAATCACAACCAACAAAATTTTTCTTAAATAACCAATGGTTGGATAGTGTCATGTAGGAAAACATCCATTTATTGCACAAATAGCACATGGAATTAGATGAAGCATTTGCATTTTAATGATCAAGTATGATTTGCCTCTTATATTGATTTTATGTGTTGTTAATAAAATCAATAACCCTTTTATATCACATGTGTATATATGTTACTAACCATGGACATGGCTTCCAACATCACCATGAGAACCTAGAGGACCAAGTATGATGCTGTGTTATAGCCATTAACATGCATACACCAACAAGTCCATGGCATAGATGAACTAGTGTCTGTAACACCTCTGGTGTTATATTAACTAAAACATGTCATGTCATCATATGCACTACAAAGCATTCATGTTTAAGTTAACCTTAATGTGCATCGATTAAAACAAGTTTACATTTCATATATTGATTGCGTTTCTGGAATGTTTGGTCACATGAAATGATAAAACCCTATTTTCGAATGTCATCACAAATACTTAGTTTATACTCTATGTACTTGAGGTGTAAACTGAGTTTACACTAGTCAAGCATAGTGTATAAGTCTAAGTCCAACCCTAAAAATGATTTCCGTATTTGAAATTGAATTTGGATTCCAAGGCTTACTTCTAAGCCTGGCAATTCAAATTTAAATTCAAATTGGAAATGCTATAAAAGGTTTTTCAAAAGTCAACTTGGTCAACCAAGGGTGTCATTGGGTCAATGACCTAAAAGTGTCCTTGGATGATGTTTGTGATCACTAATAACCAACCAATTAAGTTAGAAACCAAATTGAGTTTAAATTCTATTCCAAAAACCTTTATTTCAAACCCTAGTTTCATCCGCTTTTCTTTAATTCAAAATCTATAAAGAATTTGGAGATACTCTAAAAATACAGTTTGTAGATCTTGACAAGAGCTACAAAGTTCGTATATAAAGTTTTTCAAGTTTCCAAAAGGAATTTCAAATTAATTTGAAAATACAATTTCTAACATTTATCCCCTTTTGATTTTAAAACCATAATTCAAAAAGTATGCATCATTTGAGAAAACCTTGCATATGAAAAATGTTTGGTTTGACAAGCTCAACATTTCATAGTTTTGAATAATTTCAAGTTTTATTGAAAAATCAAAAGTAATTTCAAATGTTTATTTCTAGGGTTTTATCCCCTTTTCAAATCTAAATTTAAATTTCAAAATCTAGACAGAATTTGAGGATGCCAGTTAAAGGAAAAGTGTAGCTCTTGAAAAGTTATGCAAATGATATTTTTGGATATTTTCAAGTTCTTATACAAATTTTGAAGTAATTTGTATTTTAAACCAAATGGCATTTCTATAATTTCTGCGAACAGTACCTAACCCTATCGACGCCCGCCATGGCCGGCTTCGCATCGCGCGCCGCCGTCCACCGCCGCGCCTTCCCGGCCAACCGAGCACTCTCGGACGTGAGAGACTTCACCGTCGTCGTGTCGCTCACTCAAGCATCGACTCCATGCTATAAATAGCAGTCGGCCGACGCCGTTCTTCTTCTTTCTTCGTCCCACCGCCGTCGCCGATGACCTCACTCCGCCGTTCGAATTCACCGCCGATGCTCCACCTCTGTCCAATTGCTCTCGCCCAAAGCTTCGCCACTTCTTCACGGTCCGTTTGAGCCAGTTCATGCTTGCTCTCCTCACCCGAGCTGCCCATACGCTGTCTTCTTCCCCACGGTCGGCAAGCCGAGCCGCTGCGCCATCTCCGCCGTTTGCCGTCGCCGGAGGTGAAAATATTTTACTGATGACCCTGCAATCATGTTCTCCGTGTCGTCCTGCATCTGATGCGCACCTTGGTTTGAGCAGCGCATTGCCGGAGGCCGTCGTGACGCTGTCTTGCCATCGGAGCGCCGCCGCCGCCATCAGCACCGTCGACCGCAGCTCAACCCAACCACTTCGGACCTCCATTAACGTGTGCATCAGCGCCGTGGTGAGCTCCTGCATCTATCCGTGTCATCAATTTCATCAATCTTGCACCGTAGTCGCCGGCCACCGTGGCTCGCCGCCGGCATGGCCATGCCGCTCCGCCGCGCGCGCTGCCGCTTTGGCAAGAGACCAGGAGACGATGCCATTTAGTAGCCAATCCTGTCCGTTTCGGTACCCTGCGTAAGTTCATGTGGTCGCCGTTGCCGGAAATCGCTCCGGTGAGCGACGCCGCCGCGCCCGAGCTCCGTCGCGCCGCCATCGCCGCCGGCGTGGGTGCCACTGCCGCTCCTCCGCGCCGTTAGCTAGCTTGTTGGACTCCCCGTGTCGAGGTGAGTCAGATGGACCAAGCCTGGTCACCGGAGACCTCGCCGACGGCGAGGAATCGGCGGTCAACCGCCGCGCCACCGTCGGTCAGCGCGGAGTTACTGTGCCAATTTTCTTTTTCTATTTTCACAAAATGATTTAAATGCTATTTTCTTTGAAAATTCATAGTAATTCATATATAGCTCCAAAAATTCTAAAAATTTTTGTGAGTATTCCTTATGATGTCATCTACCTAGAAAAAATATGAAATGCCAAATTTGATTACTTTTTGCACATGTTAAAATTAGCCCTTTTAATTGAAAAATGGACCTTCAATGATTTTTAATAAATAAAATAATTAGCTTTTAATTCTGAAATTTGTTTTGCCATCTAATTAGACTAAGAGCTTTCTAAAATAAAATTTTGGGATTAATTTGATAACTTTAATTTTGATGCCTTTATTTAATGCTTTTAAAATAATTAATTAACCCCTTTTAGTTAACTTAATCACTATAGGCTTTGTTTGACTTTGAGATTGATTGATGACCTTGGGTCATTAACCCTAATGACCTTTGGCACTTAATTAATTGTTTGTGTTTATCTTAATCATGTCATTAGGACTTAATTAACGTTATTTTATGTGTTTAATTAACCCCTTAAATAGCGTAGTTAACCCTAATAAGTTTTATAAGCGAAGTTTTGTTAGCTTGCAACTTTATCATGAAGAAAAATTGTACTCGATCCCTTAAACTGATCATGCACTCATCGAGCATCATGTTTAATCCTCCATCATGTCGAAGCATAGTAATTATCGTATAGTTTTCGTTAACGGAGAGTTAACGTATCACTCAGATCCGAAGGATGAGCAGATTCAAGAATCGGGAGTTGACCCAGAGTTTGAGAACTTCTACCCCGAACATCAAGGCAAGCCCCGAATACATTTAAACCCTATTCTATTTATAAAAGTTTTACCGCTTCAGCTCTGATATGTTGCATTAAGTAATAGGAGTTGAGTGAAAACCCACAAATTGCATTACCTGTCTTATTCCTTATTCCTTGTTACCTACTGGGAAGATAAGTAGTTATGCTTAGCCCTGCTTATTTATTTAATTGTTCAAAGGTAAAAGAATAAAAAAGATGAGATTGGTTTTCTTGTTGGAATCTTGATGATAGTAATAAATCGAGTCTCGACGGCGAACTTGCACTGGGAATGGAGTCCCTCTGTAGTGTTCTCGTCTGTTAATGCCCTAGGTCCCGTTCGTTGGTGAACTGGTGATATCGAGAATTTAGAAATCCACATGCATGAAGTGGTATACGGATGGTTGGAGCCGTGTATGCCATGGAGTGACCTGGCGTGGGGCCAGAGATCCCATCTGTGTCATAGTGTGTTTTACTGTGGGGTTTAAGTTCCCACGTATCTCGGTACGCTGGGCCACAAGCTCACGTGTATCATGTGGTGATATACGGCTGAGGTTGTTATCCCGGTATATCGGTGCACCTGGGGTGCTTCGGAGTTAAAGTCTCCGGTATGCTCAGTCACCTAGGTCCCAGCTGGGTATGAAAATGGATTCGAATCGCCGTTGCTTCTCAGAGAAGAAGACTCGATCGGTGTTCATCATCGTAGTAACAACTTGAACAAAAAGTAAGGTTCAATAAGGAAGTTGGTTGGTAATTGGATGTAGTCCAAGCAACCTTTTCTTTCTGTAAAGCTTTTCTGCAAAACTTCTTATCTCCTACAGACCTTACCTTGTCCCTCTAGCCTGCATTTCTTGAGTTTTCACCCTTCTCTTTCGTCGGGTCAGTCTTGTTGAGTACTGTTGTACTCAGGGTTTGTTAAACCATTGTTGCAGGTGAGCCTCATGGGCAGGAGTGCTTTGCCTCCTGCTGCATGACAGTCGTCGAGGAAAGCAACGACGAATAAAGAAGTTTAGCTCGTGGGCAGGGCTATTGTTTAAATTTTGTATAATCTAAACCTATTGTTGTAAATATTTGAAACTCAGAGTTTGTAAATTTATGTTATTGTAAGTCTTCCACTGTTTTACTCCGTGATATTTTATTTATATGAAACTGTTGTAACACTGCAATGTCTCTCTACAATGATTGATCCTGCTCGGAGAATCGTGGATGATTCAGGATTTACCCGACAGACTTTTTAAGTCGTATGGAACACAGTCATGGTTATTTGGAGTCTGTTTAGACAATAATCATGCGTGTGGGCCATATGATTTAGGAGGTTCTGCCACAGTGTCTTGACAAGAAATAGAAAAGGATTTAGAACACAGAAGAAAATAGAAAAGGCAAAGCCAGCCCGGACAGCCAATGCGGCCTAGACCAGCAACCATGCCCGGCCTACTAGCCTGCCCCCGCGACGGCCCGAGCGGCCCAGGCCGCTTTGCCCGCGCCGGCCTACCTCCGCGCGCCCGCCTTCCCACGCCACCGCCCGGTCTATCGGCCCAGCACGCCAACGGCCCAGCTCGCCCGCCGGCCTACCTCCGCTCGCCCGCGCATGCGCTGCCCCACACGCCCGCACTGCAGTGGCCCAGCAAGGCCAAGCCGGCCCAGCAAGATGGCCCGCTCACCCGCACTTGCTCCGCTCCCGCTGACACATGGGCCCTACTTGTCATAGTTCCTCTTTTTCCTTTTCTGTACACTGAGCCGTCGCGTTTGCCGCACCAAATGAGGAAGGGCCAACCTCCGTCGTCCGCTCTCCGCCCGTGACCGCCCGCGGTGCCGTCCATCGCCGTCTGCCCACACCGCGCGCCCCCAAAACCCTAAACCTAGCCGGGAGCCACGCACAGCCGCTAGATGGGCATCTCGCATCGCCGCCGTCCATGGCCGGCGCCATGGCTATAAATTGAGCTTGCACAGTGTGCTAGGGTTTCCCCGTGCCCTGTAGCTTCCTTGGCCATGCCACACCACCTTGCTGACCACCGAATCAAAGAGAGGAGAAGAGGTAGGAGAAGAAGGAGGCGGGATGAAGGGAGGCCAAAGCCGGAGCACCATCGCCGTCCGCCACCGTTGCTGCACGCCGGTGGAACCCCGGCAGCCCCGCACGACTCCACCAACGCCGTTGTTCTGCTATGCCTTCACTGAGCCCGCCATATCGCTACCTGAGCTAGCAGCACCGTCGACCGTGCTCCACCACCATGGCCGCCGAAAAGCTCATCCTCCGCGTTTCCACCCATCCGACCTCCTCCTGCTTCATTAACTCCCCCACCTTGTCTGCCTAGGGCTAGAACATGTAGATGGAAAGGTTAGGAGAGCCGGTGACCCACAGTGAGCACCAGCGCTTTGCTCGCCGCTTGGTCCCTGGACTCCGGCCGCCGGTACGCCGCTGTGGCCTTCGCGGCCGCGCGCACTCCGCCGTGCCTCCGCTGGCCCTATTAGCTAGGAAATTGGAGCTCCCAGCTGCTCCAGTCGAGAGAGGAAAACAAGATGGACATGATGGGGGCCAGATCGACGCACCACCGACGAATTTGCCACCGCCGTCGGCTTTCGCCGTTGATGATCCACCGCCAGTGGTCGCCTCACTAGAAGGCCCGTGACAAAATTAACCTTGCCAGCCCCCTTTGCCTTGGCCCTGCGGACCCAAAGCACTAGTCCAAGATGCCCCCGCAGCGCCACTGCGCCCTGCATCATGGGCCCGCTTGGACCCCACAGCCGCCTCCGCTTGTGATGCCTTAGCCGCAGCCCTAGCCCCTCGAGCCAGCCGGAGCCACAGCGCTGCCCGCTGCCGGCGCCGCTGTGCCGGGTCATGCGCGTGAAAGAGAAGTGGGAAACTCCCCTTCTCCCATAGACCAAGTCCATCGGATGCCAGCTGGACCAACCGCGGCATGCCACGAAAGCCATCAATCCTTGGTCCATCATGGGTCGGGTATGTGCACCCCCGGCTGCAGACCACAGCCCAGTTGGACCCAGACCCGCTACGTGGCAAGTCTCCTTGCCTGACATGTGTTAGGGTTGGGCCAGCCCAACCTGGCCTAGATCTGGCCCTACCCAGGCCCGCTGAGGCCCAACCGGGGCCCGTCGGCGTTGACCATTGACCGGTCAACATTGACCGTTGACCCCGGGCCCACCTGTCAGTGTCCATTGACACCAGGCCCACTTGTCATTGACTGATGATCGGTCCACCCGTCAGCGCTGACGCCAGCATGATGTCAGTCCTGCGCCACCACTACTGGACCCGCAGTGACACGTGGGCCAATCAAAAGCCGCCACGTCTCAGCCTCTGGTTAATCCGCCCTTTTTCTTTTCTAGAAAATAGCTTAAACTTTGGAAAATCATAACTTCTTCATACGAACTCTGAAAAATATGAACTAAGTGTCTAAATTTTAATAAAAATGAGCTCTACGTCATAGGCTTATGTATGATTGCATTTAGAGTTATTGGGTTCCATTGATTCTTTGTGTTAACTCTATAGGGGTCGCTAAAACGACTATTACGTTTCGTTTCAGAGGAGGAGCCGCTTGAGGAGGACGACCCTGACTACGAGGAGGAGCTCGGTGATGACTACATAGGTGCCACATCCCACCCAACCTCATAGATCCTATTACGTATGGCATAATATCTAGTTGCTAGAGCTTTATTTATAAATATCATCTGTGATAGGTTGCATGATAGAATTTCCTGATGAAGCCTTTACCTTGTCGCAACCTAACTCCTGTACACCCGCTGATAGGCTAGACGCATGCTTATTTACTCATGATGCTTTACTTCTACTACGCTTTATATCTGCGATGTGATGCGTGGTGGAGTATGGATATATGGTTAAGGCACGTAGTGCCATTTTACTCGGGGAGAGTGCTGCGTGTGTCTTGTGTGTGTGGTGAGGGTTTCGAGTCGATCGGGAAGGATTCTATGATGAACCTTGGGCGAGTCTTGCTGGGGGGATGTGTTCTAGGCATCCCCATGAGAGGTGCCTGTGGCGGGTACATTGTGAGGTATAAGGTGATCCAGGGATGAGAGCCTTCGTGGAGCAAGACCCAGGGTAGGAGGTGTTGTTGTAGCACAGGCTGTTATAGTCCCTACAAGAAGATAATTCTGTCTGATCCCCCTAGGACATGATATCTCTTGGGAACCAGAACCTTGGGACCTACGTGCTCACCGCTCGCTCCTGTATGGGCAGGAGACGGATGTCTGACTAGCTAGTACTATGCCACTACTATTAGGTTGATAGCAGATAGTGTCGGGAGGTACGGGCATCAGGACCCACACCCTCCTTAGACAACATTGTGACCTCGGAGGCCCGGTACTATGTCTCACAATCTCAGTGTGCCAGTGGTATTCCGAGATGTCCTAGTACTGAGTGGTAGGGTGGCATCACACCGGTTAGAAAGCAGCTGGAATCAGCCTAGGCGGGGCACCGCTGATGATGATGATCTTGTGGTTACTGGAGTATACGCTCTGCAAAGTTATGAATCTATATATAGTCCGCGGCCTCGGATTGGCCTTTCCCTCGACCTACGCTTCTCGGGAGTAGTGAGATGAGTCCTTCTCTTCTTCCCCCTGGTGTTACCCTTTTCGGCTGTGAGCCGCTGAGACAGGCTCCGAGAGGGAGTTGGACCTATCGACTGAGTGCGAGAGGGTGAGATGTGTGTGATGATGGGATGGGAATGATGACGTATGAGAATGGGTTAAAACTTAATGAATTACTATTATATGATGATGGTTACTACTTGTATAGGAGACCATAGCCAAATAATAGGTCTCTTGATTATATCCTTTGCATCCATCAAATACCACATAGCAAAAGCAAAGCATAGAGTGGGACGAGTGACCAGTACAAATCGTACTGAAATTTATTTGGCAGGTGAACCCAACTACGACTTCGATGACGATGAGGAGTAGACATCTCGTTCCTACGCTCAGGCTTCTTTTAGAGATTGTTGTTGCTTTCGCCTACCGCAGCTATTCCAGACGCTGCTACTCTGATGTTTCCGCCAATATGGCGATGGACTATTTATGTAATTTCTTTTAATTGTATTCTTTTGTTCGAAGTATGGATTTCTGTATCAACTATTACTGGATAATATGATAGTATGAGCTTCGAACTATTATATTATTCGTCATTCTATATATTTTTTTCATGAAAAATGGAGGATGTTTCAGTGACAGCCAAGCCAAACTTTAGCCAACCCTGAAAACTTGGCTACTTGGATCCGAGCCTAAAGTTGCCTGGCCCAACATAGGTCGTGCAGGACGGCCTAGCCAGTGAGAAGCATCCGAGCACGAGGAACTGCTGCTATCGGTACCAGACTACCAGTGGAGAGGACCGAGCCCAACTCGGGCTTTATGCCTTGCGGTGTGCAGGCTGCCGGTGAGAGTTCGATTCCCAGAATCGGAACTCTGTCGCTCACCGGGATTTATTCCCAACATAAATTTGCAGGTCTTCCGTGAATCTAAAGCCTATTACAACTTGTGCTTAAAGAGTTGATGTATAAAAAAAGACAACCTGGACTTAAGGATTTCGACACTGAGCCAGACAGAAAGCCCAGGGCTGCTATCAGTACCTTTGTTTATCGCTGCTCATGCCGTCACTGATGACCTCACACACACACACGCACATACATGTCTCACCTAACTGGTCCCAGACGTGATACTGCGTCTGTGTAGCTTCCTCGTGCCCACAACACTACCAAAATACCACTCCACTAGACCACGAGTGCATCTTTTGGCCGCAGATCAATAGAATAGAAATAGGAATAGGAATAGGGAGCACATCTTGCTTGAATACTCCGTAGATGCAATGGAAATTCCACAGCGTTTTCCCCACATCTTGGCCGGCAAGCCAGAGAGAGGTAGGTGGCTCGGTGCGAGTACCTGGCGACAAAGACAAAGCTGATCCTACTGATGACTTGGTTTTCATTTTTCATTCAGGATATATATGTTTTTCCTTCCTATGGCAACGACTTCCACCGCGAGATAATATTACATATTCCTACGCCGCATGCATCGCCATCTCATCTCGCAATATAAGTAGGGTATAAGGGAGAGTGCGAGGCACACTTACAGTCTGACACACTTGACCTGTGCCGAGGCACAAGACGCAAGACGCGGTAAGCCTGCTACCACCAACCACCAGCAGCAGCAATGGCGGCCGCCGCCGAAGTGGGAGAAGACAAGTACCGGTCCTTCATCCACGGCGAGAGCGAGAAGAACACCGTGTGGAGGTACGGCGCCCCGCCCAACTACGACCTGGTCAACAAGCTCTTCGAGGAGGAGCGGACCCACGTGTGGCCCGAGGGCTCGCTGGAGGAGAAGGTGCAGCGGCTGCTCAAGAGCTGGGAGATGGAGCTGGTGCACAAGGTGCGCCCCGAGGACCAGAAGACCGTCAACTCGGAGAAGTACATCACCAGCACCAACGGGCTGGGCGTCCTGACGCGGGCGGAGGTGATGGCCATCGGCGGCTACAACAACTTCCTGCGCACCAAGCTGCCGCCGGAGCACCGCATCTACGACCCGGACAGCGAGAGCCCGGAGTCCGCCATGGAGGTCTTCAAGACGGCCTTCCCGAGGGGGTTCGCCATCGAGGTGCTCGACGTCTACAGCGGCCCGCCCAAGATCGCCTTCAAGTTCCGCCACTGGGGGTACATGGAGGGGCCGTTCAAGGGACACCCGCCACACGGCCAGCGCGTCGATTTCTTCGGCGACTGCATCTTCCATGTACGTATATATGTCAGTTACAGACAGTTCAGTCAGAGCACTTTTTATGAATTATGCTGACATTGTGATTGTGATGGTAGGTTGACGAGGATATGAAGGTGGAGAAGTCAGAGTACTTCTACGAGCGCGGCAACTTCCTCGCCAGCTTCCTGAGTGCCCCCACCGCTAATGGCGCGCCAGCGTCAGGCTCAGGATCAGACTGCCCCGTGATGCATGGGAACTGAATATGCCTGGAACACGTGACAATGGAAAACTATGCTTTGGAACATTGTTGGGAATTTGGGATTAGCATTAGCGGCTTCAAAATACCGAATCCGCTTTTATTAATGATATGATATAACTCCATGTAGCATGAAACCATTTGTGTTATCTGAATAAACATGTCGTTGTTTCGACACGTACACTAGAAGAAATGAGCATCCGGATTTTTTTAAATTTAATCCTTTTTTAATTAAAAAATCAAAAATACCTGTTTAAAAAATAATTTTACCGTGTATCTCTTTGTAACACCCTAAAATTTAAATGTTTTCAAAATAGCAAAATTGATTTAACTTGGTCATTTTTGTGAACATGTAATTTAGCCAAATAACATTTTTTGTGAAATTAAAATTAATCATAGGTTCAGAAACATGTTTGTGCATACATGAATGGTGCATTTATATTTTTGTGTTGAGTGGTTTTGACCAAATCTAAAAAAAAAAGAATTCAAAATCCATTTGAAAAGCTATTTGAAAATGTCTTGAAAATAAAATGAAAATGGCAAAACTCTTTCTCTCCCTTTGTCTCTTGGGCCGAAAGGCTAAGCCCACAGCGCCCCCTTCTTCCTGGAGTCGGCATCGAGCCGGAACAGCACCGACCCGGACGCCGATGTCTCGTGCCTGGTCCTCACGTCTACGCTATGGACACCCCGCTATCATATAAAGCTCAGCGCCGCGTTCCCGTCGTTATCCTTTCCGAACCCTAAGCAGCAGCCGCCGCAAGCCCTAGTGCCGCCGCCGTCGAAAGCTTCACGGACGTTCAGAATCTGCAGTGGAGTTCCACGTTAAGGAAAGTCCCTCGTCGCCGCTGCCACCATTGACGCCGTCTGCTGTTTCATCGCCGTGTCCGATCTGGTTGCCAAGCCCTAAGTCAAGATACGCCGTCACTGCCCCATTGTGTCAACGGATCGTCGCCCCAGTTGGCTCCAGTTCATCTGCCGCCTTTAGCAGGCCAAAGCACCGTGGTGTTGCTTTGATCGGCTCCGGTCAGGAATCCGTAGGCCTTGCTTGCTTCCTGGCCATCGTTCCGGGTGCCTCGTCTTGCTCGCTGGAGCTGCCTGCATCGTGATCGTGGACCGAAGGAACAGATGCAGCCGGCTGACGTCCGTCGTGTTGTTCGCTCCGCCGCTGGCCGCATTCATCCTTGCCTACCTATAAATGTATATGCCTTGCATTCCAATGGTTCTTGTCTCCGAAGCATCCTTCAGAACTATCAGTCATGGGAAGACTAAACCACTGCCATCTCATTGACATCGATCTAGCCATCATCTACGTCACGGTTGTATCCTGGGTAAGCAATTCCATAATTTCTATACCTTGACGTCCTCATAATTCAGCTTGAACTTTGCCGCAGCTTCTCATTGCCCAGCCTCCGTTCTTGCCAAACTGGATCCTGACCGCTCGTCGGTTCGTCGTCTTCTCTAACGCTGAAGCTACTGAGATGGGAGAGACTCGGCTGCTGGCCTCATGTCCATCCTGTTGAAGTTCGACTGCTGCCATCTACGAGTGCCAAGTCCGTTGCCTGGAGGTGCAGCCGCCGAAGGTCGTGATCGCCGTCTGCCATCGATTCCGCAAGCAAGTGCACAGGCAGAGACATACTCCTACACCGGCTACCAATCCACGGCCAGGAGAGCAGAGGAGACCCTCTACGTGAATTGATGACGGTGAGCACCTGTTCAAACCGCATCTTGCATCTTGTTCTCTTCTTGTTCATAGTTCCATGTCTCATCGCCTCCGTGAAACTTGCTGTACAGCCGTTGCCAGCACTTGCAAGAAAACTGCTAAGTGGTTCCCTGCTATTGCTACTGAAGCCGAACATGCTAGGCATGTGTGCCCAGAATTCACGTACGTGATCATGTCAGCTGCATGCATCTCTAAATAATGGTATGCCACATTATTTAATCGGCTAAATACCTTCTGATGTCATGCATACATCATCCTTGTGTTTCAACACTTCCTTGTAAATATATGAAATTTCGATGCAGTCATTTCCTTGTATAATCCTGAATCTCACCGATCAAATATCTTCTCCAGTGTGCATAGGGTTTTATTTTATATATATAATTAATTAGATTGCAGTTCAGTTTTTCTTTATAAATAAAATAATATTTCGATAGATGTTTCTTGTTCACCGTAGCTTCTGTTAGAGTGCTTTTCACGTTTGTGTGTTCGTAGCATGCGTAGGTTTGTTTTCAAACCATTTTATTGATTGGTGTAATGTTCTAATCTGCTATATTTGTTATGTATGTTTGTTCGGATGCTTGTGTGGTGCTTTATGATATTGTCCAGTCGGTGAGTTATACATGGTGATCCAGAAGCATTCTTTGAAGAAGTTGGAGAACAGAAAGCTGAGTGCCCGAAGCTACAGAAAGGAATACAAAGTTGGTTCTCTAAGCATGTTGCTTTGGGTGTAAAGCAAGTCTTAAGGCAAGTATAATTTGGGTTTTTCTTTCTATGACCATGGTCATGGGTTTGTTTAATGAAATATGATATAAACATAAATAATGAATGCTATCCTTTGGCAGAAGCTGGGATTTACGGTACAACTGTGAGGGTTATATGATTTTAGCTTTAGCTTAGTATAAAGCTCTTTTCTAGCTTGTTAGTGGTTACCACTTGGCGCAAGAGGGGTTAGGTGTAGGTGGACCTTTGTCTGCATGTGTATAGGCTACGATCGTTGTGCCATCAGAAGGAGAGATACTACATTTATAGGCGCAGAAACCTTAACGGCCCTAACCTGTTAGACAGACTTTTGAAAGGCTTCATAGTGTACCATGCATGCTCTCCTTGGAAGAGTTTTGGGAGTAATTAACCCAGGCGTATGGGAAAACGACTCATAGTAAAAGTGTATATCTCTGTGTAGAGTTTAATAAACTAGTATACTAGCCTTGCTCAAGGACACGAGCGGTCCGGAAAACTGAGGGAATTGTATGTTCATTTAAATTGTTTATGTGCAATTCATTATTCAATTACACTTGATCATGTGGTATTGGATTGCACTACATTTGTTATATTTGCTGAGTTCGACATGGACTCACTCTTGCTATTTCCCCACACCCCAGTGTGTTAGCAAGTGCTGATCAGAAGAAGGATAAGGATGTTGTGGAGTTTTCCTAAAGTCAGTTAGAAGTGCTTGGCATACGGAGCCCCCAGTCAGCCGTCCCTATTTCAGATGGAGCCTGAACAAAAGTTTCGCAACCGTTCCGCGTTACTCTGATAATTGTAAGTGTTAATATTAGTATGTTTGTCGCTATATAACATTGTTTTCTGATATTTCTATTCTTTTTGTTGTATGTTTGTACTTCCTGGGCACACATATAACGACACCCGGTTTTCTTTGGAAGTCAGGGTGCGACACCCCTTTGGTCGCGCCAAATCATTTGGCGCGACCACTTCTACACCGTGGCAAGTTCGTTGACTTGAGTCTCGCGTGTAAAGTGGTGGGGCCACCCAGTTGCACCAAATGATTGGGCGCGATTGGGCGATATAAATGCAGCCTCCAAGCCCATTCTCTCCCCCTCTTTCCTCTCCAGCCCCCATTATCTTGCTGCCTGAGCTCCTCCTCTTTTCCTCTTCCTCTTCCTTCTTTTTCTTCCCATTCATTTTGTCTCTTTCATCAAGGTTTTGTGTTGGTTTTTGGTGCAATCTTTCAAGTGCTAGAGGTATGCGTCCCCAATCTATGGTTTCCTTGCATGATTATTGGTAATTTTTTGTACATTGCTTGATTTTGGATTTAGGGTTTGTGAAGCATGGATGAGAAATGATTGGTAGTGTTGTTATGCTTGTACTATTTGTGGATGATTTTATTGTATGGTTTGTTCAAACGGAAGATAAATGGTAGTGTTCATGTGTTCTAGGATTTGGTGAAAATGGATGGAAAATATTATAGTTGTGTAATATTGTTATTATGGTTATGTGCTTACTTCCAATGCTTATAAGCATGCTATTTAAGGCTTATTGTGTACTAAGATGTAACATATTGGAACTAGGGATCATTTAGTTGTATGGTTTGGTGAAATGGAAGAAAAATGGTAGTGTTGTATTGTTATAATGGTCATGAGGACTTTCTTCAATTGCTTCTAATTATGTCATTTAGGGTTCCATGTGTAGTAAGATGTAACTTGATGGAATTAGGGATCTTTTTTTTAGTATACATGAATTTGCTTTAGGGTTGCTTACTATACTTCCTTGGTACCAATTGATGTGGATTAAATTTTTATATATTTTCACTCTATAATAGGTTTCATGGAGGTTGGCAGCAAGGATCCCTTCGTGCACCATCCCCCAGTCCATGATGATCACGACCTACACCCACCGGATGAACCACCACCAAACTGTTTCTGCAATCTTCCGGCATGGGTGAAGCAGTCAAGGCACGACTTATCGTCTGGTCGTGCTTATTTTTGATGTTCAAGTCAGAAACGCCCCAAGGAAGGATGCGACTTCTACAGGTGGATAGATGGTCATGACAAGTGGGATCGTTGCATCATGTACTTTCCCTATGACCTCCGGAAGAGTTATCCTCTCAATCAGTTTGTTCGGTGGGTGCCTCCACCCTTGGATCCTCCTCTATTGGAGATGACCGCTCTTAAGAAGCTTTTTGCCTGGGTGGAGCATCAAAAAAATCCTCCTACATACGATTGTGGCAAACCTGCTTTTCTTCAACAACCAAGCCAGGATGGATTGTTTCAGCCCTTCTTTAGTTGTGGTCAAGTTGGCAAGGTAAGTGTTCATTCAATTATTATCACATTTTTCGACATCATTTTCATTGATGACACTATAACACTTTGGTTGCGACATTATGATTTGTAGGGTGGATTTCCAGCTTGTGACTTTGAGGAGTACCTCTACGGACCGAAGAAGAAGTGGCCTTCCTCGGAAGAGATTAAAGAGTTTGTTTAGGCTGGTAAGACATGTGACTGGGAGGATTTCCTAGGTCATGGACTACTAATGGAGGAACTCAAAATGGAAGGCGTCCGTACTCCCAACTTGAGGAAGATGAAGGAACTTAAGCTTATTGTTGCTAGGAACAAATGCCGGTTCAAAAATAGCATAATAAGATGTCACTGGGAGACACGGAATGATGTTGGAAGGGACTATGAGCATGTGGCCAAAGAACAAAATGTGAAGTCATGGGGACCTGTTGACGAGGAGGAGCTCATTAGATTTTGGTGCCAGAATAAGGAACGGTACGACCAAATGTCGGAGGATCACTATAATTACAGCCGCCACATGCAGAGGCAGAAGATGAAGTCTGAGAACGTTGGTGTGTTAAGCACGGGGGGACCCCAAAGGAAATTCCAAGCTACCTGTGTCGTGAGCTATATGAGTGTTCAAACTTTTTCACAAAGTTACAGTTTGTACTTGTTCATATTGGATTGGTTTCCATTAACAATTGTTCCATTTCATAGTTCCTGATGAATCGCCGTCGAACGACGAACATCTCCCGGGCCCTGAAGCGGGCCCATCCACGTCCCTTAAGGAGGATCCCTTGGAGAGCGAGGAAGAAAATTCGAAATGCAACTACGACCCCGACCGCAAGCCGAAGTGGAGAGATGAAGACTATTTCTCTAATCATGGAGCCTTGTGGAGCCCACCCCGCCCGTACTAGTTGTGGGGTGTGTTGGATGACACATTTTGGAGGCACCATTTGGTTTGGCACCCAGGTGCTTTGAATGTTGCTTTGAAGTACCCCATGTTGGTGGCTGAAAGACTTGTGCCCTTTATGTCAATGCGACTTTGTGTTGTAATAACTATTTGAACTAATGTGGTGTAAGAACTCTTGTCGCGGTGACTTTGTGTTGTAACTACTTAAGACTAGTATGTTCTTGTAAGACAAATTTGTGGATGATCATGTGATCTCGATGGTGGCGACTTTGTTGTAACAACTTATGACTAGATGTGCTTGTAAGACAAATTTGTGGATGATCATGTGATCTCGATGGTGATGACTAGTACGGATGCTTGGTGATGTGTTATGTTTGAAGACAGTTTTCAATGAGGTCTTGTGTGTATTGTCAAACAAGAAGGTGAAAAAAATATAGGGCACAATCACGCCAAATCTAGGCCGTCGAAAGTAAATAGTTGGCTAAATTCGACTTTTAGTCAAAAAAAGTACTAGTCGCACCAAATGATTTGGCGCGACAAGTATTTTTTCGACTAAAAGTCAAATTTTCACCAACTATTTACGTTCGATGGACCCGTCGCGCCAAATGATTTGGAGCAACGACGTAGCCTGGTCACGCCAAAACATTTGGCGCGACAGGGCCGTCGAAGGTAAATAGTTGGAAAAATTTGACTTTTAGACGAAAAAATATTCATCGCGCCAAATGATTTGGCGCGAGTAGTATTTTTTCGACTAAAAGTCGAATTTTCCAACTATTTACCTTCGACGGGCCCGTCGCGCCAAATCATTTGATGTGACTAGTCTGTGTCGTGGTGCCAAATGATTTGGCATGACACAGTGCTTATGGCTGTCGTGCCAAATCATTTGGCATGAAAAACTGGGTTTTTTAAAAAAAATTGTTTGTTTCGCTTCGCAAATGATAGATTTTTGATATAATTGTCACACAAACTGATTGAAAACATAATAGCACAGAAATTCAAAGATAACATACACATAGTCCATCACATACATATAGTTTTTGAATCCATGACATACACAACTTTTCAGTCCATCACATCCCCATATGTCCATCACAAACACGTAGTCCATCACATGACAATAGTTTTGAGTCCACATCACATGAAGTTCAAGTCCCCGACAAACACATTCTCCATCACAAATCCTCCACATTCAATGGCCGCTTGGTGTGTATGGGGCGTAGCGCTCGTCCCACTGTAGGATCTTGTGAACACGGGCACGAAGTGGTTTCAACACCTGCAAAAAACCAAGCAATGCAAGAATAAGAAAACGAGGTCGCAACATATGAATACGACAATGCAAAGACAATGTATGGAACCATTTTTCACTTACCTTGCCCTGTACGGCCATCAGGTGGGCTCGGTGGTCTTTATCCACCTATGGGTCAAGAAGGTCGTAGTGCGGGGGGGCGCCATCCTGAAAATATGAAACAATAACACAATGTTAGCTATATATTCCAAAATAACACATGTCAAGTAAAGAAGTAGTATACAAAATAATGACCAACAAAAAAACAAGAACAATGGAGTACCTATCTCCATTGGGATCCACTAGGACCTGCGTGTTCTCTAGCTAGTTTGAGGGACTTCATATGTCTATCATGAGTGGTGGCTATATGATCGGGTATGTGGCATTTTGAGCACTGCACCTGACCCGATGCCTCATCGAAGTCTCCCAAACCATACCTATCTTTACCATAACCGTTGGCTTCATCCATTTCTCCTCGGAGCCGCTTTTTCTTCCTCCTACCCTTCTTTGTCCTTAAAAGATCAGGGTCTGAAACATAATCCAACCCAAGGTACTCAGGCCATTGTGTAGGATCTAGGTATGGCTCAAAGCTAGATTCCTAAACTTTGAGAGTGTGGGACATGCGATAAAAAGGAGACATGAACTTGGCGCCTTCATGGTCTATACCCCTAATTGTACAGGTTGTGATAACATGGGAGTAGGGTGCATGATAAAGTTGTGGAATGCTACAAGAGCATTCGACCTTCTCCAGGTCCACCTTGTAATTCTTGCCACTCTGCCTCTCTCCACCTGAAGTGGTGACTCCAACAGAAAAAACATTGTATACTAGCCTTGAAGGTCTATACACATCACCCACTTGGTTTGAAGATATCATCTCCACCATCTCCAAGTGCTTCCTACCGGCTCGACCTCATTTCTCATTGGACCGATTTGCTATGTTCCATCGATTCACAAAGTATTCATTGCACTTCCTAAAAGAGTACTCCACAATGCCTGACACCAGAATTGCATGGATGCCTTTGAACACTTTGTTGAATGATTCCGATGAATTTATGGTCATGATGTCGTACCTAAGACCGCCGGTATTGAATGCTAGAGCCCACTTCTCCCTCTGCGGCAAATGATCTTCTAGCCACTTGTTCGCCTTTGCATTGAGGACATTCTTCAACTCCTCAAGTGTTTTTTCAAGCTTCTCTTTGGAACGACACCCACAAAGAGACTTCAACTTCCGCACAACTTCCTTTTTCTTCTACCGATGCCATATGTTGGCAACGAAATGCCTCATGCACCACCGATGCTCAAGTGGAGGCCATCCATCTAGTTCCTCTCACGCAACTTTAAGCAGACTGTGATGTCGGTCTGAGATCATGCAAATGTTGCGAGAGTTACGTATGACATTCTGCAGCACAAGCCTCAAGAACCAACACTAGCTATCATCACTCACCCTCGGCCAAAGCAAACGCTAAAGGAACAATCTGATTGTCCGGGTCAACTCCAGCTACAATCATCAACACACCTCGGTACTTTCCTATCAGAAAGGTGCCATCAACAAGCACTAAGGGCCGGCAATGCTTCAAAGCCTCACATGACTGCGAAAAACACCAAAACCCCCTCTATAGAATAGCCTTGGGAACGTCGTCCACGTCATCTACAATGCAGCCCACATGAGTAAACCATCTAAGGCCAGGATTGTAGTGTTTCATGGCACTCAGAATCCTAGGCACTAGGTTGTAGGCCTCCTTCCAATCATCCCATAACAATTGTATAGCATATTGCTTTGCCCTCCAGGCCTTTGAGTACTTCACTCTATAACCAGTGAAGCCCTTAATGGACTCGATCAGCGAGGAAATAGATGTGTCGCTGTCAGCCCTAACAAAAGCAACAACATGACTGGCCAGGCAATGGGCCGTGTTCTGGGGATGTGCTTCTTTGCCTTCAAAGAACGATATGTGTGAGGTTGCTTAACATTTCAAATCCTCCATTTCTTGTTCTTCATCTTTCGAACCCATACTCCCCAACCACACCTAACCTTACACAGGACTGTGTACCTCTTCTCCTTATCGTAGTGAGTCACTATAAGGTCCAAATGGCTAGAGGGGGATGAATAGCCTAATAAAATCTCTTACAAATACACTAGACCACTTGTTAGACTAAGATAGCGCAATTGCAATGCTAGAGCTTCAATTACTTCTATGCAAGCCTTTCTAACAAGTCTAGCAAATTTATACAAGATAACTCTAGGAACTTCACTAAACAGCCAAGAGCAAAGATATGAACAAGTGAAAACTACACAATCTAGCAAGTTCTACTCGATATCTAGCAAGACAAGCAATGTATGAACAAAGTTATAAAGCTAGATACAAGAGAGGGGGATTGGATTGTTATACCAATGTGAAGTGTAGACGGCCAATCACCCAATCAAGATAATCACACAAGAGAACCCTCGATAATCACAATATTGACACAATGATTTTTTACCGAGGTTCACTTGCTTCCCGGCCATCAGGTCCTCATTGTGATGATACACTTGCTTGGAGAGGTGCTCTCTCAATTGGCTCTCAATGCCAAATACCACTGTCGGGAGCCGCACTCTCAACACAAGACAAGGATCCTCCAAGCCACGCACAATCCACTAGAGTATCCTTTCACGAACTCCCATGGGGAAGGACCAAGAACCCCTCACAAGATCACCAGGTGCGGCCTCGAACAATCTCCACCTCGAGCTCAACACTCTGCTGCCTCCAAACCGTCTAGGATGACGGGAATCACCCAAGAGTAACAAGAACTCCACAGCAAACTCGAAGAACAAGTGCCTCTAGATGCAACTCTCAATGCTTAGCACTTGATTCTCACTCAGTCTCACTCTAGATGAACAATCAAGTCAAGAGATGAGTGGGGAAGGTTCTCTCTAGCTTAAAGGATGCTCAAAGATGTTAGAATGGGCAAGAGTCACCTCCCCAACCGGCCAAACCTCTATTTATAGCCTCCCCACAAAATACAATCGTTACTCAGCTCGGGGGCATTTTTTCTAAGCACCGGACGCGTCCGGCGCTATTTTCACACTTCAAGGGCCAGCGTTACATGCACCGGACGTGTCAGCTCAGACGCGCCAGACGCGTCCGGCACTCAGACCGTCAGCCGACCATTGCCGCGATTTGAATCTTGAGCTGACACGTCAGCGTCGGGCGTTCCAAAACAGCGCGTCTAGCGCTGCGTCCAGCGCTCGAGCCATGCCGAGGTTCTTCTCTGGGTAGCGTCCGGCGTGCGCCGGACGTGCCAGCTCAGCGTCCGGCCAGTTCACTTTTTTGTTGATCATTTATTCCAGTGCTCATGTCACCTTAAAGCACCGGATGCTCCTACGCTGACATTGTGCGTCCAGCGGTCATGTCCGGTGATCGGGTGCGCGCTGGCTTCTTTCAAGCGCTGGACGCGTTCGGCGCTCCTGGCTACGCGTCCGGTGCAGCGTCTAGTGCGTGCATCACAGTGCAGCCTATTCTGTGTCACATCCAGCGTAGCTGCCCACGTCCAGCGCGCGCGTCTGAGGCACGTCCGGCGCATTGCAGAAGTAGCTGATTTCGTCATTTTGTCGTCGTCGTCGTCGCGCCGTCGCCAATCCAAGTCAAACCACTTGCCTTAGGATACCAACTCCAAAATGTAAAACACTCTTGATCACATGAGTTAGAATTTCATCACAAGAAATATGGCAAGTGTTAGCTCTCTAGTTAGTCTCTCATATGCATCATGCAAAGTCGAACCTAGAGGCACTTGAACCGCGAATTCAACCGTGAATTCCCCTCTTGATAGTTGGTTATCAATCCTATACGTGATCACACTCTCTATAGTGTCTCGATCACCGAAAGGGAAAACACCTATCTCTTGATACCTTAGCCTTGACACTCGATGCTTGATCATCACCATGTCCAAGTCCATCACCGAGCCCGAGGCCTCACCATCATGTTGCTATGTGTCTAGTCACACTTAGAGTAAAACATTAGCAACATTGGGTGTCATCAATTATCAAAACCAAACATGAGATTTCAGTCACTTTGTAAGGCCTGTGAACCCTCACGACATAGTCCTATAGAAAGAACTTGACATGCTCAAGCGTTTCAAACACCATCCCCTTCTTAATCTCCACATCCTCACTTTCTAGCATCTCATCTTCCAACATCGATATCCTGTGTCGCAAACTACCTCGTCCATCATACTAAGGTCCATGAAGTTTGGAACACTAGGCACATCAACATGGACATCCCTCAACATCCTTCGTTCGACGTCATTCAACTCCATTCTCAATGATCCGTCAACTGGGGCTCGTAAGGACTCCTGAAACCATCCCTCACGGCTATTGATTCCTTCATCAATACTAGGGTCCCACCGTTTCTCCGTACCCAATAGCAAATCATCTGACAAATTGTCCCACGAATCATCGGAACCACCGTGGTTTGAGGTGAGATCACCTTCCACCTCTTCTCCTGCATCAACACCGCCATCCTTCGATCCTTCCGATATACTATCACACATGGCATCTTCATCATAATACCCTTCTTCATCGAACTCATCACCAATGGCACCGAGGTCATCCACTCTATCTACTTCTCTAGCTCGAGTTCCTTGCAGCTCTTGGTCTTGGGTAAGGTTCTCAATGACCTCTACATCAACACTATCATCCACAGGCACATAAGAACGACTACATCCCTTCTCCACCACAACTTCCAAGCACCTAACGTTGCTACTCTGCACAACATCTACGTAGTCCTTCCAATCTTTCTCACAAGATAGTGGCATCATGACATAATGTGATCGTTCCTTCCCACAGTCAAATCTTCCTCTAACACTTAGTGGCCACCCAAATTTCTCACCGCACTTGGTAAGCAAATCAGCAAATGTAGGAGGCCCACTGAAGAACTCTTCTTGTTTTTTCATGCATTCAAACTGACCATCATCTTTCACTGTGCCACCATAGTACAAACAAAATAATCATTCCATCTACAAAATATGAATGCAAGCATTAACCAACATACATAATTACGTATAGATATAACAAAATAGACAAAACTATTCTCCCATTATATATATATTCCTTGCATTAACAAACTAACAAATATGAACAAGTACTATACCTACCACAGTATCTCCTAACCAAATCAACCACATTGACATCTCCTTACCAAATCAAACTCATTCACATTCCTACTACACCCTAAAACCACCAAATCACTAGAGCTAAATCATCCATGTGTCAAGTAAGTAGTTCCATGCAACACATAGTTTGTGAAAAATCCATGAGAACACTCAAACATCAATCGACTCTATGCAGCACATTAGATCAACATACGATTCAAACTCTCACAAATTCTAATTTTCTAACCCTAGACATGACAAACAACATATCAACATACATGGAGGGGGAAAGAAGATGGAGGCTCACCTTGCTGGTGGCTTCAAATCGAGGGGGAGCTGGCGGAGGATCAGGCCACGGTGGCGTGGCCGGCGCCGCGCCGACCCAAGCAGAAGAGGGGTCCCTGCACCCAGCCAACCTCCTTGCGGAGGAGATGGCGGCCGGCAGGCCTTCCTCCTGCGGCGACGAAGATGGGACGATGGTAGCAGCCGTAGATGGCCCCCAGTCGACGGAGATGGCCGCCGCCGGCGGCGTGGCGACGGCGGAGGTGAAGAGCACCGGCGACCGCTCGGCGTTCACCAATGGAAGACGCGGCCGCTGGGCGTTGCTCCCGCGGAGGAGAGGGTGGGGAGGTCGTGCGCAGGGGTTTCTGGGCGCGGCTGCCGGCGAGCTTCGATGGCAGTGGGGTGGCGGCGGCGGAGGTGACTGGCGGCAGCGGAGGAGGCTCGGGGGCGGAAGAGGGAAGGAAGGGAATGGAATGGGGAGAACGAAATGGGCCGGGCCGGCTGGCCAACCCTAAATCTCCTAGTCGTGCCAAATCATTTGGCGCGACTGGGTGGGCCCCACCACTTTACACGCCAGACTCAAGTCAACGAACTTGCCACGGTGTAAAAGTGGCCGCGCCAAATCATTTGGCGCGACTACGTGCTTTGGTCGCGCCAAATGATTTGGCGTGACCAAAAGGGATACACGGTAAAATTATTTTTGAGACAAGGTGTTTTTGGTTTTTTAAAAAAGGACTAAATTTTAAAAAAAATCCTGAGCATCCCGTCCTACAGAACAGTATACGATTGGCCACCAGTGGTGGACTGGTGGTAGCGTAACGAGTATCGATTCAATTGCTATATCTCTAGATAGGTAATAATATATGCTATCGGTCCATGGCTCCAAGAATTGATAGCGACTCCAAAGAAACTATACCTATCACATCAGATATTTAGATACCAGGAGGGCTAAATATGAGCTAACCATAAAACTAATTGCATAAGTTATGGCTAATTCACAAGACAAATCTATTATAAGCCTAATTAAACTATGATTAGCATATATTTACAGCGTCGATGTACTACATGCTCTTCTAACCACCTTGGGCGCCACTAAGGTGTGTTACATTAGACCTTTTCTTTATCTTAATTAATACAAAGTCGAACAAACCTTTTGCGCTCTCGAGAAAAAAAAACAAAATAGTTCCATTCGAGGATATTATAGAGATGTTATCATCTACTGTATGATAAACTGTTTTCTCAACCAGTTCACCAAATCGCTGCAACTTCATTGAGAGAGTTGTTCGTGTTGGTGAAGCTGAAAAAAAACAGTATTACTAGTGAAATGCCAAATGGGGCCTTACCTACCACACGAGGAGTTGGGTGAGCGAGTTGCAACAGGGAAGGAACTAATTACCATCGTTGAAACTAGCAGTAAAACTGATTTACGAAGCATGGAGTTCTGATGAGCACGTACGGATGATCAATCACATGGTGGCACTGACAAAAGTATTCCTTTCTAGTAGAAAAGCTCTTATTTAGTAGTGCATGTGGAGGATACAACTCCACGTAGAGAACAAGGCAATTATTACATATCTCTTCATTTTATTTGGGTACGCCACAAAATGAAAACGTAGATTTTACTATTCAATATAATTAACTTTACCATTTGACCATGCACAAAACAGAGCCTTGTATAGCCCCCCCCCCCCCCCACGCCGGCCCACCACCACACACAAAATACTATTTTATCTTTTGCTTGTCTATAAACTTCTTTAAACTTTGTACTGAAGGGTACTGTTTATAGCCTAACGGGTCCACAATTTAGACTCAAATAGACCGTAGATCTACTATTGTTCCTTAACGGGTTCAGTATTGTTTCATAAGGGATTGTACTGTTTCTTAATGGGTTTCTACTATTTCAAACGGGAACGCACTGTTTTTTAACAGTTTAATTATTGTTCTAAAACGGGTACACACGGTTCCTTAACGAGTGTCCGTTGCTGTTTCATCGGATCTTTTTTTCCCTCCTCTTCTCCTCTGCCCTGCGTCCCTCTCTCCCTCGCTCCCCCCACCCCCCGGTGGGCTTTTGTTAACCCCCCCAAAATTGCTGAAGCTTGGATGGATGACCGTGATTCGTGAGAATGCAAGTGACGTGTAAAGCATCAGGAAGCATGCAGCAGTATGTCTGGTTGTTCAGTCACTGCCGCGCGCTGACCGATCTGCCCGGGCAGCCGCTGGTCGTCCAATGGTCCCAATCAGAGCCGCAGCTCCAAACAAAACAAAACGAGCGAGGACACACTGAGAGGGAGAAATCTTTGCATTCATGGCCACCATGTTCCAGTGCTAATTCTATAACCTATTTATCTAGGTTTTCACAGAAAAGCTTCAGCGCCTTCCAAAGTCAAAGATGTTAGACCTATTTCAGAAGGCTTACATTCGTGTTGTTAGGAGTGAGCACCTAAAAAACCCGAGACAATTTTCCCAAAAAAATCTGAGACAATTCTGAAACTACGAGAGAAAGAGAAACTCACGGTGATTTTGCTGCTGTCGATGTGGCAGGATGAAATGAAAGAAACAAGAGAAGGGAAACTGGGAGAAGAGGCACACCAGCAGAGGTGTGGCTTACATGGCACATGGCAGCAGCCTATGCTGAAAATTATTTTGTCACACCCTAAAATTTCAATTTTGGGATGTGAACTAAAAACACTAAATAAACTAAAGGATTTATTAATTTCTTTAAAATTAGCCAAGACTTTATTCTTTTGTTATCATTATGAAATGATAAAAAGTGTGGCTTTAAAACTTTTACGAAGATAATAAAGATGGGTTTGTGCTTGGTGCCTTATTTTGTTTTGCTGGTGTTTGAAAAAGAATTTCTAAAACCCGAGCAAGACACGGCTAGGTTCTTTTCGTGTTTGAAAATAAAGTTTTAAAAACCCAAGTTTGCCTCAAGAAGGTTTTAGAAAACATTTTTAGAAAAACTCTTTCTCTTGCATAGATAGAGAGAGAGAGCCTTTCCTTTCCCTCTATAGTGTTGACCATCGCTCTAGTAAGACACCATCCTCTACCTAGCTCTAGCAGGCCTAGTTCAGTCTCTAGACATCCCTGGCTTACCCTAGCCTATCCTGGCCCAACCTGGCTTGCTCTGGCCTATCCTAGCCTTAACTGGCCAGCCCTAGCCGGCCATGGCCACCCCGGCCAGGCTAGCAGTAGCCGCAGCCGGCCACCAGTGAACAAACTTGGCCATCAGCCGCATAGTAAGGCCAGCAGTAGTCTGGTCTAGCAACCCTTTGCTATCCTCAAGGCATCCTAGCTTGCTTTGGCTAGCTCCTACCTAGCTTGGGTCTCTCCTAGTCTCACCTAGCCTCATCTGGCCAACCACAGCCAGCTACAGCCACATGTGGCCACTCTCAGCCGGCCACGGTCAACTTCGGCTGGCCATAGCCAGCACTAGCTTGGCCACAGCGGCCACAAGAAGTCATAGCCTCCCCCGGCCACCTTGGGCCCTCTCTGGCCATCCCTGGCCAAGCCCGGCCAATTCCAGCCGGCCATGGCCAAATTTGGCTGGCCATAGCCAGCCAACCCGGGCACCAGCGGCTATAGGTAGCCGCAGCCAGCCCAACGGGCCAAGCCCAGCGGCTTTAGCCCAACTGGTTCCCCGCCGGCTATAAAGAGGGCCAGCCGCGGCCACTTAGCCAACCCTAGCCGCACACAGCCAACCCTAGCCGGCCACAGCCAGCCGTCGCCGGCCACAGCCAGCCGCCGTCGGCCCCAGCCAGCCTCCGCCGGCCACAGTCGGCCGCTGCCGGCCGGCCAAGTCCCGGCCGAGAGCCGTGGTCCTCCATCTCCCGCGCACCGCTTCTGGCCGCCACCGGCCGTATCTGGCCGTCGCTGCCGGCCGTAGCGGGCCACAGTCGGCCGCAGCCGCCCGTAACAGGTCGCCGCAGGCCGTAGCAGGCCGTAGCCGGACGCCACCAGCCGTCCAGCAGGCCAGGGCCGAGGCCCCTTGCCTCCGGCGCTGGTGCAGTGGCACCATGGCTGCTATGGCCACGATCTTCAACAGCCAGAGGTGGAAGATGATGGTAATTACGAATCTGCCACCCAGCAGTTATTTACAAATTTGCCATCGATCGTATTATCTCCGCCGTTTTCACGTTTTAACTCCGATTTGGTCCGTTCAAATTTTGTTAGATTCATAATTTCATAATCTACGTAGTCATGCTATTTTGAAGTATCTTGGAAACTTTATATTTTTAGTCTATATTTAAAATATTTATCTATAGGAAATCTTTGAAAATTCATATCTTCGCCGTTATAACTCCGATTTTGGTGAACTTGACGTCTGTGTGATCGTAGAAGCGAGTAGAATAGTTTAATAACCTTTTTATTCTATTTTGATAACATTGATGTACTGTTCCTCTAATAGCTCGTTGTTTGCTTCGTGTATGTATGCTCGATTGGATTGTCTGGTGTTGATTGTTAGTGTTGAGTTCAGACGGTGAGGTTTTTGCTGAGCAAAGCTACTTTGAGGATCAGCAGGATCAGTAGGACTTTATGAATTAAGGCAAGTATAGCATGGACCATCCTTGTTACCTATTCACTATAAATAACAATTCATATACATGTGTCTGTTTGATGACCTAGAAACTATAACTAGCTTTGATATCCTGATTCCTTGAACCTTTTGGGTGCATTGAGTAGCAAGATGCTAGTGCTTAATGATATCATGATCTTGTGGCTTGATGAGTATTTATGACATGAACAGTAATAGTGACTTTTAACCACCTGAGGATTAATCAGTAACGTACCTTCCAGGATTTACAGTACAACTGTGAGGGCTATATGGCTCTGGTTTTAGCTCAGTATGAGGACCTTTTCTAGCATGTTAGCGGTTCCCTTTATGGCGCAAGGGGGGTGTGTTTCGGGTTGGGTGTAGTTGGACCTCTGTCTGTATGAGTATAGGCTGCGGTCGTGTGCCATCAGAAGGGGGGATACTACATCCATAGGGCACAGAAACCTCAGTGGCCCTAACTTGTTAGACGAACCTTTGAAAGGCTTCATAGTGAACCCTGCCGGTCCCCCTTGGTAGTGGGCTAAGAGGCTGATCTCCTCGGGCGAAAGGGCAATTCACGGCTCACAGTGAAAGTGTACACCTCTGCGCAGAGTTTAATAAACTGGTATACTAGCCTTGCTTAAGGACACGAGCGGCCTTGAAAACTCCTTACACTAATGATGATCTCTCTTGTCATGTTAAATTGTTCATATATTTGCTGTTATATTTTCTATTCATTTATGTTACATTGATCATGATGGTTTTAGGAAACACTTGCTACCTTGATGCTGCTTAACTGATCAACTTGATTAACATATAAAAGCTAAATATAGTCAAACCGTGTCAGCTTATTTGAGCCTCATTAACCCATGTTATGTTTGTTGAGTACGGTTGTGTACTTACGCTTGCTTTACTTTTAATTTTGGAAAATCCCGGATGGGTAACAGATGAAGGTTGAAGTGAGAGCTATCGGGATGAGTACTAGGCTTGGTGTTCACTAGTCGACGTGTCTCTGTAGGGAGCTTCCGCAATAAAGATGTATTAGTTATTTATTGTTTATGCGCAATACTCTATAAGGAATATTGTTTCATTATGTAATAAACAGGGCAATGATACTCTTATAATTTGTCCTCTTATATGCGCGACTGTTCCTGGGGCGCATATAAGACTATTTATACATTCTGTTTTTATCCTTAAAAATGGAGTGTGACATATTTAAAAAAAATCAGATGGTGGCCTGTTGTCGGAAAACCGTCAGATGCCCAGATGGAAGAAACCCCCTGCTGAATGTTTCAAACTAAATTATGATGGTGCTTTTCACAAAGATAGGAAGTATAGTGGCTGGGGCTATGTGATAGATCAAGGTCGTGTGATTAAAGCGGGCGCAGGAGGTGAAAGATTCCTGTTAGACGCTTTTCATGCAGAAATTCTGGGCCGTGCGGCTGGCTTGCAGGAAGCGGCTCGAATGGGAATTGAAAATGTGTATGCTGAGACAGATGCCTCGCTTGTCAAAGATGCACTGGAATCAGATGACTACTGTCTGTCAGCCGTCGACGGCATTGTAACAGAGATGAAGCTCCTGCTAGCTACTGATTTTCGTTTTAGTAGAATCGAGTTTGTAATGGGGTGGCTCATGCTTTGGCTGCTCTTGGGTGTAAATTTCCCAGTGGACAGCATGCCACTTAGGTGAGTGTCCCTCATGAAATTGAGGCTATGGTGATCAGCGATTTATCTGACACTAATGACTAATAAAGATCACCTTGCATAAAAAAAAAAACCTGCAGCTCCATGCTCAGACTGGAGTTGGGCTCATGGCCCTTCAGCAGTGTAAATGGCATTCTCTTCTACACCAGTAAAGTGTTTCGGTCGGTAATGATATGGACTATGACAACTTACTGCCTTAACTCACGTACACTAGTTCTGTTATCACAAACTGGGGCTTATCAAGGCACTACACTGACATTGATGATATGAATCAGGTTTCTCGTCAGGAAACACAGGAACAGTCGCCATGGCCGTAGTGCAGGTCTCTTCATCAAGCCCCTATCCGTTCGGTGCTCCTTACTGAGTTCAGCGCTGGTTAGAGTTTTGATTTTTCAGGTTCCAATGGTGGGATTAAGGGTGCTTCTAATGGACAAGGCTGGAAGGAGGCCACTTCGATCTGATGGTAACAACAAAGTTATCCTTGAAACTTGATAGTAACAACGAATGATAATATGAAAAAGTTAATTATGATCCGGAACGTTTTTGAATTCCAGACCTCTGCAGCTGGGACATACCTGGGACCTGGCCGAATGCCTACTACTTGGTTTCTCTGTCTAAGGTTTGAATTTTTATGATATTGACTGACTGATTGCGTCACAATAAGAAACAATGACAACTACAAGTTGCCATTCTCGGGCACGCTAAATCAGTGATATATCTTCTTGGAAAATAGGAAAATCATTGCGAAAGGGACGTGAACGTAAGCAGAGCGAGGTGTATTTTGGAAGCGTTCAGAGGTAGTATAACCGTATGCAAAAAAGAGAAGTCACCGACACGGACACTGGTTTGGATTCAGGTCTGTTTGGAAACGTTTCCTACCCGGTTCCGAAAATTCGAAGTCGGATTCATCATCAAATCAAAAATGCTGGATTCGCATTCAAGCATCCTGAGATCGGAGATTCCAGCCGCCGAGTATTATAAATCAAACCGGGGTCCCCACCTCTCCAGACAGCCGTCTCCTTCTCAACTCCTGCCCTGCGGCACGACCACGCGCACAAGCACGAGCGAGCTCCGATCCCTCCAGGCCTCCACCATCACCATGTCGGCGGCGGAGGCTCTAGGGCTCCCGCCGGGGGTTCGCTTCGATCCCACGGGCGACGAGCTCGTCGAGTTCTACCTCCTGCCGCGCGCCTTGGGCCGCCCGCCCGCGGTGCCGGGGATCATCATCGAGGATGACGCCGCCGCCGCCAGCACCAGCGCGGAGCACCCCTGGACGCTGCTGACGCGCCACCGCCGCACCGACGACAACGAGGTCTACTTCTTCGAGAGGGTCGCAGGCAGCACCGACGACGCCAAAGCCAAAGGTAGCGCTCGTCAGGACAGGAGCTGCGGCGGCGGCCGCTGGACGTGGGTGGGGCAGAAGCTCACGCCGGACGAGGCGCTCCCCCTCCGCGGCGACGGCGAGCACGTCTCGTGGGGCAAGTACTCGCTCAACCTGCACAAGGGCCGCAGCAAGGGCGGAAGCACGGGGTGGGTCATGCACGAGTACACCGTCGCCGCCTCGACGCAGTGCGCGTTGCTCCCCATCAAGCTCTGCCACGTCTCCTTCACCCGCCACGGCCAGAAGCGCCAGCGCATACCCTACCACGACGCCGAGGGTGAGCGCCAAGAGCTGGAACCTCAAGCCGCCACCGCGCCTCAGCAAAAGCGCGCCGCCACCGGGCCTTCCATGGTAATAACGGCGACGGCGATTCCAACTCAAGAACTCAGCGAGGTTCCCGCACAGAATCAAGAACAGCAGTTCCCGAACTACGATTCATCATCCATTGGGCATTTCTGGAGCTCAGATCCTTCGTACCCTGATGCCCAATCAAACCACCAAAAACAAGTTGCGCTGGATCAACAACTCACCAAGAATCCGAATTGCTCCACTTTCGAGTCACAAGCTTATCATCAAGAGCAGTTCATGTTCATGAACCCCGCGGGATCATCATCTGAAGCCCATTGTAGGGCGCTGTTGGCATCAGACCTCGGAGCAATCCTAGAAGAACCTCAGGCGTGGCATCCTCTGACTGAAGAACAACAATTCGTGGCTCAGCTTCTTGGCGGCATCGGCTTCCCACTCTGCCCTCCCACGACGCCGGCCGCCTACCATGAGCAGCAGCACATCCAGAGCTTCGAACCGGCAGATGTTCAGCTGTCGACAGCTCAAGAATCCTGCACGACGGAGCAATCGCATGGAAACATGGACCGATGCGACGATTTCTTCGAGGGGTGGGGCGATCTCAACAGCTTCTGCGACACGTCAGGCATCAAAGATGACACGCTTGCCGCCGGTGGCTGCCGAGGTGGAATTTCCTTGGACCGGCATTATTCTATCAGCAACCTTGGCTCTCCGAAGATTTTTGCAGCGCCGGGGAATGAAAATTGACACCACATGTTGTATGTGTGGTGGATGGTCGATTTGCCAAACTACGTATGTTATGCTCCTTTACACCTGGTGGAGTGAAACAATGAATGCCATGGAGAGAAGAAGGACGAAGAAGATCGGGATTGGCAATAGCTTACATTGCTGCTGCTCATGCTGCCAAAGCTGATGCCCAAACTGATGAACTGAAGAAATCATTGCTATTGCCGGATTTCTGTCAGAAGGAAAGCTGGAAGAAACAGGAGCAGGGGGTCCTGAAGATCAACACCGATCGAGCCTGTTTTTTTCAGTCAAGTGATGGTGGTTGGGGATAGGCTATCAGAGACAGTAACGAGAGGGTGTAGAAGCAGACAGGTAGCAGCAGGGAAGATTTTTTTACAGAGTGCTCTCCATGCGACCATGCTCAATTACTGGGCTGCCTTGAGAGCCCGAAAATGGCGGTTCAGATGGGCATGATGCAGGTTATACTTTAAACAGATGCTGCAACTATAAAATCTGCTCTCGAAGGTGATGAATACCGACTCTCGTCACTGGGTGGTGTCATTGCAGGGATCAAACACTTGATAGACGAGGAGTTCTCTACGTGTAGGATCAATGTGTGTCCTCGGGTCTGTTATAATCTAGCTCATAAGCGCCTCCCTAGGCTGTAAAATGCCCTCTGGTGTTCGAACCGGGATTGTGTACCTCATCATCTTGACTGTTTAGTGTCCAGCGATTCATCTTTGACAGAGGAGTAATGAAAAGGCCTCGTTTCAAAAAAAAAGTTAAGAGTGCTATATTACAAACATAGGAAGTATTAGTATAGACATGCTTAAAAAGACCAACTTCGTCTGGAAACACTTTGCCCCTCCCAGGGTCAAAGTCTTCGGCTGGCTGCTCACTAGGGATCGGATCAACTCCCGACGCAACCTTGCCCACAAGAACATCATTGACGACGCAACCTGTGCAATATGTGGATTGGCTAAAGAGTCCGGAGATCACATTTTCTCCCTCTGCCCCTTCGCTCATGCCTTCTAGATCGCCGTGGGTTGGGACCCCTCAAACATCGCCAAGGTAACTGCCATCTGGGAATCAAGGCCCCCTCCCCATGTCTCGAAGAAGAACCTACACCCCCTCATCCTCTTGCTGTGCTGGGAACTATGGAAGCACCGGAACGCAGTCGTCTTAAGAGGGCTACCCCCTAGCATTGCTCGCCTCACCTCTGCCTGCCGCGACTCGGTACAAGATTGGATTTGCCGCATTCCTAGGAAAGATGTGTCTCGGGCACAAAATTGGAGTCTATCTATCCCTAG
>CM041632.1:50624135-50634369 GCA_023333625.1 Bothriochloa decipiens
GGAGATGGATTAAATTTGATGAATTATATTATATAATATTGGTCACTATTTGCATAGAAACTACAGCCACATATTAGGTCGATTTGATTATATCCTTTGCATCCCACCAAATACTACATAGCGAAAGCAAAGCATAGGGTGGGAGATGTGGCCAGTACAAACCGTACTGAAAATTATTTGGCAGGTGAGCCCGACTACGACTATGACGATGAGGAGGAGTAGACGTCTCGTTCCAACGCTCAGGCTTCTTTTTGGAGATTTTATTGTACTTCCGCCTTCCGCAGCTGCCCCAGAAGCTGCTGCTACTCTGATGATCCCGCCAGTGTGGTGATGAACTATTTATGTAATCCCTTCTAATTGTATTCTTTTGTTTGATGTATGGATCCTGTATCGACTATTGCGAGATAATAAGATGGTTTGATGCTTCGAACTATTATATTATCCGCCATTCTGTGTATTTTCCCTTCGTGGAAAATTAAGGATGTTTCAGTTGGTACCGAGCCATGCTTGACCCTAGGACAAGACCCATAGGATTGGACGATAGAATTAGGAAAAATCTTGAAATCTCTCGGTTATACACCGACCATTGCATACGCTTTTATGCATGGCTTACCTCTCTCTGCAACTTTTCTAATTTCTTTCTCATGTCACCTGCAGATGGACCCCAACTTGCCGCTTGGTCCGTTACCACCAATGGATATCGTTGAGTTCAGACTCGATGGAACAGAGCATGGAGGCTATGCTCACATGCTTCGCGAGGTTCTCACCGAGCTGGTGTTCCCGTGGAGAACGTCGAGTATTTTGCCGTGGCAAGCCCACCCTTGGAGGAGGCATCGAGGACTACAAGGCAGCCCACATCAACATGCCTGCGAGCATAAATCTGCCCGAAGTTACTGCCTTCACTGACTTCGCCTTCGACAATGACACCGGCATGTGTGTTCAGACCGTTTCACGCCAGGCACTCCGTACTGTGCTGCGCAACGGAGCTGACTATCTGAAGGAAAGTCGCTTTCGTCTGCTTCCTCGTGCCCTCGATGATCAGCAGGGTACATGGGGAGAGGTCATCTACATCGAGCAGAATACCAGAGTCGACCGCAACCCCTGCCACCGCGCCTCTATGATGTACATGCAGTGCCAGGAAATGTACATTGCTGAGTTGGAGCGGAAGAGCCGCCATGATCGTCGCTACCTGATGGAAGTTGACGAGAGGATCCGCAAGTCAGAGGATAAGGAAGCGACATGGAAGCAAAAGATTGCGGACCTAGAGCGTGAGATATCATGCAAAGAGCACACTCACCAGGATCAGATCACTAGTCTGATGAGCGAGTTGGATAAGCTTCAAATACACAACAGTCGTCTCAACAAGAATATCTGGGAGCTTGAGGCCACTATGGCTGAGAAGAACGAAGACATTGCAAAGAGATTCCAGGAAAAGAGTCAAGATGCTGCCTACAGGGACAAGCTCCGTGAGCAGTGCAAGGCTCAACATGAGAAGCTGCTACAGAAATACACCCTTGCTAGCTACAACCAGGGACACTTGATCAACTATGTCCATAAGACGGCATACCTCATGGATAAGCTCAAACGCACTATGGAAGCTTGGAAGAGGTCAGATCGTAAGAGGGTCAGAGAGTACGAGGAGTTGCAGGATGAGCTTCCCTTACGTGCCCGTAAGAGGGTCAGGGTTGAGACATTTGAGCTAGGGCAATCTCGCCTCAACTTGAGTGGATGCCCCACCACCGGACTTAGTGGACAGGCAGTGTCCACCCCTCAGCTCGAGGAGGCCCGTCGCTACGTCTCTCGCCTTCAGATGACTGACGAGCAGATCCAGGCTTCTGGCATCGGTATACCTCCTACGGCTTATAGTTTGGACCAGCCTCTAGAGATGGTCTAGAGTAATATCAGGTCAGGAGGTGATGAGCCCTGTATGGCCAAGTGACCAGACTCACCATGATGTTGAGTAGTTGTCCACCCTTTTTGCTAGACTACCTGCGTGTAGTACGTTTCTCGCGAGTCTCCAAGCATAGCCGCTAAAGACATCGCCATGTAACCCCCTGATGTAATGAATGATTTGGTTTTTATCGCATCTTATTGGATCTTCATGCTTTTTCGTCTGAGTGTTAGATAAATTAGCAATGTTTTAAAATTATTTCAAATAAGTATGTCTTTAATATCAAAGTTATAATAAGCCCGTATGCCCTAATCTGAGGTTTATGTTGGGCAGGATGTCCACTCGTCGTGCCAGTCGCCTGAGAAACCGCTCTCCTTCACCCGTGCCCGCCAGGGGCCGCGGACGCAGAAGTGGTCGTGCACGCGTTGGTCGCATACCCCTCGATCTTGAGGAGCCACCCCGCGCCGCCACCCCACGACCTGCACACCCATCGCCACCACCGGTAGTTGAGCCGGAACCAGCTGCCGAAGGCGTGGCTGGAAGACAGCCACAACCTGCTGCTGAGCCCGAGCCTGCCACAGGAGGAGATGCAGCTCCACCACCACCTCCCGTGCCACTCTTGGCGGATGTGATGGCCCAGCAGACCGAGCTTCTTCGAGTCTTAGCTGAGAGCGTGCTGCACCCCCAGCACCGGGAGCCCCGCGATGATTTCTACAAGAAGCTGGAGTTCTTTCTCAAGCTGAGGCCCCCGACGTTCGACGGCACCAGCATCGATCCCATCGCTGCTGATGATTGGCTTAAGGAGATTGAGAAGAAGCTGGACTTGACCACCTGCACTGACGAGGAGTGCGTTGGCTTGGCAGCTCACCAGCTTGTGGGTGCTGGGCGATCTTGGTGGGACAGCCTCTACGAAACCCACCGAGACCCCGCTAACATCTCCTAGGATGAGTTTGTGGACGAGTTCCGCGCATTCTTCATCCGTGAAGGTGCGCTGGAGAAGAAGGAGAACGAGTTCCGCAACATCTCCATGGGAGCTGACAAGGTGCATGAGTACACCACCCGCTTCACTAACCTGCTGCGCTATGCACCCGTCTCAGTGGTGAACTCTGAGAAGGAGAAGATGTACTACTATCACAAGGGCTTGTCTAGTCGTATCAGGCTCTCTCTCTCAGGCACCAAGAGCCACACCCTTCGTGACCTGATTGACAGGTGCATGGAGATTGAGAAGGACCGCGACGAGGTTTTCGCGGAAAGAGAAGCGCTTAGCAAAAACAAGAAGCGCCGTACTGAGGGCACCTCCCGCGCACCTGCCCCACGGAGGTCGCGTGGTGAGACCTCTCAGCCTCCCCGCTCTCGCTTCGCCCAGGGAGCGACTCACGGTTCGAGCCAAGGCGGTGGTACCCACACCAGCAACTACCCCAGCCCTGCGCAGGACCGCCAAGCATACGCTCGTGCCGCACCTGGAGGTAGCACGTGGAGGTCCGCCGCGCCAACCCCCACAGGCGGCATGACCTACACTTGCTTCGCTTGTGGCCAGCCAGGTCACAAGGCAGCCGAGTGCCCAAACAAGGCTGCACCAGCTACACCAGCGCCCGCCAGGCAGAACCAAGGCACCCCGCACAAGCAGATGCCATCCGGAGCGCCCCGTGGCCGCCTCACCCACATCTCAGCAGAGGCCGCCCAGAGTGCCCCCGACGTGGTGTACGGTATGTTTTTAGTGCATGGAGTTAAGGCATCCGTGCTGTTTGATTCAGGTGCTACATGTTCATATATATCCTCCAAGTTTGCACGAGAGCACCATATATCTGTCACTCCACGAAAAGAAACTCTATACACCAGTTTACCCTTGGGCAACATTTGTTGTACCAAAATGTGTAAGGGAGTAAGTATCACCATCGAGGATCTTACCTTTCTTGCTGATCTTACCTTGCTACCCTTCGAAGGCCTAGACGTCATTCTAGGGATGGATTGGTTAACCTGGAACAAAGGAGTGATATCTTGCTCACCCAGATTTGTGGATATAACCCATCCAAGTGGCCGTCAGATCAGATGTGAGCCAAACAAAGGGACAGATATATCCATGTTGTGTGCCTTGGAAGAGAAGTCACTTGGGGAAGTGCCTGTAGTTTGTGAGTACCCAGACGTCTTCCCGGAAGAGCTACCAGGAATGCCACCGGACAGAGATGTTGAGTTCGTGATCAACCTGATGCCTGGTACGAGTCCGATTTCCAAGCGACCCTACCGTATGGCAGTTGATGAGCTTAAGGAGCTTAAGAAACAGCTCGAGGAACTATCCAAGAAAGGGTTCATTAGGCCTAGTGCCTCGCCCTGGGGATCTCCTGTGCTGTTTGTTAAGAAGAAGGATGGAACGCAGAGGATGTGCGTTGATTACCGAAACCTGAATGCCGTAACTATAAAGAACAAGTATCCTTTGCCAAGGATAGATGACCTGCTTGATCAGCTTCGCAATGCCAAGTACTTCTCCAAGATTGACCTCAGATCAGGCTACCATCAGATGAAGATCAGAGAGGAAGACATTCCTAAGACAGCATTTGTCACCAGATATGGGCAGTATGAGTACACCATCGTGTCCTTCGGTCTTACGAATGCGTCGGCTTATTTTATGAACATGATGAATAAAGTGTTCATGCAGGAGCTGGATAAGTTCGTGGTGGTCTTCATTGATGACATTCTTGTCTATTCTGCCACCGCCGAAGCGCATGAGCAACATCTGAAGATGGTGCTAGAGAAACTGAGAAAACATCAGCTCTATGCCAAGTTCAACAAGTGTGAGTTCTGGCTTGAGGAGGTCGCTTTCCTAGGACATGTGCTCAATGCTGATGGAGTGGCTGTCGATCCGTCCAAGATTGAGACAGTGAAGGAATGGGAGCAGCACAGAATGTGACTGATGTGAGAAGTTTCTTGGGATTGGCTGGTTACTATCGCCGATTCATCGAGAACTTTTCCAAGATAGCTCGCCCCATGACCAACCTCCTGAAGAAGACCAAAGAGTTTGAATGGACGCCCCAATGCGAACAAAGTTTCCAGACCCTGAAGGAGAAGCTCACCACAACGCCTGTTCTAGCCTTGCCCGATATCCACCAGGATTTTGTGGTCTATTGCGATGCATCTCGCTTCGGGCTTGGTTGTGTTCTAATGCAGAATGGGAAAGTCATTGCCTATGCTTCTCGCCAGCTTAAGGAGCATGAGCAGCGTTACCCCACCCATGATCTCGAGCTTGCAGCCGTGGTCCATGCCTTGAAGATTTGGAGGCACTACCTGATAGGGAACAAGTGCGAGATCTACACCGATCACAAGAGCTTGAAATACTTTTTCACCCAGGAAAATCTGAACATGCGATAGCGTCGTTGGCTTGAGCTGCTTAACGACTACGATGTGGAGATTCTCTATCACCCTGGGAAGGCCAATGTGGTCGTTGATGCTCTTAGCCGCAAAAGTCATTGTCATGCCTTGTTCACCACCGCCTTGCCCAAAGAGTTGCAAGAGGGCATTGATGAGTTACAGATGGAGGTGATACCTCGTGGCCTGTTGAATGAGCTTCGCGTACACTACACCCTCGTGGATAGGATCCATGAAGCCCAACGCCACTGCCCAGAAATTTGGGAGATACATGAGCTCCTGACACAAGGCAAGTGCCCCGAGTTCAGTGAGGATGAGCTAGGCACTTATTGGTACAAGGACAGAATTTGTGTGCCTGCTGACCCAGCTATCCGCAACAAAATCCTATCAGAAGGTCATCATTCTAAGTATTGTATCCACCCAGGCAGTACTAAAATGTACGCTGATCTGAAGAAGAAATTCTGGTGGAAAAACATGAAATCAGACATAGCAGAGCATGTTGCTAGATGTGACATTTGCAAACGCGTCAAGGCTGAGCATAAGAGACCTGCAGGGCTGTTAAAGCCACTGGATATACCTGAATGGAAGTGGGATAGCATTTCTATGGACTTCATTGTGGGTTTGCCTCGAACCCCGAAAGGCCATGATGCCATATGGGTAATAGTCGATCGCTTGACTAAGGTAGCTCACTTCCTATCCATCAGGACTGATGCCCGAGTCGGCCAGCTAGCAGATTTGTATGTTGGGAACATTCTCAAGCTGCATGGAGCCCCTAAGAGCATAATATCTGATCGTGGACCGCAGTATACGTCCAAGTTCTGGAAAGCCCTGAACAAGTCAATCGGCAGCAAGTTATATTACAGTACCGCATACCACCCTCAGACAGATGGGCAGACAGAAAGAGTGAACCAGATACTTGAGGATATGCTTCGAGCTTGTGTTCTAAAATATGGGACTGATTGGGAGAAGAGCTTGCCCTTTGCAGAGTTCTCCTACAACAACAGTTACCAGGCTAGCCTCAAGATGTCACCTTTCGAAGCTATGTACGGAAGACCATGCAGAACACCCTTGATGTGGTCTGAAACGGGTGAAAGATCGTTCTTCGGCCTGGCCACCATTAAGGAGGCCGAGGAAGGAGTTGCCCAGGTACGAGAAAATATGAAGATTGCCCAGAGCCGTCAGAAGAGTTACGCCGACAAGAGGCGCAGAGACCTCGAGTTTGAGGTAGGAGACTATGTCTATCTCAAGGTCTCCCCGCTTCGAGGGACCGTCAGGTTCCATGCAAAGGGAAAGCTAGCACCGAGGTATGTGGGACCGTACAAAATCAGTGAAAGGATTGGCAAGCTTGCCTACAGAATAGAGTTGCCCCCACAACTGGCAGAAGTACACCCAGTGTTCCATGTGTCGCAACTGCGCAAGTGTTTGCAGCCGCCAGAGCATCCGATACCCACAGAGGCACTCGATATTCAGGACACCTTGGAGTACAGAGAGCACCCCATCCGCATTATGGATAGAACCACCAAGGAAACGAGGAACTCTAGCACGCCATATCTGAAGATTCAGTGGAGTAATCACACAGAACGGGAAGCAACTTGGGAGAAAGAGTCAGAAATGAGGAAGCTCTACCCCTACCTTTTTGAAGAGTAAGTTACACTCTCGAATCTCGAGGACGAGATTCTCCTAAGGGGGTAGGACTGTAACAACCCTAGAAATCCGGTCACCGAAAATACGGGCTTTCAAAATTCTCTCTAAAGTTTACCAGAGTATGGTGGATGTCATGTAGGAAACCCGCCAATAGATGCACAAATAGCACTCAACGTTAGCCCAAGCATTACATTTAATAACCAGAGTTTGTTTCGCCTCTTATTCGATTTTATGTGATGTTAATAAAAATCGAATAACCTTTTAATACATGTATATATATAAGTGCCTGCTACCGACCCCTGCTCTGGCCCAGCCAGCGGCCCAGCCCCGTCACGCGCTCGACCGCCGGCGCACACGCACTCGCTCGCGCGCGCACGTGCATGCACGCCGGCCTGCCTGCCCGAGCTCGAGGCCCAGATCGGCCTGCTGCACTGCCGCCTGCCCGCTCGCTCGCGCGCTCGCCCGACCTGCCTGCCCGAGCTCGAGGCCCAGCTCGGCCTGCGCCCGCGCGCTGCCGCGTTTCGCCCGCGCACGCTCGACCGTCCGCCAACCGCCGGCCCAACAAGGCGGCCCACCAAGGGCCTGCTGCCGGATGCGCCCGCGCCCCTCCCCTTTCTCTCGCTGATGCGTGGGACCGTGCTGTCAGCTTCCACCTTTTACCATTTCTGTTCGCCGCGCGTCGCGTCCGTCGCACCATTTTTGTGCACCGCGCGCCTCCACCGTCCGCCCGAGTACGGCCGCGTCCCGCGCCGTCCATCTAACCGCCTGCTTGCACCGCGCTTCACCGAACCCTATCCCTAATCGTGGCACCTCAGCCGTGAGCCACCGGGACAGCCCCGCGCAGGTAAGCTGCCATACCCATCCTTGGCCGTTACCAGTACACCGTCGACGTTCTTGCTCCCCTTACCCCTGTTTCTTTCCTTACCGTGACCGATAGCTTCGCCGTAGTCTAGAGCACGTTTTTGGCAACCTCTAGGAGCCGGCACGGGCCACAGTTGGAGCCACGCACTTTTGCAGCTTCGGCCTCCCCGGACTCTGGCCGCCGGAGCGTCCGCCATGGCCGCCGAGCCGCGCACGCCCCGCCGTGCCTCGACTAGCCCCGGTAGCTAGCTCATGGAGATCCCAGCTTCTCCAATCGAAGGGCAAGAAGGAAGATGGAGACCAACGACCGGCTTCGCCGGCGAATTTAGCCTCGCCGCAGCCGCGCCTCGCTGACCGCCACCGGCCTGAGGTCGATTTCCCCAAGTTCGAGCACCCAACCGACCAGCCACGTAGCTCAGCTAATGACCCGACATTCGTCGAGGGTCCACCCGACGAAGTCGAGGGTCCACCCGACGAAGTCGAGGGTTCACCCGACGAGTCGAGGGTCCGCCCGATGAGTCGAGGGTCCACCCGACGAAGTCGAGGGTTCACCCGACGAGTCGAGGGTCCGTCCGACATTCGTCGAGGGTCCACCTGACAAGTCGAGGGTCCGCCCAACGAGTCGAGGGCCCGGCTCCAATCGAGGACCTGGCTCTGATCGAGGACCTGGCCCGAGTCGAGGTTCCGGCTCGAGGCCAGATGTTCAAGTCTCGAGGGGCTCACTGTTCTCGAGGGCTCCCATTCGTGCGAACAAAGTTCCGTCTTCGAGGTCATGCCCGTTCGCCGAGCGAAGTTTCATTCTCGAGGCCAGTCCGTTCGCCAGGCGAAGTTTCGTTCTCGAGGCCAGTCCGTTCGCCCGAGCGAGCTCCGTCCTCGAGGGGTCGACCGGACCGCCCCCCCCGAGTGCACAGTGGCCGACCCAACCTGGCCCAGAACCAGCCCCGTCCAGACATCCGAGGCCCGGTCGAGACCGTCAACGTTGACCGTTGACCTGGCCCCACCTGTCAGTGACCAGACCCGTGGTCCCCACCTGTCAGCCACTAACTGGACCGTCGACGCTGACGTCAGCATGACGTCAGCACGTCCCCAGCTACACTGTTCCTGCGCGCCACGTGGCCCAATCAGGAGTTGCCACGTGTCAGCTCCAGGTTAATCTGTCCTTTTTCTTTTTCCGAAAATAGAATAAACTTTGGAAATTCATAACTTCTTCATACGAACTCCGAAAAATATGAACCAAATGTCCAAATTTTCATAAAAATAAGCTCTACGTCATAGGCTTGTGTATGAGTGCATTTGGAGTTATTGAATTTTATTGCTTCTTTGTGTTGACTCTATAGGAGCCGCTAACGCGGCTATTATGTCTTGTTTCAGAGGAGGATCAGCTTGAGGAGGACGACTACGAGTACGAGGAGGAGCTCAGTGACGACTTCGCAGGTGCCACACCCCACCCCAACCTCGTAGATCCCATTACGCATGGCATAATATCTAGTTGCTAGTGCTTTAATTATGAATATCACCTGATGATAGGTTGCATGGTAGAACTGCCTGATGAGCCTTTACCTTGTCGCAACCTTACTCCTGCACACCTGCTGATAGGCTAGACGCTTGCTTATTTCTCTTATAATGCTTTACTTCTACTACGCTTATATCTGTGTGATGATGATGCGTGGTGGAGAGTATGGTCATATGGTTAAGGCACGTGGTGCCACTTTACTCGGGGAGAGTGCTGCGTGCGTCTTGGGTGTGTGGTGAGGGTTGAGTCGATCGGACAGGATTCTACGACGAGCCATGTGGGCGAGTCTTGCCGGGGAATGTGTTCTGGGCATTCCCATGTGAGGTGCTTGTGGCGGGCACATTGTGATGCATAAGGAGATCCCGGGGGTGAGAACCTTCGTGGAGCGAAGCCCCGGGAAGGAGGTGCTGTTGTAGCATGGACTGTTGTAGTCCCAAAAGAGAAGATAATCCTGTCTGATCTCCCCTAGGACCTGATATCTCTTGAGGACCGGAACCTTAGGACTTACGTGCTCACCACTCGCTCTTGTATGGGCGGGAGACGGATGTCTGACTAGCTAGGACGGTGCCACTACTACTAGGTTGTTAGCAGAAAGTGTCGGGAGGTACGGGCGTGGAGACCCACACCCTCCTTAGACAGCATAGTGACCACGGGGGCCCGGTATTATGTCTCACAGTCTCAGTGTGCCGGTGGTACCTATCCGGGATGTCCTAGTACTGAGTGGTAGGGTGGCATCGCACCGGTTAGAAAGCAGCCGGAATCAGCTTAGGCGGGGCACCGCCGATGATAGTGATCTTGTGGTTACGGGAGTACACGCTCTGCAGAGTTTATGAATCTATATATAGTCCGTGGGCCACTGGTATGGCTCTTTCCTAAGACCCACGCTTCTCGGGAGTAGTGAGAGGAGTCCTTCTATTTCTCCCCCTGGTGTTACCCTTCCGGCTGTGAGCCGCTGAGACAGGTTC
>CM041632.1:50645283-50659466 GCA_023333625.1 Bothriochloa decipiens
GGGGGGCGCCAGGGGCGGGACGAGCTGGCCGATGCTGGGCAGCCCGTAGCCGAAGAAGCAGCCGACCACCACGTACGTGTAGGGGACGCCCGCGGCCTCCACGGCCCGGCGGATGGCTGCCTTACTGGTGTTGAACATGGACCTGGCCGGCTCTACTGCCTCCGAGCGGTCCGCGTCCAGGCCGAACTCCGCCGGGACGAACCTCTGCGTGCGTGTATATTGATGGCCGGGCATCCAAAATGCATCGATCAGATATGAATCAGAAAACAGCAAACTAAGCTTTGCTAGTTGATCGCCCGCGGCATGTATATATGTAGTCCCCGGGCCGGCCGGGCAGGCATGTTCATGTATATACCTTGACGTTGCCGGCCTCCTTGATGGCGTCGACGAGCCTGGTCTGGTCGGCGATCTGGACCGTCCCGACCGTGGAGATCACCACGTCGGCGCCCTTGACGGCGCTCACGAGGCTAGCCTGGTCGAACAGGTCGCCCTTGAGGAGCGTAACGCCGGCGTCCTGGAAGCTCTTGAGCAGCGCCGCCTTGGCCGGGTCGGAAGGGGCGGTGTCCCTGACGAGCGCGACGGTGGGGTGGCCCAGCCGCGCGCTCGCCAACACGACGTGCCTGCCCAGGTACCCCGTGGCGCCGACCACCAGGATCTTGCTCGATGCCATCTATTGTGCAGGATCGATGCGCGCAGCTTGCTTGGCTAAGTTGTTGGCTTGTTGATTGATCGGCGTGTCGATTTTGAACCTGAAGAATCAAACACCACTATATATAGGAAAGGGAAAGAGAGAGTATTCCTAGCAGGGCAGCTGTGGTTACGGGCGATTGGCGAATAGTCCAATTTTATAGGAGGAGTATGATTTTTCTGGTGGCTACTTTTATTTAGGTTGACGCGTTCAAGAACGTTGAAGAGTGGCCAGGCGAACCTACGTGGTCGTATCGGGTCAGCTGATCCCGACGACTTGATAAGAGCACATGTACGTGTATAAAGTTTTTTACCATGCTTGACCCCGTTAAACAAAATGTTGACCCAGTCCACAACAGTCGACAGGCCAGCAGCCCAGCACGACAAGTCAACATCCGTCCAGTTAAATTCTCCCAGCAGCCGACTGCGGCTTCGGTGTCCCCTTGGTGTGTCCCCATCCGTGTCCCCTGACACGTAGACAGTCGTCTCTGCCCTCCAGCAACATGGCACGTAAGTAAATTACTAAATTAGTGATTGAATCTACTTGCGTTCCCCTTCCTTGTACATTCAATATCTATTTGTGTTTTCAAGTTTATCGATTGACTCTGAATAGTTTGATAGGCAATCAAAGCACGGTATGAAGTGTTTTTCTGAAAACGAAATTAACCCCAACAAATGATAATGACGGAGGCACCTCAGGAGAGGTAAGGGAGAATATTGATAGATGAACCTCAAGAAGAGATGGAAATGCAACAAACGCCAAGAATACAGTTCAATGTTCTTCGCGGATCTCATGACGTGAGGTAAATTTTGACGAGCTTCCGTATGATCCGACGAATAGAAGAAAAATTTCGGATTATATTGGCAAAAAGCTAAAAAATGAGATAAGACAATGTTTCTGGCAAGGAGCAAATGGTGGCGATGTATTTTGTTTATTGGTAGATGAATCAGCCGATGTTTCCGGCAAGGAGCAAATGACAGTGGTTTTAAGGTATGTGGACAAGAGTGGGTCAATAAAAGATGTATTTAGACAATGCAGACACCCTCTATGCTAAAGCCCCCAAGTCTTCAAACTGGAAACCAATAAGTTTCTCTTTCATGGTTGCATCCCCTGGATAGCTAATTTAGCCAACTGGCTGTCAGACAAGTTTAATGAGAAACACATGTTTCCGATCTGTCTAAACCTCTGAATGAATTCAAGGACAGATTCATTGTTCCTCATCTTCATGCTGGTCAAATCGGTGAGGTCCTTTTCAGTGGTCCCATTGAAGAAATAGGCGTGAAACTTGCTCTCTAACTCATCCCAGGTTCTGATAGAATCCTTGGGCAGTGACGAATACCAAGTAAATGTTGGCCTTGACAGTGACAAAGCAAAGAATCCGACCTTATGAATTTCTTCAACTGCTGCATCTCCTAACTGAGCCAAGTACTTTCTTATAAGCTCCATAGTGCTTGTGCCGTCTTGCCTAGTAAACTTGGAAAAGTCAGGGACTCTCCAGCGAGGTGGAAGCTCTAGACGATTGTACCACTTTGGATATGGCATACTGTAGGATCTGGATCGGTTCTTCTTGATGCCAAACTGCTTCTCCATCATATCAACCAATTTGTGGACCAATTGATCACTGGGATTAGCAATGGCCCTGATACTTGGGCAAGGCGGCATTCCCCAATGATTGTAATTTGAGATTGATGAAAAGCCAGCTGGATCACTGCCATCTTCTGGAGACTGAGCTGCTCCTCCCTGCATAGCTTGGTTGATATATGATCGACATTCTTGGTGATCCTTTGAACTAATGGAGCTATTTTTTGAGCCGAAGGTGGTACAGTTGTAGTTGTACCAAAGTTAGGCGGAGAGTGGCAGAACCTCCTAAATTATATGGCCCACACGCACCTGTTATTGTCCCGAAGACCTCTGACAGCCATGCATGTGTTCCATACGACCTAGAAAGCCCCGTCGGGTGTCCTCAAAGAACCCCGATTAAACCACGTTTTACAACTCATACCAGGATCAACAAAGGAGTAGCTGCAACATTACAACATTTATTATAAAATAAGAATCAGAGTTCAAAGAAAAGATAAAAGTAAAATTTACAAATTATAAATAAGTTATTTTTTATAAACTTATCTTCAATTACGAAAGCAGAGTAGAACTACAGAAGACAACTTAGGTAGAGCGCCTAATCTGAGAGAGGACAACCAGATCACGTCGAGCCCACCGACATAACCTTGGTTCGAACACCAATTAGAACCTGCAACAGGGGTTCCACAAACCCTGAGTATAAAAGTACTCAACAAGACTGACCCGACGAAAAAGAGGGATGAAGACTCAGGAAATGCAGGCTAGAGGGACAAGGTAAGGCTTACAAGAGATAAGAATTTTTGCAGAAAAGCTCTGCAGAAAGTAAAGTTGTCTTGCTCTAGCTCAAGATTACCAACCAACTCCATTCTTAAACCTTAATCATCATTCAAGTTGTTACTACGATGATGAACACCGATCGAGTCTTCTTCTCCGAGAAGCAACGACGATTCAAATCTATTTTTATATACCCCGCTAGGATCTAGGTCACTGATACATAGGAGACTCTAGCTCCTAAGCATATCAGATGACACGATATACCAGAATAACAACCGCAGCCATATATCAACCACATGATATACAGGAGACTCAAACTCCTAAGCATATCAATATACATGGGACTCTCAACCCCACAATTATACCACACCATATGTGGGTGGCTATCTAAGTCTCGATATCACCAATTCACCATCGAACGGGACCTAGGGCATCAACAGACGGAAACACTACAGAGGGCCTCCTTTCCCAATGCAAGTTACCCGTCCGGACTTGATTTATTAAGTACCATCATGATTCCAATAAGTGAAACCAATCTCATCTTTTTCATTCTTTTGCTTTTGAAAACCTATCTAATTAAGCAGGGCTAAGCATAACTAAGAATTTTCTAAAAACAGTTAATAAGGAATATGAAAATAAGACATGTAATGCAATTGGTGGGTTATCACTCAACTCTTATTACTTAATGCAACATTTCATAACTGAAGCGATAAAACTTTTATAAAATCAAGGAAGGGTTTAAATGCATCCGGGGCTTGCCTTGGTGGTCGGGGTAGACGATCTCGGACTCTGGATCAACACTTGACTCTTGATTCTGTTCTTCCTTGGGATCTGGTTCGGCAACGTTAAACTCTCCGTTAACGAAATCTACGCGATATCATATGTTTCAACATGATGGAGTAATAAACATGATGCTTGATGGATGCGTAACCAGATTAAGAGCTTGAGTACAACTTTTCTTCACGACAAAGTTGCAAACCAACAAAGCTTACTAAGTTCATTAGGATTAACTACTTCATTAATGAAGTTCATTAGGCACATGAAATAACGTTGATTAAGCCCTAATGACATGATTAAGATACGCGCAAATAATTAATTAAAATGCCAAAGGTCATTAGGGTTAATGACCCAAGGTCATCAATCAATCCCAAAGTCAAACAAATCCTATAATGATTAAACATGATTAAGGGTTAATTAATTAAAAACATAAAATAAAGGCATAAAATTAAAGTTGTCTAAATGAGCTCAAAATTTTATTTTAAAAAGATCTTGGTCTAATCAAATGGCAAAATAATTTTCAGAAATAAAAGCCAATTATTGTATTTATTAAAATCCATAGAAGATGCATTTTTCAATTAAAAGAGCTAATTTTAACTTATGAAAAAAGTATTTAAAATTGGTATTTTATATTTTTATAGGTAGAGGACATTGTAAAGAGCATACACATAAATTCTCATAATTTTTGGAACATTATATGGTTAACTATGATTTTCTGAAGAAAAAGACATTTAAAATGATTTTCTGAAAAAGAAAAAGGAAAAGGAAAATTCCTTTCCCGACGTTGACCGCGGCAGCGCGATTTTGACCAGCAAAATCTCGCCGGCGGTGAGGTCTCCGACGGCGCCGTTGGCACCTAGGTGCTCTACACGACGAGGCGATGCAGATGAGGTAGCTAATGCGGCGGCGATGGCACGGGAGTGTGACCGACGATGGCCATGGCGGCACAGCGGCGCACGGCTACGGCAGCAAGGCTCACTGGAGCCTTCTCCAGCGACAACGAGCACACGGACTCACGCAACGCATCAACGCAGTCGTGATACGCAAGAAAACTAGGCCAAAGCGGCACCAGACCGGCGCGGCTTACGCGCATGGCGACGGCGGAGCAGAGCATCGACGGCGAGCGCACACGTCGGCGGCTACGGCGTGGTAGGAGTGAAATTGAAGGCATGAACAGACTCAGGAGCTCACCGCGGGCACGACTGTGAAGAAGATGAAGGAAAATGACCAGTGACGGCGGCGGGGGACGGTGACGGGCTCGCGGCGGTGCTAAGGTCGGTCGGGAAAAAGACGACGGTGCGGGGGCGATTCGGGCGACGAGAGCGAGCACGAGCTGGCTCAAAAGAAGCGCAACGGCGAGGCGGAGCACTGAGCAAGAGCAAGCGGGTGACGATGGTGCGGTGCGGCGAATTTTGCCGGCGGATGGAGGTTGACGGCAATGGCGATGGCGATCGGAGAAAGGAAGAAAAGCGGCGGCCGGCTCCGTTATTTATAGGCAGGAGGCGAAGCACAGGCGGGCGACACGCAGACGAGGAGTTTTCTAGCGACGGGCACGCGCTGGCAACGGCCGGCAAGCCGGGATGGCGAGGAGGACACCGCGATGCCGGTGAACAGAGGGGGAGGAAGACGATACTGACGTCGGCATGCACTGTACCACTGATGTCACTTCGGGATTTTGCAAAATTCTCCAGAAATTACATTGGAACTTGAAAATATCCCAAAATATCATTTGCACAACTTTTCAAGAGCTACATTTTCCATTTAATGAATCTTTTCAAATTCTACCTAGTTTTTGAAATATGAAATCAAATTCAAAAGAGGGACAAAACCCTAGAAACAAATATTTGAAATTACTTTTAATTTTTCAGTAAAATTTGAAAATCTTCAAATCTATTGAATAATAAACTTTTCAAACCAAACACTTTTCGTTTACAAAGTTTGCCCAAATTATGCATAATTTTTGAAATATGGATTTAAAATCAAAAGAGGACAAGTGCCAGAAAACTGTATTTTCAAATTCATTTGAAATTCTTTATTGAAACTTGAAAAACTTTAAATACCACTATTGTAGGTCTCAACAAGATCTACAAAAGTGCTTTTTGAACTAACCTGAAATTCTTTGTAGATTTTGAAATATAGAAGAGGGGATAAAACAAGCTTTTGAAATAAAGGGTTTTTGAAACCGAATTTAAACTCGATTTGGTTTCTAAATTAATTGGTGATTAATTAGTGATCACAAATATCATCCAAGGACATTTTTAGGTCAATGACCCAATGACACCCTTGGTTGACCAAGTTGACTTTTGAAAATCATTTTATAGCTTTCCAACTTAAATTTAAATTTGAATTGCAAGACTTGAGAGCAAGCTTTGAAATTCAAATTCATCTTTAAATATAAAAATTATTTTTAAGAGTTGTACTTAGATTTATACACTATGCTTGACACTAGTGTAAACACAGTTTACACCTCAAGTATATAGAATATAAACTAAGTATTTGAGATGACATTTGAAATTAGGGTTTTATGATTTCATGTGACACAATAGTTTAGAAACACAGGCAATCTATGAAATGTAAACTTATTTTAGTTGATACATATCAAGGTTGACCTAACATAAACATCAAGCAAAGCACAAAGTAACAAGATAAATTTTAGATTGTTTTATAAACTTACAAAAATACATAAAATGACAAAAAACTTTAAAACTAACCCTAAGCATCGTCATTTCATATATAAAACTAAACATCACATAAAAAATATTATCAAAATATGAATACATTTATGCCATGATGCTCAATGATTATTTTTAATAAAGTATATAATTAAAATTTTAATTTATCATTAACATCTAGGATGTTACACGGAGTCCACCTGTCGGCTTTGCGGATGCTGCCGCACTTCCATCTCCACCGTGATTAAGTGGTGCGTCAGTCTTCGAAGGATTTGGCAAAACACCTTTGCCAGATGCTGCCATCTGTTGATTGAAATAAGCAGGTCTAAACTGTAACACCCCATCTTTCTAACCTAATCCTAATGAGCGATCAGAAGACTAATAGTCATTAATTAACGAAGCTAAAAACAAGAAATTTAATTTTTCTCCATCTCATGACTCACAAATGAACTAGATCAATATGTATGTACAACTATGTGCACAAAAAAAATAACATATGTTACAATATTAGTACAAGCATATAAAAAGAAATATCTTGGCATATGACACATACAAATACACTTCTTATACAACAACATCGTTTTTTGATTTTCTTTACTAATAGGATAAAAGTCAATGGCTAACCATGTAAAGCTAAGCATAACTCAGTTTTTGTTTTGCCGTCAGACCCAATAATACCATTTCGCTTAGCTCACGGAAATACCAAGACCAGCCAGAGCCAATCGGCACCTCCAGCTTTTGGGAGCCATCATCCGGCTAATTTACCATCGACCTCATATAATTTCATTTTTATAAAATCCCAATTGTAATATCACATTTCAACTAATTCAAAAGCCACACAAAGGGCCACAAGGAACCCAGCTATAGTTTTTGCTAGAGGGCATTGGTAGCCATGCCCAATAATAAGTTTGAATCGAGTACTAACAAGTGTGTTCATCGCCCTCACAAGTAGCACTGGTGTGCACTGGAGCCACGACTCTTGCCGTTCTCTTCTAGTTTGCAGCTCACCAGCACACATCGAGTACATTGACCAGCGTAAAATATTTAGAAGAACTGGAGGAGAGTAGTACTACAGTAGAGGGAAGGAGAACAAATAGAAGAGGAGCCTGGAGGCAGCCAAACAGCCCCCATAGTGCCACGGTGAGAAGAACCAAGAGAGAGAGCAAGTAGACACATTTCATGGCAAGGATGCAACCACATCAAACCATCCACCATTCTCTCCAACTGTCATCCCTATCAATTTCTTCATAACCACCAAATCATAGCCAGGAAGTAGAAGAGCTGGAAGGGGAGGACGGACCAGCAGAGGAGGAGCCGGTGGGCTAAGCAAGAGCAACCCAAGGTGTTGCACGAGGACGCCGGCAACCATGTTCATGTGCTCGTGGCCGTGACCGGGCTCGTCCCAAAAATGAAGGTGAATCCCCCACACTGCTTGATTCCCTTTTAAGCACAGTTTAGCAAAGAACACCTCCAGTGCACCGCGCAAATGCACGTCACAAATTTCTAGCACCCTTTCTCAGCCGCCATTTCAGAGAAGTACAAAAAAATCACAGTAGCACAACAAATAGAAGAAGAGTATAGATATAGAAAGGGAGGCTGTACAGGAGAAGGCAAGGAGCTCAACTTGCTCACTTGAAACGGAGTCGGCACCGGCCTTGAGCCACCAGACAACCATGGCCGCGGACCTGGGCACGGCTCACGCCGGCGGCACAGCCCCATGTCCATGTGCCCCAGCTTGTGCACGGGCCACCCTGCGCCTGCTCCCCTGGAGAGCATCGGAGCTAGGTTAGGTTTCCCAAATACACCATTCTATGAGGCCAGAATAGAGAGGAAATCGAGTGGGATAGCATCATGATAGAGAAGAGAGTAGTACGAGGGTGATTAGAGGTGAGATTTGCCATCTGTGAAGGTGGATTTGGGCAGAGCTGCTGCCGCCGTGTGCAACGTGAAGAAAACAGAGGGAGGCGGGGAATGGAGCAGAGGAAGAGAGAGTTCTGTACTGGTGCTTGACCTACGGCTGCCTGCTACTTGGGGTTGGGGTTTGGTTTCAAGCGTACTAGTACCAGTACAATACTAGTAGAGGGCAGGGTATTTTTATTTCTAAACATTGTGTGGACTAACGTATTAACATGGAAAAGAAAGGTTAGGAAGTACTAATTTATTCAGTGACTAATTAACTTAAAATATGACAATATATTTTCTATAAATCATATCCTAATTAAGACTAAGGACTAATGATTAAATCAAATACCTTTGACCGTAGGAGACACTAGCTCGGACACATAGCTACTACGTAGGATATATATACACACATGATTATATTTGTTCTATTTTGCTAGAGTGCCTGTATATAAATATTATAATTACAGGAAGCTTGGTCAGATAGTGGAATGATATTCGGAGAATACGAAGGATCGGTGTCAGCATCTTAAAGGACAGGCAAAGTCATATAGATGAAACATGGATTTTTACAAAATAAACCTATTTTCAAAATACTTCATCAAAATCTATTTTCTAAATTAAATTGAATGGACAATGATAATGATGGATACTGATTAAATTAAGAACGTATGGTCCGGAAGCTCGGACAGATTGCGCATGGTCCTATAAGACCACGACACTTGGGGCTGGGGAGCTGGGAATACAAGGATAACAATTAACTATTCGATGTAGCGAGAGTTCATGGAAAGCGATGATGAATTTGGGTGGGTCGAGCTCTCTCTACATCGACTAAGAATAATATAGGGACTGACCCCCTTCTCACTCATTATATGTGCCGTATGATACCGTGTCTACCATGAGTTCATTCGTTTGTGACAGGCCGAGTCCGGTACCCATGAATGTTGTTATATACTTCCTATGGTATGTCTGGAGAGGGTTGAGGTGATAAGATAACCCCCAATCAGTTGTCGATGAAGTACAGCCAGGCGCACATATTAGCGCACGTGAGTAGATGTGGATGTATATAATATATGAAAGTGGGGAAAGTCAAGGTATCTTGACCACGAGTTGCACCGAAGGAAGTGCAATGGAAAATTGGTCAGGGTAATCATGGGTAGATTGACACAAGCCTGCGCAGGGTTAAAACCATGAATTCATATCCTGTCTCCTGGATTGGAGGTAACGGGAGCCTATAGGAGGTTCTTTCTCACTTATGGGTGATAATAAGATACGTAACTTTTTCATAAATGATCTATGATTGGGAATGGATAGGATAAATGATTAGGCATGCATTTCATGGATATATTATATGCTTGCTGAGTACTTTGTACTCACTCTTGTTATAACCCTCTCCTTCAGATGAAAAGATGAGATACACTTGGCACAGGACCAACCTACAGAACGTCCTGGAGAAATACAAGATACAGAAAACTATTGTATTATAAGGTGGCAAGTCTTGATTATAATTGTTTTAGGTAATATTTATTAGTTGGTCTTTCCCCTTAAAAATAACAAGTTTTATAAGGTCCTTAACTAGTGTTCTGTTATAACACTCTGATTAAGATCGTTATTCGATAAGATTTTATCTTATCAGATAATAATTCTTAAACCGACGTTTTCACCTTGGCAGTGAAAATGCGGGACGTTACAAAGAACGTCTCGTTGTGATTAGCTATTGCTTCATCCCCACTGTTTCTGCAGGCATCAGCACTCTAGGCAAGGCCGTTTTCTGGACCACCTTTTCACGGGTCCTCCCAAAGCACGTCAGGCACTTTTGCTTCGACTCTTCAACAGCCTTTTCGATCAGTGCTCTGTGTTCTTCAGAAAGATCTTCCATGGTAACGTTTAGGATGGTGTTGTTGTCGAAACCTCCTTGAGCCATGGGTGATTACTGTCGTGCCAAAAAATATGTTGACATAAAAACGTGATGTCTCGCAGCAACATCACTTGCAAGCCGAGTGAATGAAAGCAAGAGTGGTGCTCCGATTCGTGAGGCTTCACAAACAGCTACCCGGTCGATCGAGTCTAAAACGTGCTAGTCAATATGACCCTGCAAATGACAAGGAGATAAAATAGTCAAATTTTGGAATCTGTCGGTTTGTTGCCAGATAGTTCCAGACGGTATGGCTAAATAGCCGATTTGATCAAGGCATTGACTAAAAAGTTAACATCCGATATGCTTCACGAACAAATTATTAAATTGACGTGTGTGAACAGTTTAACAGAATAATTGATCATGGCTTGTTTTGATAAACAAGATAGAAATAAGCACAACACGCCCAAATACAGATCATAGCATCAAGTGTTGAATCTATCAAGGAATATGAGATTGGATTTATTGAAGCATAAGGAAGTCGGCTAAAATAGCCGATACCGACGTAATGAATGAACTAGGTGTATAGTCAATTTTACAAACAAGACTCATTAACCGACATCGTCTAATTCTAGATAACTTTAGTGATGAGATCGGACTAGAGCCGTTGCAGCCATCTTAAGGAAGCCCCCCGAAAAGATTAACAAGCTTTGTTTATAAAATCATCTACACCCTAGAACGCGCATCATGTAACGAACAAGATCAATAGAATTTAGCCAATGCAAGCATGGAACCGATCATCAAGGCATGAATAAACATGATAAAGCATAACAGACGATCGAATTCAGTAAGATATAAAGCCAAATCTATCAATCTTGAACGGGCAAATGATATTGTTGTAAATAAGTAAACAAATTAAAACAAACAATATCGGTAACTTAATGAATCTACTAGATTGCCAAATCTAATAGAGCCGATAACTAACTCATACTAATGCATAATAAGAGGTCGGTCTATGCCGATGCAGCCTTATCAAACGATAACACGAGGCATGACGGTACTTACATCAAGCTAGAGGTCATTCAATGCCGATGCAGCCTAGGCCGATGAAGAACTCGCGAGATCTACGTTACTCCTACTCCTAAGGGTTTGGCCGGAGCCGAATTGTGTTGGATTGATTGTTGAATAATTTTAGAGGTGCCGGGGCGTACATATTTATGCCCTGGGCTTTGACCGTGTCCTGACTCAATACGAATTACAAATGTGGAAACAAATGAAGAAAACTACTAAGACTCGATAACTTGGGCTCCACTTTTCCTTTCTGTAGAGTCCTGTTCAGTTAATGCGCCGCAGTTCGCCAAACCGGAATAGCCGATCCAATTTAGCCGATATGCACCAAAAATAGTCGATTCCTCAACAAACGGCCATCACCAGCATTCAGCCGATCTCAGGCAGTAGCGTCTTCGATAAGCCTGTGTCTGCGCGCCCGCCGGTCCAAAATTTGGTGCAAACAATATTATTTGAAGAAATAATTTTTTTAGGGGAATTTGAATGAAAAAAATAAGGCCTCTCATCAGTAGGCCGTATCATGGCTTTCTTTTTTTTTTCTTTTTGAAATGAAACATGATTGGATGCAGCACTTAAGAGGCATTGGGCTCTCTGTGTGGTGTTGGAAAGCTAAGAACTGGACGACCTTCCAGTGTGGGCTTGGCAGCGAAAGGCGAAACAGGTGGTCGTGGGCTGGCCCAGGAACATGTAGCGTGTTACATCCTCTTGTGGTCTCGTTATTTATGGTGGGAATCCTTTATGGTGATGAGGCCTTGCAGTCGCACGCAGAAGGCCCGCAGCAATATAAAGAGCCTTGGCAGTGGCGAGGGATGACGTAATATACTACTAGCAGCAGCCAAAAGGGGGCAGATGGAGGAAGCGTACTGGTTGCCTGCTTCGGAATTCTCCGTAGAAGCTGCCAGCCCCCATATCATCCATCATAGACCACTCCTGCTGTACTCCGTACAGTATATATTTATCAATAATCATAGTCGGCTGCTTCATGTGGCGCTGCTAGAGGTACAAGAGGCAGCCCCCGTCGACCAGAATCAGTAGAGCGCGTGAGAAGTCGGACGTTGGATTAGTTTAGTGGGGTTTTTTTTCTTCATATAGTAGTACGTAAGACGCTGGACCGCGGCAGACGGCCTTGATTGCGCCTCGTGTCTCCACCTGCTTTGGCAATTGGCACCATGTTCGTTTGTGTACGCAGTACGTACAGTACTGTACGTGGATACGCGCGCGTGCTGCTCCGATCTGGGACTGGGACGATCCTGCGACCGGCCGGCATCGTCGCCAGCGGTCCCCTAAATACTGTACTGCAACGTACAGTACTGTAAACTGCGAGCAGCACTGCACGGGGCAGCCATTGGCTGGGCGGGCCGCCAGCAAATGAGGCCGGCCGGCTTTCATTTGCCGACTCACTCACGGATCGCTGACCGACCGACCCGTGTTTTATACTGAGGTCGTCGTCGTGCGTGTTAGGACCACCATGCTCTGTTTTTTGTGTCACGTTAATTACTCTGTTCATCCTTCATCCTCAGGAGATTGTTAAGTACTGGTCGGTGAAGCACCTTAATTACTGCCAGGCCAGCAGCACGTCGTCTAGCTAGCCGGCTATATATGACAGAATATTATCAGTACGAATGTACGATGGTTGAGCGGAGGTAAAACTACGCAATCAAGATGCACGTACGTATGCCTCTCTGTGTTGTCAAACACGTAGGAGTATGCACTTTGCGTGCATCTTCACACATGGATCACATGCGTGCGTGCCGGCTCCCTGGTCGTCGTCCGTTCCATCACTACGACCAAAAGTAAAATAAGAAGGCGCTCAATACTAGTTTAACTGATCCATCGAGAACTCGATTGATACAGTAGTAATGCACTAGCTAGTCCCTCTGACTCCGATCCATCATTAAGATTCAGAGTTCCACACAGCAGAAAAATATATAAGAAAATTGACAGACTAGCTTTGCACGACGCACTGAAACCTGCAAACTGCAACCACAGTTTCAGAATGCATGACGGGCAGGGCAACAGGAGCGGTAAACAGCTATCGGTTGATCGACGGTGTGCCTGCACTACGTACATACAACTACCTCGACAACAAAAACGCTGAAATTGTTGTATATACACGTACACAGAAGAGGATAAAAGCCAGCAGCAGTTGGCCTGAATGGATGTGGTGTTGTGTAGCGCGGCCGAGCGGCAGGCTGTGCTGTGTCTGTCGACCTACCGACCACCACACCACTGCTTCTTTCCTCTTCCTCCGTGGCTGCTGCCTGCTGCAGCTGCGCTGCCCGCCGATTCCGCTTCGATCAGCTCCAGGCTCCAGCTGCGATCGTCCTGCTCATCCAATCCATCCGTGATCCGTCTGTCCTCAACCAACTGTATAATACAATAGTAGGATCTGTCCGTGACGCATCCTCGCCCTGATTACATACAATTCGATCCTAATCTATAATGTTCCCTGGCCGGCCAGCGACTTCCAAGCTAGCCTGCCTGCTGGTGGTTTCAGCGTCCTCGCCAATTAAGCCCATCTTCTGATTAGTTTCAACTATCATAGACAAGACAACCTTTGGATCTGCTCTCTACTCACCTTCATTCAAACAAATCTCTCCATCACATGGATATATGCTGTATCCCACTTGCTGCTAACTACCTCTGACCTTACCAGTAGGAGATAAGAGGGTTTTCAGTATGTATGTATGTATGTATGTATGTATGTATGTATGTATGTATGTATGTATGTATGTATGTATGTATGTATGTATGTATGTATGTATGTATGTATGTATGTATGTATGTATGTATGTATGTATGTATGTATGTATGTATGTATGTATGTATGTATGTATGTATGTATGTATGTATGTATGTATGTATGTATGTA
>CM041632.1:50659566-50670428 GCA_023333625.1 Bothriochloa decipiens
TTTTCCCTTTGACTTCATCAGGTTCCAGTTGTGACTGCTACTGTTCCTGTTGATCCTAGCTGTCGTTATGAAGAAGGCTCCTTTCCACATTTCACTGGGTTGGCTGACTCTATTATGTAAGTTGGATCTTTAGTTTGACACATTACTTGCTAGTTGCTCCTGAAGATTCTGTTTCTCATATTTTTAGTGTTGTGATCATTCGCTTGGCAGGATCATGAATGGAATTAATGCTCCCAAAGTTATAGATTGTTTTGGCTCAGATGGTAATAAATACCGCCAACTTGCAAAATCTGGAAATGATGACCTGCGACAGGATGCTGTATGTTCTTTTCTTTCATTCCAATAACTAGATTTATATGATGATTTGGCATAAAGATTTTGAAACCTTGCTCTACCTACTATAGAGAATGTTCTCGTTGCACCTTTTTATCTGTTTTGCAAACATGGAACTATGTAGTTTCGTTTCAACTTTCTATAACATATGTCCTATTTAGTTGCACCAAGTTTGCTTATTCCTCTCTTCCCTGTAATGTTATCTTCCTCTAAAAGAATGCTATCTGATAATTTTCCCTACCTATGATAACTTTTAGTAAAGGTGCTTTATTAGACTCAAGACACATGTCCTATTTGCTATTAGATAATAATTGCATTAGGTTAGGGCTAACCCTAGAAGGGTAGCTATATAGTGTCATACATGGGCCTCATGGGCTTAGCCTCATGGGCCTAATATTCTCATACTCTAGCAGCCCCCCGCAGTCTGAACTTCCGGCGCAGTGGAGTTACAGACTGGACATGACATGAAAAGAAGCACACACACGAGCCCCCTCACAGACGCAACTAGCCACCGGTGACGTTGAGGCTGGAGCGGAACTCGGTGAAGACCGAGGACGGGAGGCCCTTGGTGAAGATGTCGGCAAACTGGGAAGTGGTCGGGATGTGGAGGACCCGAACATCGCCGATGGCGACTCGATCACGGACAAAGTGAAGGTCGATCTCCACATGCTTGGTCCTCTGGTGCTGAACAGGGTTGGTGGAGAGGTACACAGCACTGACGTTGTCGCAGTAGACCAGCGTGCTCCTGGAGAGAGGGCTGTGGAGCTCGGCGAGGAGCTGCCGGAGCCAGGAAGCCTCCGCGACGCTGTTAGCGACAGTGCGGTACTCCGCCTCAGCACTGGAGCGGGAGACCACCGGCTGACGCTTGGACGACCAGGACACCAGGTTGCCGCCCAGGAAGACAGCGTAGCTGGAGGTGGAGCGCCGAGTGTCCGGACACCCGGCCCAGTCAGCGTCAGTGTAGACGACGAGCTCGGAAGAGGAAGACCGGTGAAGGAGCAAGCCGTAGTCGACAGTGCCGCGGAGGTAGCGGAGGAGGCGCTTGAGGGCAGTGATGTGGGGCTCTCGAGGATCATGCATGTGAAGGCAAATCTGCTGCACTGCATAGGTGATATCCGGCCTGGTGAAGGTAAGGTACTGAAGTGCACCTGCGAGACTCCGGTATGCCGTGGGATCTGCCACTGGGTTGCCCTCGGCCTCTGACAGCTTGCCCTTTATGTCCACTTGAGTGGAGCAGGGCTTGCAGTTAGTCATCCCAGCTCGCTCCAGGATATCGAGAGTGTACTGCCGCTGGTGAAGAAGAAGACCGGTGGGACGAGGCTCAACAGTGACCCCGAGGAAGTGGTGGAGCACCCCAAGATCCTTCACAGGAAACTCCTGCTGAAGAGAGCTGATGATGTGGCTGAGTAGTGACGAACTGGAGGCTGTGAGGACAATGTCATCAACATACAGCAGCAGGTAGGCAGTCTCAGCTCCACGGTGATAGACAAACAGAGACGTATCTGACTTGGCCTCCACAAAGCCCAGTGTCACCAGGAACGCAGCAAACCGAGAGTGCCACGCCCCCGGGGCCTGCTTGAGGCCGTAGAGAGATCTGTTGAGCCGACAGACCATGTCAGGACGAGAAGAGTCAACGAACCCCGCTGGTTGACTGCAGTAAACTGTCTCATTGAGAGTCCCGTGCAGAAAGGCATTCTTGACGTCCAGCTGATGCACAGGCCAAGAGCGAGCGAGAGCCAGTGAGAGTACTGTGCAGACGGTGGCCGGCTTCACCACTGGGCTGAAAGTCTCATCATAGTCAACACCAGGCCGCTGAGTGACCCCGGAGAACCCAGCGAGCCTTGTACCTCTCAAGGGTACCATCAGCCCGCCGCTTGTGCGTCCAGATCCACTTGCCGGTAACAACATTGGAGCCAGGCGGGCGGGGCACCAGATCCCATGTCTGGTTGGCGAGGAGAGCCGCGTACTCCTCTTCCTTCGCGCGGCGCCAGTGAGGGTCCGACAAGGCGCCGCGAACGGAAGAGGGTACAGGAGAGACCTGCGTGTCACCGGGCATCGCCGCAAGAGCCCGGGACCGCAGGGTACCCGCCGCGTGCCGCGTCACCATAGGGTGAACATGCCGCGGGTGACGATGAAGGAGCGTTGGGTGGTACACCAGCGGCACGACACGGGCGGCCAGAGGCGACGACGGTGTAGGCGTCGCCGGCGGAGAAGAGACCACCAGTGGTGACGGAGGCGCCGGGTCCGCCCGTGCACGGCGCTGGTAGACAAGGGCCGGCTGGGCAAACCGCGCCGAGGGTGTAGGAACCGGCGTCCCCGGCCCCGTGTCAGGTGGAGGAGCAGGGGCCGCACCGGAGGGTGGCGCTCCCGGACCCGTGCAGGGCACAGGGTCAGGAGCAGCACTGGTGTGCGGCGAGCCGAGGCACGGGCCCGGCGAAGGGCACGGTGGAGCAGTACCTGCAGGGGAAAACGGCAAAGGTGGCTGGACCACCGTGTCAGTGGGAAACAGAGAGGCGAGGTCAGGGTCAGGGGTGGTAGGTGGTGTGGTGGTGGTGGAGAAGGGGAAGACAAACTCATCAAACACCACATGGCGAGAGATGAGGACCCGACGAGACGTGAGGTCATAGCACCGGTAACCCTTGTGATCTGGGGAATACCCGAGGAAAACACACAGTGTCGAACGGGGAGCCAGCTTATGGGGGGTGGTAGCAGTGGTGTTAGGGTAACACGCACACCCGAAGACACGAAGGTGGTCATACCGAGGAGGGGTACCGAAGAGAGCGTGGTGCGGTGTAGGAGCGGGGCAAGCAGCGGAAGGAAGACGGTTAAGGAGGTAGGTAGAGGTGTCAAGACTCTCTGCCCAGAAGCGAGCAGGAAGGGATGCCTGGAGCAGAAGGGTGCGCATGATGTCGTTCGTGGTGCGAATCATGCCCTCAGCCTTGCCGTTCTGGGAGGAGGTCTAAGGGCAAGACATACGTAACTGGACACCGTGAGAGAGGAAGAAGGCACGGGAGGTGGAGTTATCGAACTCATGACCATTGTCACACTGGACGGCCTTGATGGTAAGGCCGAATTGAGTAGACACCCAGGCGAAAAAATGGAGAACAGTGGGAAAAGCCTCAGACTTTGCACGCAAGGGAAAAGTCCACGAATAATGAGAAAAATCATCAACCGTCACCAAATAGTATTTATACCCAGAAATACTCATGACAGGAGAAGTCCATAGGTCGCAATGTACAAGGTCAAAAACATGAGCCGCATGTGAAGAAGAAGTGTAAAAATGAAGACGAACATGGCGGCCCAGCTGGCACACATGACACAAGGGCTCATCGTGAGCTCGAGTACAACGAATGTCGGAGCTACGACTAAGCTGCATCAGAGCATCACGTCCAGGATGGCCGAGACGGCGGGGCCAAGTAGTGGAGGAAGGCGTCGCGGCGAAAACAGCTGACAAAAAGGCCGGCGAAGAGGAGGAAAAGGACGCCAGAAACCAAAGGGTGTAGAGGGGCCCCGAGCTGTCACAGCGGAGCAGAGGACGCCGGGTAGCCAAATCCTTCACAGTAAGACCAAAAGAGTCAAACTCAACAGAACAGGAATTGTCAGCTGTAAAACGACAAATAGAAAGGAGGTTGTGGACCATAGAAGGAGCAACAAGAACATCAGGAAGACGAAACGAGCCATGAGCGCTGGCGGCACCCACGGACGTGACAGGAAGACACGACCCATTTGCGACCATGATGGACGAAGGGAGTGAGGAAGGACGGCGAACAGAAGAGAGTATACCGGGGTTGGGAGTGGTGTGGTAAGTAGCTCCAGAGTCAGCAACCCACTCTGGCCCAGCAGGGGGTGTCAGGGCCACGGTGCTGTCGGAGGTGGCCAAGGCCGCCGGGTCCCAACCGACCGGCCCGGGCAAGGCACTGGGAGGTGGAGCCCACGTGGACGTAGAGTAGGTGCTGGGAGGTGCTGCCCACGGGGTCACTGAGTGGAACCCTGGAGGAGCACCAGCGAACAGGGCCGCCGGCGGGCGAGGCTCACCGCCGGGAGCCTGGAAGGGCCACATGGAGATGCGCCCCGACCACGGGTTGTGGAAGGTGGGCCAGGGTGCACCCCGTGGAGGTGTCGGTGTGTTCCCACGGCCACCATGGCCACCACCGCCACGGCCTCCCCCGCGGCGACGGCGGCCACCACCACCACGCCCCCCCCCCAACCCCCGCTCGGCCCGGGAGGAGGAGGACCAAGAAGCGACGACGGCGACGGAGTGGGTGGACGCGACGGGGGAGTAGCGGCGAGTGCAGTCGAGGAAGACGAGGACCCCGGCGCGGAGACCGCCACGGCCTAAACTCCCTGCTGGAGCTCCTCCATGACAAGATCGTCACGGACCTGCAGGAAGGCGGGGAAGGGTCGCTGACGAGTGATCCACGTCCGGAGGTGAGCGTAGCGGTCACTGAGCCCGCGGAGGACGTTGAGGACCAGGATGCGGTCCTCCACAGGCCAGCCAAGGTCGCTAAGAGAGTCCGCCATGCCCTTCATCTTGCGGCAGAAGTCGCTGACGGAGAGGTCACCCTGGACGAAGGTCCGGAAACTCGCATCGAGACGCAGAGCCCGGGCCTCGGCGTTGCCCAGAAACTGGCCCTCGAGCGCCAACCAGGCCCCACGAGCGCTCGGAGTGTTGCGGATGAGGTCGTGGAGGTCCAGGGAGATCGTCCCCAGAATCCAAGAGAGAACGATGCTGTCGAGGCGCAGCCACGAGGCGGTCGGGACCGCGCCCACGGCGTCAAGGAGGACGTGGTCGTCGAGGGCGTAGCGGCGGAGGGTGAGGAGGACCAGGTCCCGCCAGCGGGCGTAGGAGGGCGACTCCAACTCGAGGACGACCGGAACCAGGAGCCGGATGTTCTGGACACCCCCGGCCTGGTAGTGAAGCTGGGCCACGAGCGGGTCGGCCGGATCATGCCAGAGGACCGCAGTGGTGGACACGCGGTGACCCGCCGAGCCGGAGGAAGCGGCCCCGCCGTCATGGGAAGCAGGAGCGGTGAGGAGCTGCTCCGCAGCGGCGATCTGCTGAGCCAGGGCAGCGGACGCATCGCGCTCGCGCTCCGAAGCGAGGGCGGCCTCCCGCAGACGAGCCTGCCCCGCCGCGTACTCAGCCCGGGCAGCAGCGAGGGCGGTGGTGAGGATGAAGGTGGCGCTCGGGGAACCAGCGCCCGCGTCCGGGGGGGTACCGCCCGCCGGGAGGACGGCCGCGGGAGGGGTGCCGGCCAGGTCAGCGGGGGCCGGGTCAACGTCCCCTGCCCCGGCGCCCGCCCCAGCCCCTGCGTCCACCACAAAGGCGCGGGGGGCGTCCGCGGGGGGGCCGGAGGGGCGGTGGAAATCCCGCCCAGAGCCCCCCGCGCCTGGGCGATGCTGGCGGCCGACGGCGGTGGCTTGCGCCCAGCTGGGCCCGCCGGAGAGGAGGGGGAAGGTACCGAAGTACGTAGGTCCAGGAGGGGGAGGGGGCCGGCCGGCCATGGCTGCTCCGGTGGCGGCGCGCCGGCGAGCAGCAGGCGGCGGCGGGGAGGAGGAGGGAGGGAGGAACCTAGTCTGATACCATGCTATTGGATAATAATTGCATTAGGTTAGGGCTAACCCTAGAAGGGTGGCTATATAGTGTCATACATGGGCCTCATGGGCTTAGCCTCATGGGCCTAATATTCTCATACTCTAGCACTATTTAGTTGCAAGTTTGCTTATTCTTCTCTTTCCAGTAATGTTATCTTCCTCTAAAAGAATGCTATCTGATAATTTTCCCTAGAAGAATCTCAGTTGAGTTATTGTTTTGGGATGAATTTTTAACATCAATATGACATTTGCAGGTGATGGAGCAATTTTTTAGTTTGGTAAATACATTCTTGCAAAATCACCGAGATACTTCTGAAAGGAGATTGAGAATCCGTACATATAAGGTAGCGGTGAATGCCATAAATTTGATACACTCCTCTTCTCTATATCTGGCTCTTGAAATACTGTTTGTCATAAATTTCATCATTTTTAGTGTGTCATTAAAGTTATTAGTGTTGCTATTCCCAAAATGTATAGGCACATTAGGAATTGCACTTGTAAAGGACTCACCACTGGTATCCTTGTTCTTGTGTATCACAGAAGTAGGGGAGGTACCTACTGAATATATCAAGAAAAATTATTAGTAAGGGTCTGATCCTATAGCTCAATTGTTTGTGGGTGTGGATGTACGCCAAACCATCCAAGTTCGAGTCCTTGTCGAGGTGAATTTGGGTGCCTATTTCTTTCTTTCTTTTTCTCGGAAACGCAGGAGAGCTGCGCTTCATTATATTAAGAAGGAAAAAACACACTGAACACAATCCCCACATTTCTTTCTTAATTAAAAAGCCACCTAGTTCCTCCTAAGGTTGGTCACGTTTTTTAAAAAAGAAAAAAGTATTGATGTTTTTATTTTAATCCAGTGTTTTATAAGTGACTCCTCCCTATAACACCTTTTGTCACAGCAAGGCAAGATTGGGCTACAATGCCAAGGGTCTTGGCGTGGTTGCCCATTTGGCCACACCAAGGGTGTGGCAGCCCATTTTGCAAGGACAAGATTCTTGCCAAGGCTCTAAAATGGTTTTTTTAGTAGATGGGGTGGACTTTTGAAACATTAGATTAGAAAGAGTTAAAAAAATGAAGATTATTTTGTTTCTGCCCACTCTCCCCTCGTTCAACAATAGTTTCTTAGCTTTCTTTCTATTACTTCCACAATTTTAACTTCTAGCTTCCGATTTTCATTTTTGCATTTAATTTATTTTCTGTGGCATCTTATCTTCCTAGTATAGATTTAGCATAATGCTATGTAGGCAGTCACTACCTATGAATCTGTATGCTGTTCAGGACAATTAGAATAAGTGTATAAGGGCACCACTTCTACGTGATGGAACTTGTAATGTTGGGAAAACCTCATGCATTGTACATTCATACCCAACCATATTGCCATGCTCATTTTGTATGTTGTGACAAATTTCTGACTACTTTCTCCTCTAACTCAGGTTGTTCCTTTCACCCCAAGTGCTGGTGTTGTTGAATGGGTAAATGGTACTGTTCCACTAGGCGATTATCTAATTGGGAGGTCTCTGTATACATGATCTCAGTTTTTATATGTAAACTATATTCTGAATGCTTCATATTTATTTGCCTTTTTCTTGGGGTTATACAGTACTAGAACTGATGGAGCACATGGACGATATGGAACTGGGGACTGGACATATCTTCAATGCAGAGAGTACTTGATGAGTGTATGTCCATGTTGTAGAGGTTTTGTATTCTATTTTTTCTAATAGAGTGATGAATGTATTTCCAATTTGAAGGAATTATATTTTGTAGGAAAAGGACAAAAGGAGGGCATTTCATAAAATCTGCAACAACTTTAGGTCTTTCTTGATCTCTTCCTTGCCAATGATCTAACATATACATACATACATGATGCATCCATGAAAATCATATCTAGTGTTTCTCTAACTATTATTTTTTCCCTTTTTTCTATAATAACCAGGCCTGTTATGCACCATTTCTTTCTTGAGAGATTCTTGCTTCCTGCAGATTGGTTCCAAAGCAGACTTGCTTACACAAGGAGTGTAGCAGCAAGCTCGATGGTAATTTATTTTAGTAATAATCTAAGTGCAACTTGAATCATTGTCTGAAGCTACACAGACTACTGAGACTAACTGTATGTTGCCTATTGTTTTTCATGGATTCAGGTAGGATATATTGTCGGTCTTGGGGATCGCCATTCCATGAATATTCTCATCGACCAAGACACAGCTGAAGTTGTACACATTGATCTTGGTGTTGCGTTTGAACAGGGTCTCATGCTTAAAACACCTGAACGGGTATGTGATGGAACATCACATTCTATGTTCATGACCTTCTGTGAATATCAATTGTCAGTTCTTCATTTGTAAAGCACTTTTTTTGGCTCTACTTGTAGGTTCCATTTCGGTTGACAAGGGATATTATAGATGGCATGGGTGTTACTGGTGTTGAAGGTGTGTTTAGAAGATGTTGTGAGAAAACTCTCTCTGTCATGAGGGCGAATAAAGAAGCATTGCTCACTATTATTGAAGTATGTATACTGTTAAATAATTTTCATAATATTAAGAGACTTCCTACTTCAGCTCCTCCTGACTGGACCGAATGTGTCAGGTTTTCGTTCATGATCCTCTATATAAATGGGCACTCTCACCACTGAAAGCCTTACAGCGTCAAAAGGTAATTACAAACATTTTCTTAACGTTGTTTTCTTCTCATAGCACACCTTGGTCCATACAACTGAAATTACTGGTATGCCTGTTAGGACTTGATAGGTAACAAGTACAACCAGTATCCAGTATTATGGATGTGTAGCTTTCTTCTCACCAAATGTAACTCTCACATACTAAGCAAATTTAAGGACTTGATAAACAACAGCTATATCCCTTGTTTTTCATAATAACTAGAAAATGTGCCAATGCATTGCAATGGAACCCGATACGTATAGGAATCTGACTCCGTATGGCGCGAGTTGTTATTGCATGGGTCATGAGTCGGGTCAAATATGAGATACAGAGCTATTGGATTCGGACCTTGTATCTGTCATCGCAAGACGCGAGTTATTCTAACTTGTTTGAGCATGGGATAATAAGTTTGGATCAAGTGAAAAATATGAGATGAAGAAATTCTTCACTATCCGAGTAGTTAGAGAGAGGTGGATGAAAAATTGAGAAAATTTTGGCTCTTTAATATTAGGTTTAGATATGCATGTTAGGCTAGGTTAAAGGACCTTATCTGACTACAAAAATGGAAATGCAGTGGTCTTTGACCATGCTGTTGAACATATACTGTGTAGAGTTCTGCTGGCAACTCTTTAAACTTGTATGTATTCTTTTTTGCAGGAAACAGATGATACTGATTCATGTTTGGATGACTCCCAAGAGGCTTACGATGGCAACAAGGATGCAGCTCGTGCTATACTCCGTGTTAAACAGAAGTTGGATGGATATGAAGATGGCGAGATGAGAAGTGTGCAGGGCCAGGTTTTATCTTCGTTATACTGAAGCATTCAGATCTCTATACTAAAGTTACAAAGTCAAGTTTCTCTCTATGTTGCCTTTTAGGTCCAACAACTCATACAGGACGCGGTGGATGTTGATCGGTTGTGCCAAATGTTTCCAGGGTGGGGACCTTGGTTGTAAGCTCCATCGAAATGGATGTAAATTTTGATCTAAGGCAAGAGCAACCTTTTTCACTGCTTGTGAGGTTTTACTCTTTTGGGGTGTTTTTCTCCTCACCACCCTGTCAATGTTCCTACAAGGTACAGCTAACGGCCTTTGGTACCCTGTACATGGATTGGAAGACAAGGACGATATTTGGATGCAGGTGGGTTGTACTACTCCTGAATCCTGATTACTGTTTTAGAGCCTGGGATCAAGTCGTCGTGACTTAAGAGACAATGGGCGATAGCATAGAGAGGCCACAGTTTTTCTTTTTCTTTTTCTTTTTTTGGTTATGCTTCTAGGAATGCCAGCCAGAGGAGCGACATCGCATACACCACAGCATCCTGCAGCCTACATACAGCTGCTTCGATGGTTGGATACCACAGTTTTTGATCAGGAATACTTTGTAAAGACTTGAGGCTGCTTTTTCATGTAAGGGCTTGTTTGATCTTTGATGACAAGTATACCATGTGTAGCGCCAAATTACGAAGCATTGTTGGATGTATTTGAATATACCGTGCTCCCCTGGAGAAAATCATCAGAAGCTCCCACCTGGCCAGCTCGCTCAGTTAGTTTATAATTTAAACAGCATGTAGTCCTATATATGCATGGAATTACAATATTCATTGGCAAAGGGATTCCCTTGCTGCCTAGCATATGATCTCACCCAGTCACGGCCAGTGTGTTTCTTCCTATTATCTAGTTATCTATATTTTTTATCAACATTTAGTAAATTTGTATTGAATATTTCAATCTATAATCATTTCAAATGAAAAACATTCAACTACCAAGTTTTAGGTCTTATTGAGCTCTATGAATTTGAAGCCTCAAAATGATTTCATATGAAAAAAGAGTCAACTACAAAGTTTGTTTTAGGTCTCATTGAGCTCTATAAATTTGAAAATGAGTGTCTCTATCCAAGATTGTTCGAAAAAATGAACATTTTGAATATCAAAAATATGTGAACTAAAACAAATATTTAATACTCTAAAAACATAAAATAAATCAACAAATGTGCATATTGGGTCGGCCACTACAACTTTGATATTAACCATGTGAACATTTTAGGTTATTTAAAAATTCTAAATTTTGAAATTTAAGATTTAAGAACTTTAAACACATATTTGGGACTCTAAGCACCTTCAAATTAATTTCAACTACAAAGTTATAGACTGTACTGATGCCTATAAATTTTGTATAGACCATGTCAACACTAAGGTTATTCAAAAATTATTTTGGAACTCTAAATAGATCTATAATTTTGATAAGCTCGTCTTCATTTAACTTCTTTTAATT
>CM041632.1:50670528-50685357 GCA_023333625.1 Bothriochloa decipiens
AACAAAACATTTCATGTAAATTTAGACCTAGTGTCAAAGTGCTTTTACTTCTTTCTTTTCTTTTCTTTTCTTTTCTTTCCTTTCCTTTCTTAAATTGATCTTCTCGGTCTATTTTAAGTGATATAGAATTATACTGTGTAGGGTTTGTAGGGTTAGAAGGTGAAAGGAAACTAAGACAATACAATTAGTTGCGCTTTTTAGTACAATATATTTAATTGTTTTTCACCTATCTTGGCGACACTAGTATTTTTTCAATATTCTTATTATTTTAATTTTTTCTTATATTTTTTACCATCAATAGAATAGTTTTCTTTTTCCATCAATTTAAGAGCATCTCCATAACAAGTACAACGTCGGCCCACTCTCAAAGCAGAATAAACAGACCAATTGAGGCCCAAAAGGTCGACAGCCCAGTTAACTAGGCAGGCTCCTACGTGAAACCCTAAGGAGATAGAGGAAGAGGGCGCATCGTGTGCCGTCAGTGTCATCCCGGACCGTCGTCATCGCGTCTACAGGACCGTCACGTCAACAAGATGAATTAGAAAATTAAGATTAAATAAAATAGGAATTGAGGAGCCACATGATCTCTTGATTGCTTAGGAGTCAAGTCCAATCGGAAGATTATAATTAGTTAAAGGCAATAAATAAAAGGATTCATCCCTATCTCTTCCTCTCCCTGCCGCCACCCCTCCCTGCGGGCCGCCGTCCCCCACACCGCCGTGCCTCCCTATGCCGCCATGTGCCCACCAAGGTTAGGCCCCTTATAATCTCTCCTTATTAAATTCACTCTCTAAATCATCATTTGTAGAGTTATTTAATAAAAAATTTATATTTTTTATCCTCCAACAGTTTTTATATATTTATAAGCACTCTCCATTTTTAGCTAGCGGGAAATCTAGTCTAGGGAACGAAAATATTTGAATTATCTAATTAAAGAAACTGTTGGAGAGTAGAGCATTTTTTTAAAAAAAATCTATTTTTATCAAGGAAGGATATAGAGATACTCTAGAAGTTGTTCTACAAACATGCTGGTCCCGAATATCTACTTTAGGGCATATTTGGATCCAAAATCTCTAAATACATGCTAACAGACTAAAAATTAGTTACTCATTCCCCGATAGTATTTTTTTAGCTAGCTAATTATGAGTAGGAGGTCGTTTGGATCCACCTGCTAATAAGCTCTTTGGATAGTGTGTGAAATATCTACTAGCAACTTCAAACTAGCAAATAGAGCTATTAATTAGTAGCTTCTTAACTAATAATTAACAGGTCTATTATGTGAATCTCAGTTTTCAAGAAGTCAAGTGGCTTAAACTTGGACTACATTTATAAAAAAGATACTAACATTTTTATACAAAATAAGTACCATTATAGTTATATAGAATATATTTTTATAATATTTATTTGGAGATATGAATGTTAATACTATTTATTATAAATTTGATCAAAACATAATTTGACTGCAGATTTCATAATTGCATCTTTTGAACTGACGAGGGAGTACTAATTTTAGCTTCTATTTTAATTTTTTATTATGCTATAAAAATGGATCTAAACAGCCCTCTTGTGGCTATTGGGTCGGGCAACAAGACATGACGACATTGGGAGAAGCACTTTCCTTTCCATAAAACCCCTGGCCTTCTGGGGAAAATTGCACACATATTCCCTTCCCCTCGCTAGCGCCCTCCATCCGCCAACCGAAGGCTCCCGACACCGCCGCTATGTCTGCCATGGAGACCGACATCAACGCGCCGCCGCCGCCCGCCCCCGCCGGCGAGGGATCATCCGCGGCCGGCCCGTCCTCCGCCAACTCCCGCAAGCCCAACAAGCGCTTCGAGATCAAGAAGTGGAACGCCGTCGCGCTCTGGGCATGGGGCACGTCCATCCGCGCGCCCGTCCATCCGCTCTAGATTTTCCTTCTTGTAGATTGGAATTTGGATCCCGTCTGATCTGTTTGTCTCCTTTGCGGCGGTGCAGATATCGTCGTCGACAACTGCGCCATCTGTCGCAACCACATCATGGATCTATGTAAGTTTCGGTTCCGATAGGTTCAGTGCTCGTTATTAGGGTTTGAGATCTATGATTAGTGGTTTGAGATTCTTAATTCGTTGGGTGCAGGCATCGAGTGCCAGGCGAACCAAGCTAGCGCGACCAGCGAAGAGTGCACTGTGGCTTGGGGTACGAATCCAATCTCCTAGGGTCTTCTTGCATATCTTCTCTGTTGTATCTTACTTTTGTCTGTTGCTACACTAATTTTATGTTATTGGTATGTCTCATAAATGTTCATGTGGGATGGAAGAATTCGCTATCAATTAGTTTGCACACTAGTTCTAGCATGGGTTTGCTCATTGTGGCATCTAGCTTTCCGGAATCTTACACCAATCTATGTGTAATAATTGGCCATTGTGGTTAGGGCATTGTGGCATCTAGTTTTCGGTAATCTTACACCAATCTATATGTAACTGGCAACTATGGTTAGGGTATGACACACACAGATTGCAAAATATAGTTGTTCCGTGCTCTTTCCAAAGATTTTCCTATGTGATCTTGATTGAATTAGTCTGGTGAACTGTGCAGTTTGTATACAGAGACAATTGAGCTGTATTGTTAATAGTACTTTACGAACTCAAAATTGCATTTCTCTTCCCCATCTCCAAATTTTGATATGGCTGGATATGAAACAGCTGCGCACCGGTTTTTGTTTAACACTCTTTAGATGAAACTTATCCTACTAATTATATATGAAGCTCAGATTACTTAAATAGTGTTTAACTAGACAAGTGATAGATGTGTGAATAACTTACGAGTGTAAAATTTTTTTATCTGTATAAATAGCAGCATTATTGGCAAATAAAAGTAGAATCTGTATCAGTAATTTTCCGCAGCACATTCTGGGATACCAAGTAAAACATATACACTTGATGTGTCAGTCCCTTCAAATGCGTACTGCATTCCTATCTGGATTAAGACCGTTGGAAGCCCATAACAGCATCTGCAGCTCTATATGCTCTTTTTGTGCTGTGCTCTTTGCAGCCTCTTCTTGTGTGTGGTCCTTGATTGTATCAATTGAGCAGAGTCCAGTGAACTTTTCACCATATTGTGGTGTTGACAGTAGAAAATAAGCTCACCCATGTTTGCAGTAGGAAATGATGAAAAATGCTGCTTGTTTCAAAAATAAAAGGAATGGGAAGCACAAGCATGTACATTTGTTGTATTAAAGCTTTATATTTGCCTGTGCAAACCAATAGACATTGGAATATGTTGGACCATGTCTTTACGTGGTTCTTTTGCCCCAGTTTCTCTGGGTCTAAAAAGGCATCCTTCACTGGGTCTAACAAGGTCTGTTTTTGCGCACTGCAGGTGTCTGTAATCATGCTTTTCACTTCCATTGCATCAGCAGGTGGCTTAAGACTCGCCAAGTGTGCCCATTAGGTAGCTGCAGTTCTGTGTTGTTTTGATCCCATAGTTCATTGTTGTGGGCATTTACTGACGGATCAACTTTTTATCTTGCAGACAACAGTGAGTGGGAGTTCCAGAAATATGGCCACTAGTTCCTGGGCTCTCCCTCGTGTGATGTTGGGGCAGCTTCTGGCTAATGCTGCCACCAAGTGTTTTTGTCTGCCAAACTGCTCCATCTTTTTGGATGCTTGCATGTATCACCGGTCAATCATCACTAGTAGTACGTCGACCTGGGACTATATTTGGATCAGTTGAGAGGATAGTAGGCCCATTTTATCAATGTTATGTGGATCTTCATAAGTGAGCTAATTGTGCTGTGGTACCATTTTTTAAAGTCTGGTGTTTTTTATCCGTGATTGTCTTGTTCTTCACTTGGATTCTTGGAATGAAGTGGGTTCGCCTTTGGGCTGCATGTATAATTGTATATAGGTTACTGAATGTTGCGTATGATATCCTGAGATTATGTGACGATGTCCTCATTATGTTGAGCAATTCTATCCTGTCTGGCTAGTGATAACCTGTTTTGGCGATGTCACCATATGTTAGCATGTGTAATACTGAAGTTTACGGGTGAAACGGGGTTGAACTTTTTTTTTCCTTTAGTGTTCGGTTGGTTCAGAAAATAGTGGATTGAAGCCATCCCAGAGAGAATGTTTTCTCCTAGAGGATGGCTAAATTGCCATTTTCTCGGCTTGCGGAGGAGCAGGAACGGGAACGGCGTCGGTGGGCCTGTGCGTGCGCATTGGAGGCGGCAGGTTGCGTGGAGCAGTGCTGTTGCTTAGTTAACGTTTATCTTATTATATAAATTTAGTTAAATATGAGATGTTTTGACTTTTTAAAATTCCCTCCTCGTCGAATTCTTTGTTAATTATATTTTTATAGTAGTATGTCTATTTGATGTCATAAATGTTTATATCTTTCTCTATAATTTTGGTCAAATTTGAAACATTTTGACTGTCTAAAATTTTTAAAATGACTTATAATTTGGATCAGAGGGGGTACTCTTTTTCTTTCAAAAAAACTACGAAAATTTGATTCCTGATGAGTAAGACTGTTTAAAGGTTGGTTAGATTTTTTAAAAAAATAGCATCAACATTTATATCATAAAATAAGCTTATTATAATAAAATGGATTCAATAATTAATCAAATACGTGTTAGTAGTTACATATACATTTGATTAAATTTAGGTTTGTTTGATTCTTGGGAAGAGGAGATTTTCAACTTTTGGGGTGGATGAAGTAGATCGCATTGTAAGATTTCCGGGGCTCACCATGGAGATAAAGAGCGCGTTTGGATCTCAAACCAGTGCTTACCAAGCCAAGAGAGAAAATGGAACGCGGTGCAGAGGTGATGTTGGGCAGCTGTGTCCGAGCATTTCAAAATGCTGCTCAATCCTTCATACGGAGTACTATAAAAACTCCACCGAAAGGGATGCATCTAATTCCCACCCGAATTCAAACACTTCACCCATAAAAAAAGAACACATGGAACAGATGGATCTTATTCATGTGGAGGCATGATTTACATTCAGGAGTGCGACCTAGATGTCCCCTAATGGTCCATCCAGCTCCTGAAAAATCGACCATGAAAACAGGAGCCGCACACGATATCTTAGAACTCCTGTACACCGTGGTCGTGACAATATGTAGGAGTATATCTACTTATTATGCAGGGACAGGGCTCAGGCCAGAAGACGGTTGTAGGCTGGCTGCATATCTCCTTGCCCACAGATCATAATGGATGATCTCCTCGAGTGACGGGCTTCTTACCAGCTCGTTCCGATGCGCGTCACATGTAAACTCCACCACCTTGAATATGTCCAGGTAGCTAATCCTGCAAACGAAACGAAAAAGGTGAACTTACTTCATTTTTTCCCCTCTGATGAACAACTGGTTGTAGTTACAGAACCTTCTATTTGAACTAATTGTGTAAAACAATGTGCTTATGCCATGATGAAGTTTTCCCCTCTACCAAATTCTGGAGCATGGTGCTTTGCCTCAACAAGTTGAGTATATAAATCAATATTTTCTCATGCAGAGAAAAACCCATCTCTATGACCGACATTCTATCCCAATAACCAAACCCTCATATTGGCAATAGCAACAGCAGGCAGAACATTGTTAAGATATAGAGTATACTTGAACAAAAGAGTGAAAAGCACCAGTGCCCCGAACTTTCCCCTGATCCTCACGTAGGCCCATAATAAACTCTCAAAGTGAGGATTGGGTTCACACTCTAGTCTCTCATAGTGCATTCACTCAAACCTTCCCTTTGAGAGTTTATGGACCTAGATGAGAATCCAGGAAAAGCTTTAGGACCCTCAGTGTATTTAACTTGTATTTAAACAAGGAAAGATGGTTTAAATCAAGATTCTATAGCTATTCTAATTTATAATGTAGGCTCAAAAGGTGCTTGAGAATAATATCTTTAAGGACATACATTCTCGTCCCAACTCACTTTTCTAAAGTAAAGTGCAGTAGATGTCCATGGACTTTGGTTAGCCCATTTTTTTTCATTGCAGCAATTAGCATAATGTATTGGCCTTAAAAATTTGCAGAATATTTCACAGACCAAACCAAAAGATGACATAATATATGCAATAACCTATCTAGAATAAAGCAGGCAAAAGTTGATACGCAAAATGAATCATACTTTTCATCAATGAACAACTCCACAGCCTTCTCATTAGCAGCACTCAGAACTCCTGTCATGGTGCCCCCAGCCCGCCCAGCTGCATACGCTAGGTCCATTGATGGGTATTTTACATTGTCAGGAGCTTTGAACGTCAGCGAACCCAACCTGTATTAACCAATGGGAACTTAAATTTGAATGCTCAAAACTTGTTAACATGGAATGCTTACTGTTCAAGAGATTGAGCAAAGTTTAGTTCCATAATAACTCATTTTTTTTCTTAAGATCCTTAATGCAACATGTTCATGTTTAGCAACCTAACCATGGTTACTACTTGGTTATAACTAAACCAGAAGTGGGTTAGTCAACCAGCTCAACTCATACATGTAACTATTCAAAAGGGAACCAGAATTGCAATGAGTTTAAGTCAAGGTCCAAGCTTGATGAGCTGTTCGGAAAAATTAGTTGAAATACAGTAATATATTTGTTTCCTAAAAATAATGAGATAATTGTCATAGTATTTGCTTGTTCAAAACCCAAGTCAGATGCATTCACAAATTCACACACCAACAGCTGACTCAGGTGCCCCTGACCCATACAGATCTATCGAGTATTGCCATCTACTAGTAGCTTATTAGAACAATCCCATACTGTAATCAAGAAAAATAAGACTTGAATTCTTGGAGGTCATTTCCAAATAAAAGCATCAGCTGTACTGCAAAAGTAGCACAAGAGTTGTGAAGATGTCATACTTGCAAAGATCCAGACGAGGCCATGTGACCTCAGAGCAATAGATTCTATCTGGCCACGATAAGGTGTATAGGATTGGTAACCGCATATCTGGCCATCCCAATTGAGCTAGGACAGATGAATCCTGGGAAAATAGAAGAATATGAATGCTACTAAACCACATGTAAAGCCATTACAGAAACAATTCTGCATGTAGCATAACGACCTGAAACAGTCATAAACTTGAGATACTTGCTCAGATGCTGGCATGCACTAATACAAGAGAATGAAGTGGAAATGAAAATATGCAGCATAGGAGGATTAAGTGTGGATATGTTTCAGTGTACAAAGCACTACATCCGGGCAGAATATCTCAGCATGTGCTTTTTAGTAAAGCATATGACAATGGTTTAGGGCTCACCTGGGTTTCAACCATAGAGTGTATGATAGACTGTGGGTGAATCACAATCTCAATGTCATCATATTCAGCACCAAATAAATAATGTGCTTCAATAACTTCTAAACCCTACAAGACCAAGTCATCACTTTAGCATTTAATATAGTATACAATATGGATTAAATATTTAAAAAATAAAAAATAAAATAGAGCATAAGACACCTTATTGAATAAAGTAGCAGAATCTACTGTGATCTTCTTTCCCATATTCCAATTTGGATGCTTTAAAGCATCAGCAACTTTTACATCTTTCAGCCTGTCAACTGGCCAGTCCCTGTGATGATCAATTGATATGAGATGGATTCGTATGTTTCCAGAAGTACATGTAACACATAAGGGATGGACTTGCCTGAAAGCACCGCCTGATGCAGTTAGAATAATGCGACGAAGTGCTCCTTCAGGCAAGCCTTGTATACACTGGTACAAGGGAAGCAGAATCTAATAAGCAAAGGATGCCATAAAACATATACTGCATTGCAATATTATCTCAAGTTCAGTATTTTTAGTTCGTTTAATCAGCCAAAGCCAGTACGTATCTTTCCCAACCTTACACCAAGCATGCATAATAATAAAAAAGATAGCTGCAGAAACAAGTAAACATTTTGTGAGATACCTGAAATATTGCAGAGTGTTCAGAATCAGCAGGAAGAATTTTCACTTTATGTTTGTGTGCAAGGGGAAGTACGAAAGGACCGCCTGCAATAAGTGTCTCTTTGTTTGCCAATGCTATGTCTTTACCAGCTTCGATTGCAGCAACTGTAGGCTAACAGAACAATACAAAGTTACCAAGACAGCTATATTCACTGAAAAAATTGCTCATTTATTTGGGCCAACATACTGCACCCTTTTACATAAAGTTCAAAATAACACCAAAAATAATATAATATTAAGATATTTGGCAATCTAAAAGTATCACCACCTAGTGATGATGATCCTCCACTTATCCTGATAGGCTGATACTGCACTATAATAAAAATTTTAGGGGGCCATGGAACTCGGTTCTCAGAAGATACAAAATACTAGCACTATGGCAGGCAATAGGACAATGACATATATACCACTACCAATTGTTTTTTTGCATCAAATTAGAGATGCCAAAAATGCCTGTCTATGTCTGGAAATGGAGTAAAGATTCATCTTCGTTCTATACATGATATTGTGGTAAAATTATCCATACTCCTTTTTAACACCTTCTAACTGTATAAATATACAACAACAACGTAGCCTTTTGTCCTAAGCAAGTTATGGTAGGCTAGAGATGAAACCCAGCAGATCTAACTGTATAAATATAGCAACCCAAAATAGTTAAATTCCTAGACAATTTTTCTTACTATATATTTGCCATGATTCATGATATACAAGCGTGTTCACAAGGAAAGATTTATGCAGCCAAATGATATCAGAATTCAGAAAGACAGCTTTCTGTTTTCCTAAAAAGGCTTATATAACCACAGCTTAGTGCAGATAAATTTATTGACCTAACAACAGGAAAATATTACATATAGGCACATAAATTGTTAGGAAGTATTATTGCAGCATTAGATTCTTGGAACACCCAACATAAAGGAAAGCACAAAGAGAAATATGCTAAATATAACGGGCATTACCTTCAGCCCTGCACACCCTACTATCCCTGTGACAACTGTAACTGCATCGGGGTGTCGAGCGACCTATTACCCAAAAGTTGAATATTTGAGAAATTTTCGGAGCAAAACTGTAGCGCAGACATAGGATCATAAAAAAGTCTTACTTCTATGACACCTTGCTCCCCAGGAATAATTTCTGGCTTCTCTTCGCAATCAGCTAAGGCTTCTTTTAGTTCATCAACTAATGCTTCGTTTCTTACAGCAACCAACTTAGGTTTGAATGTTTTGACCTGTAGTAAATTACATCCAGAATGCTCAAATGAGTGCATAGTTTTTGTATTACAAGCTTAATGATCAAATAACTGCAAAATTCTTGTTCTAGATTGAAAAAAGGGTGAAAACAAAAGAATTTACTCAAATCATCACTGTACCTGATCAGCTAGAAGCGTGACATTGGATCCAGCAGCAAGAGCAACAACTCTGAACTTATCAGGATTCTCAGCAACAATGTCCAATGTCTTTGCATTATGTAAAAGATGGAATATTAGTGCTGCAGAATATCAGTGTCTCTAGTTTCATACCTATCATAAGGTAAATGTAAGAGATGCAGAATTAACATCAAACAGAATGTTATGAGCAACATGTTGATTAGACTTGAAACCTAAAGCTCACATGTTACAGAAGGATGAAAATATTATTACATCGAACTACAAATGATCTGCGTGTAAAGTATACCAATTCTACTGGTTCCAAACAGATGCATATAACATTATCTGCACAGCTAACAGAGCAATGTTATGGACTGACAAATTTCATCCATGAGTCTTCGGTTAAATCACTTTACCTGTGTTCCTATGGAACCAGTTGATCCAACAATCGAGATAGGCTTTGGGCCATCCCATGACCTCCGGCCAGGCTCAGCAACAGCTCGCCCAGGCCATGCTGGTGGTGGAGCCTGTTGCATAGAACAGCTTGTCCTTCTCAGTGAAATAACTCGTTTCCCCTTCCTTTGAAAGGTAAAATCCACTGCAATGAGACAGATCAAAATAAGATTAGAAAACAACACTACTAACCACAATTTACGCCAGAAGTAAGTCTCTATCACAAAGAAAGACCGTTGCAAACGTGCCTGACTGAAATATGGTCCATAAAGTGGACGAATTTAAACCCTGAATTATTGACCTGATTTGACCAATTTTGTGAACATGTAAACTTGAATACCATGTGCACCGACCAGTAAACTTAACCGCACGTCACAAGATAACGGTGCTATCACCTCTGAATCATATCAAATCACTGGAAAGTATAAACTGAATTGGAACCTGTGAGGAATATATTCGAAGAACAGTATATATTCCAACGGCTGAAGTAGCAAACGGCAAGTTGAGGCCCCGATGTTTGGGAATTTAATTCACCCAGGTGAGGGGATGACGAAAGAAGCGATTCCAGACACGTAAGAACTAAGAAGCGATTCCAGACACAGAAAAGGGTCGCATAACATTCTGGAAATCTCGGCGCTGTAACCCGCGTAGCATAGAATTCTATGTTTTATCTCACAAAAGTAAAGGAACTACAGTATTGACTTTTTCTTTCAGAGAACCAGAAAAAAATTCTGCCTTTTAGGATGTCAAAATCATAACAGTTATTAGAATCAGAGTTTGCAACTTTACAATGATGACTATACCCTCCGAGGCTCGCAGTCCCCATGCACTACTCTACATGGAGACGGGGGCCAACCATACTAGTAGTGTTTCCTATAATGGTAGACGAGGCATAGCCACCAAGTGCGAAGAACGATGAACAACAGGACAGCACAAAGACCTCCTAGTCTTTGCAGAGCGACACATAAAAATCCGCAAGGTGACACACATCGCAAGTCGTTTGGAATGGAGCCCAGAAATATCGAACTAAATCGATGGGAATGGGGTCAAGAAGCATCAAACTGGCCAGAAAACACGGTCGAGTGCATCAGGCCGGAAAAGCAAGAAGATAAGCTCACGCACCGCCGATCGGGGAGAAAAGAAGAGGCACTGAAAGAGGAAAAGATCCAACCTTTGTGCTGGACAAAAGGTCCTCTGCTGGAGTCGAGGAAGGAGACGGCGCTGAGCTCCCCCCGGAACGACGACGCCTTGAGTGCAGCCATCCCGGCTTGTTGCTGAGGCTGTGGTAATGGCCGCTGGGCGAGGAGGAGGGGAGCGGTGGTGGCGGCCGTCGCTGAGGCCGAAGCTGAAGCTATGCTGGCGACCGACGGAGATGGACGGAGCGAGATGGATTGCGGCAGGCGAGTTATATAATCAGAGGACGGAGGAGAGGATGTGTGGGGAAGTAGAGATAAGAGAAGACGAGATGGGAATCTGAGAGCCCGATGGTCTATGGATGCCGCCGCAACCGGCCGAAAAAGAGAGAAAAAAAAAAAACGGCCGCTGCCCGCCCGCCTGCGGCTGCTCGCTCTCACCGCGGGATTTTGTATTGCTCGCCGGTCGCCACACCAGTCGCGCAGTCACCGCTCATGGACTGACTGGGATAACTCGGCGGGGGTGGTGCTCCATCCGCGTCCGCTCCCCGGCGCGAGCGGATCCGCACCGTCCGCGCTCTCCCTCTTTCCGCGAGTGCTCAAAAACAAACAAAAATAATTGGTAAAGCCAATGAAAACTAGAACGTTTATTACATTTTGGGGCTTAAGCATTTCTATCCCTGCTTTGAAACGTGTTTGTGATTTTGCTTTTATTTTTTAACAGTAATTTTGTCCTTTCTTATAAGCAAGTCAATGTGATTTTGTCCTAAGTCAATGGTTAAAACAGTGGTTAAAACAGGTATAAAATTATAAAGTTTGAGGGTAAAATCATATTGACTTGCAAGTAATAAAGGAAAAAATTATAAAATTAAAATAACAGTGGTAAAATCACCATTGAACTTTGGAGTAGGGGCAGAAACACCAAAATACCTATACTTTTTTGCAGGGATTTATAAAGGTTAGGAACACAAATTTCTAAATTTATTATATCTATATCTATAGTTATCTCTATATCTTTATTTTTATATCCATATCTATACGAGTTGTTTGGTTGATGATTTCTAAGGCTAATAAGTCGCATGGTTGATAATTCAGCATGATAAGTTCAAGCGAATAAGGCGATGTTTTTTAGTACACTAAGTCCCACGACAATTATATCTAATCGTGTAGAATATCCACATCAGCAAACTCACTAGCACATATAATTATGACTTCGCATATTTATTTATGCAAGCTATACACATACACATCAGCAAACTACATCATTTAATAACATGTGTTTTATTTATTCACCTCACCATACCAAATATCCACAAAAACTCATTCACAATTTCCTATTTTATATCTTATAATTTAAATCCCACTAAAATTAAACATCTATTTTGACAATCAAAATTGCACCAAAAGTGATAGAGAATAATCAACACACGGCCTCACCGCCAGCGTGCATGCTATGAGCCTATGACATCGCCGCCCTCTCTAGCCTGATGTCCTCATGAGTTCTCAGAGGGCGTTGCTTCGGTTTCGTGATGTGTGGGCACGGAGAAAGTTTATTTCGCATTTTTTCTAGAGAAATTGACATGGAGAAAGTAGGGATCGAACCTAAGATCGCTCATGTGGGAATCATGGTGCGCGCGCAGGAAAGAAGCGTTGAAACCTGGAAGTGACTTGTGTTCGTTGGATCATGGTGAAGGCGACGGGTACGAGGAAGGTCTATGAGCCACCAATTCTAATGTTGTTTGTTTGCTAAGTGTAAAACTAAGAGCAACTACAAGAACTTGTGTAAATTTGGATCTCTAAAATGACTATCCAAATCTATTTAGCCACTGAAAATTGACACTGTCCACGGCAGTCTTTTTATAGTTGACTTTCTATTTTAAAAAGTGTCCACATCCCTGGTAATTAAACAAATGTTTCTTAGCTTTTTTGTTTTTTTGTTGGATCGGCAGCCAATGGTTTGTGCCGATGCTGGCCAAGCATGCTCGGGGAGGTTGCATGCCTGCATGCAAGCCGAGATGGCTAGCGAACATCGCTCGCCTTTTCTTCCGAACGGAAATCACGGGATACAAAAAATGAAAAATTGGAGAGGCTGATAGAAAGACTATTGAAGAGGTTTTCGGCTGAAAAATAGCTAAATCGGTTTTACGGAAAGATTTAGAACATCTATTGGAGATGCTCTAAGGTGCATAAAGGAAAACCCATCTCTACAAGGACACAAACCTGAGTGGACATAGGAGTGTTTGTATTGTTTGCTTTATATTAGAGATTGAAGCGAGAGAAGAAAATGGTTTTTTATATAGGAAACCATGTCCACGCGAGAAATAAGGTACAAAGACTTGTGATTGGTATAGGAGATAGATGATTGAATGAACATTAGTAGTAGAAACTCTTAGCTGAGAGCACAGTTTTTATAGGTGGTGTCTATATTAATCAACAAATATGTAAACTATCACATAGTTTATAGTTTTTAAGTTGAGACTGCCCATAGTACCTACTAATCGAGATCCTTATGTGGACTAGTGCTTAAATGCTCAAATTTTAGTTGAACATGTTCCGACTAAAAATGAGGTGAGGCTTGGCGGCTTTGAAGGGGCTAAGGTAGTAAACACAAGTTATTATATACTACAAATTTGGAAGATCAACTTTAATTTTCCATTTGGACATAAATTAAACAAAAGCAAACGGAGTGATATATATAAACTTCCATATGTTTCTTTTTCTAAGGTGAAGTAGTTTTCATTCATAATAACCACTAAAAACAATTAAGGAACGATGTGATACAAAGGTAGACAACGAATATTCATAATACACTAGTTCTGCATATCTTTAGAATAAAAAGGTAATCAGTAAAAGAGTGTTTCTTTAAAAAAAAATCAAGAAATCTATCTATACTGTTTTTGTTTCATTGTAGCGCCTATGACGAAGCAGGGTCTCTAACTCGGCACGGCACCCATACAGTACCGACACTGGCGGGCGATAAAAATGGGAGCACCACTAGACAGGGGTTAAATAAGAATATTCAGCTGTCATGGCACCCCCTGATTTGATTTTGATCGCAGGCAGAGCAAGAGCCAAGAGCACTAGGCAATGTGAAAGGCGTGGTCGGCCACACACACGAGGCCGGCCGGCGCCTACCTAACAAGTGGCTGATCCGGAGAGGATGCCATCTTCCTGCTGCCTCGCACTACTAGTAATCTGCGCCTCTCCATCTCCGTACCCCCATGTCCGTGGACACGTGTACTACGGTAGTGCTCCCAGCTACTACTAGCGTGATTAGAGTAGATGAAAGAGGATTAACTAACCTATCTATCTAGGGCATGTCGTGGATCCGATCCACTGCGTGCGTGCAGCGGCTTCGCATGAGCCGAAAGCGTGGTGCCTTTTTGACTCCCTGCAGTGAGATGAGATTAATTTGGAGAGCACGATGAACCGACGATGGCACGAAGGGGGGATGAACGTGACGTGATGGAATTTATTTTAAGTTCTGCTAATGGAATTTAAATTTCATATTTAGTTTAAATTTCATATCGGTACATCTTGTAGCATATATGATTTGCTAAATTTCGCACCAATTTACTCCAACACACATGAATTGAGATCGTTGATTTATGCCGGTTGACTAATCAAAATATCTCATGTGTTGCTACAGCTTATGCTGTCGCCATCACTTTGGACTCTTTCCCTAGGTTTGAAACTGGTATATGTACCAGGCGTGTATGGGACTAGCTTTTAACCAAAAGTTGCTCATCAGTTCATAGTTTTATGGTGCAAAACAGTTGTTATAAACATTCGTGTTCAAAAGAGTACTTACTTGTAATTCTAGTTGCATGTCACGTAGGTAAAATAATAGATTAATACTTGATTAAAGTTTTAAAAAAATACTAATAACATAAAATACACATGTTTAATACCTCTTCCGTTCTAAATTATAGGTCACGTTGACTTTTTTGGT
>CM041632.1:50697207-50714727 GCA_023333625.1 Bothriochloa decipiens
GCACAAAAAATGGACCGACATTCTAGTGCCATCTCAATGTAAGTGTATACTAGAATCAAGTGAATGCAACATTCTGTGACAAAAATACTAAATGTACAATGACCAGGAGTTGTTAAAGAACCAGAAAGCTGGGATATTAAGGTACAAGTCCCTTTTTGCCCATCCAATTATTACTCTAGTTTGTTTTTGGCCAAGCAACTCTACAACCAGAAATCTTTGACCAATGAACTATCAATCAATACTGGACATATTTGTCCATCTAGCTGGTTTCGACGTGGATTTGTATTTTATGAAAATAATAAAATTGGTTTATTTTCTAAAAAATAGACTAATTCCTTTTAAAACAGAAAAATATGAAAACCAGTAACAATATTTTTCTAAGAAAAAAATCTAGCTCACAGTCATGCCCCTTATTTATTTAAATCATCATTCCCAGCTATATTAAACTTAAGATTGACCAAAAGAAATCCATACTCCAAATACAGTAGCAAATGTGTTGGTCAAATTAAGAAAACTATTTTTGAAGGGCTAGCAATGCCATACTAGATGCAATGCCTAAATATGATCTATATGTGGTGGAGCATGGCACCAGCAAGGATTGCGCCATCTTCCAGATCTTTTTTTTAAACTTGTATCTGCTATGAATTCCATTGGCCAAAAAGGGTGTATAATATAGTGCAAAATGGTGATTTAATAAGAAACAAACATGACTACGAGCAATGAAACACTAGGAATAGCAACAAATAAAATATAAATAGTTCCAAATAGAGGACCAATAGATAGTTAGTTTTTAGAAAAAAAAGGGGTTCTGAATCCATATTTAAAGTGAATTAAATATGAACTTTCATAAAATATATACTTTTATCATTTTTAAAAAATACAAACCACCTTAAAATCAGCTAGGTGGCGAAGTTTTTCTGGTATTGATAGTTCGATGATTAAAGATTCCCGGATTTTGAGTTGCATGGATGAAAACAAACTCGGAAAAAAGTTGGATGGACAAAAGTTGGATGAGTAAGAAATGTACCTTGACTTCCCTTTGGTATCTTTTCCTTCAATGTTGTTCCCACCAAAGCCCTCTGCCTTCAACTTCCTGCTTATCTCAGCTGCCCTTGCTGCAGCTGCTTCAGTGGCAGATTTCATGGTGGCTGCACGTGCAGCAGCCTGTTGGGTTGCTATTGTCTGTTGCATCATTAGTGCCTGCTGGAATTGCATCTGCTGCAACTGAACGGCTTGCTGCATCATCATGGGCAAGTTATTATTTGCTTTAGGGGGAAGAGATTTAGCCATCTCCACATTCAAAGGACGACCACCAACATTCTTGCTATTGAGCTCCAACGCTGCAGTTGCTTCTTCAGGTTTGGAGTACTCGACATAAGCAATGTGTTTTGAATCTGTGGTGGTACAATCAACAACTTTACCACATAACCCAAAAAGCTGTTTAAGATAATCCACAGTAAGAAGTGGACTCAGATTGCTAATTTGAACTGTTCTCTTCAGGGCATCAGCTTCATCAGCTTTGTTTGAGCCTGCAATGATAAAATATACGAGTGAGCTACAATACTGGACAAGAAAAATAAACTGTTAATCACATTTTCAATTTAGAGTTGCATACTGAAATAACTTCAGCTGCTGCAAATTACAGTAATGGAATATTCAGTAAGCAGCTTAAATTAAAAGAAACAAATTTGCAGAGAGCTCACAACTAAATTTGTTGTAGGGTTACCATCTTAGCCAGGTGTAATAAGATATATAGTTATCCATGGCACATATAGGGGAAAAAAGCAACAGCAAACAACCATTAACAGCACAAAGCAACAGTCACAATACTGCAATAATGATACAAGTCAGATGCTAGATTTATTTACAAGCTAACTAAGCATGTTGATCCGTCTGAGCATAAATCATTACGAATACGAATATATAGGCGTCATTCCTTTCAGTTACTAGACACTACTAATTCAGGACTGGATTTAAAACGTCATGAATTCCTTTCAGTTACTAGTTCAACAATGGATCACCTAGGAAAATCAAGTTTAAAGTACATGTCTGGGAAGAATCATCACCTGAAGCTCCACCAGCGGCCTTGGCCTGAGCAGCATGTGCCTGCAGTGCCTGTGCAGCCATGATGGCCTGAGCAGCTGCCATGGCAGCCGCAGAGGGCGCCAAGGGCGCATGCCCAAGAGCACTGACAGAAGTCGTGGCAGCGAGCACCGACATCAGCAGCTGTTGCGGTGGGTGGGTGAACTTACAGTCTGTCTCCGCCTTTGTGCACCTCCCACTAATGTAGTCCCGGCATACCTCCCCCAGAGAAGCACCAACCCCTGGCAGGAAGACTCCGCCTGCGGAACCAGTGGAGGAACTAGGCATGACCCCTAGGAGGCTGGGGAAGGCACTGGAGGGCGCGCCTGTGTAATTGGGCATATTAGGCATGGTCTGGTTGACCATGTTGGGGTAGGCAGAGCTGACTGCGGGTAGTGCTGTAGGGAAAGCGGCTGACGATGTGGTGGTGGAGCCGCTGAAGAAGACAGGGAAGGGGCTCCCCATGACGGGGGCGCCGTCGAGCTCGACGTGTACCATGTAGTTGCCGCGCTTGGGGACGACGTAGGTGACCGTGTAGGATCCGTCCCCGTTGTCCTTGACAGCGCCGTCGAGATCGTCCCCGCCGACTCCCGCGGCGGGCGAGACACGCACGCGCACGCGCGCCCCGCCAGCGGTGAGCCTCCGGCTGTGGCGGTCCTTGGCGACGACGGTGAAGGTGGAGGGCGTTCCGGCGGAGCCGCCGGCGATTCCGGGCCCCGCGGCGGAGCACTTGGACGGGTCGACAGGGCCTGGGGGGGCCGGGGCATCGTCGTCGGACTCGGGGGAGGCGGACTCGGCCGGGGAGGGTGGGGCGGGGTTGGCGTCGTTGTCGTCGTCGCCGGGCGCGGCAGCGAGGGCCTTGAAGGTGGCTTCGAAGGCGGCCCTGGCGGCGGCAGCGGTCTCTGCCTCGGACTTGAGCTTGGCCTCCTCGGCCTGGCGCACCCAGATCGGTTTGGGCGCCGCCATGAGAGCGCGACGGCGGCGCTGCTCTCGCCTAGCCTGCCCTCGATAAGCTCTGCCGGCCGGCTAGGGTTTGGCGGAGGGGGAGCAGATGCAGGGTAGATGAGGAGGGGCGCCGAGGAAGAGAAGGCGGAATCGGATAATCAAGCAAGACGGCAAAAGAGGAAAGAGGCAGCCGTCAGAGATCCTCCGGAATCTGGCAATGAAAGACGGCCCAACTGGAACAAAGCCCAATAACTAAACAAAGATAATCGAATAAAATTTCCCTTTTTTTGCTAAAAAAAGAATAAAAATTTCCTTTCCCTCAAGAAAAAAAAGAATACAAAATTTCCGTATCCCCCTAAATACAAATTTCCCTTCCCATCAAAAAATAATAAAATTTCCCTTATTCCCTTAAAAAGAATAAAAATTTCCCTTATAAAATAGAAGAATGAAAACAAAAAAAATCGTGAGTTTGGAAATCAAAACCAAAACCAAAAACCATGGAATATGTGTGTGCTTCGCTAAGGATAAAACCACATAGCCACTTTTAAAATTAAACCTATCGATCATCATTTTTTTTAAAAAAAATATTAGTCATAAATTAAGTAGCAATTCGTCGGGATAATAGCAACCGCTAATAAGGAGACCTTCAATTGCGAGATCAAGGGTTGTTTGGCAGGGGGCTCAAAGAAGTGAATCAAATGTAAAAGATGACATGATGACTAGTAAATGGCATTCGATATATCTCGCTATTGTCATGAGGCACTATATTTAGAGGATATGGGTGACAACAAATTATACAACTCCTACAACCGATTGGGTAGATTTCTCACATATCCAGGGTAAGTTCGTCCTTTGACTTCTTAGGCCACTCACAATGCAGAAATTATAGTGTTTTTTTACAAATATTATTGATTGCGCTGCCATGTAGGCAATTTGTTAATGTGATAAGTGATATAATGAGGAGAGAGAGAGAGAGAGAATATAAGAAACCAGGTCTAACTAAGAAATTGGGTCCTCATGGTTATCGATGGACAAGAAACTACTCTAACTGCATTGGGAGAACAAATATGGTTTTTTATCACTACTTATGTCCTATGTTATAAAAATTTTTGCATTGGGATTTGTTGGTATGATGTCCTATGCTATAGAAACTGCTAGTAGTTTCTTGCAATGTAAGTGCCTTTAGTCTCAACCACTCTCCTCCATGTTGAGGGTGTCATGTCGGGCATGGGAGCCTTGATGGCCACGTGCGTTAAGCGAAGGTGGTTTAGGCCAGAGCACCTATGTTGTGCAGTGACCATCGCCAAGGACTTTCAACGTATAGAACCTACAATAAAGGACCCAAATGTGATATAAAGTGAACTTGTGTAACTTGTGGTGTCCCAAAGATGCGCTCCCAAACAATGAGAAATTTGCTATTATATGACTCTAAAGAAGTGGCTTCGTAAAAATAGGATTCGCAATGCTGGTTTCGCTAAAATATGACTCCAATCATTGACACTTCAGAATACATATGATTTTAATTCTTGATACAAAAGAAATCCCCTCATACCTCGAACTCGAAGCTTTATGTTGTGCCATCTCAGATGGGACGAAGCAATGCCTTGGTATGATCGGAGGGAGATTCGGAGGATCTTCGGAATAAGCACCGCCTGTGTGAGCTGCCTGGTTAGGATGCTTGTCTCTTGTTTTATTGTTTGTTTTGCTTTTGTATTAGTTGTTGATCAATGTGATATCTAGATTTCGTGCACGTATGTCGCCTCATGAGACTTTTTGGGATATGTGTATTGCAACAATTGGATTTCCAACCCTTATAAATATTGAAGTAGATTTGTTGTCAATTGAAACATGGGCAACAGATGAATGACAATGTAAAACTAGTATGAAGGAGACGCAAATGAGACCAAGGTCTGTCTTGCTCCTATTTATCTGTTGTTGAGCTTCTATGTTGGTCGATTTTGTAGCATTGCCCAATACATAGATCACCTTACATCTTGCAAACACATTTCACCCAATATGTAGGTCGTTTTTGTAGCACAAGGATTTTGGTGAAATAAAGAAATATCTACGTATTTTCTGTTTTTGTTCATATTGATTAGCAATCAAAGGTCTTAAAACCATTATGTCTGCCTTTAACTTGCTATATTGCTAACTGTGCTAGTTTACAAATATCAAATTTGAAATACAAGTTTGCTTACATCTAGAAATAACATGTCGAAGATGCATCCTTCATTTCAAGATTTCAGCAAATGACTTAATTGTCTCAAACCCATGGTTTTCAGGGAGTGGCGCGTTTCCAGGCCTGATAGATATTAGTACCTCAAGACCTGTAAAAAGTTCAAACAATTCATGACAGCATGAGTTTCAGAAATACTAACATTTTGGCCATTGCCATCTACATGAATGTGCTCGATATAGTGCAACTTGATTTGTGAACTGTCGTTTGCCCTGAGTTGGCAATTTCAATCAATCAATAGTCGAAAAATGCCCAAAGTAAAAGTGTTGTATCTACATGTTGGATTTTAGTCGTATTTGACGGTTCTCCTAGTACATGAATCTAATTGTCTATCATATTTTGTTTAGCAAGGAAAAATGTGGTGAGATGCTCACCTGCAGCCTGTGCTGCTGTGGCTTCTTGATACACATCTGTCAAGAACAATATCTGAGACGGCCGATCTACCCCGACTGACTGCCAGATCTCGTAGTAGCTGCGAGCTTCTCTCTTGGTTCTTTGTTTCAGACACCAATAGGATAAATTAACAATCAACCATATAGAGTGATATGAATCAATGAACGGAAGGTCATATTAGCTGTACAACGTACCCTACTGTCGTGTCAAAAAATCCACACAGGTATTTTCTAAGGTCGCCGTAGGTAGTGTTCCCAAAAATAAGCCTCTGGGCTTCTCTGCTACCACTGGAATATATGTACGTCTGCGAGCATATGTGAATCAAATTAAGTTCAGCAACATTGTCACTTGGGCTATTAGTGAATCAGTATATGGTTGATGTCAAATGGTAAAATGTGCCCCGGAATGATCAATGCACGTGTGTGACATGGATGGAGGTATCCATTGTCAGACATAATCTGCTGCTCCCATCCTTTTCCCACACCAGCTGCAGTTGGTCAAAGAGTAGATGAGGTCAACACCATGCTGTCCATCCCCTTGCACTGTAGCAGTATGGCATTAGGCCATTGTAGCAGTAGGGTAGAGGTGCATCAACCACGTCCTTAGCTGATTTCAGCTAGTACTAGGAATAATTAAGGGTTGTAGACAGTCATACCTCCTGTACCTGGTAGTGGGTGGAGGATTGTATATATATGCTAAGCAATGCAATGGAAGGGGCAGCTCTTGCCACCACATTTCAGAGTTTCAGTTTAGGCAACATTGAGCCAGAGCGGGTGTTGTGTGTGCGTTCTTGAGCTCAAGCTCGTCTTCTTCTTTGGTTCAGAGGAGGGGTCGGAGGGGGGGTCGAGCAGGAGCTGCTCGCCTCGACGACGCTAGGACCTAGCGCCAACACGTGGTATCAGAGTTGTACACATCGTCAGGCTTAGCAGCCAGCGATGGCGGATGCCACTAGAGCGTTGCAGGGCGGCGGTGGAGGTGCGGAGAAGCAGCTCCAGCCGGTGGCGCAGCAGCAGCCGGTGGAGGTGCGCGTGGTGCGGGAGTTCGGCGGGAGCAGGTCCTGGCCGATGCTCACCCGCACCAACTACGGCCAGTGGGCTGTCCAGATGAAGTGGAAGCTCCGCGCCCGGAAGTGGTGGGCGGCCGTGGAGACTGGCGGCGCCAGCGAAAAGGCGGAGGTGGGCGTCATGGAGGCGCTCATGGCTTCCACCTCGGGCGAGTTCCATGAGGCGCTCGGCCAGAAGAATACGGCGAAGGAGGCGTGGGAGATGCTGGAGTCGTTCTGCGTCGGCTTGGATCAAGCCAAGTGGGCCAAGGTTCAGCAACTACGCCGGGAGCTCAACGACATCCGGTTCAAGTCCGGGGAGTTGGTTGAAGACTTCACACTTCGAATTCAGTCGCTGGCGAGCCAGCTGGCCACCTACGGCAAGCCAGTGAAGGACGAGGACCTCGTCAGCAAGCTGCTCTGCGTGGTGCCCCTGAAGTACTCGCAGCTCGCCATGTCCATTGAGACGATGTTGGACATCTCCACATTGTCACTGGAGGATGTGGCAGGGCGGCTGCGGGTTGTGGAGAGCCGCGGTGCAGCGCCGCCGGAGAAGGAGAAGCCCAAGCTGATGCTGACAAAGGAGGAGTGGACGACGCGGATGAAGCAGAAACGCCGGTCCGAGGAAGGCTCCAGCCGCAGCGGTGGTGACCGCAGCGGCAACGGCGGCAAGCAGCAGGGGAAGGTGCCGGCGGACAAGAAGAAGGGCAAGAAGAAGGTCACGGATCCCAATGCCTGCCGGAAGTGCGGCAAGGTGGGATACTGAGCGCGCGAGTGCCCGGAGAGGAAGGAGAAGAAGGAGGAGGCGCACCTGGCTCAGGACGACAGCGACGATGAGCACGTGCTCTTGATGGGTGAGCACTGCGCTCTGCAGGAAGGCGAAGCAGGGGAGGCGGAGCAGAGGATTGCGCTGCAGGCCGTCGAACTTGACGAGCCGTGGGCGCAGGCACACCTGGGCGTGGTCGGCGACGAGAAGGAGCAGCGGTGGTACCTCGACTCCGGCGCGAGCAACCATATGACTGGCTGCCGGCACGGTCAAGTTCGAGATGGCTCGCGGGTGGACATCCGCGGCCAAGGTACTGTGGTCTTCCGGTGCCGGAACGGGGAGCAGCGCGCGTTGACAGACGTGTACTTCATCCCACAGCTTCGCGCGAGCATCGTCAACCTGGGGCAGCTTGACGAGCGCGGGGCGGAGGTGTTGATCCACGACGGCGTGCTGCGGATCAGAGACAAGGAGCGACGTCTTCTCGCTAAGGTAACACGCTCCAAGAATCGTCTCTATCTCTTTGATTTGAAAATAGAGCATCCTGTGTGCTTGGCGGCGGCATGCACACAGGAAACGTGGCTATGGCATGGCCGGTTCTGCCACCTGAGCTTTGACGCTCTTGGCCGGCTCAGCAAGATGGTCACCGGGTTGCCGGAGATCAAGCACATCGGCGAGCTCTGCGACAGCTGCCTGGCGGGGAAGCAGAGGCGGCTGTTCCCGAAGACGGCGAAGTACCGCGCGGCGGATCCACTCGAGCTGGTCCATGGGGACCTTTGCAGGCCGATCACGCCGACGATGCACGGCGGGCGGAGATACTTCCTCTTTCTCGTGGACGACTACAGCCGTTACATATGGTTGCAGCCCTGACGAGCAAGAGCGATGCGGCGGACGCCATCAAGCTCTTCAAGGCGCGCGCGGAGGCGGAGTGCGGCAAGCGGCTGCGCGTGCTCAGGACGGACCGCGGCGGCGAGTTCACGGCGGTAGAATTCGCCACGTACTACGCCGAGGAGGGGGTGGGTCGCCACCTCACGGCGCCCTACACGTCGCAGCAGAACGGCGTCGTGGAACGCAGGAACCAGACCATCGTCGGCATGGCGAGGTCGATGATGAAGGCCAAAGGGATGCTGGCGGCGTTCTGGGGTGAGGCGGTCACCACCGCCGTTCACATCCTCAACCGGTCGTCGACCAAGGCCCTGAATGGGATGACGTCGTACGAGGTGTGGCACGGGCGCAAGCCCAACGTCTCGTACCTGCGCACGTTCGGCTGCATCGGCCATGTGAAGATCGTTAAGCCGGGCCTCGGCAAGCTGGAGGACAGGAGCACGCGCATGGTGTTCCTCGGCTACGAGGAGGGAACCAAGGCCTACCGGCTGTTCGACCCCAACGACGGCAAGGTGGTAGTGTCCCGGGATGTGGTCTTCGACGAGGCTGCGTCGTGGATTTGGGACAGGTCGGAAGCAGGGGAGGAGCAAGGCGGCAGTGGGCTCAGCGACTCATTTGTCGTGGAGCGGTTGGTCATCCATGGCACCAGCAAGGCTGTGGAGGCGCCGGGGACTAGGGAAGCCGGAGCGGTGGAATCCGCGACGTGTGAAGCAGAGGTGCCTGCGGCGGCTGGGGCGGAGGAGCCATCAGTCCGCCCGGAGCAGGGTCCCTTGGCCTCGACCGCACTTCGGATCGCAGGACACCTTCTCGATGGGGGCCTCGACCCCGACCACGGGTCGGGAGGCTTCGACCTCGGATCGAGCGGTCTTGACCGCGGGACCGGGGGGCTTGACCGTGGGGCCGGAGGTCTCGAGTGCGGGCCAGGGGGCCTCAACCGTGGGACAGGGGGCCTCGACCGAAGGACGGGGGGCCTCGATTGTGTTAGAGGCCTCGACCGCTAGTCTGGGGGCCTCGACTGACTAAACCTCTCCGCTGCGAACGACCCCGTCTCGAGGAACAACGGTGGCGGTGGAAACCGTCGAGTACGCGACCCCACCGACCGACGTCACGGAGTTCGTGGATGCGTACCACAAGGGGGAGGAGGTCTGTTTCCGCCGTTTGGACGACGTTGTGAGAGACACGACGGTGCCCGGGCTGGCAGCTCAACTCCTCGGCGACGACAACACTCTACTTCTTATGAGTGTAGAGGAGCCGACCACATTCGCCGTTGCGGAGCGCGACGCAGCGTGGCGAAAAGCGATGCTGGAGGAGATGAAGGCCATCGAGGAGAACGGGACCTGGGACTTGGTCGATCCGCCGGCGGGCTGCCGGTCAATTGGACTCAAGTGGGTCTTTAAGGTGAAGCAGGATGAGCGCGGCGCCGTGGTGAAGCACAAGGCGCGGCTCATTGCCCGCGGGTTCGTGCAGCGCGAGGGGATCGACTTCGAGGAGGTGTTCGCCCCTGTCGCCCGCATGGAGTCCGTGCGGCTCTTGCTCGCTCTCACCGCTGCCAAGGAGTGGCAGGTCCACCACCTCGACGTCAAATCGGCGTTCCTCAACGGGGACCTGGCCGAGACAGTCTACGTCAAGCAGGCATCGGTTTTCGTCATCAAGGGAGCAGAGAAGAAGGCACTGCGGCTACGGAAGGCCCTCTACGGCTTGCGTCAAGCACCAGGGGCATGGAACGCCAAGCTTGACGCCACGACGGCGGAGCTTGGGTTCAGGAATGTGCCACGGAGCACGCCCTGTACACCCGCCGACGGGGGAAGGAGCATCTCATCGTCGGGGTGTACGTGGATGACCTCATCGTCACCGGAGCGCGCGCGGCGGACATTGCCAAGTTCAAGGAGGAGATGGCCGCGCGGTTCCGGATGAGTGACTTGGGGGCCCTGTCCTACTACCTTGGCATCGAGGTAAGGCAGGGGGAGGACGCCATCAGGCTGGGGCAGCGCACCTACGCGCAGAAGCTGCTTGAGCGGGCGGGCATGGCGGGCTGCAAGGCAGTGGCCACGCCGATGGAAGAGCGCATCAAGCTCTTGAAGCAGAGCACCGCGGCGAAGGTGGACGCCACACTCTACCGGAGCATCGTCGGTGGATTGCGCTGGCCGACTCACACGCGGCCAGACATCGTGTTTGCGGTGGGCTATGTGAGTAGGTTCATGGAGGATCCGCGGGAGGACCACTGGACGGCGGTCAAACGCTTGTTGCGCTATGTCTAGGGCACGGCGGAGTGGGAAATCGTCTTCCCCAAGCGCGGCAGGCTTCAGCTGAAGGTGTTCAGTGAAGCGCTGCCCGAGGCCAAGGAGGGCGCGCCGGGACTCATGGCTTTCGGCGACGCGGACATGGCGGGCGATGTGGACGGGCGCCGGAGCACCTCCGGCGTGCTTGTCTTTCTCGGCGGAGCGCCGATCGCCTGGCAGTCACTGAAGCAGAAGATGGTGGCTCTGTCCACCTGTGAGCAGAGTATGTGGCTGCGGCCACGGCGGCGTGCCAGGTGGTCTGGCTGCATCGGCTGCTGACGGAGCTCATCGGAGTTCAAGCTCAGCCGCCGACGCTCAAGGTGGACAACCAGCCAGCAATCGCGCTGGCAAAGAATCCCGTTCTCCACGACAGAAGCAAACACATTGATGTGAAGTTTCACTTTCTTCGTGATTGCGTCGATGGAGGGCAATTGGTCATCGAGTTCGTCGACACTAGTCGGCAGCTTGCTGACCTCCTCACCAAGTCGTCGGGTCGCCTTCGGTTCCAGGACATGAGGAAGATGATCGGCATGGTGGAGGTGAAGGGCTAGCAGCAGGATTAGGGAAAGAATTGTTAGACATAATCTGCTGCTCCCATCCTTTTTCCACACCAGCTGCAGTTGGTCAAGGAGTAGATGAGGTCAGCACCATGCTGTCCATCCCTTGCACTGTAGCAGTATGGCATTAGGCCGTTGTAGCAGTAGGGTAGAGGTGCATCAGCCACGTCCTTGGCTGATTTCAGCTAGTACTAGGAATAGTTGAGGGTTGTAGACAGCCATACCTCCTGTACCTGGTAATGGATGGAGGATTGTATATATATGCTAAGCAATGCAATGGAAGGGACAGCTCTTGCCACCAAGCCAGAGCGGGTGCTGTGTGTGCGTTCTTGAGCTCAAGCTGGGGGGGGGGGGGGGGGGGGGGGGGCCGCGAGAAGGTTGCACTGAACATCCATAAATTTACAGGACAGGAGCAGCGAGAACCTTGATGCCGCTCGCGTGCCACCTCTCGAGAGCCGGTGGCACGTCATCGAAGACCACTCCCTTGATTTCTTGGCCCTCGAACCCAGTCCTCCAGATGTGGCCCTTCAAACAATGAAGAGAAATCATCTCAGGGTGTTATGAATGTGACCTGGCCAGGTTTTCAATCTGAAGCTGAAGGAATTGCCGATAGTGTCAGCAGACAGAGCAAGTAGACAGTTATCAGTACCTGCAATTGCTTCAGTGAGGTTATTTTCCTATCCGCCTTGATCATGGCCTCCACGTTGGCGACTACAGCGTCGATGACGCTGTCCTTTCCGGCCTTGTCAGGCGGAACCGGGACGGCGCCGGCGACGCCCTCGGCTAGGTCCTGCTCGACCTGTAATAAGATTCCGAGCCGGCCTCTTTCAGAAGAATCCGAAGTTCATTGGCTGTTGACCAATGCAATTCAGCAGCAGCAGCAGCATTCAGCATGACGGGGAAAGCCTGACCTGAGCACGCAACAGGGCGATGTCGTCATTGGTCTCCTCGGTGCCGTAGGTGGCGTCCAGGTGGTTGCGAACTTTGTCGCGGGCGTAGGGGAAGAGCACGTCCGTCACGAACGAGATGGGGCTCGTCGTGCCCTCGATGTCCAGCACCACGCTTTGCTGCAAGCGATTCAATCAGAACTGCCTTGTTCGTGCGATGCAACGGAGGAGAGGAAATCCAAGATAAATGGCTGCGCATTCTACCACCGACGACAGCCGAAGAAGATTGGCTGAGCTTGCCGGGGCTGCTCGCAAACGGAGACCATCCAATCGCTGCCGCGGCCACGGGATGCTGGTTCCGGCCACCGGAACGGCCGCGGCTGCCTTGAGCGACGGCGGCGGCGGCGGAGCGAGGAAGCTCATCCTGGAACGCAACAAGGCCCTTCCTCGGATTTGGAGTCGGATCGAGCCAAATCAGTCAGGGCACCAGTAGACGCAGGCAGGCAGGGGAGGGGAGCGGTGTACCTACCTGTGACACCGGCGGGCGGCGCCAATGGCCAATGGCGATGCCAATGCCATCCCCATCTTTATCATGCGTGTAGGTGTTGGTGTTGATCGCCTTTCCGCCTTTGGCCCTCCTTCCTCCTCTGCAGAATGCAGTACCAATGGCCGCAAGCAGCTGCTCCCTAGGTGGTGGTGGAGGCGGGGACCGCCGGATAGGTGCGGCCTTTCCCGGTCAGTTGGTCCAGTCCAGCCACAAGACGAAATGCATCCAACTTCTGAGCCAAAATACACCAGAATTAGGCCAATTCAAGCCAGGTTAAATATTCTTGTGCCAAAATCTGTTTGCTAACAAAATTAAGCCTCTGTTGTTCTGTCTGGATATAGGGGCATTGGAACACAAATAGCCAAGATTATCCTGATTTTCTTGACATGCTCAATTACTAGCCACTGATCAAAGTCGCAATAGCCTATTATGCATTACATTGTCACGGGAAAGGCTAATCATGTGCATCCTTCCAGTTAACCGGCAACTCAAGTAAACTTCTATTCATTCTAGTTACAGTATTGTACAGTCACATAAAGAAAGAAAACGAGAGCATATACAAGGAAACTAATTTTAGTTGCAAATATATACACTTATACAGTATGTCTACGCTTGTATCTGTTTTCCAGTAGCACCAGCCTTCTCCAAATAAAGACATTCCCTTCCATATACACAAGCTACAAACTCTACAGTCCTGAAAAAATGGTGCCCAGCCACCAAGGAGGGAAAAAACAAACTCATGATCAGATATACAGCAAATGAACAGTCATGATTTCAAGCTAAATCCTTGCAAAGAAGCATGACAGATTTGGTCAACAGACCTTTTCGTATGTGTCACCACTAACTATACTCTGTTTAGCCCCAGCTGAAGCATTTTTTGCATTATGGTCTTGTACTCCAGGCTTCTTGACCACTCATCGATCTCTCTGGCTCGCATCACAGGCAAAGGGTGTGAAAGCTCTCTGATCTGTGCATTCCTGCAACACGTAAGGAGATTGAGAAAGAAATGTTATGCAACACATACTCATTTCCACAACAATAATATCGCCAATCATGGTCCAAAGAATAAGTGATAACAGTTCTAACCGGATGTACCACCCAACTGGGTTCGATGCAGCTTGGTCGTAGGAACGAGCTTGCTCCAAGAAGGCATCCACGTTTAGCTGGTCGGCAAGAGACGGGCATCCTCCGGCCAATTTCATTAGAACAGAGATGACAACCTCTTGACAATGAAGAATAAGTGTCAGGTGATGACAGACTTTCAGGATAAGCATTACAACGCAAGACAACAACAACAACATAGTCTTTTGTCCCAAGCAAGTTTAGTATTTTCAGACAGTCAAGAATGGAGATGACTACCTCTCGACAATAAAGAGTTTAGTATTAGGTGAAGATACCAACTTTGTAGAGTAAGCATGTGGATGTATTATATATGTTAAATTCACTAACAGATGCTCCTTTTCTTCGAAATTGAAGAACAGCTGCTCTATTCTACGCACTATAAATTGTTACTTGGATGATGAGAACTACATAAACCTCTACTTTGGCTCAGAGTCATGTATAATCCATGGCCCTCACCATGCAAAAAATCCACTTCCAGAGCAAAATCGAAGAATAGCATTGCTGGCTATTCTGCTAGACGCCTAGACCTTATGTTCAATACGAATCAACTTATATTTACAAAATGAGGTAGTTTCAGAGTGAAGGTACCTTTGGGTCTTGCACCACGAGAAGAGCTGCCCTGTCACAAGTCAGCTCTGCAGCTCGTAGCCATCTGTATAGCTGCTCTTCCAGGAAGCCAGCAACCATACCAAAACCTGAAGAAAGTGCATGTACTAACCATGAGATGCGGTTTGAATGAAGTGTATTTTATGTAAATAATGAAATTTTAAGTGGTTAGATGGTCTACCAGGGACAGTGTATGCTCCCATTGTGAGTATATTGGCGAAAGTGAGCCATACACCATGATCGCACTTCAGGTGACCCAGCTCATGAGCCAAAACAGCCTAATTGAAACAAATCCCATATGATGAGTATTCGATGCATTCAGACACTAGGCAAGCAAATAATAAATCTTATTTGGATTGTTCATCTAGAAAATGCCAGCTGATGAGTTTGTTTAGACACAACAGTACCTGCAATTCCTTTGGAGTAAGCAGCTCCACAAGGCTTGTGTGAACGACAATGAATGGTTTTTTGCCGTTGATTGCTAAGGTGTAAGCATTTGGAACAGGATTCTGCCTTATGTACAAGTCAGGAGCTTCCGTGTTCAAGAGCGTTGCAGCCTCAGCCAGCAGTTGGTGGAGATCTGGAAGCTGAAGAGAGAAAACAAATCATTAGTTTCCCTGAATTACAGTAACCTGTAGGGTGTGGTGATAAACAAAACAACAAACTATAAGGTCTGGACACAACAGAAGTCAATGATATCAGTCAGTCAAGCGTGTTATCAGCGTGCAAAATTTCACCGTGAATACATTAGTTGATCAATTTGACAGGCAGATCGGACCTGGTTTGGTGAGACGAGAACTGATGTTCCAATGTTCTGGAGGACCATAACTTGCTCCGAGACGGGTCCTGAAGTAGCAAAAGAGAGCAAGAATGATTATTTGAGGATACTATGTTGAGATTGATTGGTAACGCTGAGGGAGCAATGTGAGTGAGCGACCTAACAAAGCTTTGCCTATGTCGTTGAGCCCAGGAATCGCTCTTAGCAGCAAAGTATTCTGTGAAACAAGAAAAAAGAGGTTCCTCTTTCAGAAGACACGAACTTTATCTATCATCCGCAGCAGCAATCGATGACTATACTTGAAAGAAAAGATTTTTGTTAAATCCAGGAAAGCTAACCTGCTTGTCGAGCGGGTGGCGGAAGTCGTCGGCATCGAGGCCCCGAGCGACCGCAGGCGAGGTACGGGTGGAGGCAGCTGCCACCGGAATGAACCGACTGCGGCGCGGGCGCCTGGAGGTGGACGACGCGGAGGAGGGCTTTTGGGCCCAGTAGCAGCGGAAGGCAACGGGCTGCGGAGGCAGCGTGGGGCCGGAGATGAGTCCCGGTCCTCCCGGAGCACAAGCCGGCGAAGCTGCCATGCCCACGAATCGAGAGCAAGGCCGCGGCCACAGGTGCGAGACCAAGAAGAAAGCCCGCAGGCGGAGACGTACGGAGACAAGTTAGCCGGTAATAACTGCGGCTACCCTGCTCTGGGTAGTTTCCGTAGCAAAAAAAAAGGAAATTTTTTATACAAGGAAAAAAAAACATAAGGTGCGAGCGTGCGCACGCATATTGCGATTTGCGTCCACTAGAAATACTACGTTTTGTCAATCTTTGTTACTGACGATGTAAAATCCGAATCCGCAGCGATAGAGTCGCAAGTTGCAACGCTGTAAAATCTTTTCAGTTCTGTGAATGACGTGCTCCATCACAGACCAAGGGTTAGCTTTAGCCTCAGCCTCAAGCAAGTCCTCGACTCCACCAGGGTGCCGCGTGCTGCTGGCCGGTCGTTCATACCTTGCCTAACCAAATTCGCTACAGTCCACGGATTTTTGAGATCAGCGCCAATGCCTCCAAACAAGCAAAGATATTTTTGTACAGACCGATACCAAGATTTTCTTTCCATTTTTGAATTTCCAAAGAATGCATAGAGTCGACACTGATGGAGGCAACATAATTCACCCATCCATGGGATACTTTTTTTTTTGTGAAGTAACACTCATACTAGTATGTCTTGGGCAAAAAAAAAATGCTCTAAATATATGCAGATACTCTATTGTGACCATTTTTTTAACTTTTGGGAAGTTGTGCCTCAGTAGTTTACTTTCCTCATCATAGTTGACATTTCTCTTCTAACAAAGACTAGCAAACACAGTATAAGCTGTCATGCTACAAGCTACTCATGCTACCACGAGAGCTGTACATAAAACCTCCCTCATCATGGGTTTCCAGTCGAACACATCCTTCTCAAGAGAGAAATAATCACAGCTGAAGGTGTATCTTCAATACTGAAGGCACTAACCTGTCAGGCCTCCAGGCTGAATGATAACAACCCTTTGTCTTGAATACGTCAATTACAACTGAGCACCACTGTGGTTATGACTCAAGTTTCAACAGAAAATGATTCAGGGTTGTCTTCAATTCTGTGCAAACCATAAAAGTCTTCAGGTACAGTTAAGAAAAGGGTAGGTATTCAAATTTAGCACAACGGAAACTATAAATGCGACTTTTGGCTGGTAGTCAAACTCAGCAGAAACTACAGCTGAATCACTAGGAATATCAGTGTGACCAGATTTTTTTTTGACAGGAACGCAGCAATAGAAATTTGCAGTTGCAGGAAATTTTCAGTTTATCATTAGTACATACACTACATTCAGTTTATCATTAGTACATACACTATACCTGAAATATGTTTCCTGACCTTCAGTATGTAACTTTTATTGTTCGTCTAACTATGCAGCCAGCCAAGTTCCTACCAGTAGTCTCCACAAGAGCAAAACCTATCCTTGAAATGGTGAAACCTGCGCGAGTCTCTTACGATAATATCTCTGTTGACAATCTTCGATATCATCTTGATGGCAGCATGGCAATCTAGGCAGGTACTCAAGTTCTTCATAACCGTAATTGGTGTCCCTGGTGGGGTATTAATCAGGGCAAACACGATGGCCAATCTCTCACTGTGGTATTTCAGTGACTCCAACTTTTCCTTATTATCCACCATATGCAAGGAACAGCTAGAATCGGGCTCATAGCCTTGTTTATCCATCTCTTCATACAACCTCTCAAGCTCTTCTTTAATCTCATCTATCATTGGGTTGGTGTGATCATTAGAAGAAAACATGTAGATCTTTTGCTTGATTTCAACCCAACTGTTACCCGACTCTTTCCTAACTCCTCTATCTCTCATAATCTTTTTCAC
>CM041632.1:50741064-50778193 GCA_023333625.1 Bothriochloa decipiens
AAAAAAAAGGTTTCAACAGCTGGGAAATATCCTTTACGAAAAATATGTGCAGCGGAATGGGGCACTGAAAGGGTCACTAATCATTTTTTAAAAAAGGAGACCGACTTTTATTAAATTAAAACCTCTTTTACAACTGAGAGATCAATATAAATAAAATTACATTAAAGCACACCATTAGATTTTGAAACTTCATCTTCCTCGCGTCCGGCGACGTACTTGTAACTCCATAAAAGTACCCCAGATCTAGACCCGAGAACCACAGTCTCTACCAACAAAAGACTCCACGAACATGAAGACCGCATAAGAGATGCAGTATGCTCAACCGTTATAGGGAGTAAAGGGCGCCGAGAGCACATCGGTTGTATCTTCTGAAGGTTGAACTAAACATAGGATCCGAAGTTGCTAGCCTCACTACCAGCAACCGGAAGGGCAGATCCGCCGCCGCAAGTAGCACCGGCGGCCAGAAAAACGATCTCGCAGAAGGGGAAAAATAGATCCAATCCCTTCTCGAGAAGAATTATTCCAATATATCTCGATCTCAGGAACATGCCATCACCGAAGATGACGACGCATCCACCAACGATCTGGTACGAAGCAGGAAGCCACATCAAATGCGTTGAAACGGCCAACAAAAAACTAACCCTAATTATTATGGTGAAAAGAGAAAACAAACGAAGAAAAAAACAATAGATCCGTTAAAAACGACGGATCCTACTCCTCCGCACCACGGCACGGAGGCCGGAGGCCGGAGGCGAGGGAAACGGGGTCAAACGGCGGCGGCGGCGGAACTTGCCCTGGGCGAGTAGGGCTTGGGAGGCGGCGGTTGGCTGGCTTGGAAAATTATTTCTGTTACTGATCTGACTAACTTAGGATCAAAGGTCACTGATCATCGATCAAGTTTATATATACCATTACCGACAGCTGAATGTTTCTTAAAAAAATACCGACAGCTGAATAATTTGTATTTGAATTCCGAAACGGGCGTGATTTTGTTGTCAAAATAGCTGTCTCCTCCCCTTTTTCGATTCCAGAAGAAGATACGAGCTGGAATGGGGCCCACCGGCCTGTTCTTGGGGATATTTGTGCTCGGCCGGTCGCTAGCCCAAAGGGCCGTTTGACTTGTGACCCCATAACGAAACACTGCAGCCACTCGGCCCACTCCGCCACTCTACTCTCCTTTCCCTTCCTGTGCAGGGGAGCCTACCACTGCCACTCTACCAGCCTAGTAGCCCCCGAAGCCGCCGCGAGTGACGCGCACCTTTACCGCACGCGGAGAAGGATGGCGTCGTGGTCGTCGCCCTCACCCGCCGCCGCCGCCGCCGCCTCCTCCGCCTCGGGCGCCCGATTCGGCCCCTTCCCGAGCCGAGCGCAGCGGGTCGTGCCGCATCCGTCGCTCGCCCGCGGAGCCCCCGCCTCGGCTCTCGTCCTCAGGCCCCAGCCCCACCCGGACGGCCGCGGCCATGGCCTCCTGGCGCACACCGGCTCCTCTGCCTCCTGGCGGTGCCGCGCCGTCGGCGCCGAGGTCGAGGGCCTCAACATCGCCGACAACGTCACCCAGGTCACACACAGTCTTCGACGCGTGCCTACCGTTGTTTCATGTCTTCATGGTTGATTCCCTCGTTTCCCTAGCATATTTGCCTCACTCAGGTAGCTGCTTAGCTCTAGCATATGTGCTTCACTCAGGTAGCTGCTTAGGTGTTCGGATTACATATATTAGGACTTAAGAGCAGGCAGTGCAACTGCGAGGATCCTGTTTCATTGCTGACGGCGCTGCTTTGATCAATAGATGCACACGCGTAGTAGAAATAAGAAGGGTGCACCAGCATTTTGTTCTGACGATTGACTGTCCAATCGCAGCTCATAGGCAAGACACCAATGGTGTATCTCAACAACGTTGTTAAGGGCTCCGTCGCCAATGTTGCTGCTAAGCTCGAGATTATGGAGCCATGTTGTAGTGTCAAGGACAGGTATCCTTTGTCTTCCTCTCCTTCCATTGGTGAGGGGATTGGCCTTTTTGGCTATGGCTAACACTTCCAGGCCTGTTTGGTTTCAGGATAGGGTACAGTATGATAAACGATGCTGAAGAGAAAGGCTTGATTACTCCTGGAAAGGTGATTTATTAAGCATAGGCACATTTTGGCTTCACTCACATATTTCCTTGCTTATTGGTTATCCTTATATGAGTACAATTTTCGAAATAAATCGTCACTGAAACAAGAGTAGTGACCAAATAATTTGTACTCATTCTGCCTTTCCTTGTACACTGGATGACTTGTTTCCCTGTCCCATGTTTCTGCTCAGAGTGTTTTGGTGGAAGCAACAAGTGGAAATACAGGCATTGGCCTTGCCTTTATTGCTGCTTCCAAAGAATATAAGTTGATATTAACAATGCCTTCATCAATGAGCATGGAGAGAAGAGTCCTACTCAGAGCTTTTGGTGCTGAACTTGTCCTTACTGATGCTGCAAAAGGGATGAAAGGGGCCGTAGATAAGGCTACAGAGATTTTAAATAAGACACCCAACTCTTACATGCTTCAACAGTTTGATAACCCTGCCAACCCTAAGGTAATGGAGAGAACCAGCCATGTGGCTCTACCTATGTGTGCACTCTGTTTCTAACCTACCTTACCATCGTTTATCTTCATTTGTTTTCAAACAGGTACATTATGAGACTACCGGTCCAGAGATCTGGGAGGATTCAAAGGGGAAGGTGGATATATTCATTGGTGGAATTGGAACAGGGGGGACAATATCTGGTGCTGGCCGTTTCCTAAAGGAGAAAAATCCTGGAATTAAGGTTTCTTTACATTTTGGTCAACAAAATTTCCTCTGTTATATGTGCTTTATATGATCACCTGTATTTAGGTTATTGGTATTGAGCCTTCTGAAAGCAACATACTCTCCGGTGGAAAACCTGGTATGTTTATGAGTATTGCCTTTTGTACCTGTCAAACTTTTGGTTCTTTCCTTACAACTTGTAACAATTCTCCACTTTTGTAGGTCCACATAAGATTCAGGGAATTGGCGCAGGATTTGTTCCAAGGAACTTGGATAGCGATATTCTTGATGAAGTAATTGAGGTATGAGCTTAAACCAGTTTATATTTGTTGAGTATAATCTGACATTTTTAACGCAAAAGAATGAAACAGAGCTAATTGTCTTGTCAAAATCAACTTATCTTTTTCTGTTATTGCCCGCTATATACATATGCCATAGAACAGTATTTACCGAAGCATATTCACCTAAACTACATAATTAATTGGTATGGTTCTTTCCTCGGGATAGGGTAGCAATCCTATCATTTCACTCTTCCTTGGTACAGAAGAGTTGTGTGGATTGTTACAGTTGCAGGGTTATGTTTGTTCCACTTTATTTCTACTAGTTTATGCCTTACTGTTTATGTTGCAGATATCAAGTGATGAAGCTATTGAGACAGCAAAACAGCTGGCTGTTCAGGAAGGATTACTGGTATCATAATTTGAAATGTTGCTTCTCTTTGTATTGTGCCTAGGACATTGTTTTGACATATCATTGTTTTTTGAGACATTGTCCCTGATTTGCAAGCATTCATATTTTTAATGCTGGCAGATCATGAGGCAAGACAAGCCTTGCTAATATCCTCCTTCCTCTGCCCGCACACCCCCCCCCCCTGGCGGGGTGTTTTTATATAAGTACAGGCTCTCAGCTTCTCAAATATATGGATAGAATCAATTTAGGGGCACCATTTTTTAGCCTTGCCTTATGTATTTATTAAAAAATAGTATTTTTAGTGGCTAACTTCAGACCTGATATCTGTCCTTATTAGACCATAGGGTTCTCCTGTCAATTTTCACTGTTATATTAAAAGTAAACACAAAGTAGAATAGTTGGAATTGGCTAGCAAGATCTGTGACAATATATGAACTTAGGAACTAACAAAGCCATTTTCCAGTAATGTTACGCCTGGTAGTTTTGTTTGATCTATAGCCAAGAGTATCAATTTTTCTTTTAAGATGAAACTGAGAATTCTTGTACCATATAAAGATGAGTGTATACTGTGTAGGTTGGAATCTCCTCTGGAGCAGCCGCCGCTGCTGCCATAAAGGTTGCGAAAAGACCAGAAAATGCTGGAAAGTTGATAGTGGCAAGTGCAGAAATGCCATCTCTTCTAGAACCCTTTTGTGAATACTGTTACATTACATGAAGTATATGGATGTTGACACCTCGATTATTAATTTATATTTTCACATTGTTTTGGTTCAGGTTGTGTTTCCGAGTTTTGGCGAGAGGTACCTTTCAACTGCCCTCTATCAGTCCATAAGAGAAGAATGCGAGAACATGCAGCCTGAGCTATGAGGGAGCCGTCACTTTAAACAGCATAATAAATGTTTCTGGAATAAGTTGCGTGGCCAGCATCAGTGTGCTCGGTGCTCCACTTGGTGTCATTTGGCCATGCTCACGCTATCCTTTTGGCTCAATGACCAGAACTAAACAGGCGTGTGAGAAATATCCATGACTCTCCCAACTGCTTTCCACACTTCTTAATTGTCTATACGGTTCAAGCTGATTTGATTGGTAATTGTAAACAATTTGACCTTGAATCTTTGAAGTCAAACCAAGTCAGTTTGGCTGAAGCAGCTGGATTTGCTGTAGACTTCTTTTTGGGTGTGTGTCACTGTGTCGCTATCACATCATTATGCATCACAAACAAGTGTCAAATGATGGAATAAGGATGATGTATCTCAGCGTTATGCATCTGAATGTTGGCATATGGCAAGCATGACAAAGCGTGACAGAAGGGAACAGGTAGTGTGCAAACGTGTGCATGTCCATTTCTGCGCAGTTTTGTTTTCCCCTGTGATAATGATGGCATGGAGGCTGAACTGCTGAAGTGTCGTTTCTTCTGCCGAAAAGAAAAAGAATTCAGAATGTCATGTGTATGCCTTTACACAGATGAGACGCAACACATGTGAAGTTCTTTTATGTGAGCTTGGAAATATGTCCGATCCAGATACTCATGGTGCTTGGATTTCTGTTGTTTTCCCATGTATATATTAAAATATATTATATATATGGATATAAATAGCCCATTGAATTTTGGTTTGCACATACATTCATGCTCATGGCATGGGTCAAAAGTCAAAACAAAATCCGAGTAGTATCTGACTATTGCTGTCTCACCAAGCGTTTCTGATGGATCAATTTGACGTGTGTAGTGAATAGTCATGGGCCCATGGCAAACTGTAGGTGAGAACAGACGTATTAACGCGCTATGAACGTGCAGCTTGTTATTAACACGTTAGCAACCAAAAATTACCACAGAAAGTCAGATTGCATGCAACATTTAATCCTTTTGGAGGAACTCTATTCGTCCCTAAAAGACCGTCGCTTCACTTTTCAAGAAACAATTTTAACTAATTATATATTAAAAGATATAAGTATTTATGAAACTAGTCAGTGTTATTAGAAAAATTTTTAAATCTAGTTTTTTAATAAATTTATTTAAAAATTTAAATGTTGTATATTTTTATAAATTGAGTTAAATTTGTGAACGTTCGTTAAGGCAAGTGAACCATGCGCTCGGACCAGCCAGCTAGAAGGGCAAGGAACCACACGCGCTCGGACCAGCGAGACCAAACTGGCCGAACCGTACCATACGTGCTGTTCATCATGACATAAAAGCCCCCCTCCACCCACTGGCCTCTGCACCGTTGTTGTCCCGTGGAACAAGGGACAAAACCGGAATTCTGCAACTCCGAGGGAAGGTTTTCCCCTCCGTCTTCTCTCTCTTTGCCCCCGCGCGATTCTTATTCTTCGCCGCTATAATCAGTCGTGCGGCATCGTCGGCGACCTTGCCGCCGGCGACGCGGTTACACAACTACCCGGGGGGCTCTGAGCTACAGCCTCCTTCTCTCGTCGCTTGTGGGGGGAGGCATCCCCGTACCGTACTCCCTCTTCCTCGTCGCCGCTGCCCTCTGCTGTGACTGGGACGACTGGACTGGCGTGGAGTGGAGATCCATCCACCCGCACCGCACTTGCCACGATCTCTTCCTTCCCGTGCCGGTAACCGCCCCACGCCACGAGGTTGCTTGGACGGATTGCTCTGGGGCACTGGCTTTCCCGCAGCCTAGTCTAAATCTCCCTCTTCTCTCACCATTCAGTTGGTCGCGGATTTGGTTGCTTTGGTGCGTGCGCCGCCCGCCGCCCCGGGGACCCAGTCCTGGTTGGGTTCGATTTGGTTCGCCTTTGTCGTCTTCGGCGCTCGAGATCAGTGTAGCCGAGGTGCCGGGGCGGTCTGGTTGTCCCGGGGCTTGCAGAGTTCAAGTGGGAACCCCCATGTCCCAAGTGAGGTCCGGCTTCGATGGCGCCGGCGGGGACTACATTAAGTGGATGTGCGGCGCCGCCGGCCGCCCGGGCGCCGCCATGGCCAATCTCCAGCGCGGCGTCGGCTCCCTAGTTCGTGACATCGGCGACCCCTGCCTCAACCCTTCCCCAGTTAAGGTTGCTATTGGCCCTTACAGTAAATCACTTCAGCTGTTTAGTACTGCTATATGGATTGCTTGATGGGTATTGATACTCCATGCCGGTGCCAATGTGAATGTATCTGTTTGTTGCTCCCTTGTCAGTGACATTGGTTGACACCCCAACCGGTGCCGCTACACTGCTTGTGTGATGATCATTCTCTGCAAGGAATGGATTGATGACATTCATGACTTAATAGTTAATGGCGCTAATCACATATTGCATAGTGGTAGCTCAATGTTACTATTTGGTAATCACTGTGCACGGTATAGATGCTGCCTAGAGTAGTAGAGTTTACAGTCTTCCTTTTGTGGTTGAGTTAATGCATGTATTGCCTATATTTAGTATTTTTTTCCATGACACTATCCATACAGCGTGCCTTGTTTACTAAGCATTTGTGCTGCTTGTAGAGCCACTGATCACTTATAAAGTTTATTGCGGCATAAGATCCGTGGCAGTGTAAAATCTTTCCTAAATTCTCGTTGCTATTTAGGATGCTATAAATGTTCTCCCATTCATTTGTAACCCCAAATAGACTGTTCTAGGGACAATGATGCACTCCCTTGGTCCCTTTATTAAATGTCATGTTTTAATATGAATTACAATTTTTCAAGGAGGGCACATCCTGAGCACACTACTAATCTGGAATCAGAAAAGGCTGAGGATGACAACACTATCCACCATCCAATTAAATTATAACCTAGTGAACTATATACCATAGTAAAAGAATGGTCGTATTAATTTGGCTACAAGAATACATGAAACTATTAGCAAGTAGCAACACATTTAACTTCATATTAACTTCTCTCCTGCACTATTGACAACCTTTTCTTCTATCTGCAACCGTACAGGGAAACAGAATGCTCAAACCAGAAAGATGGCATGCATGTTTTGACAGTGATGGGAAGGCTATATGTTTTCGTAAAGCCCTTAAATTCATTGTCTTAGGAGTGAGTTCACTATATACTTGTTTCTCGGGAACTTACCTTTTCATGTTCTTTTTGTTTTCAGCCTTCAAGCTTCAGACTCACATGCTAGTATCAGCTCTGATATAGCTAGGGGCATTTTTTTTGCTTTCTCTGGGTCATTGGGTCAACTGAAAACTAATTTAATTGAACTAATCTGGATTTGAAGGCAAGGAAATGGGAATATGGGATATAATTGAACTAATAAATTGACTCCAAATCTAGCCATTGGTGTTGTCACTTGCATCAGCGGATTTTTGCTATCAGCAAAAGGATGAATTATGAAAAATGAATGAAAATGGCCATGTAATAAGTTCTGTCTCCATTAATGATGTGCAGGGCGTGGATCCTTCTATTCGAGCAGAAGTTTGGGAATTTCTTATTGGCTGCTATGCATTAAGTAGCACGTCGGAAGATAGGGGAAAACTAAGAGCTGCTCGAAGGTTTGAAGTTTCCTTTTCTTTTTTCGTAATACAATGTTTGCATTTTATTTTCTAAAACAAATCCTGCGGTAGGCATCAGTTTGGTTACTTTTATATTGGTAAAATAAACTGTTGTAGCCAAAATTTCCTAGCCTCGTCACTTTTATGTTCACCTATATATGAAACATATGCGTTAGTGCCAAATTAGTGTTCACCTTATATTTATAGTTAGCGCAGAACATAGGAAGCTGTTGTAAAAATGATGTATCACCATGCTTGCGTGGTCTGTGGATTAAGTCTTGACCCTTTGAACTGGTTTCCAAGATAGTCCCTTTTTTGCACATGTTTCTCCTTCCATTTTCCTTAATACTACCTCCTGTGCACACTCTTTACGGAATAAAGTGGTTTTGTCAATCCACCCGATTTGTTTACTAAAAAAAATCCACCCGATTTGTTTTCTTGAAACTGTATGACTACTCTGACCCATTTGATGTAACTACCTTAAGTCTATTTTATTCATATTCTTTGCAATTTTCCTAATGTTTTTGGAACACTTCCCTTTCTCTCGGCTCACCTTTTATTAGCATTATTAATTTTAACATTGCAGACTTGTGTGCATTATTGGAAATCTTGAAGGCTCTAACTTTATGCCTTCCCCCTTCCTATCTAGGGACAAATATCGTTGTTTAATTAAGCAATGCCAAAGCATGCATACAAGCATTGGTACAGGTGAGCTTGCATACGCTGTTGGATCAAAGCTGATGGATGTCAGGACCTTGCCCAAAGAAACCGAAGGTGGAGAAGTCAACACAAGTCAGCAAGCTGCCAATCAAGCGCCTTGCAGTTTAGCAGAAAATTCGAATTTGATTTATGGTTCTGGTGGCGCAACTCTGCCTCAGAAAAAGAATCTTTGTAGTAAATCAGCTGAAACAGTTGGTTTCAATGAGCATAATGATAGCTCTAGATGTTCTGGAGATTATGATGGCATTGGTGAACCAAGGTATGACAGTGAGGCCTTCATGGATTTTCCTTCCCTAACTGGTACAAACTTGTTCACAAATGGTGATGGGGATAGCAATGGAGTTGAAGAAAATCATTGCAGTTTCTTGGTTCCTGAAGATAGGGTAAGGCCCCGTGATGAACGCATGCACAGCTTCCAGATCAATAATAACATAGATCTCATAATAGAGTCAAATACATTCTCCAGTGATCTATTTCGACCTAGCAGCAGTGACTCAGCCATCTTTCACTCGGATGCGTACAAGCATGATAGATGGTTAGACGATACTGGCTATAGTAAAGAAATTATAGATTCCTTGAGGATATCTGATGCACCAGAAGCAGATTTAGTTGATGGAACCAAATCAAATGGTTCAATAGGTGACAAAGATAGAGTCTCTGAATGGCTTTGGACACTGCATCGAATTGGTATGTTTATATTCTTAATTCACACAACAGTGGTCTCTTCTGATGGTATTCTAATTAGGGATAAAAAAAACTTTTGATGCAGTGGTTGATGTGGTGAGAACAGATAGCCACCTTGACTTCTATGGAGAATCAAGGAATATGGCTAGAATGTCTGATATACTTGCTGTTTATGCATGGGCTGATCCTTCCACTGGATACTGTCAAGGTCTGCATATTTCGAGGAGCCTTATTTTGCACTATTATTTGATTATTCTTGATGTATCTAAAACTCTAAATACATAAATGAATCATAGGTATGAGTGATCTGCTATCACCTTTTGTTGTCATATATGAGGATGATGCGGATGCGTTTTGGTGCTTTGAAATGCTACTGAGAAGGATGGTAACTTGCATCTGACATGAATTACAGTATACTGTCCATTTATTTGGTCTTTACATTAGTATGATCATGATGGATAATGTAAATCTCTGCTGCTCAGCGTGAAAATTTCCAGATGGAGGGGCCAACAGGAGTTATGAAGCAATTGCAAGCATTGTGGAAGATCATGGAACTGACAGATGTTGAAGTATTTGAACATTTGTCAGCAATTGGTGCTGAAAGCCTTCATTTTGCTTTTCGGATGCTGCTAGTGCTTTTTCGTCGAGAGCTGTCTTTTGATGAATCACTTTTGATGTGGGAGGTGTGGATCTTCAAGATATCTGTCTTATTTTGGACATTTTGTGGTGAATTAGTTGTTGCATGAAGTTAACATGAGTATTCTTTGAAACAGACATAGGCGAAATATGGTGAATCTTTAATTGTAGTTTTGTACTTAAAATCTTCAAGAAGCCTAAATAGTTCACAAAGAAGATAGTTAGCTTTGTAGCAATATAGCTACAGTAATTTATTTGAACTACATAACAAAAATATATTGTATGTGATATTTGGTACCACACATAGCCACTATGAAATAGCCTTTCAAAATGGTTATTTATTTCAATGTTCTTATTATTAAATAAGAATCTTCTTGTGTTGGACAATTGGTGTTCTTTGTCTTCAGATGATGTGGGCTGCTGATTTTGATGAAGAAGCAGTCAGGCGTTTAGAAGAGAACTGTCTAGAACCCTTGCTAGTAGATCTGAGCAATGGCTTATCATGTGAAGTCAAAGAAGTGCATCGGACCAACAGTTCGACAAGAAGAAAAACCAAGACCAGGAAATCCCATCGTAGAAATGGTGAAATCTGTGGAGCTTGCCACCCTGGAATGAAATCCAGTACAAGAAATCATCTCTGTGGCTTGTCAGGTGCTACAATATGGGCAAGGCCTCAGCAGATGCCGCATCCAAGTGCAAATGTGCCAGCAAAGAGTGGAGATTATGAACTGCCTATATTCTGTGTGGCGGCAATCTTGATAATCAATCGCCAGAAGATAATAAGAGGGACTCGCTCAATAGATGATGCAATCAAGGCAAGTTCAACCGCTAATTTACTCCATTTTCTTTAAATTATTGCCTCTATGTAATGGTTAGTTATACTTGATTATTTTCATGGGTTTCTTTAGATGTTCAATGATAATGTGCTCAAAATAAATGTAAAAAGATGTGTACGTTTGGCCATCAAGCTGAGGAAAAAGTACCTGTACAAGGTAATTTCTTTTTTTAATTATATTAGTAGCTTTTCATTTGTTTAGTTCTTTCTTCTAAACATCTGTGCTGTCTACTTTAAGGTTAGTTTCTGACTGTTCTACCTTTATCTTTGAAACAGTCATTGAAAGGAGGCTCTAGTGATGATAAAGAAAGTTGAGCCTGCATTTACCTTGTAGAAAAAGAACTAGATGTTTCTCCATCATGCATTGCTATCTAGGTGTTTTGGAGTATTGACCTGAAGTCTGGTACGTCTCCAAGATCCGGCATTATTTAGGATTCAAGGTATGCTGTGCATCCTGGGTCAATTTGCTGGCCAAATGGTTCTCCTATAGGTGGGGAGTATATGGCAGATGATTGACGTATCTGATGTTGCTTTGTTTCAGGAAATCTGTACATACTATACTTGAAAACAACAGATGAAGCTGTGGAAGTAAAGAAAAGAAGTCAAGTCCACCGATTGGCTGTATTTCTGGTGTTGTCATTGTTTTTATTGTCCCCCATTTGGCAGGGTCCCATGCCCCCTATGATTGTATTTATCGATCTCGAGGTTTGAGTGGAGGTGTAGCCTGTTCATGGCATGCCAACCACACCTATAATAAAAGAATGGAAAGAAAGAGGTAGCGAATTGTGCACAATATATGCATTCTTTGGAGAAGTGCGCCATTGGTGACCTTGACTTGGCCGTCCGTGTTGCGACGCGTCATTGCTTTGCGCTAGCGGACGCGAGTGTTGAAACGATGATGCTTTTGCAACCTTTTCTGTATATATAAACTCTAATGCGAAAAGTGAGCGAAAGCATCATCGTTTCCACCGATTGTTTTAAACACAACAGCCTATCCTGTGGTGTTAGTGTCAAAGCTTAGTAGCGAATTGCGATTTTGACTGAGGGAGATGTGCACAGAAGTGGATCGAACTGCAAAACTGATGCCGGAAGTTGAGCATAGCATAGCGAAGTGACCGTCTCGAGTTCAGCCATCCACCGAATTCGTTATGAGCGGTCATTCGGCCCAGGCCCAAAGCCTTCTATTACCCAAAGACCCTGGGGCCGATAGGCACGTCGGCTCGCTCAGTGGGTCCGAGGCCTGAAAAAAAAAACGACGGATCTTGGGCCCGGGGCCGTGTCCTATATAAAACAGTGTTTATATAGGAGATAAGTGGCATGCTCTTTGTATGGGACAATTGAGGGAAACGATGAGGAGAAGGGCATTATTTGGTGCAATTTGTATTATAGGCACACAATTTTTTTTGAGGAAAAGGCACACAAATTTTATTTGATTCAAATAGTCGCAAACCAAAATCATCATTATTTTTTCTCCAAATTAAACAGAAGGAAGGATGGTCTGCTAGCATTTCGGTTGGCACTAGAAAGACAGGCGCGGCCTTGATTGTGCCTGTGTCGGTGTTATTATATGTATATAAAAGATGACCCGTGTTGTTGTGGCCGGCAGGAGATCTAATAGGTCGCAACCCAATAAGGTCTTATTTGGATGTAGTTATATTTGCATCAATCATATGTGTTAGGATATATTTATTAGAATGAAATTAAACTAAATTACACCTTAATGCACCAAAAGAGTACAAGAGTACACGACCTAAGAGTCATTTTAGCTTTTCATCTCTCCAGTAGTTCGGCCTCTCTGCTTTTGGTTGTATCTTTTTTCTCTTTCCTGGTTCTATGGCTGATGGCGCCATAGCCGTGGACAGGGAAAAGATGGTATGATTTTGGTGAAATTGTCTCTTTTTTTAATTTATGTTAGACTACTGTTGGTGTAGAGCATTTGGTCTTGATCACGTTAATAGCTTCGGTGTTGATTTTCAGTTTTATTTTTGAGAATTACATGTTAATTTTCAGTTCCAGCAACAGTGCAGAGATATACAGATACTCCGCATGTTGGTTGTCAGCAACGCCTGGCCAAGTTACAAGTCTGTCGCTTTTCGTGTGCCGAGAAGAGCGTTTGCTTGTTGGGCAGCCTACACTGGTCAAGTGGTCAGTGCCTCTGTCAAATTTTCCATAGGAAAATACGTAAAGCTGTACTACTCTCTATATACACGGCGGGGTGCTGGGTAAAATATGTAAAGCTGACGTACTCTGTAGAAACATGGCCTCGTGAAGAGCTGAGTACGTGGCAAATTTTGCCTTGTGAAGAACTGAGTACGGGGTCTAGTTTTTCCTTGTGAAGAGTACGTGGTCTTATGAAGAGCAGTATCAGCTGTTGGTTGATCGCTGTCTTTGAATTGACAGATGACGATGCACAGTGCCCTATGATCCCTATCCCTATTCTAACCCTGATCAAATACATGTTGTGCCAAACGTGAAGCTCCTCCCCGATCTGCCATCTCTTACAATACCTTTGCGGCTGCAGTACAGCCTCCAGTCGTCAGCGAGGAAGGGCTCAGGGCCGTGCAGGTGCAGCAGAGAGAGGGAGCGGGAAGGAGCCGCAGCTGGCTGCTGGGCCGCCTGCCCTTGGGCCTGAGCGTGAGAAAAAGGGAGGGCGTGGCCGGCTGGGCCTGCAGAGCGATCCGGGCTGCGATGCAAGCTGCTGGGAGACGAGAGGTTTTCGTGTTGACGCGTGGCCAAACATCGTGCGAGTGTGTATGGTGCAGATTTCGTCAAGTAAAGATAAAGATACGGCACAGTTGGCCCTGCACTCTTCTAAGGTTAAGTGGCAATGTTCTCTGCGGCTAATGTCGGGGCAGCAATAGCATACTCCCACCGAAAAGTATCTACAACTGTACGTAAAAATGAATTTGGGCTTGCTTTCATCCGTGGAGTTGATACTCGCAGTAGCAATAGAAGTATTCGTAGAATCTAGGAGGCCTGCAATATTAATAGCAATAGAACTATTCGTAGCATCCAGGTGACCTGCAATATTTGTTATTAATCAGAAATCAGAAAACAAACAAGCAGCAAAGGAATTGAGTATATACACACACACGCACTCTTACATTGCGCATGCCGCCCAAAAAGCACAGCTAAGAATAAGAGCACGGCTATAGCAATGTCGTTGTTCCTCATATTGGATCTTTAATTTGATGAAACCGATCCTCCCTGTGAGGTGAGATGGCAAACTAATGTGCGTGCGTGCGTGCGGGCGGGCGGGCGTGTGCGGGCGTGCGTGTGCGTGTGCGTGTGCGAGAGAGAGAAGAGAGAGCAAGTGTGTGTGCTAGCGTTATGTTATTTATTATGGCTTTAGTGTAATTGTGGACTTGATGTATGGTTAAAATTAATTAAAGACTTGTTTAGATGCACTTAAAATTTAAGTTTTTTTACTCTCTCTCATCACATTAATTTTTAGATCCATGCATGGAGAACTAAATATAGGTAATAAAAATAACAAATCATACAATTTAGTTGTAAATCACGAGACGAATCTTTTAAATCTAGGTAGTCTATGATTGGACAATATTTATCAAATACAAATAAAAATGCTACAGTAGCCAGAGTTATAAAAACTTGCGATCTAAACAAGGCCTAAGCGTATGTTTCCTTATGTGTTGTAACCATTTAACACCATCATCAATACGTGGGTGTTAGAAAATTAAAGTATTATTAAATATTTCAATAGAAGAAAAATCTATCAAAACTATATTTTAATTCGATACAAACTTGGATAATTTATATTGTCAAGCTGCCCCGCCTCCCGGAGGCCGAAGTACCTCGCCGACGGCCAGCAGCCCCGCTTCGGCGCTCCCCCGCCTGGCCGCCTCAGCCCTCCGGCCTCCGCCCTTGGCCGGCGCTCGGTGGACACAGCCAGCCGCCCAGTTCTGCTGCTCCTCTCTCCTGCTGCCTGCTGCCTGCTGCGGTATGCTTTTCTCTCTTAAAAAACATGGCCAACACGATTTTAGCTGAACCCAACGCTGGGTCCCGGCAACTTCTAAGTCCTTAAACAAGACCGGTAGACCTTTATGTTTTGTTTATGATAGATTGACTCATGTGCATGTGAATTTTGGAGAAATTCTTCGATGAACATAGGATCTTAGTCTATGAGCTCTGAATTTATGAATTTCTATTAAAAAATACACGATTTCATTTCTTATATCAAAACATATCAGGTGTTCTTTGTGATATCTGTTGCATATACTAATGGCTAGTAAAAATGATAGCCTTCTATTATTTCTATTATTTAGCCCCCCTTGCCAGTTTCTGGATCTGCCACTGAGTTTATGAGTCTCTCCGTCTCTTCCCTGCACCGCAGCATATGTAGCAGCCAACTGCCTGCCTTCCTGACTGCCTGCCTTCACACCTGCGCCGAGATCTGGTGTCACCGCTGAGATCCAGCACCAGCGATGAGCTCCGACAGGCAGTAACAACCGGCGACGCACGCGACACACCGACAAACGCCCGGGGACAGGCAGTGGGCATCCCATTTGCACACCCACATGAGAGCGAAATAGCCCGGGGCGAGCCTAAGAAAAGTCAATCACCCCTCTTCAATTTAGCCCAGCTGTGGCCCATGAAATAGGTCTCCTCGAGCCCAGCCCAATCCGGCCGTTCCACCCTAGCAGGCATACAGCGTGCTCCCTTGTGGACTCCCGACTCCTGAGCAAGTAGCGCCGCGCCTTCATATTCCGTGGTGGCCAACCTCTATTCCTCGGCTACCACCTAAGCCCCCGTGCCCGCCAGCATCCACTGGCCAGCTGGCGCCCAGCCCCCAAGTGGCCGCAGTGCCCCTGCAGGCTGTGGCCTAGCCCCCCTTCTGCCCTTGCCCGGTTGCCAATGCTGCTGCACAGTCAGCCTGACAATGAGTATTTTTTTTTACTGATTCACAATTATTATCATTGCATAAACACATCGTATTTTAATTGATGGGTGCTGATTGTTATTTTGTAAAATTTGCATTGTAATATTTCATACCGTAGTGTTTAGATTATTGGAAATCTGTAACAGAAGAGCAAAGCGACAGCTTCAAGAATGCATGTCAATAATGTTCCTGCTCCGTTGCTTGTGCTACTGCTTTTAGAATTTTAGTATGCCTCACTATTATTTAAAAAAATACTAAAATGTATTGCTGTCATGGCTTTTTTTTTTAGAAAATAATTGATCCACGTATCTTCATCTTTCTGATAACAGTACTTATATCTGTATCCATGCTACATACGTGAATATTGGTTTTGTTTCAACTCTGAAGTCTGAAGTGATTTTACTGTTTTATTTTGTTTTTGCAACAGGCAAGCTCTGTTTCTTTCCATTCAGTTCATTGTAGTGCGGAGATCAAACTAGCCAAGGGCAGTCCAAATTTGAGGGCTTTTCAAGTGAATCCCCTGTATAGAGATAGTTCGAAGATGGGATGCTTTGAGAGGTCAAGCAGTCAAAAACCAGAAGGTGCGGACCCACCTTTGCATCTTGGTATTATCATGTGCTTCATAAATGTAATCCTGACCCACCTTTGTTTGATTTATATGCTCCCTCAAGGCGATATGGGATAAGACCCTGGAAATGAGATTCTTGCTGCAGAAGGTATTTTCCACTTCCAACAAGTTGCCCCAGGTTGTAGCAGGCATATCCCTAGGTTTTACTTAATTGGCCCCCTTTTGATGCAGGATTGTGGCTAAGTTGAATTCTAAACTCCAGTTTGTTCTCTATTGTTCTGTTGCAGGAACCCATCAGAACAAGGTTTTGCAATCATGATAAGCAGATAGATCAAGCCTATGATGATCTGTTGAATTCATCGAAGCAGACTTTGAGCAGCATGATGGAGCTGCAGGAGGTTCAGTTAGTTGCACATACTGTTTTACTTTCACTCCTATGTTTCCTCAATATGATTGAAGTGTTTCTTTTGCAAATAATGATTGAAATATTTCTCATTGTAACCAAACTCTAAAACTAGGCTTTGCTCGAGAGTAATCAGGCTACAAAGGGTGCCAATGGTATTGCTACTCTCCACACTGTTCTTGTTCTACTAAAAACTATGACATGCCATCTATATGTTCATAAAACAACTCTTTACTTGATGCCAGAAATTCCTTCTGCCTCAAATGAGGACAATGACGAGTGGTCAGAAGTACAAAGATTGCAGACAAGGTAAATTTTGGATTAGAAATAACTAATCGACCATCAGTGCTTGAAAAAGAAACTCGCCCAAGGGGAGGAACATCCAACATCTCCTGATTTTGTTATTATTAAGGAGGTTGTGACAGCCTCCAAACCTGGACTGGTGATGGGGGTTTCATCAACCCCCAGTCTTCAATGGTCCAATTAGTATAACTCAGGAGAAGTTGGCTAGCGCTTGGAACCACTGCAGTACACTAAGAATTTTTTTATTTACATCTTCTTACACCCCTATGTTTTCAAGTAACTACTTGTGATAATCACTTGAATATGAGTACTTGAAATGCTTATAATGCCTTGGCGACTGCATTTCTTTTGTGCATAACTGAATTCTGCTCGCTTCCTAATAGAATTTGTTTTTATTTTTTAGATAGAAACCAAACTCTGAGATAGCCACAATGTTGGAAAGGTAGCTAAGTTGTTTAAAACACCCATGCAAAAAATAAAGTACAATGAAACTTGTATATTTGTATATTCATTTTGTAAAATACCTCTATGATTTGGCGATAGATTGTGTTACCTTCTTTGGTATCAGCTGCTCTTGACTGTAGCATGGAGGTCATTATATGAGTCTCAGCCATCAAATTGCAGTGCCAGTTGCCATGTATCCAGTTTCATATGAAAGGTATTGGCTGTGCAACAAGCTAATTGCTGCTCTTTGCCCTATAAGTTACACAATTGGGTTTGTAGGTTGCATCTAAGGTATATTTGTTGGTACGCCTTTCTTTGCCAAGCCTGGTAGCAGGTAAAGCATTTAACAAAGACGTTGCTTGAAAACTAGATTACAAAGTAAGTTAAGTACAAGGGATAATAGTTGATGGAATCTTTTTTTTTTCTAATTCTCACTTAACTCCTTATTATGTTTGGAGTAGATGGAAAGAAGGCCAGTTGTTCATATAAGAAATGCTTGGGATCATTAAGTGGCTGACTTATTTCAAAGTCTCTTAAAAGTATGTAGATGGTCCTATAAGTGAACTTAGCATTGTGCTAACAACCTAACATCCTTCTATAAAAAGTACTGGTTTGGCAACATTTGGATCCAGTGATTTGCAAACCCCTATTTTCATATCGGACGACTAATCGCGATTAATCATGATTAGTCATCCTTATCGTAAATTCGTGCTCGATAAGGCCGTTCGATTTGATTTGTTTGATTAGTTACCTTATCGTCTGACTAATCGCGACTAATCATGATTAATCGTCCGATAAGCCTTGTCGGACGATTAGTTGGGCCAGTATGTAGGGACAAGTGAGAACTTGGTCCACCTTGGCCAGCCCATTAGGGTCTAAGAAGTATGGTTGTGAGTCAGGAATGGCAATCAACAGTCACTATCAGGCATCAGCAAGCAACAGCTACAGGTAAGTAGCCAAATCACCATGGTAATGATTCATAATGGCCATGAATACATATATTTATATCATATATATGTAGTATATACATGGTCGATCAGGTCATCCAGCCACAAGGACGACTAAATGTCTGACTAGCTGACTAGACCGATCAGGACCGACTAATCGACCCTGATCGACGACTAATTGTGATTAGTCGTCTGATCGATGGTCATACGACTAGCCTCGATAATACGATATGAAAACAAGGTTGCAAACATATGACGCATGAAGTAAAACTACAAGATTTAAGGATACATTGCCATAACATGAAGACTCTGCAAGTTATATGGACACTAAGAGTTTCATCTTGCATTTGCACATATGCTGCTTGGTGTTGGTACTTGGTTTTATGTGCTCATACAAAATGAATCCTGAGTGTAGTAAATTATTTGTGTACAGGATATCAACATTCAGAAATACTGAGATAGATAAATGGCAGAGGAAAATACAGGTGACAACGGGTGCTGCTGCAATTAAAGGAAAACTACATGCATTTAATCAGGTTGCCTGATTACTTATTTAGCTACTTTGTGTAATTTGTTACTGTTTAACAAGTCAATATCTAATGTTCAACCCTTCCCCTTGTTTGAGAACAGAACATTAGTGACCAAGTTGCTGGTTACATGAGAGATCCAAGCCGGATGATTAACAGGATGTACTTGACCAACTCTGCTGTTAGTGTATTTGGAAAGGTATTTTAGATGCATTTGTCAATTGTCATAAAGGACCACCAGTCATTTTTATGCACATGGGTAACTAAAGTCTTGTCATTCATATTTCAGGATGTGGGAGAACCTGGAACAGCTGAGGTTTGAGCATTTACTATATTGTTCTTTTGAAAATGTTTCAAACCTTATTTAGTCTCCTTCGGTCTACTGAAGTGTTAGCCTTTAGCTAATTGAAGCTCATTTCTTCCACTGAGATGATTGTCCCTTTTTGTAATCATAGCCTTAGTTATTTATCTGCCACACTAACATTGATATCAGAATGCTTTTTATTTATACAATTAGAGGATATATATGTGAAATACACTTCCTGGACTTATTTCATCGCCTTTGTTGTAACTTAGGGGCACATCATGGAAGGTGATCCTGAACTTATTGATGATTCTGAGTTTTATCAACAACTTCTCAAGGAGTTTCTTGAGTCATGTGATAGAGGGGCATCAGGTTAGTTCATGTTCAGCTATTACACTTATTATTTATTTACACACATAGGCCTTCCCCAGCAATAGGCAATAAATTATCATATATTTACCTCCTGTAAACAGACATCGCCTAGGTTATTCAGCAGACCACCCTAAAATCTGTTGCAATTTGAATTTAGTTCATATTTTCCATGTGGACACATTCCAACTTGCGATCTTTTGAAAAAAAATGCATTAAATCTCAACGTGCATACCAAAAACCTGGTTCATCTAACAGAAGATACATGTTTTGAGAATATTCAAGCTTCATTTGTATATTCATAAACTGTTACTGTTTCTGAGATCTGTAAGAAATGTATATGCTTTCTTCTTGAGGATCCATCAAATACCATTTATTGTATGCAGAGTCGGCATTTTATGCTCTGAAAAAGCAGCAGGTTAAAAAGAGAAAGCTTGTCGATCGCCGCGCTTCAAAGAGCAGAAAGATACGGTGCGCTCTCTATCCTCCGCTGTTTGCTGTCGTTTGAAAATTTTCCCATAACTTTCCTTTTGGTAATTGTGCTCGTTTCTGTTATGTATTTTTTTTTCAGGTATCATGTCCATGAGAAGATTACTAATTTCATGGCCCCAGAGCCTATGATTCTTCCTCCAATGGCTCCGAAGTTGTTTGAGAATTTATTTGGGGAAGGCAGCTAGAATCCACTAAAGCTTGATTCAGATTTCATATTACTTGGTGGAGCGTTTTTGTACTTTTATAAATTGCAGTAGGTATGATGTCACTGGACTTGAGACTGAGAGCATCTTCAATAGTTTGGCATTTTCGTTTTTTGTTAAAATTTTAGAAATTATCTATCCAACAGTTTTGCAAATTAGATTGATATTTTGGGCAACTTGACAATTTCGGGGTGAGGACTCCCATTTATGCGCGGCGCCTGTGCGCTTGGCAAACGCAAATTCGCGGCCCTTCCGCGGTACTCCCGCGAGACACGGACTCCTCGCGCCACATCTCCTCCCGTCGCGGTTCATCTTCCTCACGCGAAGCCCTCCCGTCGCGGTTCGTCTTCCTCGACGCGAAGCCCTAATCAAAGACGCGTCGCCGTTCAGTTACGAACTCCCCTCAATTTCCCCTCACGATCTTCACCCCTCTCGTTCAGTTGTGGTCTCCCTGGCCTCTCCCCTCGCTGATCTCCAAGGCCGCAGGGCAAGGCAAGGCCGTTGCGCGCTGTGCTGCTACCCTGTTTGTGTTGGTCACGCTAGGGCAAGGCAAGGCTGCCGCTATGCTGCTGCCCTCTATCTGCGTATGTGCATGGCGCTGTTGCTTGCCGTGCTGCTGCAAGTGTGCATCTTCTCATGGCCGGCTCGGAGGCACGAAGGAAGGATGTGTACGATGTGCATGGCGCTGTTGCTTGCCGTGCTGTTGCAAGTGTGCATCTTCTCATGGCCGGCTCGGAGGCACGAAGGAACGACGCGTCGGCGGCGTCCTTCCCTCCATCGCACGCGAGAGGAGATATGTCGCGAGAAAATTGTTGCGGCAGGTAAAAAAAAATGTTTGTGGGCCTGTTTTTTTTTCAAAGTTAAAAATAGCAAACTTTTAGGGACGGGCTGTTTTTTTACTTAGCAAATTATTTTGAGACGTTCAAAATACAAGATTTACCAAATAAAATTTGCCAAACTTTTGAAGATGCTAGTTTTGATGGCCTCATCGATTTTGTGGTTAGACAAGCAGATGTAAGCCTTAGTTCGCCAATTAAACTATACTACGATTTGGGCGTGATGAGTGCCATGGACAGGTGGACCCATAGAGAGAGTTCCTATGAAATTGTTACATAAATTTTGGAAGCAGCGCATCTTCTATAAATCTTATCGAGAAGTTCTAGAAGCATTCTCAAATTTGTTCCTGTACATTGTCGATCAGCGAAATATACCATTGTCACTTGTTTACAGCAAAATTTATGATAATGCAAGCTGTGCATATAGAGGCATTGCCAATCACTGGCAATCTACGGCGTTGACGAACTCCAGCAAGATCACACATGAACATAGCGGAGTTTTGGTGTTTTTTACGGTTACTCGTACTGCGTCGTCAGCCACAAAGCCGCTAGACACGCTACAGTTTCGCACTGCGTCAGCCAGCACGTAAGCTTGAGCTGAGCTTGATCAACAGCACATCGGAGCTTCCTGAGCTTGACCTGTGCGCCGTGCTCCGGCTGCAGCAAGACGACAGGGAACGGCGCGTGCGAGTAGGACGGGGAGAGCTCGAACGCGAACTTCCCCAGGATCATGGCGAGCCCAATCTTGGCCTCCAGCAGCGCGAATGTCTGCCCGATGCAGGTCCGAGGCCCCCAGCCGAACGGGAAGAACGCCTCCGGCCCTGGCGATCCCCTCCGCGAACCTCTCCGGCCTGAACTCGTCGGCGTCCGGCCCCCACGCGTCCTTGTCGTGGTGGATGCTCAGCAGCGGCAGCATCAGCATCACGCCTGCCGGGTACCTGACGCCCCCGAGCTCCATGGGCTTGTACGTCCGCCGGTGCACCGCCGGCAGCGGCGAGTACAGCCGCAGTACCTCGTACAGTACCATGGTCACCTGCAGATGCGATATTTGCGATTACCGTCACATTTCACAAAATGAATCAATCAAGAAGATTCAAAGCCTGCGATGCAAAATGAGCCGTGAGGATGTTACGATTTTCAGTCGGCTGAGGCTGTCGTAGTCCGGCACTCTGGAGACGACGCCGTCGCCGAAGACGCGGAGCACCTCCTTCCTGGCACGGTCCTGCCAGTCCTGGTGCATGGAGAGCGCCACCATGGTCCACGTGAGCAGCACCGACGTGGTCTCCATGCCGGCGAAGTAGAAGAGCTTGCACTCCCCGATGACGTCGTCGGTCGACATGCCGTGTTCGCCGCCGCCCCTGAACTGCTCGATGTTGGACTCCAGCAGCAGGCTGAGAAGGTCGTCGCTCGTCGCCTTCCCTGCTCTCAGCGAGCTCTCCCTCGTCGCGATCATCCCTCTCAGGATCCCTTCGATCTCCGCCGCGATCCGTTTCATCCGCCGGTTCACCCTCGTAGGCAGCATCCTACACGCAACGAAAATTACAATTTTGTAGTACATCAATTCCCCGTTGGCAATTAACAAGCAAATTAATCAAAATGGGGTTTGATCAGAGAGTGAGAGAGCTGACATGTAACCAGGGATGTGTATCTTGTTGGCGACGAGCATGGCGAGGTGCACCTGCTCCTCCTGGAGCTCGAAGATCCTCCTGCCTTCCAGGTAGCTGCTGCCGAAGGCGACGCGGGAGATGACGTCCCCGGTCAGCCTCTGCATCTCCGGCCAGGCGTCCACCTCACACGGCTCGCCGTCGGCCGCGTCCACCAAACCCTCCCATCTGCTCACCATGTCTGCGCAGCACGACGCGAAGGCCGGTAGCATGCGCTGCAAAGAGAATCCATGGAAAAGCTCGGATCCATCAACATCAGTATATCCTTGGGGACGGCAGGGGGTTAGTTGACTGACTGAGCGAGACCTTGAGCTTGTCGAGGTGGAAGGCCGGGTTGATGATCCTCCGGTGCTTGGCCCACTTGCTGCCATGGTGGGTGCTGACACCGTAGTGCAGCAGCCGCGTGAGCTGCCCGAAGCCGGCCTTCTCGAAGTGGCCGAACTTGTTGGACAGCACCTGCCGCACCAGCTCCGGCTCCGTGATGATCACCCTCGGCGTCGGCCCGAACCAGGTCACCGAGTTCTTGCCGGCGCAGCAGTACGTGCACCGGCCACGCGTTGTCAACCCAGTCATGATCATGATTCATGATCGAGACATGACAGTGAAACAGACCGTGATTCGTTGGCGTGGTAAGACCGGCAAAGGTAGATCGACAGTTCCAGTCAACGCGACAAGAGCGAGCGAGAGAGAAGGTTCTTACCGTGCTCGTTCATGGCGTGGTGGACGAGCGGCAAGTCCCTGGGCACGACGGCGTGGCAGCCCGGCGCCAGGGGCGGCCGGGACCTGGCCTCGCGGGCGAGCCGGTCGGACAGCGCCGCGTCGCCGGCCAGCGGGCGGTACGCCGTGCCACGGACGCCCTGCGCCCGCAGCGCGCGTTCCAGGCGCCGCGGCCTCAGCCACGCCCACTCCGCCGCGCGCGCGGCGCACCACGCGACGACGACGGCGAGGACCGCCGCTGCGCACAGCGGCAGCTGCTCACCGATCAATCCCACTAGCACGCTCGTCGTCGTCGCCATGGCTTGGCTAGCGGGCCACCGAAGAAAACTAAGCTCGTGCGTGACTCTGGACTGCTGTGCGGCGGAAGGGGAGACCCACTGAGCGGCAAGAGCTGCTCGCCGTCGTCGTCTTATAGAGGCGAAGGCAGAGGCAGATTCAAAGGAGGGCAAGATTAGTCGTCTTGCTGCTGGCGCGTGACGACGACTAATCTTTGCTCCGTGAGAGCCTAGAGGCTGACAAGGGGAGAGGGACTCACTGCTGAAGACCGCCTCCTATGCAGCACCAGTCAAATGCCCATGTGTGCTGATTGCGATTCCATGGATTGTGATTCCCTTTCGTATGACTTAGGTCTTCGATCAAATGGCTCACTGGTCCGATGGTAGCTAGGACGAGGAACTTGTCGTGGCAAGTGTCACCTTCTTCCGTGGGCAGATGTGATAGTATGCTGTTAGTGATGGTAGGTGTTGATGCCAAGTGCGCTGAATATAGTTGAACGAAAGCGAGTAGCCATGGTGGACTTTGTGACTTGAACGTAGTCATGGAGTGTGACAGAGACACGTATTGAGCGGTGAATTCTTGCACGATTGTTTTTATGGCTATGTCAATCAAGAAACTAAAATAGCAAACGATTCTTAAGCCAATTAAGCTAAACTAAACTAAACTATAGAATTGGGTTTAAGGTTAAACTAAACTATAGATGAGGCGGCGAAAATTATGAGAAGTGTATACACGAATACAAAAAAGCAAAGCAAGAGCCCTGTGTTTGGGGAAAGCGATGCCTCCCGAACCGCCGCCTCCCCCGCCCCCCGCCAGCGCCGCCCTCCTCAGCCAGCCGCTCGTCGCTCCGGCACTGGCTGCCATTCCTAGCCCCTCCCTTGCGTCTGGTAAGGCACTCTCCCCTGCCGCCACCCCCTTCTTCCCCTCCTCTGTCGGCCGCTCGAAGGCGGAGCGTTGGGTGGACGTCGCCGTCGAGGACTGCTCGGACGTTGAGGACGACCCACCGCCGTCAAATCCATGATTTGCGCTGCACTCCCTGGCCGCCGCTAGGCAATCCCCCTCCCCTAATCTCGAGATCGGGGAGATCTCGATTAGGGTGGATGGGGAAAGCCTCGGCGTTGGCCGGTATGGCATGCCCAGGGGAGGCGCCCGCCCCTGGCCTAGAGGCGCCAGGTGCTTCGGCTGGGGCGGGGAGACGCACGGCCGCCACTGCTAATGGCCCGAGCGGTGAGGCCCTGGCAGGCGCCGCCGCTGCCGTCGACGGTCACGATCCCGCTAAGAACCCACCTTTCCCTAGCCTTGAGGTGCGGGGCGCCTCGGCAGGGGGGAAGAGGGTGGATTCTGGCAACCATCATCGGAGCCCAGCGCTGGGGGCTCCGCCTGCACCGACCACCGGGAAGGCGCCTCCTTTCGGCAACCTGATGGGTGTGGGAGCCTCTGCAGCGGCGCCCTCCGTCGCACCAGTCACGAGCACGTGGACCTACCTGCAGGCGGCCCGCCGTGCTCTTGGGAGACCTCGGCCTACGGGTCTGGAGGGTCCTCGGAGGAAGATGGTGGGGACGCGTCGGTCCGCAGCAGACGTCGGTTTTGTTGGCGACGCAAGAAGGGGGCGCCTGCGGGTGGTTCACCGCCGCCCGATCCATGCCGGGTGTCCGTCCACCACCGGCTCGGCCCACATCGACGCACCACCCCGCCTGACTCTAAAGGCTGGCAGTGGGTCCTCCCGCAGCACCCGGATTTCGAGGCTGGGGGCTCCAGACCGTCAGCCAAGCATCACCGGGCCGAACCACCGGCGAGGCCACACACGCTCCCGAAGATTATAGACGATTGCTTTCTGAACTGCTTCGTGCCGGGCCACAAAATTGCAACCTGCATTCGGGCGCCGCGCTGCTTCAATTGCCATGGCGAGCACCAGTTGGCTAAGGACTACATGAGGCCACGGGAGGCGGCCCCCGGTGGCCAGCGCTCGGCCGGGCAGGAGGCCAGGGTGCCACGGCGGTGGCGCGAGGACAGCCCCAAGGCGGAGGAGGCTCGGGCGCCACGGCGGCGGTGCGATGATAGCCCCAAGGCGGTGGCCCCCACCGGCTAGCAGCCGCCCAAGCAGGAGGCCCGGGTGCTGCGGCGGCAGCGTGAGGATAGCCCCAATGCCCCTCGGACCGAAGTCGCACAGCCTCCACCCCAGCCGCCAACATTGGACACGCCGGTGGCGGCACAGGGCAGGACTGCATCGCCACCACCTTCCTCTGACATCGACGACGCCATTATCTCCGCACGCCCGGGTCACTTGAGAACTAGGTCAAGGGAGTCCTTCTGCTACATCAAGCGTGACGCCGCAGTCAACACCGTTGAGGCCTTCCTCCGCTTCTCAGTGGTTGTCCAGACCAGGGACGGCTCGCCGGTCCTGATCGAGGACGTCCGCGCAGCCATTGCGGTCGCAGTCGGGGTACCATTGGAGGAGATCTCCATCCACCACTACTTCCCAGAGGCCTTCGTCATTGTCTACGGCACACAGGCGCTCAAGGACAACATCCTGCACCACACTCCTCTGCCGTTCGGTGGCACGACACTGGTCATGTGACCTTGGTCCAGACTCAGCCATGCGGAGGTGTCCTCCCTGCACTACCGCGTCAACTTGGTGCTGGAGGGCATTCCGCTGCATGCTTGGCGTGGGGACACCGCCTCCAAGATCCTATCTCCATCATGCTGGGTCCAGGAGGTCGACGCTGTAACCATCAACGGTGACGACTTCTCTTCGTTCAAGGTAACGGCTTGGACCGCTCAAACGTCGTATATCCTGCAAATTTGCTGGCTTGGTGTGGGTGAGGATGCTCCACCTCGGCTGCCGACCGAGGAGGTTCACGGTCCACGCATTACCTGCAGGAGGCAAAGATGCTCGGCTACGAGGTCTTCATTCACCTCAAGACCATGGCCGACTTCACGCCAAGCTCGCAGCCTCAATCCCTGCACGACACACCTCTGTCGGGAGGGGAAGATGGCGAGAATGGTGGTCCGGACGGCAACTCTGGCCACGGTCACGGCATAGGCCCGCGCCTCCACTCTTTCACTTGTGAGCGTGGCATTCCTAACGCCAACATCGACAACGCCAACGGCCGTGCCCGCGGCCGCATGCGCCGGACTACTGCTGGTAGCTCCGGGCGCTCCCGAGGTGCCCAAAAATGCTGTCCGTGGGCGGCGTCGCACGGTTCTGGACGTCCCCTACTGAAGACGGGCGCTCGCTAGGCCCAGGTGCAAGGGGCGCCGTAGGATTGCGGATGGTGCGCCGGGCGGGGGCGAATCATCCATCGCAGGCTCGCAAAATGGTCTGGCACCCACGCTAGAGCGCCACGGCCACCACTTCTTCAAGCAACGGCCAGGCAGACCCTCCGTGCCGTGGACACTGGCGTAGGAGCCCCCGGAGGCACGCGGCAAGGAGACTGGCATGGGCGAGTTTGGCAGCCGAAGACGGTGCCGCCTGCCCCAGTTGCGCACCTGCCAGCGTCGCCGGGGTCACCTGGGGCAGGCGCAGGCTCCACCAGGACGACGACGGCTTTGTGCTCCTCCCACCTATCTGCGATGCTGGGTTCACCTGGGGAAGTCACGGAGTCCCCCAGGACAGCGGCAACTCCGTGCCCCTCCCGCCGGCCGGCGATGCAGGGTTCACCTAGGGTAGTCGCGGACTCCCCCAGGACGGCGGTGACTCTATGCACCTCCCATCAGCCGGCGTCGCCCTCCGCCCAGACCCCTGCTCGGATAGGTTGGGAGACCTCATGGGCCGCTGTGCTTGAAAACCGCCTGCCCTGCCTCTCTGCACCACGGCCTACATCGACAACGCCGTTGGAAGCTGCCGCTATGGACTGGGAGGCGGCCATGCAGATTGCCGTGGACTCATCGCAGCACGCACCGGGGCCAGGACAGGACGCCGGCGCCACGACCGATCACACGGACCCCTCACAGGAGGCTGCCACACCTAAGAGCAGGAGCTTGTGCGGAAGCGATAACAGCACAGACACGTCCGAGCAACAGCACCCTTCACCCGGCGCAACCACGGCCACACCTGCGGTGGTGGCCTTGGATGAGGGCGGACAAGGCACGACACCAGCGCTTCAGGCCATGTAGACGGACAGTACGACCTATGCCAAGGAGCCCATGGCCCATTGGGGGACTCGGCAGGGAGCCTGGAGTCTCCAAGGATGACCATGTTGGGCCTTCCCACTTCTGAGGGGCACGGTGCACCCTCTGACTCCTTGGCTGAGTGCAGGTGTGGCCCAGCCATGGGCCTCGAGGCCCTGGCCACAACGACGGTCGTGGATGAGTGTGACTCGGCCGATGGCCTTAAGTCACCCACTGCGGGGACCGAGATGGGTTGTGCGTCAATCTTTCGCACGCCTGTCTCCATCCGCGAGGCCATTGAGCTGCCCTAGGAGAACGCCCTGGAGGGATCGACGAACGATGACGGCACTCAGGGCTCTCTAACGGGCCGGATCAAGAGATTCACCTCCCGGGTATTCACAAAGGCATTATCCCCGCTACTGCCAGCTAGGGTGTCTGACTCCAGCTCCATCAAGATGCCTCTCAGGAGCAAGTGCATTGCGGCGAACCCTCTGTCCAACTACCCCATTACCATGAGAGGAGAGGTTCTTACCATGCGACGCCTCGGCCTTATCTAGGACCAACCAACGAAGGCTGGGCGCCAGAAGCATGATGCCATGTTCGGAGGGAAGCCCGGCGACGCGACGACAATGAGGGAGCTCTTCTCAGAGGAGGAACATCACCAACGGCCGTGGGGGCAGCGTGGTAGATGCGCTTAGGCATGGCCCGCACCGTTGTCGCCGTTGTAATGGATAATACAACCATAATATGTTGGAACGCGCGGGGGCTAAACAATAGAGCCTTGCGCGACTCAGTTCGCACAATGGTGCAGACTGAGAGACCACATATCATGTGCATTTTAGAAACTAAACTCCAAGTTATACCTCAATTTCTTGTCGCCACTATGCTAGGATTGGACTTTGTTGATTATGCGTTTGTCCCAGTGGCAGGAACATGTGGCGGGATTGTCATGGCGGGCAGGCAACCGGACATCTGCCTGTCAGACGTTCACATAGGTTGTTACTCGGTGACCGTCCTTGTGCTCTGTGACCGTAACCCCGGGCGGGTGCCTTGGTGGCTTACGGTCGTTTACGGCCCCTAGGATGATGATGAGAAAATGTTGTTCCTTAAAGAGCTAGCGGCTGTCCGGGACACCTGCTCTGTCCCATGGGCTGTAATTAGGGACTTCAACCTCATCCTGGATGAGGTGGACAAGAACAATGAGGCGATCAACAGACGTAACATGAGTCGCTTTCGGCAAGCAGTTGCTGACCTTGAGCTACTCGACATTCACCTGCATGGGAGAAGATATACTTGGAGCAACGAGCAATGGTTGCCCACCTTGGTGAGGCAGGACCGGGCACTGGTGTCGTTGGACTAGGAGTCTATGCACCCAGATTGTCACCTACAGGCACTTTCGTCCAACGCCTCGGACCACTGTCCGCTGCTTCTAGAGACGAACATGTCCATCCATTCCACTCCGAGGTTCCACTTTGAGTCCTTTTGGCCAAAGTTGGCGGGCTACCAGGAGGCAGTTACTCACGGGTAGACATGCGCACAGTCCATCTTCGACCTGCTACAGAGACTAGATGCGTTTCTCCTTAATCTGAAGCAGGAACTCTAGTGGTGGGCCGCAAGAAGTATCGGCAACATCCATGAGCAACTGCTCATAGTGAGGGACATGATCCTCAGGTTCGATTGGGCTTCTAAGCAGAGAACCTTGACGGATGAGGAGTTTGCGGTCCGTAAGGACCTAAAGCTCAAGTGTCTCGGCCTAGGCTCCCTTGACCGTACAATTATGTGCCAATGGTTGAGGATCAGATACCTGGTAGACAGGGATGCCAACAGGAAATACTTCCACCTCCTTGCCTGAGGCCGGAAACGCAAGAACTCCATCTATCGGCTGAGGGACGACAGCTGCACAGTGTGCACCTCGGAGGAGGATATGCAGGAGGCCATCCACAGGCACTTCAAGAGAGTTTTCAGTCAAGAAGGGCCCAGAGGGGTTGTGACCAACTTCTTCAAAATCAGGACAATCGGGCCAAGATTGCGAGAACAAAATGGTGGAAGCTTAGGGGGAAGCAGCGCAAATATTTAAGGAGAGGATGCTAGATGAGGGGCCGTGGGAAGAAGGAGAAGATGCAGATGACATGTGGCTAAAGATGGCAACATATGTTCGGAAGGTGGCTTCGGATGTGTTTGGAGTGAGTAGGGGAGGCAAACGGAAAGCGAAAGACACCTGGTGGTGGAATGACGAGGTGCAAAGGGCTATTAGGGAGAAGAAGGAGTGGTTCAAGCGCCTCCATCATGACAAGAGTGCAGCCAATATTGAGGGCTATAAAATAGCGAAGAGGGCTGCAAAACGAGCGGTGAGTGTAGCAAAAGGTCAGGCGTATGATGACCTTTATCAGCGACTAGGCACGAAGGAAGGGAAGAAGGACATTTATAGGATGGCTAGGATCCGTGAGAGGAAGACGAGGGACATCAACCAAATCAAATGCATCAAGGATGGGATGGATCAACTTTTGGTGAGGGATGAGGAGATCAAGGACAGGTGGAGAGAGTACTTTGACAAGTTGTTTAATGGAGAGAATGAGGGTCCTACCTTGGAGTTGGATGACTCATTTGACGATACCAACAGATGTTTCTTGAGGAGATTTCAGGAGGCAGAGATCGGGGAGGCTTTGAAGAGGATGAAGGGAGGTAAAGCGATGGGCCCTGACAGTATCCCCATTGAGATGTGGAGATGCCTAGGTGCTAGAGTGATAGTATGGTTAACTAAACTTTTCAACCTCATTTTCCGGTCAAACAAGATGCCTGAAGAATGGAGGAGAAGTATATTAGTACTGATCTTCAAGAACAAGAGAGATGATCAAAGTTGTACTAATTACCGTGGGATTAAGTTGATGAGCCATACGATGAAGCTCTGAGAGAGGGTTATCGAGCATCGCCTAAGAAGAGTGACAAGTATGACCCAAAACCAATTTGGATTTATGCCTGGTAGGTCGACCATGGAGGCAATTTTCTTATTACGACAGTTGATGGAGAGGTATAGGGAGCAGAAGAAGGACTTGCACATGGTCTTTATTGACCTCGAGAAGGCATATGATAAAGTACCGAGAAATGTCATGTGGTGGGCCTTGGAAAAGCACAAAGTCCCAACTAAGTACATCACCCTCATCAAGGATATGTACAGGGATGTGGTGACGTATGTCCGAACATGTGATGGTGACACCAGTGACTTTCTAATTAAAATAGGACTACATCAAGGGTCGGCATTGAGCCCTTATTTATTTTCTTTGGTGATGGATGAGGTCACAAGAGACATATAAGGTGATATCCCTTGGTGTATGCTCTTTGCTGATGATGTGGTGCTAGTGGATGAGACTAGGGCAGGGGTTAATAGTAAGTTAGAACTATGGAGGCACACGTTAGAGTCAAAAGGGTTTAGACTTAGTAGGACCAAGACCACATACATGAGGTGCGATTTCAGCGTGACTAGAAATGAGGAGGGAGACGTTAGCCTCGATGGGCAAGTGGTGGCCAAGAAGGATACTTTTTGGTATTTAGGATCGATGCTACAAAAGGATGGTGACATTGATGAAGATGTTAGGCATCGAATTTCAGCCGGTTTGTTGAAATGGCGTCAAGCTTCAGGCATCCTCTGTGACAGAAGGGTGCCTCAGAAGTTAAAAGGTAAGTTTTATAGGACATCGATTCGTCCGGTGATGTTATACGGTGCTGAATGTTGGCCTACAAAAAGGCGACATATCCAACAATTGAGTGTAGCAGAGATGCGTATGTTACGATGGTGTTGTGGGCACACAAGGAGGGATAGAGTCTGGAACATCAATATTCGGGATAGGGTTGGGGTGGCACCAATTGAGGAAAAATTGATTCAACACCGGTTGAGATGGTTTGGCCATGTCCAACGGAGGCCTCCTAAGGCACCGGTGCGTAGTGGGGTTCTAAAGCGGGTCGATAATGTAAAGAGAGGTAGAGGTCGACCTAAACTAACTTGGGACAAGTCGGTTAAGAGAGACCTTAAGGAGTGGAATATCCCTAAGGATTTAGCTATGGATAGGAGCGCTTGGAGACTAGCAATTAACGTGCCTGAACCATAATCTTTTTCTTGTACCATTTATGTGTTCTTTGTTTTCATGCCTCTTTTGGGTTTCATCTCTAGCCTACCCCAACTTGCTTGGGACAAAAGGCTATGTTGTTGTTGTTGTTGTTGTTGTTGTAAGGGCCCAGAGGGGTTGTGACCAACTTCTTCAAAATTGGTATCCAACCGATGGACCTGTCCGCACTGGATCTGCCATTCTCAATGGAGGAGGTGGAGGTGGTCGTGTGTGACATGCCGTCAGAGACGGCGCCTGGGCCGGATGGCTTCACTGGGGCATTCTATAAATCGGCCTGGCCCATTATTAAGGATGACATCATCGCTGCCCTCAATGTGCTGTTCTTCGGGGATTGCACACGCTTCCATAGGCTGAACAACGCATTTGTCGTCCTCCTGCCCAAAAAGCCAGATGCTGCCACTCCGACGGACTTTAGGCCCATCACCATGATTCACAGCTTCGTCAAGTTGGCCTCCAAGCTTCTGTAATGCGACTGGCACCAAGGCTGAATGACATCATCTCTCCTAACCAAAATGCCTTCATCTGGGGTCAGACAATCCACGACAACTTCAAATTCATCCAGCATGCGGCAGTGCACCTATGAAAACAAAAGATCCCAAAAGCACTGCTCAAACTTGACATCTCCAAGGCCTTCGACACGGTTGACTGGTCCTTCTTGCTAGACACCTTGAAGACATTCGGGTTTGGAGACCATTGGCGGTGGTGGATTGCCACGTTGCTATCTTCAGCAACATCACGCATCCTACTAAATGGGCGGCCTGGGAGGCCGATCAAACACAGGAGAGGCGTGAGGCAGGGGGACTCCTTACTCCTATGCTTTTCGTTATCGTCATAGAGGTGTTCTCTAGGCTCATGGCAACCGTAATAGATGCCAGGTTGTTACAGCCGCTGGGGACACCGGCCATAAGGCACCACTGCAGCCTCTACACCGATGACGTCATAATATTCTTGCATCCTAGCGTGGCAGAAGCCAAGGCCGTCAAAGAACTCCTGCAAGCTTTGGTGATGCGTCAGGCCTTAGGACCAACTTGGCTAAGTGCTCCATCATGCCAATACACACGCCGGATATCGACCTGGAACACCTACAAACAATCATTGGCTGCCAACTCTTTGAATTCCCCATCACTTACCTGGGGCTTTCGTTGAGCTCCAAGAAGGTACCCAAGGTGAGGATTCAGTCTATGGTCGATTCAGTCACCGCCAGGTTTTTGGCGTGCAACGGGCCCCTAATGAACAAAAGCAGGAGACTCATATGGGTCAAGTCCATTCTCTCGGCAATCCCCATCTATATGATTATCGCCGACGGCCTCCCGCCATGGGCCATTGAAGAAATCAACAGCATCTGCAGAAGATTCTTATGGTCGGGTGCGGAGGGCTCCACCAGGGGCAAATGCATGGTGGTGTGGCCCACGGTGTGCCGACCGCCGGACCTCGGAGGCCTTGGTGTTCCGGACTTGCGCCTAACCGCGATTGCATTGCAATCCAGATGGCTCTGGTTACAACAATCGGGCGAGAACCAGGCTTGGGCCTACTTGTCGATCGAGGTGCCGCAAGAGGTGCAGGCATTCTTCCGCGCATCGACATACACAGTGCTCGAAAATGGCCGTTCCACCTTGTTCTGGACAAGGAAATGGATCGGTGGCCGAGCGGTTAGCGAGATCGCACCCTCGCTCCTGCGTTTCGTTGGTCGACGGGACATCAGGGTGGCCACAGTCGTCCAAGGATTATAGCAAGGCCACGGGGGAAGGACCTGGGTTCGCCAGATTTCGGGGAGAATCTCGGTGCCGATCTTTGAAGAATACCTCAGGCTGTGGCACTTCATCGGGCAAATATAACTAAGCGACGATGACGACAGGATTATTTGGAGATGGTTCGCAGATGGCAAGTACACTGTGAGGTCAGCGTATAGGGCCCTTCAAATGATCTCCCATCCCGTTCAGGGCTATGCGAGGATCTGGAAAATCTGGGCGCCGCTGCGGGTCAAACTGTTCCTATGGCTCACCATTCGACGGAGGCATTGGACGGCAGACCAGAGGCGACGACACGGATTGTAGGCGGCCGACAACTGCTACCTTTGCGACCACGAGCCAGAGACCATCGACCACATCATTGCCTCCTGCTCCTTCTCGCGCCAGATCTGGTGGTTAATTCTGGCATTTCTCGGAGCGGATGCCTCTCAGATTGGAGCGGAGGACTTGTTCGATTGGTGGGAACAGTGGAGACGATGGTGGCACGACGACAAGCGCAAAGGAGCTAAATCTCTTTTTGCTGTTGTGGCTTGGGAGATTTGGAAGGAAAGGAACGCGAGGTTCTTCAGGAACGAACAATCTTGCATCCACCAGGTTCTAGCCACCATTAAGCACACCGCCAATCTATGGATCGATGCCGGGGCGTGCAAGTTAGGGAGTTTAGTGCGTGAGTAATCCGTAATGTAAACAAGCCGGGGGGTGGCGGGGAGTGTTGTTTATTTGTATCCACCCCGGCAAACGCTTCGGCGCTTTGTAAATTTCTTCTACTGAAATACAAAGATGTTCAAACCTTTTGTATATTCGAGAAAAAAGTGTATACACGAACACCCTTTCATCCCTATATTTTATTTTTTATCATACTACCCTGACTCTAAATCTTAGATATGTTAGCCTCTTTCTTTCTCTCATTTCTTCATCCGACCTAATTAAAATTAGACACATGGTGGCCCTACCTATGTGCTAATGTGAAACCTTTCAGTTTAATTTTACTTTGGTTGTTGAATTAATTAAGTTATAATCTGACATCATAAGACTTCTAGATGTCCATAACCAACCTTGGGTTAACTGCTCTACATAAATCAATGATGAAAGCAGAAAACATGTGCGGATTGGTGGAAATGTGTTGTTCTAGGACTTTAACCCCTAGACAAGGTATGAATCTAGGTAAACCTTGCATCTAGCCGTCTCCATTGATTGGCTAGCCGCGCAAGCATGGGAGCCAGAAGCTGGGAGATTCTCTATGACTTATGTCCATCGGTTGGATTCATCGAGATCATGTGTAATGGTCTGCTTAGGCACAAAGAGTGAGTGGATGATTGATGACGATGCCGAGAGAGCCAAATGGGACAAGTGTCTAGTGCCTTGGCGCCTACAAGTTTGCTTCTGTTGACTCTCATTAAGGGAGCTCTCGAGTTTTGCTTGGAGAAGACAGTATTATCCTCAAGACTTTTGACAAGATAATAACCCCATTGGTCAGGTATGTTTGTTCCTTGCTTTGAATTTAGCAAGCGCACCCTAGGTGCTCTCTTGTAGTCTCCGAGCCTTTGACTGATGCGAGAAGTCAGTCAGAGGGTGTGTGCGTGTGCTTTGGTTTAGCATCATGATTCATTAATCAACTGAGCCTAAAGGCCCATCTCACAAGAGTCTGATTTTATCTGTTCGCCTCGCTCTGAGTTCTACCATAGGAACGAAGAGAATGAGACATTACTTGTGGAGGTCGCACAATTGAAGTGCCAAAGAGATGAAGCCTGGCCCTGGGGTGAGTTAAAAGAACACCCTTTCTAAAACTGGCCCATTGTAGACTCAACATAGCGAGACTGTTCTAAGTAGTTATCATACTAGTTTCGAATGCTATATACTAATACTAAAGTAGGAGAAAAGTTGCCATTAATTCTGCCTTTGAGATGTTGGAGGACTAGACTCAAGGTCGTTTAGGATTCTTCTATCATGGAGGGGATGGGAGGTTAGACTGGTCACGCTCTAACGAGCCATACAATACCTATATGATTTTTCAAAATATACTCTCTATTTTAGTTGCAGTTGCAGGATACTTTGACTTTTTAGATTTATAGTTTTGCTATGCACATAGATATAGTGTTGCTCGGAATACGTAGCAAAAGCAAACTATATAAAAGGAAAACTAAAGCGTCCTATATGAATAGAAGAAACAAGAATCAAAATTGTTTGACAATTGCATTTGCTACCTATGTGATGAATTTAGAATATGTAAAGATGCTTCTAAAGGCCACATAAACTTTAGAAGAATGCATATATATTAAAAAAAATGCTTGACAAGCCATATTACCCATTTGTTTGCTCTTATCAGCATTTACGGACATTAATTTAATAATGTTTTCTCTCACAAGAAATCGGCATCAGGTAGAATCAGCTAACCAGAATGACTAACTGAACAAGACGATAGTTGTGACACAAAAGTGAACCAATAGCAAACTGTTGCTCGCCTAAACTGCGGCGTGTTAATGCTTGGCCTCTTGGATTATGAACCAAACATGTCCGGGAGAGACAAAGGTTGCAAACTTAAATTCCTCACAAAAGCTGCTAGTACTTCCAGATCCCTTAAAATCCGCTTCCATATTGAATCCTACCTGTCAACAAAGGAGGAGGTTGAGCTGGCTGACAGCGGCTCGTATGCACTCTCACATCGTGTAGTATTATTATTTTACTCTATTTTTTTTTTTTGTTGAGCTTGCTCAGCTGTCTCAAACTCTGCGGGAGGAACCTGGTGGACTCTTCTCCTCTTCTCTGTCCTTCCGCCCCACCACGGCACCACCACCACCCCTCCAGCCTCCAGCCAGCCGGCGGAGAAACAGAAAAGCAGGGGATTGGCTTGGACCCTCGGAGCTTGCACCTGGCAGCCCACAAGAGCACAGCAAAGCAACGCACCCGATTCGATTCTTAGGCACCCCGGGCTCCTTTTCCATCCATGTCTTCCTTGCTTGACCAATCTTGGTTGCCCTCTTCTCCTGGCTTCTCTCGCCCTTTCCAGCGGTTGGAGGACTTCCGGTCGCTGATGTGATTGACCCGGTCGGTTGATTGAGGAATTTGGCATCGCGATACCTCCAGCGGTCCAGCCCAACGGCAGTTGGTTGAGTCACCGTCGGCCATTCCGTTAGCAGCTGCCGCCTGCCGGCCGATCTTGTTCTTGCCGCGCCAGCAGCGGAAAGGCCGGCGCCGGCGCTTTCTTGCAGTTCAGCCATGGCGGCGTGCGCGGCGGCGCACATGTTCGTCTACAACGCCACTCTCTGCGCCTGCGACCCCGGGTACTACCTCTTCACCAACGGGAGCAGCACGAGCTGCGTGTCATTGCCCCGCGGCGGCGACGGGTTCGGCGACTGGCAGGTCGGGTCCGTGGGCGCGTCGCGGAACCAGACCTTCTACTTCCTCACCCCGGT
>CM041632.1:50798193-50835905 GCA_023333625.1 Bothriochloa decipiens
GTACTGTTTGACTGTTGTCTGTTATTGAACTGACTTTATCCACCTGCACCTACTTGGACAAGTATCATCTGTTCACAGTGTTCACTTGTAGAGATATTGTGTGGGATCTGATGGTATTAATTTGTATTTCATTAAGCGTTATAATTAAGAGTTGCAATTTATTTTCTTATTAAACTTAAACCATGATTTGCATATAAGTTTGCAGCATAAGTTATTAGTAACTCCTTACATACACAGGATCAACCGGGTGCTTTTAGCAGAGCAAGTTCAATGAAGGAAGGACCCTTACCGAGTGGTGTGCGAAACTCAGCAGAACCAACCCCCAGAAACTCAGCAGAACCAAGCCCCAGGAGATCTGGCGGTTCAACCCTGTTTGGAGGGCTTGGGTTTCTAAGGAGCTACACCAGCTGAGACGTGCGTGCTGTATATGTAGGTATAGTAGAAAATAGGGCAGTTGCCAAAAAGGACGGCTCCCTTTTCCAATTTGGGAATTGCGAATTTTTGTAGGAACTAATACCTTGCAGAGCAATGCCTTGATGCCAAGATGCACACTTTAAATTATACTTCTAGGTTAGATGTTGGAAGAGAAACATACTGCCCCGTGATGGGGAAGGATTGTATATTGCAGTGGATTGTACTACTAGAATACATGTTTCATGTTTGGGAAGGAACAGTTGCAACCAAGCCTGTGCTTTTGTTGGACTCTACCTGCTGGCTGATGCTTGGTAGCGTGGATAACATGTAGTGTGCAGCATTGTTGCTGCACTTGCAGGCTCCAGCCATTTCTGGAGTCTCGGTGTCAATCGACTATGTATCTATAGCCTTGTGGTGAAGGCATGCCCATTGCGCGACGATGTAGACAATTGCAATCAGAAGCAGTGGCGGCAAGGGAAAAGAAAGCTGGGGTAAGGTTCTTGCATGAAATTCTACCGAGTGAGATAGTTGTACTCAATTGCATTGTTTTGGTCTTCCATATCACTTATTGAGTTATTGTATCTTTCTAAAATAAACATTTTTGTAGTTTCATATTGCGCAAGTACAGTAATTGCATCAAGGAAAAAACTGAAATTTAAGCTGATTTTTTTTTTTTTGAAAGAGGCACATCCGTTGTGATCTCTGTTGGCTGTTGACGCCGGGGTTCTTCAACATGACTAGATCAAGGTTGGTTGATCCAGAATTCCAGTTCACTAATTCTTGGCGTTTCCCAAGGGGTTACCCTCGAAGCGGTTGATCCTGAAGCTGCCGAGCTCCACGCCGGCCTCCATCGCGGTCCTATCCTCGCCATACATGGCCATCTCGGCCAGGATCCTCCCCACCGCCGGCGCCATCTTGAACCCGTGCCCTGAGAACCCAGCCCCGACCACGACGTCCTTCCCAAACTCGCCGCCAAGGAAGTCGATGACGAAGTCCTTGTCCGGCGTCATGGAGTACATGCACGACACCCGGGAGACCGGCCCGCCGGCGGTGTCCACGTGGTCGGGCATGAACTCCTCGATCCACCGGGCGACCCGCTCCGCCACGGCACCGCCACCGTGCGCCCAGTCGCGGCCGTCGGGGTCGCACGGCGGGCCGCCGTCGTAGTTGACCTTGATCAGGCCCGGCAGCTCCAGCGACGGCGTGCCGTACACGTGCGGGTCGCCGTAGCTGGAGAACGTCGGGAAGCCCGACTCTGCCGCGAGGTCCAGCTCGCGGCCGGGCTTGATGCGCCAGTACAGCACCATCGTGTGCAGCGGCTGGATGGGGAGCTCCAGGCCGCCGGCGATGGACCGGACCAGCTTGCTCGCCCACGCGCCCACCGTCACCACGCACTTGCCGCCGCGGAACTCGGCGCCGGCGCTCGTCGTCACCACGACGCCGCCTCCCTCCTCCTTCCTGATGCCGACGACCTCCGTCTTGTCCCTGACCACGGCGCCCTTCTTGACGGCGAGCGCCTGGAACATGGCCACAGCCTTGGTCGCGTTCAGGACGCCACCGCCGTGCTCGCTCACCGCGGTCACCCACCCGTCCTTCGGGACCCGGAACGCGCCGCCTCATCTCCGCGTCAGGTCAGCCTCCTTCTCCGCGCCGGCGCTCCGGATGGCGGCGAGCAGCGAGGCGTTGTTGCGTGGCCCCATGGACAGCTGCGGCGCCGGGGTCAGCACGGTGTAGCCCGACTCGGCCTCGGCCTCCGCCCAGAGGCGGCGCGCCAGGCGCACCATCGGCGGGTATTGTGGCTTCGGGTAGGCGTCGCGGATGGTGCGGGACTCGCCGTGCGAGGAGCCCAGGTGGTGCAGCAGGTCGAAGCGCTCCAGGAGCAGGACCCGCGCGCCGCGGGACGCCGCCGCGTGCGCCGTGCAGCTGCCCATGATGCCCGCGCCCACCACGATGACGTCGAAGTCGAAACGGTGTCCAGCGGCGGCCGCTGCGATGGCCTCGGCCTCAGGGCCTGCGTTTGCGGCGGCCATGGCGCGTGCTAACGAGCTCGATCGGTGGCTTCTTGACGCACGGTGAAGTGACAACTGACAAGGCGAGTGTTGTGGCACTAGCTGTGGCTGCAAGAGTGATTTATAGGGGAGCCTGCGACATGGGAATTGCTGTGCGGTGCATCGTTGCGACATGGGAATTGGTGTGCAGTGCATCGTTGCCAAATTGTGACTTGGAAATTGCAAACACTGGTCCTCGAAGTTAGTATAAATAATACTCCTGCAGTAGGATTGAGCTGATTGTCATCTTGTGCCGTTTGGGATAAGTATTTTTTTTTCCTTCACCTGATCTATATCCTTGCGAAGAAAAGGCAAACAAAAATATATTTTAAAATAGTGGAAGAACATTCAGCTTCATTCCCCATAGGTGAAGAATCAAACTGAAGTTATTACATGACACAAATGCTTAAAACAAAATCAGTCTCATATAGCAAAAAAAAAAACGTATTAGCGCTTACATCGAGCCATTCAGCAGTATTTTTCTCTCAGAACAAATCAGCATCAGCCAAAAACGATTCATCAAACAAGGCATTAGTTTGTAAGTCCAAAAACATATCTCATTAAAATTTTATTTTAAAGTATTTGGTTTGACATCAATCCACATATGCTGATGTGGATTGGAATGAAACTTTACTTAAATTGTACCTAATCCACCTATCACATGTAGCTCGATGTCAAACCGAATATATGCATACAAGGCCTAAAGATGAAGAAGACCTATCGTTAGAGACTCCAATATGCTTATAGTACATTGTAAACTTATCCACGTCCCATCATCTTTATAGCTTGGGTGTAAAAGATAGAAAGCTTCCCAAATGGGTTATTTGAACTTAAATTCAACGCCAAAGTTTCAGTGTGAGACGAAGATGAGAGCAACTGAAAACGCCATTTATTTTTAAATTTGAAGGCATCCATCAATCATGACTTTGACCGTAATATAAATAATTTTTCCTTGGAAGGGCAATCACGAATCACAGCATTGCCGCCCGTGACTTTTGTAAAGATTAAGGGGTTGGCTTTATTGTTTTCTATATGAATTTTTTTAGTATCGCGCCAACCTTACTTATCCTACTGTCCGTGCATGCCGTTAGTAACTTGCCCACTCTTCGAAGCCACCAAACTTTTACTACTATCTCCTTGTATGCATATGCAGAATTGCATTAGTGAAACCGTGAGGCAAATAATTTTAAGTACACAAACTCTAATCAAACACAGCGAGAGAGGGGGAAAAAAAACTCACTTTTATCGGCACACGCGATAGAGTCACATTTCATGGTTGATAGAGTCACATTTCATGGTTTTATATTCCTATAAATATAATGAATGATGTAAAAGGCCTAGCATCTGAGTTGCAAGTCCGCCTTATTACAATTACGAAGTTAGGATCTCGAAGATACGAGGAAGGAACCAATACTTTGTCCATTAGTAGCAGGTTGATGGAACAGATTAGGACACTGCCAAACTATAGTAAGAACTGCACCAGATCAGATGATAATTGCCAAGTCCAACAACCAAGATGCCAGAATCAAATTAGGCACGTGATTAAATTGTCGTTCGTGAACTTGACACCGGCTGGTAATTAAGTACTCTATTGATTGCGTACGTGCTTAAGTCATTGCTTACGAGATGATCAAATCTGGGAACTTGTGTGGGGATAATCGGCTTTCTTTTCCGGCAATAGTTTATTTACTAAGAGTAAATTCATTCCTTCGTATCATAAGCCCTAATCTTGGGATGAAACAAAAATCTTCCTTTTTCAAAAAGAAAAAGTATCATAAGTCATCTCATAGAAATCCAAACCACAAAGTTGTCCAGATGATTTGTTAAAGATTTGTTATTTTTATATCTCACAAACGAAGTCGAGTTTGGACAAGATATTTCACAAGATTATGTATCATCATATCATCTACGTGTGTAATTTTTTATTGAATTTAGATAACTTTTTATCGTGGTTTACACGAGTTTTTATGAAGGTTGTGATTTCTACGAGATATGTTCCCACGGAGGAATGAAGTGAGAAAAAAAGGTCATCCATAGATCTTATACAGAGCCAAGAAGAATTTTATGATGTGAATAAGGGAACGGATAAAAGAAAGAAGTCAATGTTTCATGAAACAGCCATCTCATCTTGAGTTAAAAGTAAGGACCATGAGACTACTGCATGAGTTGTTTCCATATAATTTTGTTATATACATAAATTAAGAAATTATGACATACTGTATAAGACAACTATTATTGTATATAAGTATTGTCTATTAAGGACTCCAAGTTTATATAGCACCACATGAAACTGCCTAACATGATAACATCAATATTTTCCCTAAGGCGAGCGACAACGGTTTACAACCACAGGGCTTAATTATCACAGGGAGAGCAAAGAGAAACAAACGAGAAAAGGCTAAATGGTCGACTAGTAGAAATACAATGGAGGAACAAGACATCAACGACAACCAAGACAAAGATGGAATAACAACCGACTACGGAACTACAGAAGCACAAGAGGTCCCAGACATCGAACCAACGAAACAAGGCATCCAGGGCACGAAAACTTGCAAGACACTGACTAAACATTAGCAGCAGCTATTGAAAAGCTGTTCTAAAGGAGAACTACAGATGTTCAAAGCAAGATATATTACACAAACAATTCGTATAAACATTAGCCTACGCTGTACCAATGGTAGTATTAATCACTGCACTACTGATGCTGTACAAATCACGCACTCAACTCAAGATGAAAAATGCCAGACCAACAGCGACTGGATGATAACAGGTGTACCAAAACAACCAAGACACATGTTATTAGCACATTCGCCACTCTTGAAGCTTTCATGGATAAATTCATGGAAAATTCTCGCCCAGAAACTACCAGAAAACCTCTGTGACCATACAAGTCAAGAAACACTGGTAACCAGTTGCCCTGCTCTATCAGTGAATGCTACAACAAAGACACGCTATCCAACAATAGCTGCTGCAGGTGAAGGAACACTACAACACATACATAGACGCTTCACCACTTCTAGCACTACATGATTCTTCAACTCAAGGAATCCAACATCCTCACATCATGCTTCTTGCGCCTGCAACGGTGATGAGGGAACACTACAACACATACATCGACGCTTCACCACTTATAAGCACTACATATTTCTTCAACTCAAGGAATCCAACATCCTCACATCATGCTTCTTGCGTCTGCAACGGTGATGGTTCTTCTGCTCCCCAAAGTTATTGTCACCATTGATTTTCATTTTATTCATATCTGCAATGCAGGGGAAAAAGAACCGTAATCAGGAAAGCTTTTAAGAGCACACCGATAAAGAGCATACATTGCAACAAAAAAATATGAATCCAAGAACGCTTCTGGTTGTGGTAGCTGCATAGATAAAGAGCATACATTGCAACAGAAAAATATGAATCCATAATCCAAGAACGTTTCTGGTAGTGGCAGCTGCAGGAAACCAATACCATTATCAAGGGCCATTTTCATGATAGCATGATCACAATGCACCAGACAGCCACCAATTTTAGAAATAAAAATTATCTTCAGTCAGTTGACTGCAGCAAACATAAGGACTAGCCATCTATCCAAAATGGTGCAATCATATGACAAGTTAATCTTTGCAAAAGGACAACATTTCCAATTCTGAAAATATGGTCAAAAAGATTTTTCCCCTTAAATCCTTAATCAAGAACTAATGTAGCAATTTTGATTTTTTTTCTTAACTGTTACTCCAGTGTACAAGCGCATTGAATTGCCAAATGCAATAGGACATTAAAAATGTATGCAACAACAGTATTTCACATTGAAAAAAGTAAGTGTCGCAACAGCCCTTCCAAGTTCATAAAAAATGCACAATTGCTAGTTTGCAACCTTGTGTTCGGCTGACAATATCAGATCAGAGTTACATATGAGGACTGGCCTCTGGGCAGGTGTGGAAAAGTTTGTTTTTTACCTGTTCCCTCAAAATAAACGAGTTATGGAAAAATTAAATGTTTCCTCCTTTTGAGGTCAAATTTGATTGAATGATTGTTATGGATTTTCCCATCTATACAAGACATGGCATTATTATTCACTATCAATCAAGAACTAGCCAAGTTACCCAATGGGCGTACCCAGTGCCGTAGGCTCCCGCACTGCGGGATCTAGGGAAGAGAAAATAGCCAACAGCCTTTCCGCACAAATGTGCAGAGGCTGGGGCTTGCCAAGCTACCCAATGGTGGATCAGAAATGGACTAAAGGGAGGGCTTAATAATGAAAGGCTAAAATCTTAGTAGCATTAAACTAAATGGTATGATAGATGTAACAAGGAACAAAACCAATAATAGCCAAGCTTTTCGCGGTGTGACCGGTTAGAGCAGTGAGCTCCAGGACTCTCCCGTCCGACCCAGGTTCGAAGCCTGGCACCTTCTTATTTCAAAAACATAGGGGGAGTCTTCTCCTATGGTCTAGTTTTTTTAACACAACCAATAATACCAATCTAAAATGGTCAAGCAACACTTATCAGAGCAGCTGTTGGTAGAAAATTACCAAAAAAGATTTTATCCAACCCCAGTTGCTGGATACGTGAAATTGCTTTCTCAGTGACTTCCCAGCATTTAAACAATTCAAAATATATTCGAACAAAAATTGCTAAGAAACTGAAGACTTAAGGAACATTCCCAAACCCCTAACTGATGCATTAGTCAATCCGCGCAAGGTGGGGAAGCTGCAGCTCCCAAGCCAAGCAAATTCCAGAGCTCAACAATGAAATAACAGAATAATTTGAGAGGGAAGGAACAGCAGAATCTCGCCACAAATAATAAAAAGGATTAGCTGGCGCCCTGAACCCTTATCCCCTGAAAGTGTGTCAACGCCAGTGCATGCACCCTGCAGGCTGCAGCCGGAAAGCCGGTGGCCTGCTTGGGGCCTGGACGCTGCCGTGCTGCCTGTAGGACCACTGAGGGCACAGGCCACCAGACACATGGCATTTCGCCTTGTGATATCTCAATGGGTGGGGTCAAGGGCACTGCCAGCTGCAACACGAAAAAGAAGAAGCGCCTACAACGGTGAAGACAAATCAAGGCAGCGAGAGCGACACAAGTCTTTGCATGGACGAGCTGCTTAAATGGGCTAAAATTACATGGAGATATTACACAGTGGCGAAGCTACATACAAGCCACCGGGTGCACATGCCCCCACGAAAAAATCAGACACCACTAACTAAATCAATTATTCACCATGATAATAGCTCAAGTTTATGCATCTATAAGGAAAATGCACCACCCTCTAATTAGCTCTACTTCACCACTGATATTACGTGCTACTCAGACTGGACCCAGGCTACAGCCGCCACCCTCCACTCCACCCCACCCACATAACAAAAAAAACCCAGGCCCTAGAGCCGACCCTGAAACTACATACCTAGATTTTGCTCATGGATTAAGCTCTATGCCTCTATTTGCCTCTGCCACTCTATGACTCACTTCCTTTTTGCATATGGTATCCCCACTCCCTTTGGCAGCATCTAATAACTCAAAACTTAATTTTAAAGCCATATTTCGACCCGGACGCTTTTGGAATGCTTTTAATAACCAACGAATGCCGATTGCTCTTCCTTGTTTAGATCTTATTCAATAGGAACCTTCTGTGTTGATCATCTTTTACTATGTCTTGTTTTGAATCTTATCTTGGGAGTTACTCTACGTATTACCCTTCTTCCGCCATGTGCTTGAATTTTGCTGTGCTGCTAGTCTGCTACCATAGCACCACCCAAGCCAGTGAACCAGACATTAAACCATCAATTTCACACAATTACCCTTTTAGATCTTTGGCAGATGCATTAACTTGGTCCATTTTTCCTCAAGTTTCATGGTTTAGCAGGCTCGGCAGAGGTTGTGTTTCCAAAACTAAATAAGCGGGCAAATAAAATAAAAAGAATTCATGAAGAATCAAACTGAACGCGAAACCAGACTTACGGCACACTATACTTTCAGATGAATCGGGCATTAACGGCACTTACTGTTATGACCCTTAGATCATTTGGAGATAACCATTGCCAAGATAGCCAGGCAAAGTCGTTGTGGAGGGAGACTCTCAGACTAGAGTAATTTGGGGGGATTGGATTAATTCTTCTTCATTGCCTGATTGAAAGAAGACACCATCCCATCCTTATAGAGATTAGAGGAGACCTGATCCCGTAGAAACTAATCTTTAGAAATAAGGAAGTAACCTGATCTAATCTAATCTCTTTCCTAATCATTACCCCTTGCCATGAGAGGCAGATGGACTGACCCTCTGTCCACCCATAACACCTCATTACAAGCAGCTGGCCACGAGCTGTCGCGGACCTTCCTTAGGAGGACTAGACTCATGGTTAAGCCTTTTACATCTCGGCTTAGTTTTGTTATTTGAAACTAAAACACGAAATAAAGTTGGACTCTTTATTGGTGCCGTGCCCCAATCAATGGTGAACCACAACGTGAGGCACAAGGAGGTAGCACACTGAAACAGCTTCCATGGTAATGGCGCGCCACCTGTTGGAGGGCAGAGTTGCAACCTTTGGTGCTACTGGTTCCATTGAGGTGTCATCCATGCACTACAGACCGCCACAACAGGAGTTCATCAGGCAACAACATTCCTCCTGGATCCCATGGGAATAGCCTGACAGTTGACTTCATGTGAGATGAGTGGAGGATGTAGCAGCCCACTAGTGCGCCGGGCCTGCCCAACAAAATCAAGGTGGGTGCCAGAATAGATGAGACATCCGCCACAATTCTTGACAAAGATTGAGCCACCGTCAGCAGTTGCCGTTTCGTTGCGCTAGTCGATCGCCACAATTCTTAACCGCATGAAGTATAGGTGAGTTCAAGCAGTGGAACATGCAAGCTGCGATTCGCCATGGCGCCAGGCTGAATGGCACGCTCATCATCCACACCATCGACTGGACATGAAAACCTTGCCTTGCTGCCTGCAGGCGCACAGCTGCCTGCTCCTCTGACGATGGCCACATGAATGTTCTAGGACAGACAGCCAGACGCTGCTCCCCACGGAGAGACTGCACCAGCCAGCGTGCCAGGAGCCCACTGGCTGCTGCCAGTAGGCATACTGCTGTCTGGCGTTCAAGCTCCATCTTCGCGTCGATCCAGTCGAGGAGATGGAGGACCGGTGCGGAGACATGATGGAAGTCCTCCGATATGTGATGGTCTCCTTCAGAGAGGGCACAGAAACTGTAGGTAGCAGAAGCCATGGGATTGGATCGAAGCCAAAGCAATCTGATACCAGATGTTATGATCCTGAGATCATTTGGGCATAACCATTGCTAGGAAGATGGCCTGGCAAAGTCGACGTGAAGGGAGACTAGAGTAATTTTAGGGAATTGGATTAATTCTTCTTCATTGCATGATTGAAAGGAGACACTATTCCATCCTTATATAGATGAGTGGAGACTTGACCCTCAGAAACTAATCTTTAGAAACAAGGAAGTAACCTGATCTAATCTAATTTTTTTCCTAATCCTTGTCCCTTGCCATGAGAGGCAGATGGGCTGGACGGACCCATAACACTTACCCTAAGACAGCTCACATAAGAAATCCATATCAAAATGAACCACATCGCTGGATTACCACAACGGAATATTTGGTCAGATTGCATAAAACATTAAACCCGTTAGGAATGTCCGTGCTACCAGTTTCAAACAGGGTCAGCTTTCGCCTGATTAAAATTGCAGTACCACAGGATCAATCTCAGATATTTTGAGGGTAAGGGATCAAAATGTGCATGTTAAGAACATACCATGTACACGCTAACTTAAACAAGAAATCATTTCTGGGAATTCATTGTTTTGTTTACACTTACAGATCTCAACACAAATCAAAAATAGGTGGAACATAAAAAAAAGTCTAGAGATACTATAAATGCACTGACATGCATATAGAAAGCATGCCCCACACAAGAACAAATTATCTCAGGTAACACTATACTGATACCATACCTGTACTGACATGCATCTAGAAAGCATGCCCCACACTGGACCAAATTATCTCAGGTAACATTATACTTCCTCCATCGTAAATAAAAATCATATAAGCTTGTCCCATATCAAGTGTTTTTACTTTGACCATCTTTAGTTAAAAAGCATATAGATTGACAAAATAACATTGCTATTACTACATGGAAAAAAAAACTCCGATAATATATACTCACTCTGTCCCAAAATGATAAGCATAATTTTGTACAGGGAAAAGTGAAATTTTAGGAACTTCAACCAACAATTAGTTAGGACATGAAACTCGCATTAATAAATTTGCATTCAAAGTGCGTCTGAAATGATATTGATTATTTAGCAAACGACAATATATTGCAAGAGAAATGAAGGGTCAAATAATTTGTACAACTTTTCTCTGATCAAAATATGCTTCTCATTCCAGGACAGAGGGAGTAACTCTTTACATTCAAAACAATATTCCTTTTAGATATTTCTAGTCAAAGTTCCATCTTGTAGGTCACATCAATGCCATGAAAAACAAAATTGTGTGATCTTGTTATAAAACAAATAAATATTTGTGGTCAGGAGTATAAAGGAATATTAATCAGGCAGTCATTTTGTCAGCCATACAACTACAAGCATACTGTATGGGTGTATTGGGTAAACAAATGCATTTCCCCTACAAACTGTTTTGACTCAACGAATCCACTGCAAACACTTATGGTCAGACATCAACACCGAGCGAGACTTATGACACATACGAACAGAGGAGACACTTATGGTCAGACATCAACACCGAGCGAGACTTACGACACATTACGAACAGAGGAGCGCAATGACCTAGAATTATTTGATCCCAAAGAAGAAATACCCATCGACGCCTGAATCTCAATCCACAAAGTTAACGAACGAAATTGTTCCAACAAACATATCCTAAATCAAAGTGCACAAAGTAAATGCTGCCAACAGTGCCAAAAGCTAAAAGCAGTGATGACTATCCAAAGAATTGAATTCAAGGACGCTTATCACCTCCAATCACCCCGCCCCAGAACAGCTGCTGCTTCCCATCCTCCTCCTCTTCGTCGATCTCATCTCCGTACCCCAGCTCCACGTCGCCACGGTACCCAGGCTCGCTCCCGTATCCAGAATCGGCGGCCGCTGCCTCCGCGGCAGCGCCGCCGCCACTCCCGGCACCAGCCCCACTAACGGGCGCCGGGCCGAACTCCGTCGCCATCGGCACGTCCCTCATCCGCAGCTCCCCTACATCCGACGCCCACATCTCCCCGCTGGAGTCGGTGGCGCCGCCGCCACCGGCGCCGCAGGTGAAATGGAAATCGGAGCAGGTGCCGGATCTGCGGCGGTCGCTGCTGCGGCCGGAGACGGACCGCGAGCCCGCGCCGCGGCGGCGGCGCTTGCGGAGCCCGAACCAGCGGAAGGATCCGCCGCTACCACCGCCCCCCGAGGGGGCGGGCGTCGGCGTCTCCGCGTCGGGGAGGCGGGCCGAGGAGGGGGGAGGAGCGGTGGAGCGGTCCGAGAGACAGGGCTTCTTGTTGAAGGGGTGCCAGGAGGCGACGGCCTCGGAGAGGACGAGATGCGGCGGCTGGTGCCGGAGCTGCGGAGCGCGCGGTGTCATCGGCGCCGGAGGTGGTGGGGACGCATCGGGGTTCGGGTTGGGAAATGGGCACGGTGGCGCGGCGGATCTCATTTTGCCCCGGTCCCCGGAGGGAAGGAATGTTTGAGTTTTTTTTCTCTTTTTCCCGGCTACTAGAAACATCCAGCTACCAAAAGTTTCAAAAGGAAGAAAAAAGATAAAATAGGAAACTTTTACTACGCCTGTTTGGCGTGCCAACAGCACTGTACTCTAGTGCGCAATACAATGGGTCCAGATTGGACTCCAACAGCTCTTGTATTCTAGTGCACAGTAGAAGGTCTGTGTTTTTTTTATAAGCATGTATTTTACTAGATAAGAAAAACGTACAAATACACGTACGAACATAGATACGTAGTAAGAGGATATATGAGCAGCTGTTTCACCCATCTTACACTCAGGCCCCTAAGAAAATTAAAAATTACAACAAGGTCCTTGGAACTTGAGAATCCCGAACACGCCAGAAGACTCCACCAACCGTCGTCGTCGATCCATCGCCGACCACCACCGTCGAAGAGGGCTCCATGGCCAACCACGAGCTGGAGAAGCCGCATCGCACAGAGGCTTTCATTGCAGTTGCAATAGAAGAAGCAAATGGCGAGAAACCATCGACCGGGGCCGCGCCCCAACTTCCACAGCTCCTGGAACCGAATCCGCCATTGACGACCACCGCCGCCAAGGAAAAGAAGGACCAGCTCCAGCCGGCCATCAACCACAGCACCCACAGCGAATCTAGCACCCTTATAGCAAAAGAAGCACACCCCCAACGCCATCGCCACGCAGAGCAAACAGAGCAGGAGAGCGCGCGGACTCCAGGACATACCTTGCCAACTCCACGGATGGCACCGGAGAAGAGCACCACCAGCGGGAGGAAGGAGCCGGGAGAAGTTATTCCGCGCCGCCGCCGTGACCTCCTCCTTGCCGGCGGCAGCCAGGAAGACGAGCCTCAGGGGAAAGACATCCTCCAGGCAAACTCTAGCGGCACCATCCACCAATGGCCTGCAAACCCTAGACCTAGGACCTAATCCTACTCTGTACACGTCCGCACGGCGATTTCGCAGCCATCCTGCTTTTCTAGCTCCGAAACGGTGACCGGAGGAGGAGGAGGGCGGCGAAATCGCCGCCGAAAAACGGCGACACCTCCTTTTTGCCCTATGGATACTGTATCAAGGGAAAGGGGAGAGGCTTCGAGAGACGACTCTGTCGAAGGTCTATGTTTTTTTCTTTTGTCTTGTGTGGAACTGCACCGCGGAACATCGGCACTCTATTAACTGTTTATGTAAGAGTACAGCGGTATTTATTCATGCTCTTCTAACGAGCATCTTCCTTGTTGATTTACTCTTCTACTGTTTTTTCTGTCTTGTGTGCAGCCGCTCGCGGAGTCTCAGCGCTCTACCGTCCGTTTCAGTGAGAGTAGAGGTACTTATTTGTCTTCTTCTAACGAGCAATCTTCCTCATTCATTCACTCTTCAAGGCCTCTTTTTTTTGTCTTGTGTGGAAACGGGTTGCGGAGCCTCAACACTCTATCAACCATTTCTACGTGAGTAAAGCGGTATTTATCTGTCCTCTTCCAAGGGGTATCTTCCTCATTCATTCACCTCCAAATGACTAGCATTCATTTCTCTCTTCATTGAAGCTCCCAACCACCAAGCTCAAATCTTAGTGTTACGGTGATTGGCCTTGGAAGAACTAGAGAAGATCAGGATCCTTCTCATTAAAGCACTTTGGTGAAACCCTGGTCGTAGGTGGTTTTCATTACTCTTGGAGCATGTCTCCTAACCGGCTAGAGGTTTTGATGTAGCACTCGTAACTTTTTGTGAGGTGCTCCAAAAAAATTGTATTGTCTTCGTTGACTTGGTGGGGACCCTCAAGCTCACTACTTTTGGTGGTGATCTTGAGAAGTGACAGGGTTCGAAGAAACTCCAACTAGAAAAACATCGCTAGTGTTGCCACCTATATGGATGGTTGGGCTAGGCTCCACCTGACCTTACGTTGCGCATTATGGCACGTGCAACTAGATCACAGAGCCAACAATACAAAACTCGGATACCACAAGAGCTCATCCACACATCCATGGTTTTGCTTTCCCTTCCCCTCTCTAGAACATATATGTTTCCCTAGTGATGGATGCTACAGATATGTCAACGATCCATAAGGGGGGGGGGAGACAGGGTGGTTAGGGAAGAGGTGGATGAAGAGAAGATAATGGTGCTTAGGTGTTCGGGTGATGAGGAGCTAGTGCTCAAGCAAGGACGGAGATAGAGGCCTCATGGGAGAGGAAGGAGATGATGTATGGGGTTTTCATGGCGGCAAAGTAGAAGGAGGGGAAAATAATGCTATAATGGGAATATTTTTGGAAATATAAAAATGCAAAGGTCTATATATGGGCGGATGGGCCTAATGACTAATTACGTTTAAGACATAAAAAGTGGCACACCTCACATGACACAAGGATTAGAAGCTGCTCGTGAAGAATGAAACCCTATCTTTATTCTTTTAGCAACAACAAACTAAGATAACCAAGACATAATCCGTGACATTCTTAAAACCTTGAAGGTTGGTTGTCTCTGGCAAAGGCGACCACACGCCCATGGGGGCACACGGCCTATCTCAAACGTTGTTTGTCCTCTCCCTAGCCGCACAAATCTTGGAGGAAATGTACGCTGAGATAGCCCTTGGGGCTACAAGAGGGCATCCGAAAAACCACTCTCGGTACGGTAGTCTCCTAATCAAGCTGTTGTTGGCTGTGTGGTGAGCCCGAACCCGAACGGGAACAGGGGATCGTAGTGTGCGTCTCCAACGTTCATGGGCAGCTGTTTCACCGATCGTAGTCTCCAACGTTCATGCGCCTTGTTCTGCTCCACGAAGCCAGCGTCGGGGCTCTCGGAGTAGACGACGTCGGTGCCGTGACCGGCCACGGCGCGCCTGATGCCGTCGAGAATCGTGGCCGCCGAGGCCCTGCCAGGTGATGGTCCAGCCGCCGCACTGGTAGCCGAGGTTGTGCGCGTGGCTGCCGGCGACGATGATGCCCCGGGCCTTCTTTGGCAGCGGCAGCAGTGGCTTGTCGCCGTCCTTGCCGTTCTTGAGCAGCACGAGGGACCTGCGCACGGCCTCCCGCGCTAGCTCCCGGTGCTCCTGCTTGCCCAGCTCGCCGGCGAGGCTGGCGTCGCCGTAGGGGTTCTCGAAGAGGCCCACGGTGAACTTGACGCGGAGGATCCGGCGCACGGCGTCGTCGATCCGGCTCATCGGGATGGTACCGTTCCGCACCAGCGCCGTCAGGTCGTCGAGGAACTCGGTGTACGTGTAAGGGATCATGACGATGTCGATGCCGGCGAGGATCCCCCGCTGGACGGACATCATGTAGTCCGCGTGTTCAGGCTCGTCATCTTGTCCAGTCCTCGCCAATCCGAGATTACAAAACCCTGAAAATATACAAATTAATTTACAATTTCACAGATAAATCATGTACTTAACAGAGAAGGTAGGAACCCTGAAGCGAAGCCTGTTCTTGAGGAAATCTGTGACGAGGAAGCTGTTGGCGTGCATCTTGACGCCGTTCCAGCTGTTGAAGGAGACCATGACGGTGGAGACGCCCTGGATGACGGCGCTGTAGTAGGGCGGCATGTGGACGCTGAGCAGGTCGTGGAAGCTGGCCACCGTGTCGTTCTCGTTGATGCCCCTGGTCGTGCCGCCGTCGCCGACGTAGTGCTTGGAGCACGCCGCCACGTTCCGCGGCCCGGCGACGAACGGCGCGCCACGGCGGCCGTTCTTCGCCGGGATGTCGCCCTGCAGCCCAGGGATGATGGACGTCATCGCCTGCACTACCTTGGGGTCCTCGTTGAAGCTCTCGTAGCACCGACCCCACCTCGGGTCCCTGCAGACCTGCCGGACACAGCAAGGTAGAAGAAGTTCATCTCTTGTCGATTGGCAAGTGATTTTGGCCTTTTGGCTAATTATAATCCACGATCAGGTGCATACCGCAACGCATGGCGCAAAGAGGTAGGGGATTCCGGTGGCCCTGACCTCCAGTGCCACTGCTGCTCCAATCTTCTTTACCAGCTCTGGGTCCCTGATCGATTCAGGTAAACTCAAAGTTGAATATTTCTAATACCACCACCAAATAAAACTTTATTTATCTACATATATATCACAGTTACCGGTAATCGGTCGAAAGTTTTCATGTAAGATAAGACTCAAGTTATGTGCTGGCGAGTGGTGAATGATTTGTTTGCCAACCCCCATAATTTGCGTCTAAGCTGCTGCTGGATCAGAATTTGCATATACACTCAGATCACCAATTCAGATTGGGACAGTCAACCACAACTACTAGTAATATCATAGACTCCGCGGGCGCGAGCATGCTTTTCAGTAGACCAGGCCACAGGCCACAGCGGTGAATGAGGAATGACGACCACACTGGTGCGCTGCTCGTACCAACGAAGTAGCCGCGGACGACGTCGGCGGTGGCGTTCTCGCGCTCGATCTGCGACATCTGCCCGATCTTCTCGGCAAGCGTCATGCGGCCCAGCAGGTCGTCGATCCGCCGGTTCAGGGGCTGACTCGGGTCCCTGTACCTGGCGCCGTAGTCCGGTGTCGCCATTGCCGTCCGCGTGCCGAAGCTGCAAAGAAGCAGCACGACCACGGCGGCGCTGGTCGTCGCAAGGACGACGACACCATCTGCTCGGACCCTCATAGCTAAGCTCAGCGAGCTGTGTACTGCCGCAAGTGGCTACTTCTTCACCTGCAGCAATGCAAGGGCACGCAACGCATGCACAGCTTGGTGTTGCTGTGTCTGTGTACTTATGGGCAGAGGTATTCAGGTATAGCGCCCATAATCTAATTGTTAATTCAGATAAAAGGTTTGCCTGGGTAATCTCAGAGGATCACGTTGCTTTGCGATTTTAATTTGCGTCAATCAGAGTTTGGAGGTGAACGAATGTCCAGAAGCGCGGGGGAAATATATACTAGTATATGTATAGCGAGGTCCTCGATTCACGTACGAAATTATAAGTCACTTCGATTTTTTTATTCACTCGCTTTGCTATGTATCTACCAAAAAATTAAAGTGACTTATAATTTCGAGCAATTTTTAGTACAACGAAAGCGGCAAGCGCACCCCCCCTCGCGACATGGGGGGCCAAACCCTAGCGCCGCCCAAGCTTCTCCCACCCGGCCTCCCCACCTCGCCACCGCCAGAGGGGGTAGCCGGGAAGCCCGTGCGGCCCCCTAGGATGGTGGCGGCGGGGCATTCTCCCAGGCTCCCGGCCGTCCACGAGCGGGGTGGCGGGCGGCGGTCATGGCAGCTGCAGGCAGCGGTCGTAGCGGCGGCGGGCGGCGCTCCCGCCTGCGCGCAGGGGAGCGGCGGTGGCGTGGCTGAGGAGGCGCTGGGCTACGGCGGTGGCTCTATCATCTACCGGTGGTGCGCGGCTGCGAACCTGCAGCTCTGTCGTCTGGCACTTTGGCGGACTCTGTTGCAGTGGCGGCGGCAGCTTCGACTCCAAATCAGTCGACCTGGCGGCCGGATCCGGCCTCCTGCAGGCCAGATCTGGCGCCCCCGCATGGGTGCGGTGGTGATGCAATCATTGTGGTAACGGTGGTGAGGTGGTGTTGTGGCGGTGATGCGACAGGGCGATGGGCCGGCGGCTCTCCTGTGCGGTGATGGCTGGTGCTGTTGGCGTGGGAGCCTTCCATCGCTGCCCGTGCAGGTTGTTGCGGACTGGTGGCGGAGCGACGCTTTGATGGGTGGGGGTTGATGCAGTGCCCTTTTGTGGCTGCACGGCGCTTGGCTCGGGCGCCAGTCCGAGCCAGTTTTGCCCGACAACGGTGGTGCGGCTCTCCTTCGGTGGCACCGAGGTGGCGTGGACAGCCATGCATGTGGTTTGTTTGCGGTGCCGTGGTGGTACCGCGGCGGCACTGGGCCTGGTGGAGGTCGTTCTACTCCGTCGGGCTCGCCGGCGGACGCAGGGGCAGCGTGCGGGGTTCCCCTCTCTCTGCTTGTCCCTTCCTTCTTCTTGATGGTGGCCTCTCAGTGGCAATGGCTGGGGCTCTTGCTGGCGTTGGGGGGCGGTCTTCGTCTATGCCGTCCTCCCTCCTTGGCCTTCTCTTCCGTCACGGGGCGGTTGTTGTGAGGACGAAGGCTGCGGCGTCTGTGGGGGCACTGGTTTGGGGCTTTGCTCCTGACCCGGTACTCTCAAGGAAGATCGGTGACGGCTTCGGTGGTCGTGTGCGTCAGTGGGTGCTGTGGCTGGTGGATTGCACAATGACGGGAGGCCGTTCTTCGCACGTCGTCTGGTTGGCGAGGTACTGGCGCAGCTTTGCGGTTACTTGTGTGGCTGGCGCATCGACCTCTCCGGTGAGCTTCTGCAGGTTTGGCAACGATGACTCAGGTGTCTGGCGGGGACCCGACATCTTGACTATGGTCCGTATTGTGGGTACTTTGTGCGAAAGCCTAGCGACGACGGCATCTGCGGATGTCGTTCTCCCTGTTGAGGGCGTCGCGTCCCCTGCTCTCCACGGGTGAAAAACCAGTCCTTCGCGGACGAGCGACGGCGGCACTTGGGCTTCGCAACCTTCTTGAAGGCGTCGTTGTGGATTAGACTCGGTCGGGATGTCTCGTGACAGGATCTGGTTCGTCTTTTCTGCTGTTGTGTCATGGGTTGTGCTACTAGTGGATTCTGGAGCTCCATGAAGTGTTACTGTTGTCTCGACTTATTTTTTAGTAGCGTCTTTTTATAACCAAGAGTTGGGTGGACATCGACCAGCTGCAAGTGGCGGCGTGTGTTGAGTTAGTGGGCTAGCTGGTGGCGTAGTGGTTGCTCGTGTTGATGACCCAATCCGACCGAGGCTTGCATCGATGTCCCAATCTGACCAAGCAAGGAGTTGGGTGGGCGCTAGTTGTGGCGCGGTTGAATTAACTTGGTACCTAGGTGTGCAGATGAAGTAGGGTATGCTTCAAAATTATATAGTTTTTCTGGCCCAGTTTTCAGTTAAAAACTGGGCTGACACTTGTCTTTTTATCTATTCGTCTAATAGAAATCACGACAAAGTTTTTGTCGTTCTTTTGAAAAAAAACTTATAATTTAAAACGGAGGGAATATTTATTATAGTTGCTCGTTGCTCCGATCATCTGCTGAGATACCCACGCCTAAAAATAACAGCAACTTGATCTCGTTATGCGTCCACTACGAAATTCACGTGTCTAGCCTGTAGGGGTACTATACTTACCCTACTAATTTGATCCGCTCAGATCAATGGTTTGAATACTATCCTGTCCGTAGATAGCCATTTTCTGTTCAGAGCAACAGGTTAAAACTTGCATGCATACTCCTACTCGCTACTGCCCTGCAGCTTCGTTTAAATTTGCTCACCAGTTACAACCAGCATAAATTAATCTGATCTAAGTACACCTTGATATTTTTTTCCTTAACTTTTTACCTCTCCTTAATCTCTGGTTGTATATATGAAAGACAGGATTTGCAAGCTTGCATACATAGCATAAAAAGAAGAAGAAAAGTGAACTGTGCTACCTAAATCCATGAACGTATGCATCCAGAAGTTCTCTCATTGGACAGGCGACAACTCCCCCTCCCTGTTGCCCCCACGAAAGCGACGTGGGAGCCCCCCGAAACCCTAAGCGCCGCCCCCCACTCTCTACTCCTCCAGCCGCACCGTTGTTGGAGCTGGCCGCCGGGATGGCCGCCTGGCTGGCCGGGATAGCATGTGACAGAATCGACCAATTTATTAGAGCACAAGCACGTAATTCACCATTAGATAGCAAACTTACATTATTGAGACCTAATAAACCCGGTAGTCATACCGAAATCTCGAAGGATTTCAAACTTTTCGGCATAACCAAGATCGTAATAAGTTTAGTCATCACCATTCACAACATATATAGTTCGCACATAGTTTAAAATATCGGAGTTCGAAATAAGTTATTACAACACAAGTTCAAATTTGAAATAAAGTGGAAGCGATTTAGTTTAAATCCACACACACACTTAGTTCAAATACAGTACCAGGTCCTCAGTCAATATCCAGCAAAAGCATAAGGTAGAGTGGAGTGACCATTCCCAAGGTCTAGTCATCACCCAACGCGGGATAAAAGCAGTGCTGACAGTAGCCATAAAACATCTCACCATCTGCAATAACATGGGAAATAAAACCCTGAGTACGAGAATGTACTCAGCTAGACTTACTCGTCATAAACTAAAAATAAATTGACTCCAAGGAGTATGCAAGGCTATAAGTTGGATAGCTGACTCATCAGCTATAGAAAAGCTTGCATTAAAGAAAGAATTGATCATAACCTTCTAGCATTGTATTTTAATTTGATTAACCTTACCATACTAAATTAGCACCTGTACTAAACAAGCATGGTAATAATTATTCAATAAGAATAGTAACCAATTCCGGTTGAGTGCCTTTCAACATCACGGCTCAACCATCTCATCTCTTTATTCAAGTTATTACTATGATGCCGCTGCTCAAGTCAAATGTTCACTGTCCAGGAACGATGGCGATTATAATCGATTACTAACCAGCTGGCGGGTATTCCTCACACAAATCACACTCACCAGCTAAAGTGAGCTACAGATCACCAAAGATTCAATTGGGATAAGTCACAGGATCAACAGGTACCATCGTATCCAGGAACCGCCTGGCTGCCTTATTCAGGGCGACCCTGACCTCGGACTTACTCTCCGCGTAACCCGTGGTCTCCCATCTTCTCCAATACGATGCGTACAGCAGGTCGACTCCCAGTCCAAATCAAACTCAGGCTTTGCGGTCAGAACGACTTATCCTTCCAGCTAAATGTGAGGCATAAATTTAATATGACTTGAGGACGTACAACGGACGGGGTCCTAGTTCAACATAGACGGGATAACCTCACCGAACCTCTAGTTCAGTCCCAACACCAATCCCGCCTGGTCTCGATTTATTATCTCCACATGGTTATCCAAGATAACAATGTATTCAATCATTCCGAGTAACCACCTATAACTCGCGGATGACAGAAAATCACCCGACTTCTATCGATCTAGTTAAAGCATAGGAAATCCCCCGACTTCTACCGCCCGGTCCTACCCAATTCACAGGCGTTCTACATCTTCGACCATACAGTGCCTCAAAAGGAGCCATCTGTATACTCTCTTGTTAACTATTGTTATAAGAGAATTCTGCCAAAGGTAACCATTTCTCCCATGAACCCTTGGATGATAAAACACAAGCCCTCAAGAGATCTTCAAGAACTTGATTCACTCTTTCTGTCTGACCTGAAGTTTGAGGATGATAAGCTGTACTACAATTCAGCTTTGTCCCCAAATCCTTCTGCAAGTGATCCTAGAAATGAGCAGTAAACTAAGACCCTCGATCAGATACAATTGTTTTGGGAATTCCATACAAACGAATGATCTCCCTCAGATAAATATCAGCATATTGAGGCGGTCGATAATCTGTATGAACTGGAATAAAATACGCACTCTTCGTAAGTCGATCAACAATTACCCAAATAGAGTCATGCCCTTTTAGAGTTGTGGAAAGTCTGGTAATGAAATCCATACTGATATCTTCCCATTTCCATTCAGGAATCGGCAACGGTTGAAGCATTCCGGCTGGCTTCAAATGAACAGCCTTTATGCGACAACAGATGTTACACCGTGCGACATAAGCTGCAATCTGCTTTCTCATTTTTGTCCACCAATAACGAGCCTTCAGATCACGAAATATCTTACTACTGCCAGGATGAATAGATAACTTCGATAAGTGAGCTTCATCCATGATTTGATTTCTGAGTTCTCTATCTTTTGGTACGACCAGACGATCATCAAACCATAAGATTCCCTTCTCATCTACTCTGAAATGCTTGATTGGCTGTTTCAGCATCTTCTCCTTGATATGACCTATACCCTTGTCGGTTTTCGGACCCTCGATGATCTTGCTTTCAAGCGAGCAACTAATTTGGATGCTACGCAGCACAACAGGATGCATGAGGCCAAAACCATCTGCTAACAAAGGTTGAATAGCATGGCAATGTGATTTTCGACTCAACGCATCTGCGACTACGTTTGCCTTGCCTGGATGATATAAGATCTTCATATTGAAGTCCTTGATAAACTCCATCCATCGATGTTGCCTCATGTTCAACTCGAGTTGGGTAAAGATATACTTCAGACTCTTGTGGTCAGTAGAAATTACCCAGCAAGTAATGCCTCTAGATTTTTAGAGCATGCACAACAGCTGCAAGCTCCAAATCATGGGTTGGATAATTTACTTCATGCTTCTTCAACTGGCGTGAGACATAAGCTATGACTCTCCCTTCCTGCATAAGCACACATCCCAAACTGGTTTTTTATGCATCACAATATACATCAAAAGGTTTCCCTAAATCTGGTTGCGCAAGAACATGAGCAGTGGTCAACGATTTCCGCAAGGTACGGAAAGCCGTTTCACACTCTTCTGTCCAAATGAACTTCTTCTCTTTCTGCAACAGATTTGTCATAGGTTTGGTAATCTTCGAGAAATCTGGAATGAAACGATGATAATATCCGGCTAGACCAAGAAAACTCTGAACTTCATGCACAGAAGTTGGTGCTTCCCAATTCATAACCTCTTGTACTTTGCTCGGATCTACTGAGATTCCCTCATCAGATAGAACATGGCCAAGGAATTGAACTTTCTTGAGCCAAAACTCACACTTGCTAAACTTGGCATACAACTTATGTTCCCTAAGACTTTCTAGAACAATCCTTAGATGCTCGGCATGATCTTCTTCATTTTTTGAGTACACCAAGATGTCATCAATAAACACCACCACAAACTTGTCTAACTCAGGCATAAAGACCAAATTCATTAGATACATGAAGTATGCAGGAGCATTTGTTAAGCCAAAGGACATTACAAGATACTCATACAATCCATATCTGGTAGAAAAAGCGGTCTTAGGCACGTCTTCCGGTCTAATCTTGATCTGATGGTAACCAGACCTAAGATCAATCTTGGAAAACCACTCTCGCCTTAGATAACTGGTCAAATAGAATGTCAATACGGGGTAACGGATACTTGTTCTTGATGGTCACAGCATTGAGTGGATGATAATCCACGCACATCTGTAGAGATTTGTCCTTCTTCTTCACAAAGATAGCAGGACAAACCCCTTCCGACACACTAGGACGAATAAGACCCTTATCCAACAATTCTTTCAACTGATTTTTAAGCTCTGCCAATTCATTTGGTGGCATCCAATATGGTCTCCTAGAGATTGGGGCGGTGCCCGGCAATAACTCAATGCGAAACTCGACATCCCTATCGGGTGGAAGACCCGGGAGCTCTTCAGGAAAAACATCCAAAAACTCACACACGACAGGAATTTTGGGAAGAGGGGTCACATGAGTAGAATAGGATACGCTCTCCAGCTTAAACTTTCGGGGTAACGACACTTGAAAGGTACCCTCCCCAAGAGGATTTCTGATAGATAGCATCCTATTACCTGTATCGATCACAGCACCCCAGAATTTCATCCAACTCATCCCCACTATCACGTCCACTCCTAAGCCAGGTAGAACTATCAAGTTCAACCGAAACCTCCACTTATCTAGATCTAAGGTTGCACCCTGAACTATCTGCTTAGTAGTTATATCAGCCCCAGCTGAACTAACCTTGAATTCAATGCTTAATTCAAGTATCTTTTGGTCATGCTTCTATGCAAATGCTTAACTCATGAAAGAATGTGACGATCTAGAATCAAACAAAACAGCGGCAGGGATTTGATTCACAGAAAACATACCCGCAGTCACTGGTTCACCAGCAAGAATCTCCTCAATAGAGGTGTTGTACACACGAGCTTGATATGGGGCCTGCTGCTTCTTGGGAAAAGGGCAATAACGAGCAAAGTGCCCTGTATGGTTGCAGTTGTAGCAAGGTCCATTAACAGGTGTCTTGTTAGCACCGGTCAAGCTGCTCTATCCTGCTTTCCCCTGTGCAGCAGGAACTTTGAATGCTCTGTGATGCTTCTACGGATTCTGAGCTGGATAAGGGTTATGTCTTTTCTGCTGCAGGGGCCTGAACCTCGCCCCAGACATAGGTGGACGATACGGCGTACAAAAAGCAGGTGCGGCTCTTGCTTGAGAAGAACCACCTCCATCATGTGCTCTCTTGCGACTCTTGACATCAGCATGGACATTGTTACTGTTTTTTTACATAATACAATCATTCAGGAAATCATTGAATGTAACACGGGCAGAAGTGCTCATGGTTTTCATCAACTTGGAACTCAAGCCTTTCTTGAAACTAGCTATCTTGTTCTCATCATTGTTAACAAACTCAGGGGCATACCGACTCAAGGTATTGAAGGCGTGTAGATACTCCTTCACTGTACGAGTCCCCATAGTAAGTGACAGAAATTCAGTCTTCTTCATAGCCATCAAACTTGGAGGAATGAAATTCCCCCAAAAAGCACGTACAAAGCGGTCCCAAGTAATAGGAACACCCTGCTGAAAGGTGGTGCGATGTTGCTTCCACCACGTCCCCGCTTGTCCCTCAAGTTGATGGGCTGCATACTCCACCTTCAGTTCTTCTGTTAACCTTAGAAGATGAAATTTATCTTCCATGGTGTTGAGCCATTCATCTGCTTCAAGCGGTTCAGGAGCATCTTTAAATACAGGAGGTTTGGTGTCCTGAAAATCCTTGAAGCTGCTATACTGATTTTGCTGAGGACCCTGACGAACATCACGGGTCAAAATTTCACGAAGAAGCTGCTCCACGTTGTGCTGGCTACTCAAGAATTGAGCAAACAGCTGCTCCGCATTGGTCAGAGGTGGGGGTGGTACACCACGTGTAGTATTATCGGCACCCTCTTCAGCACCACCACTACCATTACCACCCGAGCCACTACGGGTAACCGGCATCTGCATTTTTCAGCAATAAGATTTATTAGGTGAATGTTGTCATAATGAGAGATGAATATAAAAATCATGCCAAACTGAATTTATCGAGGGGAATAAATTCGCACAATAAATAGAAGCACAATAATTCCAATTTTTACATCACAACATCACTAATAATATTACTTTGAACCATCGCAAAGCGTCTTACAACATCCACATTTTGCCATCATACATACACTAGACTTTTAAAGGTGTACGGATATCGCCACATCAAACACCATGTTCCAACATTACATCAAAGTCTCAATAGCGTGCAAAAGGGTTACATGACCACCCGGCAGGAACGCAAAAGAACAACTAGAGACTAGCGATCATCAACAAGGCTACTCTCCATTGTTGCTACTCTCACTAGAAGCACCGTCCAAAGCCTTCCTAGCTGTTGCTAAGGCTGCTCTCAGCTGACGGATCTCTTCCTGCTTCCTGTGCACCTCCTCGTGAAGACTAGCATTGTAAGCACGAACACCCTCCACTTCCTCTAGCACCTGCTGCTGACAGATGTTAAGACGACGAAACTCGGACCAGGCTTCATCCCTAGCCTGCGCCATCTTCTGGCTCTCCTGAACAACCTTGTCTCGATGCTGAGACACACGGGCTACTCCTCTCGTGAGCGTTGAAGCTCACATGTCAACTCATGCTTCTCCTTGCGTGCGTCAACTCGAGCCTCCTTGAACTCCTCACTCAGACGAAGTGCCTTAGTCTCCATGCTAACATAGGCCCTCATCACTACAAACATAGCACTCATGGCAGGCGTGTCGCTGCCCTGCGCCTCCTTAGGATCTACCTCCAGTGGTTTTCCCTCAGCATGTGACCACCTAGAAAGGCGGTTAGCAAAGGAAAACACACCAGGAAAAGCCTGGGCAAGCTGGTGTGGGATCTCCTCCATCAGGTGCTCCACCACGTCAAAAGCTGCAAATGTGGCACCCGTCTTGGCAGTCCTGCCCGCACTAAAACAACGCCACCCAACCCAGTGGGGGTCACCGTCCAAAGGTGGGACAACTACCTCCACCCGAGCCTCTCCATAGTTCACCAAGTCATCGTTGTCCCAGTAGTAGTGAGGCTCCATGCCCACCGTGTACCCAGTGTTGGAGAGAATCCTCCAAAGAAGGCTAGGCATGGCGTGCTCCTCAAGAAAAGTGTCCACCTCCCTTGGCACCGACTCACGGACAGCCAAAGGACCACGGGGCATTCCTCCTCTAGTGGACTTGCGAGCAGTCTGCTTGGTTCTCGGCATCTGTCCAAAAGTTGTATATCCCATGAGTTTATAATTTTAAAGAAATGAGATAATTTATTTATAAGAGAAGGAACCATGAAATGTATGAATGAGCAATTTTAACCATGATGCATGCACGTTACATACGTCCTCATGAACTAATAGTCTAACGTGCTATGCGGTGGCATACATCGTTCTCTCATTTATACGTAACTACTTCGTTCTACCGTTCACACGGTTAGTGTACCTGCAGAAAATTCATTTCAGCCCATATCCCATATGAATGCAATTCGACGTAAAAATTCACGCACCTTCCGAACAAGGTGAAAACACCAATTACTTACTACCCCAACAAGTCACGCAGAACACGACACCGCCAGAAGACAGTCCCAACATGGGATACCTTCATATAAACATGTGTGCAACATGTGAATAATCTGGCATCAATAAGCACTCCCCTAGACTGGCATTGCATCCAATCATTCTCTCACAACTCACATTTACCAGGGCGTAGAGGCAATTTGATCTACACATTATCACTCAAGTGAATGACACCCATACGACTCCGTCATTGTATAGGCAATGACAAAACAGAAAATATGATGCATTTCCCCAAGTTAGTACTTAATTAAGCCACCTAAATTCCTATTGGGCATAAAGGATATGACCACTGGCACACTCTAAATTTTCCAAAACCATAGATTTGAACACCTATGTATAACTATACATTTTGTAAATACTTTTCATAAACAAAAACTCTTTTATTTTAAATACTTGTGAATAATAATACTAAACCTTGCTCCGATGCCAGCTGTGACTGAACTGACCAATTTATTAGAGCACAAGCACGTAATTCACCATAAGACATCTCACCATCTGTAACAACATGGGAAATAAAACCCTGAGTACGAGAATGTACTCAGCTAGACTTACCCGTCATAAACTAAAAATAAATTGACTCCAAGGAGTATGCAAGGCTGTAAGTTGGATAGCTGACTCATCAGTTGCAGAAAAGCTTGCATTAAAGAAAGAATTGATCATAACCTTATAGCATTGTATTTTAATTTGATTAACCTTACCATACTAAATTAGCACCTGTACTAAACAAACATGGTAATAATTATTCAACAAGTAACCAATTTCGGTTGAGTGCCTTTCAACATCACGGCTCAACCATCTCATCTCTTTATTCAAATTATTACTACGATGCCGCTGCTCAAGTCAAATGTTCACTGTCCAGGAACGATGGCGATTATAATCGATTACTAACCAACTGGCGGGTATTCCTCACACAAACCACACTCACCTGCTAAAGTGAGCTACAGATCACCGAAGATTCAATTCGGATAAGTCGCGGGATCAACTGGTACCATCGTATCCAGGAACCGCTCGGCTGCCTTATTCAGGGCGATCCTAACCTCGGACTTACTCTCCGCGTAACTCGTGGTCTCCCATCTTCTCCAATACGATGCGTACAGCAAGTCGACTCCCGGTCCAAATCAAACTTAGGCTTCACGGTCGGAACGACTGTGGCAGAACCTCCTAAATCATATGGCCCACACGCATGATTATTGTCTAAACAGACGCCAAATAACCATGACTGTGTCCCATACGATTTAAAAAGTCTGTCGGGTAAATCCCGAATCATCCACAATTCTCCGAGCAGGATCAATCATTGTGGAGAGATATTGCAGTATTACAACAGTTTGATATAAATAAAATACCACGGAGTAAAACAGCAGAAGACTTACAATAACATACATTTACAGAACTCTGAGTTTCAAATATTTACAATGATAGGTTCAAGTTATACAGACCATAAAAGTAGTGGAGTAGCAGTAGATTATAATATTACACAAAAGCTCTGCCCAAGAGCTGAACATCTTTATTCGTCGTCGCTTTCCTCGACGACTGTCATGCAGCAGGATGCATAACACTCCTGCCCATGAAGCTCACCTGCAACAGGGGTTCAACAAACCCTGAGTACAACAGTACTCAACAAGACTGACCCGACGAAAGAGAAGGGTAGAGACTCAAGAGATGCAAGCTAGAGGGACAAGGTAAGGCTGGTAAGAGATAAGAAATTTTTGCAGAAAAGCTTTACAAAAAGAGAAGTTGCTGGGACTATCTCCCATTATCAACCAACTTCATTATTGAACCTTAATTGTTATTCAAGTTGTTACTACGATGATGATCAGTGATCGAGTCTTCTTCTCCGAGAAGCAACGGCGATTCAAATCCATTTTCATACCTAGCTGGGACCTAGGTGACTGAGCATACCGGAGACTTTAACTCTGAAGCACCCCAGATACACCGATATACCGGGATAACAACCTCAGCCGTATATCACCACATGATACACGTGAGCTCTTCGGCCCAGCGTACCAAGATACATGGGAACTTAAACCCCACAGTGAAACACACTATGACACAGATGGGATTCTCTGGCCCCACGCTAGGTCACTCCATGGTATACACGGCTACAACCATCCGTATACCACTTCATGCATGTGGATTTTCTAATTTCTCGATTATCGACAGGTCAACATCGGACGGGACCTAGGGCATCAATAGACGAGAACACTACAGAGGGATTCCATTCCCAGTGCAAGTTCGCCGTCCGGACTCGATTTATTACTATTATCAAGATTCCAACAATAAAGCCAATCTCATCTTTTTCATTCTTTTCCCTTTGAACAATTAAATAAATAAGCAGGGCTAAGCATTACTACTCATCTTCCAAGTAGGTAACAAGGATTAAGGGAACAAGACAGGTAATGCAGTTTGTGGGTTTTCACTCAACTCCTATTACTTAATGCATCATATCAGAGCTGAAGCGGTAAAACTTTTATAAATAGAATATGGTTTAAATGTATCCGGGGCTTGCCTTGATGTTCGTGGTAGAAATTTTCAAACTCTGGATCAACTCCCGATTCTTGAATCTGCTCGTCCTTCGGATCTGAGGGATAACGTTAACTCTTCGTTAACGAAAACTATCCGATAATTAATATGCTTTACATGATGGAATAGTAAACATGATGCTTGATGAGTGCATGATCAAATTCAGGGATCGAGTACAACTTTTCTTCACAATAAAATTGTAAGCTAACGAAACTTCGCGTATAAAATTTGTTAGGGTTAACTATGTCATTTTTATAATTAATTAAACACATAAAATAACGTTAATTAAACCCTAATGACATGATTAAAGTAAGCGCAAACAATTAATTAAAGTGCCAAAGGTCATTAGGGTTAATGACCTAAGGTCATCAATCAATCTCAAAGTCAATCAAATCCTATAATGAGTAGGTTAACTAAAAGGGGTTAATAAATTATTTAAAAGCATTAAATAAGGACATAAAAATTAAAGTTATCAAATTAATCCCAAAATTTTATTTTAGAAAGTTCTTAGCCTAATTAGCTGGCAAAACAAATTTCAGAACTAAAAGATAATTATTTTAATTATTAAAAATCATTGAAGGTCCATTTTTCAATTAAAAGGGCTAATTTTAACATAAACAAAAAGTACTCAATTTTGGTATTTCATATTTTTCCTGGGTAGATAACATCATAAAGAACATTCACAAAAATTTTTAGAATTTTTGGAACTATATATGAATTATCAAAGAAAATAGCATTTAAATCATTTTCTGAAAATGGAAAAAGAAAAATCGGCACAGTAACCCCGCGCTGACCGACGGCCGCGCGGCGGTTGACCGCCGATTCCTCGACGTCGGTGAGGTTTTCGGTGACATGGTCTGGTCCATCAGTCTCAGCACAACACGGGGAGTTCATCGAGCTAGCTAACGACGCTCGAGGGTCCGCAGGCTAAGGCATGCCGGGCTAACTCACGGACGGGCTATGACGGCTCGAAGCCAAGGCCTGCTCGAGGGGCTACCGAGCGGATAGGTACTGTATACTCGAGGGTACAATTCGGGCATCCTCTCGAAGACGGAACTTCGCTCGAGCGAATGGACCAGCCTCGAAGACGAAACTTCCCCCAGCGAACGAGCCTCCCCTCGAGGACGGAACTCCATCCGACGAACGAGCCTCCCCTCGAGAACAATGCAACCCTCGACTAGACCCCTTCGAGAACAGTGCAACCCTCGACTAGACCCCTTCGAGAACAGTGCAACCCTTGACTCGATCCCTCGATTCGAGCCCGCACCTCGACCGTCACCCCCTCGACTTCGTCAGCTGAGCCCTCGAGCAGGACTCCGACGACTCCGGACTGCGCTTCTACAACTCTCGATATGAAATGGATGAAATTGATGACACGGATAGACGCAGGAGCTCACCACGGCGCTGATGTGCACGTTAGTAGAGGTCCGGAGTGGCTAGGTTGAGCTGCGGTCGATGGCGGTGATGGCGGCGGCGGCGCTCCGATGACACAACGGCGTCACGGCGACCTCCGGTAATGCGCTGCTCAAACCAAGGTGCGCATCAGACGCAGGATAACACGGAGAGCACGATTAAGGGGTCAAAGGTAAAATATTTTCACCTCCGGCGATGGCAAATGACGGAGATGGCGGCGGCGGCGCGACTGACCGGCCGCGGGTAAGAAGACTACGGGCAGGCAGCTCGGGCGATGAAAGAAAACACGGACTGGCCCAAAAGGACCGTGAGGAAGTTGCGGAGCTTTGGGCGAGAGCAATTGGACAGAGGTTGGGCATCGACAGCGAATTTCGGCGGCGGAGCGAGGTCGTCGGCGACGGTGGCGGGAGGAAGAAATGAAAAGAACGGCGTCGTCTGATCGGTATTTATAGCTCGGAGCCAATGAAGGAGCAGGTGACACGACGACGGTGAAGTTTCTCGCGTCCGAAAATGCTCGGGCGGCCGAGAAGGCGCGGCGGTGGACGGCGGCGCGCGATGCGAAGCCGGCCATGGCGTTCGCCGATAGGGTTAGGTGCTGTTCGGATTATTTATAGAATTGCCATTCGGTTCAGAATACAAATTACTTCAAAATTTGTATAAGAACTTGAAAATCTCCAAAAATATCATTTGCATAACTTTTCAAGAGCTACACTTTTCCTTTAATGGGAATCTTCAAATTCTGTTTAGATTTTAAAAATTTGAATTCAGATTTGAAAAGGGGATTAACCCTAGAAATAAACATTTGAAATTACTTTTGATTTTTCAATAAAACTTGAAAATCTTCAAAACTATGAAATGTTGAGTTTGTCAAACCAAACATTTTTCATGTACAAAGTTTCCTCAAATTATGCATAATTTTTAAATTATGGTTTTAAATTCAAAAGGGGATAAATGCTGGAAACTGTATTTTCAAATTAATTTGAAATTCCTTTTGGAAACTTGAAAAACTTTGTATACCAACTTTGTAGCTCCTGTTAAGATATACAAACTGTCTTTTTAGAGTATCTCCAAATTCCTTATAGATTTTGAATTAGGGAAAAGGGAATAAAATTGGGGTTGAAAATAAAGGGTTTTTGAAATAGAATTTAAACTCAATTTGGTTTCTATCTTAATTGGTTGGTTATTAGTGAGCACAAACATCATCCAAGGACATTTTTAGGTCATTGACCCAATGACACCCTTGGTTGACCAAGTTGACTTTTACAAAACCTTTTATAGTATTTCCTATTTGAATTTAAACTTGGATAGCCAGGCTTAGAAATAAGTTTGGGAATCCAAATTTAATTTCAAATATAGAAATCATTTTTAGTGTTAGACTTAGACTTATACACTATGCTTGATACTCGTGTAAACACAGTTTACACCTCAAGTACATAGAGTATAAACTAAGCATTTGCGATAACATTCGAAAATAAAATTTTATCATTTCATGTGACAAAGCAATTCCAGAAACGCAATCAACCTAGAAAATGTAAATTTATTTTAGTTGATGCACATTAAGGTTGACTTAACCATGAATGCTTTGTAATGCATATGATGACATGGCAGGTTTTAGTTAACATAACACCAGAGGTGTTACATGCAGCTCGTGTTGCTGAGCCCGACTGAGACTGCTCTCCTCCATTGGGTCTCGCCGGCGGCTCCGTTGGGGTTCACTGGCGGAGTGGGATGGAGATGGTGCCAGCACGGGCGTAGGGGATAGCAGCGGGTTCCCTCCCTCTCTGCTTGTCCTCTCCTTCTTCTTGTTGGTGGCCATTCTGTAGCAGTGGCCGGGGCTCATGCTAGCGTTGGGGGCGGCCTTCGTCCATGTTGTCCTTCCCCATGTGTTTAGCTGCTGTCGCGGGGCGGTCGTCCGAAGGGCGGAGGCTTTGGCATCAATGGCGTGCTGGTGGACGTGCATGGCGGCGGGAGGGCGGCCTTCGGTGTGCAGTCTGGTTGGCCGTCGCGTTGACCCCCCGGCGAGGTTTAGACTGGTGGTATGGCAGCGACGATGTTGGCGTCTGGCTGGGACCCGGCTTCTTGACCATTGTGTGTGTTATGGGTCCTTTGGGAGAAGGCCTGGCAATGGCGGCATCTGCGGGTGTCGTTCCCCTGTTGAGGGCATCGCGTCCCCAGCACTCTCCTCGGGTGAAAATGCAGTCCTTCTTGGACAAGCGATAGCGGCGCTCGGACGTCGTAACCTTTTTGAAGGCTTCGTTGGGGATTTGTGACTCGGTCAAGATGTCTCGTGGCAGGGTCACTTGTTTGGTCGTTCCTGCAGTTATGTTTGTGTGGGTGCCGCCGGTGGTGAAGGAGGTTTGTTTGGCTGAGTTGTTCGCTAGTTGGCTGTTGTGCTGTTTCTAATTGTATAGTAGGGTTTTTTATGACCAAGAGTTGTGTAGTAGAGGCTCGTGTCGATGACCCAATTCGACCGAGTATTAGTGGTGTCAAGTGGTAGCCCGTGTTGATGACCCAATCCGACCGAGGTTAGTGGCTTGTGTCGATGTCTCAATCCGACCAAGCAACGAGCTGAGTGGGCGCTTTTGTAGCGCAAGTTGAGTTGACTTGGTACCTAGGTGTGCAGGTGGAGTAGAATACCCTCCACAATTGTATGGTTTTTCTGACCCGGTTTCCAGTTAAAAAACTAGGCTGGCATTGTCTTTTTATTTATTCGTCTAATAGAAATCACGATAAAGCTTTTGCCGTCCTTTAAAAAAATAAATCCATGAACGTTTTCTTCCAAACTCTCTTTGATCGGTTACAAGTGAAGAGCGCTAGTTTAAAACGGACGGCAGCAACTTCCTTTTATTTCGAGATCGGCCATTTATCCATATTTCATTAAGAGAAAAACGTTTTACAAATACATCCTCGAACAATCCTGATGGCGGCAACTTCCTCAGTTGTCCTCGTGGCTCCTATGTCTTGGCCATGGCGGCACGGCCTCCTCTAACCTGCTGGTGCCATGAAGCTCCATGGCCACTGTTCAAGTTCAAATCTGAAACCTCCTCTAACCTATTGTTCAAGTTGCAGATTATACTGGTCTTCTGCAGAACCCGCCTCCTTTTCATCAAGTGGATTAAGTGCAGATAAAGGAGCTGGTGGATTTCAAATTTCAATGATCTTTTGGCGCCAAATAAACCACCAGTAGCTGAATAAAAAAAAAACTGTTGCAGGCAACCCTCTCCAGGCTATGACAGTTGGGCTTTGACGCTCTGTGAAGACTTTTCTTTCCTCCAATGAAGCCAGAAGAAGGCTACACCTGTCACTAGCCCAAGCCAGATGCTTTGGGGCTTTGGGTCAAATTCTTCTCTACTGTTGATCAGTCTCACTTCAAATTTCACTTGAACACGCACGCCGGAAAATTACATGACAACATACTACTGTCTGAACCAAGAATTTAGAATTCTCAGAGTTTTTTTTAAAAAACCATTTTGGGACTAAACAACTTAACCAAAAACTAGTATTCTACGAAGATTTTTAATTTCCAAACTACAAAATCTATGTTGTTATATCCAATAAAAAGGGTCTACTTGGTTTTTAGCACCTACACGAAGAACTATAAGATTTTTAGAGGTTTCTATGTCCTTAATTTTGGATCAGCAAGAAAAAATAGCTCAAAAAAAAAACTCTAATACAACGTTCAGAAAGAAGTTTAGTTTCAAAACTACAAAGGTATGATACCAGATCCAAGCAAAATGATTAAATGAATCGTCCCTAATCTCTAACATTTATGTGAAAAAATTACAAGATTTCTAGATATACTTAGATCCCCATTTTGGATTGACAAGATAATCATCAACCCAATGTCCTATGTGTAGAGTCTGGTCAAACTGATTGGTGGAACCGCCATGTTAGCGACACACGTGGAAAATACTCCAACGCTCCATTTAATCACTCCAATACATATAGAGTGGCAAGTAACGTAATGACTTTTGGCACAACTAAGAACACATTTGTCATGGCTCTTCCACGCACGGTCCGCTGTCGAAGCTAGAGTGAGTAATGTTAGCCCCTGTTTTACATCTAAAAAGCTAATAGTTAGCTGCTATTGATAATAATCTGCTAATAGTTAGCTGGATAAATAACTAACTATTTTATTATTTTTTGTAAATAAATATTTTGTTAATTAAACCAAACTAGCTAATAATAGCAGCTAATATTAGTTGTGATCAATTAGCTAACTAACTATTACTAGCTACCAAACAAACTTTTATTATACTCCAGTGCAGTAGTACTCTTGCCTATGGCACAACATGTTAGCTTTGTGCAACTACAGTATGAATACAATTTATTGGCCTCGCTTGACTTCGCCCGCTTCGGCGGGTTGCGTCCAAGCACACCTACGCTGACTTCACTCCAAATCTCCAGTTAACCAGTGTCAAAATCAGAAAAAGGCGTCAAAGAATATTTTTACTAGCAGTATCCTCTGTGATAGGAGGGAAATGGTAAAGTGTAAAATAAAACAAATGCCTGGATCAAACTCAGTTCATTGATCACCGTGCCTTCCAGCTTCTGCTGCAGCGTTGCTGATTGTCCGTCCCCTTCGGAAATTCGTCTCTGCCGGGCGCGGCGGCTGGCCGGCCGGCGGCAGCGCAGCAACCCACCTCCGGCCCCCACCCCACCTCCTCCACGCCGTATATAACAATTCAACCCATCCAGCTCGATCCATCGAATCATCGATCGCAATTCGCATCCCAAACCCACGCCCCCCACGCTACACGACACCGCTCCGCTCACCACCACCACACCGCGCAAATCCGGTCGAGTAGTCCGCGAGCCCATGGAGGCGGCGGCGGAGCTGGCGCTGCGCCTCCGGGCGGCCGCGAACGACCGCCTGGCGGGCTACGAGCCGCTGGCGCTCGTCGCCGCGCCGCTCCTCGCTCTCCTCGTCGCGCGGACCCTCCACGCCGCCGCCAACGCCGTCGCCGACCGGGGGATCGTCGCCGTCGCCATCGTCGCCGTCAAGTACGTTAGCGCCTCCCCCGTCCCTCTTGCTTGATTCGTTATGCTCGCCTTCCCGTTGACGACTGCGTCGGTCTAAGCGGCATGTAGTAGCGCTGCTTGCTTGCTCATCTAGCTCTGCCTTTGCTCTCCGCAGGTTGCTGCCGGGAGTCTCCGGCTACATCGCGGCGGAGAAGAAGAAGGTACTAATGCATCTCTATAATCGATTCTTACACGCCGGAAAGAAAAACCAAGATTTTCAACAAAAGTAGAAAACCTTTCTGCTCCTTCTGCTTCGTACTTGCATCAATCGATCGAGAAGTGTTCGTGTTTTTTTCGGTTCACCGATATCAAAATTAAATTACCCCCCCTCGTGCTCCACTATTCCATTGATTGTGCAGTGTGAATCAGATTGTTGCAGGTAGATAGGCAGTCACTGTTTCTCCGCCCCTTAATGATAGTAAGTAGTAATAAGCAAGAAACTTGCCACGACTTTGTTTCCATCAAGATATTTTGACGTATGCCCCTTCAAAAAGATGTTTTTTTTCTAGCAAAGAGCCAAAAAGTCCCGTACGCAGCTCCGCTGTCAGTACTGTTCACATGGCCACGGTGTCGTTGCAGTGTGTACTGCTGCTATTGTTACTCCATCCGGCCAAACAACATGTAATTGTGCGTGCTGGTTAAATTATGTTAACTTTGATCAATCTTATAAAAACATATTAATATTATGTCTTAAAATAAATTTATTAAAAAATTAGAATTTAAAATCTTTTCGATAATCCTAATTACTTAACATAAATATTTCTATATTTTAATATATAATTATCGACGGTTTGAAAACGTTAATTCCTTGAGAAATGAGAATTACATGTTTTTTTATGACAGATGGAGTATCTTCTCCTTCAATTAAATCTGGCTGAGTACACGCATCCTGCTATAGCTGCTTTCGTGCACGCAAAATGTGGCTTCTAAACCTGTGGTCCTCGATCAATCTCGTTTACTAATTCTGAGATGACATCTACATGCTGTATGGTGGACTGCTTACCCTGACCACTCTTGTGATTACTTTTGTACATGAATACATGATGTACTGTATATGCTTCCTGTTGAAATTTTATTGTATATAATAATGCATCAAGATATAACCTTATTACAAGGTCCCTGCTGCTATTGTATCAGGTTGTTGACAAGATGCAATTAGGTGGGGCCAAGAACGACCGGCGAGCTGAGTTGCCAACTATTGGCCTTGCCGAGCAAGTGATAGAGGAACTTGAAACCCTGAAAGCAGGGAAAATGCTCTGGCACCGTGTATGTGCACCTCATTCTTTCTCACAGACAATACTAAACTGAAACTAGTGCATCCCGTCACGTTCCAATTTATTAGACTTTGATTTGGTCATTATGTTGTAAACTACGCATTCTTTTCTATCAAATATATTTTATTGGTTAACTTTTTTCTTGCAGATATATAGCTGGAAGTGAGTCTGAGGGCCATTTTGAATTGATAAACAAGGCGTACTCTATGTAAGACTTGATATTTCCCTTATGTCACTTTCGGTCTTGATTGATCCAATGTATGCATACTTCTAAATATCATCTGAATTCCTTTCTCAGCTTAAACAGGAAATATAGCAAATTTAGGTGTCTGTGATTGCATTTTATATCTAAATTTGAGAATGGTGTCTTATTCAGAACTCATCAGTGGGGAAGAACAAATTCCAAATCATTGCTAGCGCTTGCGGAATGTATTTCTTTTTATAATCAATGCTAAAAGTTTTCATGTGATTCTACTTATCTTATTTTAGGCATTACATGATCTAATTTAGACTCAACTTCTGATCTGTTACATTGATTATGGGTACCAGTCAGTAATCTTTTTTTGTAATAAAAATGATTGTGGGTACCAGTCAGTAATCTTTTTGTTTGTAATAAAAAAACTTTGTTTCAGGTTTTCGCACACCAATCCACTCCATCAAGATGTATTCAAGAGTGTAGCAAACATGGAAGCTGAAGTAGTTGCAATGACAGCTGCTTTACTTGGCAGCAAAGAAAAATCATCTGGTGGGCAAATTTGTGGCAACATGACATCAGGTGGAACTGAAAGCATATTACTAGCAGTCAAAACAACACGTGACTATATGCGATCAAAGAAAGGAATTACAAAGCCTGAAATGTGAGATAATGGTTGAT
>CM041632.1:50877547-50946149 GCA_023333625.1 Bothriochloa decipiens
TATATATATATATATATATATATATATATATATATATATATATATATTGAGTTCTTTCAGGTGATATATATAATCGCATTTTAATTTTTAAAGGCAGCATTCTGCTACTGTAGTCACGTAGGAGTATATATCTGGACGAAATGTGCATTAGGGTTGCCCTTGTTAAGTTGGATGAGAGCTGACTCATTAGTCTTAACACTACTGCCGTTGCAATGTTTTTCCGGAGCTGGGGGAGCAAAGACACCCAAAACCTCCTATTCCTTTTCTGAAAAATTCATTACGTAAAGGGGAAAAAGAATTTTGTGGCAAGAACAACAAAATTCTCCAATTCCTTTTTCTGAAATTTTCAGGTCTTCCTCACACCATCCGTTGACCGCTGCCGGCCCGCCTGTGAAGCGCCTAGCTAAAAAAAGTTATCTATCGTGCCTATGCGAACAATATGTCACTTAAAATTTCGAGTGCAAGGTGCTGCTAACTTCAGTGGTTGTTCTTTTTTTGTTTCAAAAAAAACTTCTGTTGTTTTTTCCCGTTGTGTATGTATACCTCACATGCCTAGAGTGGTGTTGCATCGGTCATAGACAGTGGCAGAGCTCACAAGAAAATTTAGGTGGGGCGCGGACACATGTGATCGTAGGCATATTTTTATTGATATCACACAAATGAGATTTTAAGTGCCTAATAAATGGCAAATTTAAAACTAAAGGATATCCAGGATCCCCACAAGAGTGTTGATGTTTCTTTTTTAAAAAAGTAAACATCATGGCCTTTTCTTTCGTTCATGCATGCTGATTGAACAAGTATGAGCTTTATAAACTTGTTTCCTTTTTTTATCTAAACTTGTTTCTCTTCGCTTACAGCTCTACAAACTTGGTCACCTGCAATCGGTTTCTGTAACTTGATGCATTGAGGTTTATTTCCAGAAGAATACAGAAGAATTTCTCAACAAGATGAACTACAGGCATTTTTGGTGTATTTCTCCAATAGACGTTCGGACGTTTTGATTTTTTTTTTTTTCTGTTGTTCGTATTCCTGTTGGGACTTGGCCACTTGGGAGCTATCCATTTATTGGGCTTGGGCCATGGTCCTGGACCAGCGCAGGCATCGCTGAACGCTAGCCGAAGCTCAGAGTCAGGCTGGTAGCCCTCACGTCCCTCCAATCTCGGTCTTCCTCGTGCTGGAGTCAAGAAACAGCGCTGCACACAGCAGATTGGGTCTCCGCACCAGCGGTAGCTGGGGCAGCTGCCCCAGTGTGCCGTACGGGGAGCTCCGCCTCTGGTCATAGAGAATTGTATGTATCGCTACTAGTAAGGCCAGGGGAGAAGAAAAAGGATTTCGGGTGGCGTACTCAAATTTGTTTTTGAGCCGGCCGTCCCAGAATCTTCACCTATGTATACAAAGTTGAAATCAGATCTGGTCGATGGAATGCAACTTGTACAAAATTGGCATGATCAATGACAGGGAATTAAAATCTGTAGTCTTGACGTCGTCGCCGGTCCTTTTATAGCATATACTCTGACACATCTCGGATGCAGCTCAACTGGAAGTGTTCAATAGATGCACACTAATTTATTCTTAATGTACCGATTGAGGACATCCTCATCAGTACAATATAAGATAATTGCTATATTTTTCTAAGGATGAACTTTTATCACATAAATCATAATATGATTAGTCTCAGGTGGTTTTAGAGTGGGTACATGAGACTAGCTCTTGATAAGAGAGATCTTTTCTCTCTTCTATTAAAAGATGAAAAATAATATGTTTAGAGCTACTAATCAGATCGTGATTTGTCTTGTCTCTCTCGACCTTGCGCCCGCAACTCCGACGCTCCGCCTTCGCCGGTGTGGCCTTGAAACCCGCCTGACGTCTCCACCTTCGCCCAGCGTAATCAGATCGCCGTTTGTCTACCCCCACGCCTGACGGCTCCGCCTTTCGCCAGTGGAGCACTGGGAGCAACGCCGCCGATGTGCTGGCGGTTAGCTCGCTGCTCCATGCCTCCATAACATGCTGGCGACGTTGCCCTACAGGCTACAGGAGGCTACAATTGTCTACTTTCTCGTCCATCCCTATCTCACCCACTCTCAATCTCTGATTGCATCCAGGATGGACTCCAAATACCATGAATCCTCCCTGAAGCTAGGCAGAGCCATGCCAAGTTAAAAGAGTTCTTTTCTTTTCTTTTTTCTTATTATAATCGCTACATCATTACAACATATTATAATCGCTACCCGGACCCGGAATAATAAAATATTGCATTGGTCAGGCTTGCAAAGTGTTCCAATGGCATGACGATGATCGGCGTGTCTACCAAGTCGGCTACTCGTCTGTATGTTGCGTGACGAAACAAACCGGATATTCCAAAGGAACACTCATGCATGAACCCTTACTTGCACGTTATAAAAAAAAAAAGGGCGCGCGTCTATGTGTTTATTTGCTGTCCCGCGCACTCGCCGCCTCGCCGGACAAGGAACACATGCGCGCTGTGAGCTGATCCACGGCAATGAATTACCGACGATCCTATATATTTTCTCATCTTCGTTTCAAGTTGCACGTACGTCCACAGCAATCATTGTGAACAGACAGCTAAAGCAAGCAACAATATAATATAATGCACAATATATAAGAGATTGGTTGTGAAGAAAATTGAACACTTCCCCAAAAGCCTATGTAGGCAAAGGGTTGTGGCTAAGGATCCGGTAGTGTGATATGGCTTGGTCTTGGCTGTGGCTGCTCGCCACGCCATTGTTCTCTGTGTGGTTTTCACTTTTCAAATTCTTCTCCTCTTGGGTACAACCGCTCGTGAAAAAAAAGAGGCAAAGGGTTCCCTATACACAATAAGGCCATTTATATAACCAATAAAGTCGAAAGGCCTTTAGAATATCAACCAATTGATTCACAAAAAAAGACTATCATTCAATCTATCATTGTGTTACGTTTGTTTGTTTCCTTTACATTGGCACCGATGTGGGAAGACAACCACCATATCATAGACGAGCAATGATTTGCCTCGGTCTTGCGCTCAAGTCAAGAAACAATGAGTGAATACTTTTCCATATTTTCATATGTAGAGAATGTGATGGAAAAAATTGTCTTAACAATGGTGGAGTTTGAGGAGGGTGCTAACAAAAAAATTAATACATGGTTTCAGGAGTCTTTGGCTTGATAGGTTGTCATTTTTTGCTTGCAAAAAGTGGTGGAACTTGAGGATAATTATAGCAGACGGGGCTAACAGAAAATATACATGGTTTAAGGAGTATTGAGATGGTCATTATATAACTTCATTAGCAAAATATACATAAATTTATAGTATCCTATGTACTCCATATAGAGTAAAAATAATAAGGAGGAGCTATGGCCCACTGTGTCACCTCTAAAATGAAGCTATAGGTCCTGCTTGGATCCAAGAAGATAATACTTAGCTACTAATAATTATTTTCCCGGATCCATACAAGTCTAGCTAATTCTTAGATGAACACTAAATTAACAACTATTTTCACTAGCTGAACAAAACTACCTAATAGCGGCTGATGGAGTATTTGTTGCGATCCATTACCTACCTAACTTCTAATGGATCTAGACAGGGTTTAAGATTTAAGCGGAAAATGTCTCATCTTTCAGCCGGGCTGAAATACATGTTTGTCGTACCAAACAGAGCAATTTCCACGCGACAAGATCTTCTTTACGAGAAAAAAAATCATATCTTTTACACGGTTGCCGCTGCTGTGGTGGTACAAACACGTCTGTTTCTTACTGAAAAGTGGGGCCCACTGTTTTTGTACTATAATAATATCATAATTAAAGATACATTTCTTGGCGGTTGGCGCTTAATAGCTGCGCGCGGAAAGCAAACCGCACCCACCCACCCAGCTGAGAAGCCAAAACCAGCCAAGAAGGAAACCACACATGCCCCACCTCGCCGCCACTCCCCCCACTTCCTCCGCCGCCGCCGCCGCCGCCGCGGTCCCCACCGCGCATCCCACGGCGGCCGGCCGCGTCGCGTTCCGGCGCCCACGGCCGGAGGCGCCGCGCCTGCGCCTGGACGTGCGCGCGCGGGGCGTCCGGCGTGAGGACGGCGGCGGCGGCGTGCGCACGGAGGAGCAGGAGCAGACGGCACAGCGGACGTTCTACGACCTGCTCGGGATCTCGGCCGAGGGGAGCCCCGACGACGTCCGGGCCGCCTACAGGCGGCTGGCGCTCAAGTACCACCCGGACGTGTCCCCGCCGGGCGCCGCGGCGGAGAACACCCGCCGCTTCATCGAGGTGCAGGAGGCCTACGAGACGCTCTCCGACCCGAGCCGCCGCGCCAGCTACGACCGCGCGCTCGCCCGCGGCGTCTGCCGCCTCGCCTTCTCCGGGCGCCGTTCCCAATCACACCGCGCCAGCGCCTACTACCACCAGGTGTGGATCACTGCTCTCCTCACTTTTACTTGGGTACTTCTTTTTTTTCATTTCATGGCGTTGGCACTTGGTTGCATTGCGTTGCGTACCAATCCGATTGGTAGAGAACTAGAGATGTGATCTCGTAGTCAGTAGTCAGGATTACGAATCTCGTTGTCAGGTTACGATTGATTTGTGGCGTTGTTGGATTGATGCTGAGATCCTTAGCTTCTTTTATTTATGATATGATTCTGTTGAATTTGGAAGGAACCTACTGGCATAGTCTGACGAAAAAGTATGTGTTAAATTATGCCTAATTATACGTAAAGTGAATTTGCTGAACTCTGTTGAACTCTGAAAGTTCAGCAAACGTCTGTCAGCCTGAAATTTGTTGGTATTCTAATCGATGCCACGGGGTGTTGCAGACTTCAGATCTTTGATCTGCACCTGAGGGGACCCACCAGTTCTTCAGGGCTGTAAGACCTGGCTCCTTTTATTAATTAATCTGTCATTTGAAGAAATCTAGTTGTTTCAGCTACAATCCTTGATAGGAGTTCAAACATATGTGTCATGAGTGAACTGCAACCTTTTAGAAAACTATGGATCTGTTTGCCCCCTCATTTATGTGTTTGTTGAAGCATGGCTTTCACATTGGTGCTTGTAGTTAATAAATAATTCCCTGTTTGGCCGGCCAATAGGTTGACTTTAGCATGATAATCTTCTGTCCATCAGTCCATGCAGCTGTAAATACTCGTCAACACATTATTTTCATGTCATGGCATTGGCTTGACTTTTATATGTGGATTCAGAAGCTCGACATAAGATGACATTCATCCAGCAGTGAATGACTGAATTTTATTACAGTTGTGGATTTTTTTAGGAACATCTTGACTCACAGTGAATATTGGGTGCTCAAAGGCTGCCTTTATGTTTACAGTGCTTCAAAGATTGGCGAAGTCACTACTACATACAAAAAATAAATAAGAGCCATCAGTGGAAGAAATTTACCATTTTGTTTCAATGCAATAAAAAAAAATCAATGAACATAATTTTGCTCTGATGCGATATTTATACTTATGAACAAGGAACGGCCAGGAATTTTCTGTGATACAAAAACTGTACAAATAGGACGCGGATAATGAGTGACTAGCAACATGCAGAAGAGTTTGGAGAAGTCATCTTCATGCATGTCACATAAAAATTATCTGGGAAATAATACATGTACGACTGACAATTGCTGTAGCAAGCTTATCTTCCGATTTTGATGGCTTATGCAAAGTCTGCAGAAGAATCATTCATGATGTGGATGGCCATTGCTTGTTATTCTGTTTTCTAAGTATCCAGTCCCAGAAGCTCTGTTTTGGATTTTTCCTCACCAATCTGTTATCCATGTGGACCACAGGAGCAGGAAGAGAAATCTGGCTGGAGAAGGTCTTGGGAAGACCAGATTGCAGAGCTAAAGAGGAGGAGCACGACAAAGGATTCAGAAGAGAACCTGTCATGGGGCGCTCGTATGCGGAGAAGGGCCGAGGCATCATCAGCAGAACAGCTATGATAGTAATCCTTCCAACGCAATAATAATACTAGTATGTAGCATCTAAACCAAAACCGACTATATTTTTCGGTAGGTACAATTAGTAGGCTGCGGTCTGCAAGGTTTTTAAGCTGTGGATCTAAGAGCTCCAAATGGGCCTCTTGGAAAACCTGTAGCACCGTTATGGGAAACGCGTAGCAAGTAATGTAGCTGTAGCAGTGGCATCTGCCAGGAAATAGAAACAGCAGTACCTGGAGTGTGGTGGCTGACTGGTGACCAACATCCATGGCCCTGGCGTATATAGTTTGAGTTGCTTCCTGCCGGGCTGGCTGTATGTAAACGGCTCAACTATGTTACTCCTTGAGCCCTGTACATTTCTGGCTAGTCCAATGTAAATACGACAAGCACCAACAACTAAGAAGTAAGCTAGCTGATCTTTCAATATTCAGAATTCAGAATGTTTCCAGTATTTGTTTTCCTTTCAGAAGTTCACCCTCACATCGCACTCATATTGTGACCTTATGTGGGAGAGGCAATGATTCTTATCTTCAGGACCATGCACCGGCGAGACACGAGTCGGCTCATGGTGGAGAAACCATCAACCTGTTCTGCTTCGCTGCTGTGTTTTCGTATGCTTTCTGCGACTAGAATGCTCCACCATATAGCATTAACATGGGTAATTTTCATGTCACCGTCACCTAGGGATTTATTGTGACTATGAGCTACAGTGCGGTGAAATGTGTGGATAGGAGCTGCGCTGTTGCTTTCTGATCTCCTGTTCACAGGGTCCTGCTCGCCACCACAGCTTGAGTGGTGTAGTGTCTGGTGAGGATAATGACCGAGTTAACACGCAATGTTTCTTAGTTTTCTGACCTGGAAAGATTGGTAACGATGGCTGCTTGGGGTAGCTGCGGTGGCGACTAAAGATTTTGATTTTTGATGCGCGGCGACTAAGACGTCTCTATCCGGACAGAGAAAGGTCTCAGATTTGTCCATGCTGGGGGTTAGCTGCTGGCTGTTTTGTCTCATCGTTCTCATCTGCCCAACTTTCTCCACTCAATAATTCTGCACTCCAGTGGCTTAAAGTGAAGTCGTCTCCACGGCGACCTGAAAAGTTAGCCGCCACCCCAGGCCACACATGCTGTGAAATCAGTCGCTTTTAACCAGTAGTAGTTCTAATATAATACCAATCATTTTTTCGATCCCTGTCAAGTTTTGCATTGGCTTTGTCGACCATTAAAAATTGGCTTCGTCGAGGGTGATAGTACCAACTGACCATTAACAATGAACATGAAGGATTGGATCGACAGGTGCAGCGATTGCTCGCCTGCTGTGTGGAGTAGATTGGCCGTTACTGACAACGGGCGCGTGAAAGGGGATGGACCTCCCGCCTCCTGGGCCGCTACTATCAAGCCCACTGCAACCAGAGCAGCTCAATAGTATTTTACGAGTAACTTGAAAGGCAACCAGAAGCTTCGGGTGTCTGGCGACTCCGTGGCGATTCCCGGCGACCGAGCGGCGATTCGCCAGGTTCCTCCGTTCCCTCCACCGATTCGGCTAGCTCTGTCCTCCGGCATCCCTCGCGGACGTCCGGGGAGGTAGGGGCTACGTCGAATCGGCGATGGATCCGTGTATATTTCTTTGTTTTATGTAGTTTGGGTTGTAGTTAGGGTTCCTGATGGCTATGTCTATCGGTTCTTTTGTCCCTCCAAGGCGCGTTTGGCGAGCTTTTTGGCGACGTCCTTGTGAGGTTTATGCTCCCAGCTCAAGTTTTTGGCTGGTTTTATTGTCTCCATTTTGGGTTCCTCGGTGTCGTCGATTCGGGTCTGCCGTGGTGGCGATAGGCGACGGATTCCGATTCTACGATGAGGTTTTGGCCGCTGGCATCCTGTCGAGACGTTCATCGATTTAAGTGTGCGGCTGTTTTTCGGCCGTGCCACACCTGACCTCTGAAATTATTGCTGCCTCGTCTGTTTCTTCGGGTATCGGCTCCGAGCCTCCTCCTCGGCGGTCCATGGTGGATTTCTGAGCTGAGGCAGAGCGGGTCGATTGACATCGACGCGATGCTTCTCAGATGTTTTGCCTGTGTTTTTCTTTCTAGTAGGAAGCTTCTTTGTAAGGGAAAAATGCTATCTTTGTAAAGGGACTGATGTATCCCTGGAAGGGGATGGATTGATGGATGTAATCTTTCTAGATATATGAATAAAATCCAGAACCTTTCCCCTAAAAAAGAAACAGTATTTTACAAGTAGAGCCCCTTTTTAATTCTAAAAAAAAAGTAGAGCCCCCTTTTTTGTCTTACTTTTGTGGTTGAAGAATTCGATATTAGCATGCATGTAACGTCAAAACATGTGATGTCTGTACGAATTCATTGTACTATATTAATTATATTATTAGCATCCAATAATTTAGCATCCATTTGCATGTTACTAGCGCTTTCTATGACTGGCAAGATCTATAAAACTAGATCCACATCGTATATCTATTTTGAAAATATTTCGTGTCTAATGCATGGTAAGTTTAGTGACAACGGTGCTTGCAAGCTTTAAGTAACCTTGGTAGTAAAATTTCTACGTAATAATTTGCTGCCAAATACGTGATTGTTGTTGATATACATGCTATTGATTAAAAATCATTCATACAAGAAATCTCTTGTATGCAAATCCTAAGCTATCACATTATCCCCACATAAGCTCCTACTAAATATTTTGACTAAAGTTACTACCTTTAGACCAAATTTTTAGTGGTCACACACATTTTTTTTTGAGGTAGTGGTCACACACAGTTTTCTTTTTTTTTTTTTGAATGCAATGTGGTCACACACAGTTAAGTTGCCTAAAGGATAAAGGGAAGTTGGAACTTAAAACTTATAAAAGGATTTGCATGCTTTAAAAATCGACTTAGAAGATATTAACTCGACAATACATTAATTTTCACATCTTCCCTGTTCCCTTTAGCCAGTTTTCTTTCTGACGGGCTGTTTCTCTTGAAATTGTTGTTGGTTAACAGTAACTTTTTTATGTAATTTGCAAGTACACTTTATACAGAACTTCATGCTATGCTTATGTATAACTTCATACATTTTCACATCTTTGGGTGAATGAACCAGGACATCTACAACATATCTTTAGGGAATGAATAAGAGTTCCCAATGACCCATTACACCATTAAATGTGCCAACTAATTAACAATCTTCCAGTTAACACAAAGATTATGGTATTAGGAATGTAAGCATTTTTAGCAGGCAAAATTCCTCCACATGTACAAGTATTTCTAGCCAGCATGATGCATTATGATATTACTAATTAATACTAGTCATTACTTTCTTATTTATGTCGATGTATAGTGTTGGTACTTTTTTCAACAAAAAACAATTTAGTGTCGGCAATTTCTGCCAAACACTAGCACTTATCGGATGTCCGCATGAGGCCATCAAACACCGCTTCATCTTCCCCCTCCCATCCCCCACGCTCCCTGTCAAATTCATCACCATGTGAGTGAGCTTTAGCATGTAGGCATGGATCGAACTACTCGAATCTATATTACTCGGACGCTAATGGTAGAGGAGACGATGATGGTAGGTAGGATGCCTCTTTCCCTCCCTCCCTCTTTGTATCAACTAGGGGCACGATGGTGGATGGAGTTGAAGATGAGTAGTTGGATTTAAGGTTAGGGATTTGGGGGTTGTCGATCCATCAATTATAAAGGGGTGTCAGGATAGCAGCCACTCAATGGCAGGCGGCGAGGCGAGGAGAAAAAGCAATGGCACCGTCAACCACGGTGAGTTCAAGGCAAGGGGGTGAGAAGCGGCTACGAATTACTGCTAGCTATGATGGTAGTGGTCAAGGTTAAAATGGCAGTAGTAAAACTAAAAGAAAAATCAAAAGTGATTTGTTTTTCTAATCATTTCTCTTTTTTATGGGTGCACACGTGGACAAACTATAATAGAGTTAATTAGACCCCATTTGGTGTGGCTCCTCTCCGGGCTCTAGCTTGAGCTCTACGAAGGAGCCCTACCAAATGGTTTATTAGGAAGAGCTATTTGGAGTTTCAATGGAAAAAAAAGGAGGAGCCCTTTGTTTTGATGTGTCCTGTTAGTGTCCTGTGTTAGTCTTCGGAACTGTATACAATATCCGAGTGTTTTTGGCCTAATGAATACCCGGCTATTTTAGGGACCAAAAATAGACGGATCCCAAACAACAACAAATCCGGCTATTTTGCAACCATGAAATAGTCAGATTTCATATCCATCAGATCATAATCAAATGGACCAAATTTAATAGATAAATATATAATACAAATAACATTGTAATAACTGAAATTAAACAAATAAACATGTTCAAATTCATAACCTAATACAGATAACAAAGGCAACGGATCAAAAAACTGAATTACACCCTCTTGTAGCTAAATTTACACCACCTTATTACCAAATTTACAATGACTTTTTAGTGTAATTTATTAAACAAGGTGATGTAATTTGGGCATAATTGTATATATAAAAAAAACATATGCCAAATTTTCAAAATTTACAGATTATTTCTATGAAATCCAAATAACAGAGAAATAATATCAAAAATTGGAAATTCTACATAAACTTCAAAAGAAAAAATAAATTACACACTGATCCTCAATTACAAACTGAAATTTACACCAATCAAAACTAAAAATTACATCAGCCTATTACTAAACTTACAATAATCAAATTGGTGTAAATAAATTACTACCTTAATGTAAATCAATAACTAAACACAAGTCTAATCAAAAGAGCATAACAAACCATCAGACTTATCGTTTCCTGGGCTGGTTTAGGGTATTGTTGATGAGTATACAGGGGAGGAACTGTGGTTGCTGAGATTCTTAGGGATTTTGCTGCCTGGGAGAAACAAAATCAAGTAATCAATTCAAAGTTCTACATGGAATGAAAGTTTGGTTGGTTGGATTAAAATGGACACTACATTTGCTCAGGACTCCAATTGCAAGAGAAGCATTGCAATAACTTCAAGTACAAACCAACATTCAGGTGCCAACAAACTAACTAGAATTAGCCAATCAAAAGATTTCAGTATCCATCTAAAATAGAAGCATTGCACTAACTTTGACTACTATCCACTACATAAAATCGAACTACCTTCAGGTTACAGTGGGCTCACCGTAATTAGCTGCTCACTACAACTTCGGAAAAATCATCGGACCAGAGGAACATCTGCAATTGCTAACTGTCAAAAAAGCAATGTGCCAAGGTTTCAGTACTTACCACTATAGAAAAAGAAAGAGCAGCTTTCATGATTCAGCTAACTCACCAAGATTAGCCACATCAGGTCATTCCAACTTCACCAAAGCATCATACCACAGCCACATCTGCAATCACCAACTGTTAAAAAATGCAAATGCTAGCAAATACAAATATCCAGATAGTTTTTATGTAAGCCATATATCACAGAAAAATATTTCACATAGTTAAAATGTTCCATAAACATTAATGTTCAGAATAAAAATTACCAAAATCAGAAAAACCAAAGGTTAGCAAATACAAATATCCAGATAGTTTTTATGTAAGGCAGAAATCAAAGAAATATAATTCACATAGTTAAAATATTAGAAACAAAAATGTTTAGAAACCAAAATTTTAAATTAATCCTAACTACAGTAACACTAAATTTACAAAGAACATGTCAGTGTACAAAGGCACGCTACAGTAACACTAAATTTACAAGGAAGATGTCAGTGTAAAAAAGGTACAATCACAATGTAAACATTGAGATTACACAAATAGTTGGTTTAATTGGTTGCATGGACACTACAATCTGGTTATTTCAGGGCAGAGGGGTAACGAAAAACTACAGATGGGAGAGAAAGAAGAAATGGTTCTGGCTAGGCACAGGCAATGACCCAAATCATCACAATATAGAGGCCAACTCAGTGAGGTAAACAATTCAACTACAAACAGCCAAAAAGACATAGGCTCCCTGCATCATCGCTTTACAGAGGCCAACTCCACCAAAAAGAAGAGCTTGTATTTTATGCAAACAGGTAATGAGTGAAACTGAAATCATCACTTCATCAGAAATCCACATTTGCTAACAAAAAAGAGGCTGGGACCAAAAAAAAAATAGTCTGCTGCCCCTACTCATCAAGCCAGAATCAGAAAGATCTGAAAAGTAAAAGCACAGAAGCATAAAAAAAAAAGGTACTGATGAATCACAAGAGCACATTTTTTAGGACTCAGACTAAAACAATCTCCTGACATTGAGAGATCGGTTCAAGTTTGAATTTACAACACAAATCTCAAACTAAGACTGAAAAAAATGACTGGGAAAAAACTGTGGTCTCCATTAGAGTAATACTTTCACAGCTCAACTAATAAGAGCACATTTTTTAAGACTCAAACTTTAACTGAGACAAATACTAAAACATACAGAATGTCGTCTCCGTCAGAGTAATAGTTTTGAAGCTCAAATACTGAAAAGACTAAAACTAAAACTACAACAAATAATGACTCCTGACATTGAGAGATTCGTTTAGGTTTCAATATAAAACTCAACAATCAAACAAAGACTGCAAAACAGATACAAAAACTGTCGTCTCCGTCATAGTAATGCTTCCACAGCTCAAATACTGATAGAACTGAAACTAAAACATAAACTACAGTGTGCAGAAAAGCACAAGAGTTGTACACAAATTTACGCCCTCACAAACACTTGCTAATTACCACCACTACTACATAGAAAGAAGAGATGTGGTGTGACAGGTACCTTAGTATCCTTTCCATTGTTTTCCTGAAAAAAGAAATGCAAATAAATAGGACTGAACCTGAACCTATAATGAGCCTGACATAAATATTACTTATAATGAGTCTAGAATAAAAATTACTTAAAAAAAGAAACAAAAATCAGGCTACCAAAGAAAACTATTTGTATAACTAAGAAAGCCACATTAGGAATGTGGCTTTGACAAAAGAATATGGAGCAACGACAAAACAGAATGTGGCTAGCAGTACACTGAACAAAAATAATGAACATAGGAGTGACATAGGTATCATAGATAAAATGAAATTGAGTAATGAACAAAGATACAGATCATCTACTAAAAAGCACTACTTATTACTCTCAGTGTTTGTAAACATACTGAAACTCAAACTGAGTATACTGATATAATGAACATAGATATAGATCATCTACTAAAAACACTACTTATTCCTCTCAGTGTTTGTCAACATACTGAAACTGAAACTGAAACTGAGTAGACTCATATAATGAACAAAGATACAGATCATATAATGATCTTAGCTAAAAATCAAATATACTGATCTGACAGTTTTAGATCAGGAACTAAAACTGAACTAACAATAGCAATTTCCCGCTGAACTAATTATAGGCAAAACTGTGCATGCTGGAGCACGAATCCCACACCACACAAAGGCAAAAATCCCCCATGCAAATATGTAATTCCCCACCATCCAGACCACAATCCAGCACACAAATCTCTTCCGCATGCGGTTCGCCATCACCACACCCGCCGTCGATCAAAAACTACACCTCCACCCCGCGGATCCCCTTCTCCCACTTGCCACAGAACTCGGCGGACTGCACGCACGCCCTCACCGAAGAGCCGGCCCCGCATCACACCGGAAGCGGAGCAGAGAGCACCCCAACCCCCAGGTCTCCAAAAATCCAATCAACCATCGGAACAACACATCGCAAAGCCAAAGAAACGCCGCCTGAACCAGCCGCATTCCCAAGTTCCACACCTCACAAAACCACAAAACACACATTCCAGAGGAGGGGCCGCGATAGAAACGCCACTATTTCAGATCCTGAACACGAAATCAAACATTGCCGGTGAACTGACAAAACAAAAACACAACAAAGCAGTAGAGGACGAGGGGGGAATTAGCTCACCGGCCGCCAGTCGCCGTCGCCGCACCGGGGGACGCCCGAATCGTCACCACCACCGATCCCCTCTCTGGTCTCTGGTCAGGAAGACGAAATGGAAAAAAATGTGAAATGGGGCTGAAAACAGATACAATAAAAAAATGCGTGACAACCGAAAAAAGCGGGCCCACAAAAAAACCCGCTCCCACGGTGGAAGGCCAAGCGGACATGCGATCCGACGGCACAGAATACAGAGATGGACGTCCACAGATCCGTGCATTTTGAAGACAAAAAATACCGTGCTGTCGTATAGCATTTCTGTAGTCTTTAGTGTACTCCAACAACATTCATCTTTAAGCACGAAGTCAGTCGCATTTTTCACAACTGCCCTGGCCATATTTATGTAATAACAGTGGCCTTTGTTAACGCTTGTTTGTCTGTCTCGGTATATCCATCTCATTCCATGTATGTTAGAATAATTTAGTGTGGCATCAAACCACCCTAGCACAAAAGAATTAAGATGGAACCGTGAATACATGAACAACTAAACAAATCTGGAGAGACCACGATGGGTTCGTGAGTCACATTATCTCACAAGTTCAAGTCTCGAGAGACCACGATGGGTTCGTGAGTCACGTTATCTCACAAGTTCACTGATAGCTAGACTATATGTGCAATGTTTAGTTCCTCTCGTCGAGCAAGGCTTCAAAAGTTTTTCTAGCTACCTCAGGCCTGGACGCCGGCTGCTGGCCATGGGGGATGCGGCCGACAGGTGCAAGGGCCAATGGCGGTCCGTGCAGCTCCTTGCCGTGTTCTCCGCCGTGATCCTGTGCATCCTCCTTTTCGCTTCCCGCTTCCCCATGTCCGTCCCGTACGGGGCCGCCGGCTTCTTCGGGCCGCGCGGTGCCGGCAACGCCGGCGCTCCGGCTCGTCTTGACAACCAGGTGCACTCCCCGTGCTCGTCGATGCCCGACCACGCCATCTGCTGCGACCGCTCGGACGAGAACGCCGACGTCTGCTTCATGTCCGGAGACGTGCGCACGGACGCGGCGTCCCTGTCGCTCCTCCTGTTTCCGCCGCCGGTGCCCGGAGCCACCGCCGGCGCGGAGGAGGAGCGGATTCGTCCGTACACGCGCAAGTGGGACGGCAAGGACATGGGCGATATCCAGGAGGTGCGGCTCCGGGTGGCCCGGCCAGGGGAGGCGGACGCGCACCGGTGCGACGTCCGGCACGACGCGCCGGTCCACGTCGTGACGGCAGGGGGATACAACGGCAACTACTTCCACGCGTTCAACGATGGGTTCCTGCCGTCGTGGGTGACGGTTCAGCACCTCCGCCGCCGCGTCGTGCTCGCGGTGCTCTCGTACACCCCGCGGTGGGCCGGCGCGTACCGCGAGATCATCTCCGGTCTGTCGCGCTACCCCGTCATCGACCTGCTCAGGGACAGGAGGACGCATTGCTCCCTGGCGCCATCGTCGGAACCCGCTTCCACGGCTACCTCGCCGTCGACCCCGCACGGCTCCGGGACAACAAGACCATCGTGGATTTCCACTGGTTTCTCGCTGGCGTGTACGAGCCGTTGTCCTCCCAATCCCAAGGCGGCAGCGACAAGGCGCCGGCGGAGAGAGCACGTCAACATCATGCGTGGAGGCTAAGGCTCGGGATCGTGTCGCGCAGAGGCACGCGCGTGATCGAGAACCAGGCGGCCGTGGCGGAGCTCGCGGCATCGATCGGGTTCGACGTCGACATCCTGGAGTCGGGCAACGCCACGGGGCCGCCGCTGCCGCTCTCGGCGGTGTACGCGCGGGTGCGCGCGCACGACGCACTGGTGGGCGTGCACGGCATGGACCTGACCAGCTTCCTGTTCCTGCGGCCCGGCAGCGGGGCGCTCGCTCAGATCGCGCTGCTGGGCGTCACCCACCTCGCGCGCAACCTCTTCGGGACGCCGGCCGTCAGGATGGGGCTGCACTACGAGCAGTACGACGTGCGCGGGAGCGAGAGAGCTCGCTGAGCCGCGAGTACTCGACGGAGCACGGCGTCGTGGCCGACCCGGAGAGGGCGAAGCGGCGGCAGGGGAGCACCGGTGAGTGGGACTGGGACTGGGACTGGGACTTCATCGGCCGCGTCTACCTCAACGGCCAGAACGTGAGCCTGGACCTGGCCAGGTTCGGCAAGACGCTGGCCAGGATGCACTCTCGACTGCTGCAGGAACGAGAGAGGCAGGGCCCCGAGTACTGAGTAGACGTGTTACCTTACCTCAAAAATCAAATTCTTGTGTACCTTTTCTCCCGTTCTGAACTTGAGAGTTCAAACTGTGAGGCTGTGAGGCATTTTGTTTTTGTCCTATATCAATTTTTAGTGAGAGTCACTGAACAGCAGGTGACTGATTTCTGGTTTATCTGTCAGTCTTGACATGCCTGCAGCTGCACCCGCTGCCTTGTGCCGGTCTCTCTCTCATCTCCGGTGAGCTCCTCCCTGACAGTCACGCTTGCAGCGGGGGCGAGAATGAGGCCAGTCTTGTTTTGTTGTAGCTGTAGTAGCTAGGCTCTCGTTCTAGCTTGTTTGTCGACATTTCTATCTTCTTGTGCATGCTAGTGTTTTGTCAGCGGGCATGGAACAGCCGGAACTTGTTGGTGTTGTGTAAAATCTTATTTCGGTCTTTTTTTTTTGCCTCTTGTTCTTAATGAAAAACGGAAAAAAAACCCGATCGTGAAAAAGAGAACGAGGCGGAGGTGGAGTGCCAGTGAGGCAGGCGATGGTGGGACACGAGAACGAGGAGGAGCATGAGGAGGCGCCCAAGGACGAGGAGGCGGTGGGGGCAAGGACAAGGAGGTATTGTGAAACGGAGCCATTTTTATAGTAGCTTTTACCAAATTTATAATAAATTCATAAACGTCTATTATTGCAATAACTAATAAGGATAAAATTAAAAACCGATATATAGATTTATGACATCACATAAATTTGATATATTAGCCGATATAACTTAATCTTATGTTTCGACTAACATATCAAAACTCATTTGTAGGAAAGTAAAGAGTGACATTGCATACCTTAATATTACTAATTGGAGACCCTTCAACATATTCTTCACAAATGCTCACAAGATGCGTACAATAAATATAAATTTTCCGATTATTGCGCCAATCAAATTTATTGCTAGACTATGTTTTCGTAAAATAACAACTTTTGCCACTATACATACAGAAAACACTCCTTAACCTACAAAGTTTAGAAAATACGCGGGATTGCAAAGTTAGAAAATTAGGAAGAAAATCCCATGTAGGCATGTACAATGGTCCAAACTCCTCTTCTTTGAATACAGTTTTATTAATGGACGACACATGTGCACAATCTGTCGACCTATAGAAGTTATTAAGATCTAGTATGGGCGTTGATGGATCACATCTATGCACGAAATAGATAGATGTTTGCTTTGTGGAAAGACAACTGATCAAGTGCAAAGTGTCTCTTTCACTGATTTTTCATTGGTATATGCTCAAAGGTCCTGTAATCATGTAGCCCATATCCTAGCTAAGCAAGTCTCGGAGAGCAACAAGGTGTGTGAGTGGCATGTAACACCTCCTTGTATCGCTGCTCTGGTGACTGAAGATTGTAACCCCGCAGCATCTCGATGATTCAATGAAACTCGCAAAAAAAAAAGTGCAAATCAAACCCTTCGTGAAAACCCAAGCAAACCATGGAAAAAATATTGTCTAAATTCACCAAAAAAATTATATATGTAGATGATATGACGATACACAACCTTGTATAATATTTTATCCAAACTTGACTTCAATTGTGAGATATCAAAATAACAAATTTCTAACAAATCATCTGGATAATTTTCTGCCTTAAAATTTGTTATTTTTAATCTCACAAACAAAGTCAAGTTTGGATAAGATATTTTGCAAGGTTGTGTATCATCATACCATCTACGTGTGTAGTTTTTTTTTAATTTAGACGACTTTTTTATCGTGGTTTACAAAGGTTTTTACGGAGGAGTGGTTTGCACTTGATCCATTGCCTTAGATAAATCATCAAATCTATTTTTTTAATAATTAAATTTGTTAGAGATATAAATTTTGTCAATAGCTTCTACAAAGTACGAACCCAATCGAGTTTAAAAAGATTTGATTAGCATGAATGCTATAGCTGCACATTTAAAAAGAGACAGAACAGTATGCTCGATACCTAAGTTTTTATTTTTTGATATATAGCGGCTCATATGAGGAATTTGAACCTGTGCCGACAGAGCTTTGTTCCCAAAGTTGTGCACATTGGCCACGATCTGATCGCGTGCATGATAATACTAATTAATTACGGACCAGGATCCGACGTTGAAAGCCGTAATCCGGAGTCAAATGTGTGAGATCCGGGGAGAGATTGTCGGTGGACACTGTTGGTCCATTTGGTAGAGCTTGCTCATTTTTTTTTTACCAAACATACCTGTATTCCAAGTTAAGGAAACCATACAAAGACCCATACAAATACAAGTATGCCATGCAAGGATGGAGAGGACATCTGTTCCACCCATTTAGCACAAAGGGCCTCCAGAAAAAAGAAAATTATAGCCCAGTCCTTGGCCCCCTGTGAACGCCAGGAACTCCGGCAATCTCCTTCGGCGGAAATCGCCAGATCCGGCCGCCGCCAAAACAGAGATCGATGCAAACTCCATAGCATGAAAGCTTTGAAGTGAGCCACATAAGACTCTCGTCCCCACGAACGAGAAGAAAACATCGCTGGACGCCCATCGGCCGGGGGCGCGCCCCGAGTTTCCTCGATCTTGAATCCGCACTCACCGACGACGATGACCATCGTCGTGGGAAATCCGAGCCGGATCCAACCTCCTAGCTTCCGCATAACCCACAGCATCCTCCGTAACCTTGAACCAAAAGGCCGACGAACACATCTCCCTCACGAGCCGACGCGCTGCCGCTTGAAGACTCCAAACCAGAACGCCCACACAGGGGGGACTCACCTCCACGGGCTCGTCGCTGGCGCCAGAGTGAAGAACCAACGAGGCGAGGAAGAGTCCGAGAGGACTTATTCTACCATGGTGTCGACGCCATCGCTTCGCCCACACCGCCGAGAAACCGAAACCTAGAAAACCTAGGACCTAAACTACAACCTACCACACCCGCCGGCAAGAGATCAGCGATCTTCGCCACCTCGCAACGACCCGCGGGCCGTCGAAGGCGGAGGAGATCGTCATCTCCGTCGGCGGCGACGAGAACCTCTTTTTTCGCCTCTCTCAACTGTAGCAGAAGAGTCGGGAAGGTAGAGGAAAAGTCTATTGCTCTTTGATGCTCTGGTGAAGTGATTTGTGGCTGAAAGTGATTTTTTTTGCATAAACTCTTGAAATCATGATGAAGAATCAATTCAGCTCTTAGCCACTTAATTCATTTCAGAGAATCATTTAGAATCGGCAGAGAATGATTTCTTGCTGAAAAATACATTTGACACCAGGACAATGATTCTCCCTAAGAATCTGCTCCATGGAGTGCTCCTAAATGGACCCTCTTATCCCGTTTGGCGGGAGTTCTCCACCAGGTTTAGTAGATGTTTTTTTTTGAGGAAACAAGTTTAGTAGATGTTTGGAGCCGTTTTGTGCCAAACGCTGTAAAATAAAATAGGTCCATCCATGAAGATAGAAATAGTGGGTTCATCTCATGTTGCATGGGGTTCTGTGAGAGCATGATTTAAGGAACTCTGTATGTGAAGTCGCTTGATTTACCAAAATGGCTCTAACTCCATCAATAAAATTCTTCATGGAGCTAAAATCCAACAAAACTACTTCATTAATGAAGTGGAGTCGTGTGGTTCCTTCGTTATTTTTTTCTTAGGCACGAGGACATGTTTTAAGGGGGGCAAAATATTCCAAAGAGCATGGTAATGAAACGTGAGCACTATGTATATGCATGCATGCAGCCGACTTCTCCTAGCCCCAAATCGAGTTTTCTTCTTCTGTACTTACATGCAAAATGACACGGGGGTTGCTGCAACTTGCTCTGTGACTAATGCCTCGATAGATACCCTACGCCTAATAAAACGTTAAAAATAGAAAAATATTATACGCCTAACTAACAAATAATAACGGAGGGACTGATTTGTAGGTTAAAAGTAAATTATAGTAGCAAGCACTCGTATGCTATAATGGGTACGGTCCTACCTTTCTTCTTAGCATTGTTCTTTTTCTTCTTCCCAGATTTTCTTTCAAGCACATTTTTCACACGTGTAATCTTTAGACCTTTTATTACTCGAGGAATTCTAAATGATATCACACCGTTTAACGGTTTTGGAACATTCATTTGGAACTGTAGGTACCTCATTGGATTTTTCATGCATCTCGCTTAGATAAATGTCAGCCTCCAAATCCAAGCTATGTAAGTCTTCCTCCAACTTATGAAGTAGTAGCTTCGATGGCGAACACTTCAAAGCAAGAGATGTGGCCTGTCGAAATATAAATGCTGCCTGTGTTTTCAAATCTTCCTTCTCAAAGCCTTGTTTTTGGATATAAAATCCACTTTTTACATACTTTGTCCATCCTAGGCAGTATATATTGTGATGGTAAATCATATATTTTATTTGTAGGATCTTGTAGTTGCTTATTTCTTAAGTATTCAGGTAGTGTTTGTCCATCATTGGCTTCTAAGTACTGCATACGTTCGCAGCCAATCTCATTATTGCAGTCCATCTTAGACATAGGCATCTTATCTTCTCCTCCATAAAACTCCTTCATAAATTCATACACTTGGGTTGGCTTCATCCCAGCTTCCCATATCTGCCCAATTAACTTTCCGTCAGCCTCTATAACTTGTCGTTGGGACCTCAGCTTGTGTGTCTTATTTGGACTAGCAAGATAATGGTTGTGCTCTTGTACGACCTTTTGCACCGTCCAAATCCCCTCCTTACTGATATTAAACTGAATATGAGCATTACAAGGTGTCCTTGTGATGTCCTTGATCATTTTCTCTCAGTCCCGCATTACTGCATACTACATGCCGAGTGGGTGCACATTAGTCCAACATCTTGTAATTTGTTCAATGTAATACAATAACTATTTAGGCGGATGCGTCTTCATCCATTATCTTGTAATCTGTTTAATTCGATACGAGAACTTGTCCAATTGGTGCATATACCGTCCAAGTATTGTAACAATGTGTCTTTATACACTCTAAATCATTGCACTAACATCAATGTCATTACACCCTACATTGTACTAACATCAATATGTGTCAAAACCTATTAGGGGCCGAGATGCCCAAAAACTTAATCATCTAGCATACCCGAGCAAATGTCGTGGCGTGGCCCGGCTTATGCGTTCTCATGGCGTGGCCTCGGCGGAATCATGTGTGCGTGTGGCGTACCCTTCAACTTTTGTAATATGATCTATTGAAGTTGAGTCAACTGAAAGGTCCCTATGTGGTTTTATCAATTGAGTGACAACTTTAGGTTGGACTAATATGTTTATACTGAGATACACAGGATTAGTCCATAGGTACATAGGTATGAGCAACATATGCCATGATGTTGGAAATGACTTCGAGATGTTGCAAGGCTTATAAATGTGATGATGAAGGAGCTTATTGCACATGATACATGACATGGAGTCATATGGCCGAGATGGAGAAGATCAAGATGAGGCTTGGATCGATGAACCGGTTGCAAGGGTGAAGGGCAAGTTGAGGCTTGGAAGCAAGACCATGCGATGGTGAAGCTTGGCTGGAAGCAAGACCATGTGATGGTGAAGCTTGAGAAAGACTTGGCGCCGATGGACCATGAGACGGTGAAGAGCAAGTTAGGTCAAGATCGATGGACCAAGAAGGTTGTATGATGATATGAAGTGGATCATATCATTTGGAGATCGTGTTGGTGCATGTGTTGCATTGGCACATTGGAGGAAGACGATGGAAATGGAAATACGCAAGGCAAAGTTATAACCTAGGGTATTTCATTTCACTGATCATGAGGTGTGTAGAGAAGTTGATGACCGGGTTTAAGATTGATAGCCGTACTATCAAGAGGGGCAAACTTGTTTGCATATCGGTCATCTAGTGCCACTTGAGCGATCTAACATTACGATATGCTAGGATCGAGTGGCATTATGAGAGAAAGAGAAAATTCTTTGAAAATGATTATGAAAAATGCTAACACACATGCACATGGTGATGTACATTTGGTGGTGTTGGCACATTTGCAAAGGAGGAGTCGGAGATGTTTCGTGAACTCTTGTGCGTGAAAAATAGAGGTGATGGCTCTTGGATTATAAAACTGCTTTAATCCATTGTGTTTTGGATCAAGTGGCCATGTGGGTTGTGTAGTCCTCTGAGTAAGCTTTCCAACGAGTCCAAGATCATTGAAAACAAAATTTAGAGCTAAAAGATATGCCTGTTTTAGTGTGGGGTAATCTGCTGCTCTGTAGAGCGCAGGACGCTTAGCGCTGGAGCCATCACCCCCGGACGCAACTCAGTGAGATCAGGCAGTCGGGCGGAGCGCCGGACGCGCGGTGGTGGCGTCCGGAGGTGTGCGTAGGACGCATCCTAAGGTGTAACGGCTAGTTTTTTTGGTTTCACGAAATGAACACGTTGGACACTGCACAGTAACTTGCGAGCGTCCGAAGAAGGGCGCAGGACGCGTCCACAGCCCAAGTTACTCTTGGAGGTTGCCGCCTCCTAGACGGCTTGGTGGCAAGAGACTCCGTTGAAGCACGCAAGAAAATTGTGCGGTGCTCCAGAGTGAGAGGTTGTGTACTCACCTTGCGGGGATCACAAAGAGTAGCTCTAGTGGATTGCTCGTGTCATTGCAACTTCTCACCATTTGGTAGGTTCTTGTGGCGCCCTTGTTGAGGCTCGGTGTGATACTGATTAGCCACCGAACCACGTGATGTAGAGGAACATAACAGGACGTTGCTTGGTGGTAACCAAGTGAACCTGGTGAAAAATCGCCGTGTCATCTTGTTCCACTTTTTGCGGTGATTTGCAATCTTTCTCACAAGCTTTTTATTTACATTTCATTATATATAGCTTGTGAAGTTGCTCTTGTGATTAGATAGCTTATGTAGCTCTCTAATTATCTTCTTGCTTGTGTAGCTAGAAGTAATCCCTTTGTTTTACTTAGTTTGTGTAGCTAAGTAAATTTGAGCTCTTGGATTCGGCTTGTTTAGCCTTGTCCTTAAAGCATATAGTGAGTTTAGTTTGGCTTTGTGCTTTTTGCTCATTAGAGTTATGCAGGTGCTCCCCGGTGTGCTAAAGTACTAGCTGCTTAGGTTTATGTGACCTTGCAAGCTAGAATTATTTAGGAGAGCTCTATCTAGACAGGCACCTTGATTTCTTGTTTAGGATCTTTTACAAGGTGTATCTAGAGTCATAGTTAGAAGGGTGAAGTCTTGGCTAGACCGTTTAATTTAATTTCGTATTTGTTTCGGTTAGCCGGTGCGATAAAAATTTAGAAAGGACTATTCACCCGCCATCTCGACCTTTCAGTCAACGCCTAGCCAAACTCTTGTAGTAGGCCAAACTATATATTGCACTATAGCATTTTATATGGGCTAAGATTTATTTGCTTTTTTAATTAAAAATGGATCAAGATTAAGTTAAATACAACAAAAGATTAAGCTTGATTGTAAAAAATTCATTATGCAAACGATTCCAGCTGAGTGTTGGATGTAGTGGCTTCAATGATATCAAAGACCGTATATGCATAAAAAACCAAGTTTTCGTATCAAATTAAATAGATTATAAGATGTTAGATCAACATTATATCCAACTAGATAGTTGTTGTATTAAACTAGATAAATAATAAGATGTTGGACTAACTTACATATACTTAGATAATTTTTGTATGATGAGTGTAATTTACTCTTATATTTTTATTAGCTCACGTACTTCACCCTCCATCGATCTAGACCTGTTGTCATGGCCATGAACATGCCATTGGCCCATCGCCATGGGCTTCCGTGGTACAGGTGTTTCCTCCGCTCCGCAGGTGGTGTGCCTCGAAGCCGATGGCATGGTCGTGCGGCAGCTGCTTCTCCGGTCTGTTAGTACGCGGGGGAAATATTTCTTTGCGAATGGCCCGAATAGATCGATCGACACTCGTCAAACCGAGAGTACGGCCCGCTGCCTGCACTCATGAGCCGAGAGGCGAGAGAGCCGCACACCGATCGAGCCGTATACGAGCCTCCGCTTTCCCCGGGCAGACCATAGCGTAGATTTGATTTACGGCCACGTGTCACACGATGAGCCCAGGGGCACACGCGTTGATCAATGCGCGGGGAATTCTTTTTCATAAAATTTATGATTATCAATTGATTCATTGTTAAAGAATTAACATCATAAATTTTCGGCAAGTCTTAAGAATGTTCTTAAACTCGTATAAAAGGGAGATTTGGAATGTCTTCATTTTGATAATCAAGCAAATGTATATCTATATTTTTTATCCTAACTTTGACAAACTTTGATTTGACAAGCCTAAGCTAGTCTTGGCTTGTCATGATTTTGATTGGAAAAAAATTAGTAGCTAACCAATCAGGCCTTAAGATATGTGTTGGTGCCCTTTATTTTCATCTAAGGTATTATATAGATAAGTATATATTATCTCGATCCATATGTGTTAAAGTAGATTGGAGTAAAAAATTGACCTATGTTACACTTTAATCCACTCTAATAAATATAGATTAAATTAAATACGAATGCATTCAAATAAGGCCTAGTGAGTTACACTTAATACATATTGCACTTTAGCAAATGATAGCAAATACACGTCTACTCGGGCCCCTTCTCCCGTTGCCGCAGCAGTCGAGAGTGCATCCTGGCCAGCGTCTCCCCGAACCTGGCCAGGTCCAGGCTCACGTTCTGGCCGTCGAGGTAGACGCGGCCGATGAAGTCCCAGTCCCAGTCCCCCTCATCGGTGCTCCCCTGCCTCCGCTTCGCCCTCTCCGGGTCGGCCACGACGACGTGCTCCGGCGAGTACTTGCGGCTCAGCGAGCTCTCGTGCCCGCGCACGTCGTACTGCTCGTAGTGCACCCCCATCCTGACGGCCGGCGTGCCGAAGAGGTTGCGCGAGAGCTGGGTGACGCCCAGCGGCGCGATCTGAGCGAGCGTCCCAATGCCGGGGCGCAGGAACAGGAAGCTGGTCAGGTCCGAGCCGTGCACGCCCACCAGCGCGTCGTGCGCGCGCACCCATTCATACAACGCCGGGAGCGGACGCGGCAGCGTCGTGGTGTTGCCCGACTCAAGCACGTCGACGTCGAAACCGACCGACGCCGCCAGCTGCGCCACGGCCGCCCGGTTCTCCATCACGCGCGAGCCCCTGCGCGACAGGATCCCGAGCCTTGGCCTCCGCGGCTGATGTTGGTGTGCTCTCTCCTCCGGCTTGCCGCCGCTGCCGCCTTGGGATCGGGAGGACAACGGCTCGTACACGCCGGCGAGAAACCGGTGGAAGTCCATGATGGTCTTGTTGTCCCGGAGCCGTGCGGGGTCAACGGCGAGGTAGCCGTGGAAGCGGGTCCCGACGATGGCGCCAGAGAAGCAATGCGTCCTCCTGTCCCTGAGCAGGTCGACGACGGGGTAGCGCGACAGGCCGGAGATGACCTCGCGGTACGCACCGCCCCACCGCGGGGTGTACGAGAGCACGGCGAGCACGACGCGGCGCCGGAGGTGCTGCACCGTCGCCCACGACGGCAGGAACCCGTCGTTGAACGCGTGGAAGTAGTTGACGTTGTACCCCCCAGCCGTCACGACGTGGACCGGCGCGTCGTGCCGGACGTCGCACCGGTGCGCGTCTGCCTCCCCCGGCAGGGCCACCCGGAGCCGAACCTCCTGGATGTCGCCGATGATCTTGCCGTCCCACTTGCGCGTGTACGGCCGTATCCGCTCCTCCTCCGCGCCCGCGGTGGCGCCGGGCGCCGGCGGCGGGAACAGCAGGAGCGACAGGGACGCCGCGTCCGTGCGCACGTCGCCGGACATGAAGCAGACGTCGGCGTTCTCGTCCGAGCGGTCGCAGCAGATGGCGTGGTCGGGCAGCGACGAGCACGGGGAGTGCACCTGGTTGTCAAGACGAGCCAGAGCGCCGGCGTTGCCGGCACCGCTCGCCCCGAAGAAGCCGGTGGCCCTGTACGGGACGGGCATGGGGAAGCGTGAAGCGTAGAGGTTTACGCATAGCATCGTGGCGGAAAACATAGCCACGAACTGCACGGACCGCCATTTGCGCCTGCTCCTGTCGGCCGCATCCCTCATGGCGGCCGGCGTGAGGTAGCTAGATAATCATTTGAAGCTGCTTGCTCGACGAGAGGAACGAACATATACACATACATAATCATTTGAAAATAAACATGTAATGGACCTGCCCAGCTGCAGTGGTTGTGGTGTGGTGTGTGTGATGCTAAGATATTATAGCTCCGCCAAGTTTTTGCTCACCTGCGTGTGCTTGTGACAATTTTAATTTCAGTGTCTGAACTCCGGTGCCCAACAGAGCCCCTGCATCTAGTCGCATTCTTATGTGATTTAGCTGGGCTCCTCTAACCTGATGGATCAATTAGGTTTCATTTTGTTTTTTGATGATATTGTGAAATTCACAAAGATCTGACAGTCAGTAAAAATAGGAACTAGCTCTCAGCTGTCTTTTAGTCTCAACTGACTTCTGACTAGGTGAAATATTGTACTACCGATGGCTGGCCTCTTGTGCACGTCTGAACCTTGAGCCTGAATTCGTCAGACTGAATATTAGATTATCTAGCTAAAGTTTAGTTATTCAGTAACGTATTTGGGACTTTGGGTCATGTTTAGATCAAATAAAGTTTAGTTATTCAGGGCCTGCAGTTTAGGTCATCTAAATTTCTTCTCGGCTGGCTCTGGCTTGGCTGCTCATCTCTTTTCCTATTTCAGTAAGCTCGTAGGATATGTATGTGTTATGTTAATTAATCAGAGTATGAGGCGGACATGTGATATTTTCTGTATTCCACATTAGTGAAAGGGCAACACTCGTGTTAACATTTTTATAATATACTCCCTCTGTCTGTAAAAGATCATCGCCGTTAGTGTACGTGCTGTAAATTTGACTGATCTGTAGAAAATACGTGCAATATTTATGTTTTTAAATATTTTTTTTAAAAAAAACTAAATTCAAAGACCTTTCTAATGATACTAATTACATTCTATAAATATTAATATTTTTAAATGTATATTTAGTTATAGTTATTTCTCGAGAACCACAGACGATCCTTATTTAGGGACAGAGGGAGTATATCGACCTTCTACCGTTAGGTGAGAATGTGAGATGGAAAGGAATAGAAAGTAGTTGGCAAACTATTAAAATGCAGAGCAGACTGGCACGGTAAGAGGGCAAGATACACAATGCTCAGTTTCTGGAGGATCATTAGATTCAAGAACACTCCAGTACGGGCCCTCTTTGTTGTTTCTTTGGGGTTATTTTCTTTTTTTAATTTTTTCTCTCAATTGGAAGCTTGTTGTGTTGTATTGTTGTTTTTCCAGGATTCTTTTTTTTTTTAATTTATCTTCCCAATTGGAAGCTTGTTGTATGGTATCGTCCTGCAGGCTAAGAGCTTGAACTATAGCATCTATGGCTACCTTCGGTCTTTCAACTGCTTGAACTATAGCACCTTTGGCTGCAATTATGAAGCAATTATCTTTGTATATATGACACGTTTGCAACTTGCTAGATGCCAGCGACGAACCTTGTATGTTTTACATACTTTGCACCTTGTATGACACGTCACGCATTATGGAGTGGTTATGGCCGCATATATGTTTTAGGCCACAACAATTGGCCTCCATTATGTATACAACAGGCCTCATGTCTTGAATGAAAACAACAGCAGAACGGGCCTTAAAACAAGCCAGGACATCTCACCGTTGCTTTCGTATCCTGTGTTATTAGGTCCCCGTATAACATCAATTAATGTTGGTTGAATTGTCGGTTGTTTACCCTTGCTCCAACCACCGATTGTTGGCAAACTAGGTTGACAGTCCCAAATTTTAATATTTGCGTCTGCCTTATAAGAAGATTTGACATTCAACTCGTCCGCCTTGCGAATTTGACACTAGGGCCGCGAATAGCTTGGATTCGAGGTTAAAACTACGGAGACTCTCAATACTTTGGAAAATACAAAAGTTTCTCGAAGCATTTCTTGTGATACATTCAGGGCAGGGTGTCTGAGTCAACAATACTCTAGAGAGAAAATCACAGTAAGATTTAGCATACTGCTCGTAGATGTCAGTTCATTGAATTCTATATGTGCTCTAGAAATAATAATACAGTGCCCCTAAAAAGCAGAGACACTCCAGAAGGTCATCAAATTCATTTCATCAGAGATGAAAACTTGTCTAACATACAACTTGAGGTTTGACTTGTTACTGTTGCAGTGATTCTCATAGAGATCGTCATGTGGAACCTTTGGGGAATAATAAAGAGCAAAGCTTTGAACGCTACATCACCTTCAGCAGTGAAGTGGCTCCAACCCATAAGCTTGTCATCACCCAACTCCTGAAAAAGAATTGTAAAGTTGTACAAATGTTTCTTAAACAAGGCACACAAACAGCGGTTGTGGAACATACACAAACAGCGGTTGAGGAAGATACACAAACAACAGTTGATCAAATATCAAATGGGCAACTCACAGACATAAAGCAAACTGATCTGCAATCTAGCATTAAATTACCAAAAAAAAACAGATATACACCAATCTGCATACAAATCCGATAGACAACCAGTTCTATCTGCTGTAAATATGTTTTACTATGCGACCATAACTGTTAGCTGTCTTTTGTTAAAGCAGACAGGGCCAATTGCATGCGACGGCTGAGATAGAGAAGGCGCCAGGGGGCCACACCATTTTCGCATTCAGAACTTGTCTCCTTTATTGTTTTCGTCTTTGGCGTTTTCTCTTTCTCTTCACTTATGTCTCTTCCTTATATGGCTAGGTTGTTGGCTTTATTGATCTGGCTTAACTAGCAATGGTGGTGGGGGAATGAGACTGATTGCCCTTCCTAGGAGGCTCTGACCATACAACTCAATTCCTGCCTCCTCCCTAATGCCGGCCGCTATTAGTTATATGGCCTAATGGCCAGTGCTCGGCAGAGGCACTAACAAACTCCCTAACTTCATTCACAAGATGTAAACCCCAACAAACTGGTAACCTGATCGGCCTTAGCCACTAGGGACGCTGACCCCTTCTTCCTGGTGTATTGCTTGCTGATGAAAGCATCCGCAACACTCCTCTGTAGTTTCTCAGGGTTGTTAAGAAACACATGATGTGTTAGCACCCATACACACACGTCTGCCATCCCAGGGGAATAAACAATTTCAATAAAGACTTGATTCCTCTTCACTTATCTCCTCATCAGTTGGCACTTCAACACCAACATCCTTGATTGACCACAAATAAATATGGAAGCTGATGAACTCAGAGTACTTCATCAAATCCTGCATAAAATAGAATTCAGAGTAGATGCACAATAGATGCACAAAATAACAGATATAATTGACTTACATGGTCTATAGGATGTGTCGTTTCAGGTGGCACTGGAGAGTCCCCAGGGACAACCACCCCTCCCCCCACGTCGCTCCCCTGGGGGCGGCTCGGGCGGGCGCCCTCCCCAGCGCCGCCGCCCCCACTCCCGGCGTCCTCTCCGGCCGCCGTCGCCGCCCCTGGCGTGGCGGCAGCGGCCAGCGGTGGTCCCGACAAACGGCTCCGTCCGCGGTCCTCCATTTCCTGCTCATCCCCGCCCTACCCCCCCCCCCCCCCCCCCCCGAAACCCTACCTCAACGTCCGGCGAACTGGAGGCGGCAGGCGGCCGGATCCGGTCGCTCCCAGGCCGAATCCGGTCCCTGGTGGCGTCCTGCCTTCTTCCCTGTTGGCAGCCGGGTATGGCGGCGGCGGCCCCGATCTGGGGCCTTGGGGCCCGGATCCTGTGTCGGCGGTCCCTCACCGTCTCTGCTACGCGGTGGACAGAGCCTTCGCTGGGGTTCGGTGTCGGTGGCCAAGTGCGGCGGCGGGGTCGGGTCTGGGCCCTTGCCCGGTGACGGCGGGCCCGATCTCGATCCTTGGGGTCCGGATCCGGCGTCGGCATTCCCGCATCGTCTCTCCTACGCGGTGGATGAAGCCTTCGGTTCGCCGTTGGTGGCCACTTGTGGCTGCTGGCCTGATGTGGCTGCTCCGGCCGTCCTTGCCGCCGGATAGGGTGCGGGCAACGCTACGCCGTGTCGTTGGGCCCGCGTGGCCCCTCGGACCTGCTCTGCCCTCTGCCGGTGGGCGGGCTGTGGCTGCTGCTCGTCTGTGCTCTAGTGGTGTATGAATGCTGTTGGTGTGAGTGCTCTGTGTCCATGGCAAGAAACGGGGGGAAACCCTGCCCGGTTGCTCTGGGCCGGCGGCGCTGGCGCAACGCGTGCACGTGCGCGTGTCATCTACCTTCTTGGAGGCGCTGCCGAAGCTTCTTCGTTTGGACCGGGCTGGGGACAAAAGTCCTACTCGACTGCTTCCCAACAGGGTTGGCGTCTGCGGATGTTAATTCCCTTCTTGGAGGCCTTGTTGGAGCGATACTGCAGCTCCTTGCCCACTACCCTCCGCCCGGTATTCCCATCTTGCTGCTGGTTGCTGGGGAGTTTCCTACTATGCCTGCTGTGCTTTATGTGTCCCAATGTAATGGTTGCCCTGCTGCTAAGGACCTCGCCGACGTCGTTGCTTGCGGATGCTTTGCCGCAATCTCTTACTTTCTAGGCGGATGCTTTGCCGCCGTAGCTTGGTTGTTGGCGGATGCTTTGCCATCGTGGTCGCTTGGCTCGTTGGCGGATGCTTTGCCGCCGTGGTACTTGGTTCGTTGGCGGATGCTTTGCCGCCGTGGTCGCTTGGTTCGTTGGCGGGTGCTTTGCCGCCGTGGTCGCTTGGTTCGTTGGCGGATGCTTTGCCGCCATGCTTGTTTGGTTCATTGACGGATGCTTTGCCGTTGTCGCTATGGTTGCTCGCTCTCTAGGTGGATGCTTTGCCACCCCGGCCTGGTATTTGGCGTAGAAAATCATTACATTGGATTCTTTTTGCAGGCACAATTGGAGCTCTAGCTCTAGGTCTGTGTTGAGGGCAGTCGCTCGTTCTTATGTATCTTTTTTACTTTATTTGTCATTCCAGATTACTCACTACTATCTTGGTGGTCTGTAATTTACGCTACGAGGATTCTCTCGTGGCTGACTTGTAATTCACTCTTAATGAAAAACGGGCTATATTCCCCGGTTGCGAAAAAATGGTCTGTAGGATAATGTGTCCAACCCAAGTAGTGGACAGGAAAGCCAAGTATATGTTTCACTTTCTCTCACACAGTAACACAAAAATTAACTCGTGATTAATAAATGCAATCAGTAAAAATGGAATATCATTGCCAGGGACAGTTTCTAAGAAATCTGCCATTGCTGTGAAAAGGAAACAAACTGACCACATGACTTCTGAAAATAAGCTTCAAATTCCTAGTTAGCACTGTTTGTGTCATGTCTCAGTCTTAAAAAACTGATGATTTCAGATAACACTGTTGGACTTCAAGTTGAAATACATATTATAGATACAACTACCTCGGCGCCCATCGTGTATTTGCAGCAGAAGCCAATTAACCCAAATAAAGACAAATGAATAAGGTGATAACTTAAGCTTATCCTCGTCCAAGAACTCCTTGGCCTCATCTCGCTGATGTATCTTATCTCAGTTTCGCAGCCAAGGAGCTCGTTCCATGTATCCTCAGAGATCCATCAACTTTTGATTCCCACACATATATAAAAGGATGCAATGCCACAATAACATGAGGCAAGTACATAGGTAAATCAAGAGACATCTTATTTCACTCTACACCAATGATGCTGTTCTGTTTCTCAAGCCATCAGCAGCTGATATTGGTCTGACCTTAGATATGCTACAGATGTTTGGAGAAGCATCCGGCCTTAAGACTAATGTGCAAATACATAATGTGTTTCCCATACAGTGCAATGAACCAGAGATTGCTTCAATTCAGCAGCTCCTACCCTGCGAGGTTTTGGATTTTCCTTGTAGATATCTCGGATTACCTCTCTCTTTGAAAAAGTTGACGACAGCTCAAGTCCAACCCGTTATATTGACAAAATTGCTAACCAACTACCAGGCTTGAAAGCGGATCTTTTGACCCAGGCTGGGAGAAGGGTTTTGGTACAGTTTGTGCTTACTTCTATGCTGGTTTATCTGGTCATGGCTATGAAGCTCCTGCCACGGGCAATCAAAGCCATTGATAAAATTTGTAGCGGATTCCTTTGGAGAGGCAGGAAGGGCATGAAGGGAGGACATTGTTTGATGGCTTGGATTAAAACTTGCCGTCCTATTGAGCTTGGAGGTCTTGGCATTTCTGATCTCCAGCGTCTAGGATGGGCTCTTCAGATGAGATGGTTATGGCTTAAGAAATCAGACCCCAACAAACCATGGACAGCCTATCCCATTCATCTTCCAAAGGCTGTGCAATTGTGCATGCTTTCTTCTCCATGGCGGTGGTGATCAAGGTTGGCGGTGGTGCACAAACACTTTACTGAACAGATAGATGGTTCATGGACAAAGGATTGCTGACCTTGGCCCTAATATGGACGCAGGACTAATACAAGAACGGTCTTGGAGGCCTTAACGAACCTGACTTGGGTGTCTGATATACATGGCTACCTCACCTTTTCTGTCATTACGGAATTCTTGGATTTATGGGATCTCATCTCTGTCGTTGAGCTGCAGCCCGGAGTTCATGGTTCACATATTTGGAAACTTCCCTCTTCAGATCTTTATTCAGCCAAGTCGGTTTACAAGAGTCTTCTCTTAGGAGCTGTCACATTTGAACCTTGGGAAAGGATCTCGAAGAGCTGGGCACCCAGTGAATGTTGTTTCTTCATGTGGCTTGCGGCGCACAATAGATGCTGGACCGCAGATCGCCTTGCACAGCGGGGCTTGCCTCACCATGACAGCTACCTTCTATGTGATCAAGGAGAAGAATCAGTCAAGCACCTTTTGATCTCTTGTGTGTTCCGCAAACAATTTTGGTTCAAGCTGTATCACAGGGTCAGCTTACATATGCTTTGCTCCTGGTATGGAAGAGACTTCTTTTTTAGCTGGTGGAAAAGAATTACATCCAAGGTGGATGGTGATGTGAGGAAAGGGCTCAATTCTCTGGTTATTCTTAGAGCTTGGTCAATCTGGAAAACCCGAGACTATTGTCTTTTTTATGGCTCTGCGCTCCTCTAGAGGAAGCTCTCTTGCTTGTTAGACAGGAACTACACCTTTACCGTCTGGCAGGAGCCCGAGGGCTTCCCCACCTGGTGTCGATTGCCCTGGTGACGTTGGTCAGGTTGGATATTTGTAATTTTTGGCGTATGCAAACTGTTTCCTACCAAGCTAGCGTTGGCCAGTTGTTGTTAGCAATAGACGTCCTAATGGGCTGTTATGGGCTAGTGCGGTTAAGCACCTTAGGGATTAAGATAGATTGATAAGGCAAGGAACACCGTTGATTGGGTGTTTCTATAAACCCTTAAAGATCTTTGCCTATATAATGTACCCCTGTACCCCTTTAATCAATCTATCAATCCCGAGGCTAATTGCTCTCATGGTGTCACGTTTAGGTTTAGACTTCCGTTGCACCTAACTCGCGTGCATCGGCTGACTGCCGCGCCGCCAGCCTCCTCCGTGCGTCGGCCCTCGCCGTGCTGCGCCCCGCGCGTCGGCCCCCAGCCGCGCGCCGCTCCACCCCCGCGCGTCGGCCCCCAGCCGCGCGCCTCTCCACCCTCTGCGCGCAGGCCCCCAGCCGCGCGCTCACCCGCGCGTCGAACCCCCGCGGATCGCCGCCATGGACTCGTCTCCGCCTACTCCCAAGGACGACGGCTCCACCACCTCTCTCTAGGCCGACGAAATCGCGCGCCGACTTGCCAGGAGCAGGCGAATCAGGCCACCGCCGATGCCCAACGCTTGGAGCGCGACCGCCAGGCCACGCGCGATGCCGCCCTGGCTCTCGCCCTCGAGGCCGAGCAACAGGCCACCGCCGCTGCCAAGGAGCGCGACAAGGCGGCTCAGCGTGCCACCGACGCCCTCGCCCGCGCCGCCATGGAGCGGGCAGCCGCCGAAGCTGTCATCGCGCCCGAGTCTTCGGGTGGAACCGCTGCACCGCCTGGAGGCACTCCTGCACCGACAGACCTCCGTGCGGCCATGCTTTACCACGAAGCATTCAGGGGCAGGGTGTCTGAGTCATCAATACTCTAGAGAGAAAATCACAGTAGGATTTAGCATACGACTCGTATGTCAGTTCATTGAATTGTATATGTGCTCTAGAAATAATAATACGATGCCCTCAAAAAGCAGAGATACTTCAGAAGAAGGTCATCAAATTCATTCATCAGAGATGAAACCCCGTCTAAACATACAACTTGAGGTTTGACTTGTTACTGTTGCAGTGGCTCTCATAGAGTATTATAGAGATAATGATGTGGAGCCTTTGGTAGAATAATAAAAAGCAAAGCTTTGAACGCTACATCTCCTTCAGCAGTGAAGTGGCTCCAACCCATAGGCTTGTCATCACCCAAAGTCCTGAAAAATAATTGTAAAGTTGTACACATGTTTCTTAAACAAGGTACACAAACAGCGGTTGGGGAAGATACACAAACAGCGGTTGAGCAAGATACACAAACAGCAGTTGATCAAACATCAAACGTGCGCGATTCACAGGCATAAAGCAAATGCTTCCATTCAGCGGTAGCCAAGTTTCATCGATGACGATAACAATAACATCCGGCAGCAGACATGTAGTGAACAGACACTTGGTTCCTGAGGAACATAAACAAATATTATACTACTTATAAGTTATGACGCTTCCTTGATTTGCTTCGCTTCGGCTCGTCGGCGGTGATCTAGTCGATCTGCATATCCTCATCCTCGTCATCGGGGACCTCGGTTTCGTCCTCCGCGTAGCCCTTGCTGTGGTGCTGCTCGATGAGAGCCCGCTGGTAGGCGTTCATCTTCTCGTCGACGAACCTCGCCAGCGCGTACATTTGTCGAAACGACTCGCTCTCGTTGGCGAGGTCCTCGTCAGCCATGGGCTCGATGCAGCAATACGGCTGCAGCTTGGTGGCGTCGATGATGGTCTTGAGCACCATCTTCCTCTTCTTCGGCTGCGCCTCCTCCGCGCGGGCCTCCTTCTCCCTGGCCTTCACCCAGCGCTCCAGCGCCCCAGGGACACCTATCTGCCTCCACAGGCGTGTTGCCCCAAACGCCTCCTTCTTCAGCTTCAGGATCTCAGTGGCCTCTGACAAGGTCTTCCCCGCCGCCTCGGACGCGCCCGCCGGCCTCTTCCTCTTCTGGATCCCAGCACCCTTCTTCTTCGTCGCCTTGAGCGTCGCAGCGCGTGCCCTCCGGCTCCGGAGGCCGTGATCAGTGGCCCTCCCAGCCCGGGATCGAGTCCCCATCGCCGGCACAGCAGCCCTCCACGCCCGGGATCGAGTGAGCATACCTGAAGGCCTTGCCGCCGGCACAGCAGCTCAGGTCGCCGGCGATAGCCTATAGGTCCCCAACCTCTCACCCTCGATGAGATCTGCTGGATTGCCGGTGCGGCGGATGTGGGACTGACGACACCGGTGCGGGGAAACCAGCGACAGCAAAGCGAAACGGAACAGCCCACGTATAAATGGCCCGACCCCAAAATCGGAATCGTAAACGAAATCGAAAAGGAACCGGGTCGGCCTTTCCATTTCCCACGCGTGGGCCTTTAAGTAAAATAATACATTTTGCTTTATAAAAATATAACATATATTTTGAATCCTTATCAGTTTTATTTTTACAAAATTACAGAGATGTCCCTATAAGAGAGTAACTCCAAGAGACATGCTATTTTGATTGGCTAGGCTATTTTTAGAATTTATTGAACGAAAGTTAGGCTCCAACAGTTTTGCTATATTGCTTTGTAAAATAGCAAGCCGGTTATTCCTGAAATCTCGCTTGCTAAATATGCCTTGCATGTGTCGCTAGCTATCTAGCCTCGCCATGATAGAAAGGCTGTTAAAATTTTTGTTTTTTACAAAGTTTTGTATTATAGAGGTTGGCAAAATCATAAATTTAGCCATCTATTTTTACCATTTCTCTTAGAGTTGCTCTAAAAATTCTAAAAAAAGATGTACTCCGGTCTCTAATTTTTAAGTAAATTTCATCCTTCAGTTTATATTCGAGCATCTAAATAGCATCCAAAAATTCAATCCGCAAATCAATGACTTTTTCCAAGTGGCTAAGGATGAGTGATAGCCGATTTGATTTCTCCATCGAAACCTCTTTTGAGACGGTTACTCAAGCATGTTTTCCCACAAAATCAAGTCAAAAGCCTTTAAAATGTCTGATTTGAAGAGGAAGGCTGAAGTCTAATAATGCCGCCAAACACTCAACACGCCCTTGCCACTGTTGAACATATTGATGTGGAATGGTGCCTTTTATGTATATATGTCGAGAGTGTCAGACAACATAGATAATAAGCAACAAAAGAGGGGCACTCATCCAACACGTCATGCACTGCCATTATAAAAAATGGAGGGGAACACTCAAGTGTGGATCTGCAATGCTCCCCTCCACCTTGAGTTGACCCCCGTTGCATCTTCATTCTTGGTTCCTTCTTCTTTGTCCATTTCTTGTACCCGGCCGGTGTCTCCTATTCCAGATAGATCCTATAGTTTTCTCGAGTATTTTTTTTTTGCGATGCATGTAGCTAAAATTAGTGGTGTCCATATATATATATATATATATATATATATACACCTCACCAAATTAAATTGTGTTGGTATGATGCCACGAATGAGCCATCAGGTGCCATGTGCTATATATAAGGGCAGTGCAGTGGAAGTTTTATTTGCGTTAAACAGGTTGCTACATATACATTTTGTATGATGTGGCAATGTATTTAAGAAGAAAGAAAAGAAATGATGAAACTTGCTTATAAACCTATAAAACAAAACTCTTGAGAATGAGTATTTTATCCGAGTTCCATTAGTTTAAACGACGTCCTAAAACTATCCACCAAGACTAGCCTAAGAGAAGAAAGTACGTGATACATGTCTCTACTCCCTATCTCTCTTTAATAGACAACTAATTAGTGAAAAAATGAGTGAGCAAGATGGCAAGCAACCATGCATGTGTACATCAAAATATAAGAAAAACAGGCTGTACGTATATTACTGGTACACTGCGCCCTATCTCTCTCCTTATGAATGACAGGGCAGTGAATACCCATTATTTTGCTGATCGGTGGTTTATGCGTGTGTTGCCAACTAATTTCCTGCAAAATGATAAAAAAAGTCTTACATTAGTAGAATGAAGAATCACCATGTTCTAGTTCCTAACTGTAGCTAATACTCCTCGAATTTTTCCTTCCTGGCCAACGGCCATGTTTCTAGTAAAAAACAAAAATCACTAAAAGAGGGACACAGGACACCACAGTTTAGGAGAGGGGCAGCAAGAAACAAACACGAGATGAAAAAACAGAACACGGACGGAACAGTCTATCGGTTGGACGAGTTGGCTGCCTCGGTTCGGCTCCGTTACGGATTCTCGCAGCTGTGTCCGACGCGCCGCGCGGACTCTGCTGCATGCACGGGCGGACCACAAGGGCTGCATGCATCTCGGGGCGTCCTGTGGCTGTGGGCCTGTGGTCCAGTCTGGTGAAAATGTGGAGCGCGTGGCCGACCGGTGGCGGAGGAACCGATGGAGACGGATCTAGTGCCGGGACCGATGGCGACAGATGCGTTGTGGTTACGCGCAACGGGCGGTGGTATTGAATATTAGCGTGGCACGTATTGAATGCTGCCTCCTCCTCTTTCTAAAAAAAAAAAGTGCTTTGATTAATGTGAATAGATTGTTACGTGTACCCCCGTGCCCTGTCCCTCCCTGTATAAATACCAGACCTCCCTACCCTTGTTGGGTTATGCTGAAGATTGGTCGTCTCAGGGTGATAGGGTCTCGCCTGCACGATAGGGTCTCGCGGGAGCTTTGGATCGCCTTAGAGGCCGGTGGTGATCTCCTTCTTACCCTCTTCCACCGCCGCCATGGCCATGGTCGCCCTTGCCCCAATGGCATACATCCATCAAGGTATGGCATACATCATCCATTAGCCCAGCTCACCAGTACTCGCCAGCCGCGCCACTCAGGCCAGCCGACGGCCAGCGGCCAGCAACCGACCTGGTTTATTCCCGCGAGCCGCCGCCAACGACTGGGCTGGATGGAGCCTGCAGGATTGGTTGCTCGGACCAATCTACCCTGACCTTAGGAGCGTGGCGGCCCAGTATCCAGCAGGCTGGACGCGGGCCAGCAGCATCCCCCTCCACCCGCCGCCGCACCCCCGCCGCCACCAGCAAGCGATGGCGGGATCCTCCACATTCCCCGTTACCCGCTACGACTTTCCCAAGTTCGCGCTGCCCGCCGGCTTCCAGTTCGCCGGCGGCGAAGCCGGTGCTCTGCAAAGGCAGCTTGCTGACGAGCACAAGGCGCTCAATATCGCAGCATCGGCCCACAGAACTGCAGTTGGCAACAAGGATGGCTTACCTGAAAACGCCAACTCCAGTCCGTTCGAGAAGGCCCGCGGCCACCCTCCGCCTCGTCCGGGGGAGCGTTGTCGGCCTGATGAAGGGCGTCCACCTCGCCGGGACGCCGACTCCAGCGTGGATGAGTACATGGCGGGCGTGCTGAAGCATCAGCCTTGGAGGCCGCTGGCGCGTTCGACGTCATACTCAAGGATGCCGGGCATGCCCTCAACTGCGCGAGGTGGAATGCAGCCGACGCCACCGTGGCCGCCTCCAAGGCGAACGAGCAGGTGTCCAACGCCGCTGCCGTGGTGAAAGAGAAGGCTGATGCAGTTCGGGCGGCCCTGAGCAGTCTGGCTCGACAAGGAAAAGGCGGAATCGATTGCGATCAGTGACGCCGCCTCCGCGCTCCGGGAGACGGAGAAGGCCAAGGAAGCCGTGAGCGTCGCCGAGGCCAACTACGCCTCCGCCGCGGAAAAAGGCCGCGTCCCACGAGGCCGCCAGGCCAGGGAGAGGACCGCAGGGAAGAAACGTGAGGAGCCTCCAGCTGCGAGGTGTCGTCCTTGGCAGCCCAAGCGCCCCAGGAAGAATTCCTGAGCCCTGTGGGGGCGGGCTTCTTGGTATTTCTGGTAACCGTACTTCTGGACCCCATATTTTTGGTCTTGGTAACTAGGAAGGTAACTAGAAACATGGAATGGTAGGGCTTACTCTTGATGCCGGTTGCTGTATTTTTTTTTTTTTTTGGTGCTTTCGGTATCTACGATTTAAGTTCTGAGTTAGTTTGTCACCTGAGGCATTCTATAGAAGTATGGGACAACTTGATGATGAATAGTTCATGCTTACCTTTGTTTCAATGTTCACTACTGAAGCAGAAATACTATCACATTCGGAATGTCTCTGAAAGTGCCAATATCCTTGCACAGATTTTCCCTTGGCCTTCTATGTGTTTCTCATACTTGAGAATCGGCATATCTCTACAGGATGCAGTATCTACGTTTGTCATGCTCTTTGTATAATATAAATAATGTTCTGTCACATTGTTATAGGTAATGTATTCCAGAATGCCAAATAATACAATTAGAAGGCAGTGAAGAGTTACAAAGAGCAAAATAAACATTAGCTGAACCGCTTCTTGCCTACTGTAGAATTCATGTCATGATAGCTACAGCATAGGGTCAATATTTTGAATGGTTCTGCATAACAAGTACGGAGATGATAAGTTTGCTCAAGAGTTTGCATTGATGTTAAGTGATCCAGTAATCTAGTGATAACTTTGCTAAGTTCTTGTTTTTCTTTGCAAAAATTTTAGTGTCGATAAATCACCTTTTGTTTTTACGAAGTTCTTGTTTTTCTTTGCAAAAATATTGATGTCGATAAATCACTTTTTGTTTATTATTTGAATATAATATATCAGGTTCTTGTTTTCAAGTTGAAATATCATGACTCTAGTAGGGAGAAAACTTGTGCATCAAGCATTTGGGTGCCGTCGCGTACTCTGGTAGGGAGACAAATATGAGTTTCTTGTACTTAGTTTTGATAATGTAGAACCAATGTTTTTTTTTTCTGTGGAGATGCAAGATCAAGTACAAAAGTTTGTCATACGAGCTTGTTATAGTGCGAGGTATTTTTCACATTTCTGGTAATCTTACGATTGACTTGTCCTTGTATGGATGGAGCTGGTTGATATTCAGAGTAGCTAGGTTATGACTGGAGCTTGGTCTTAAACGCCTAAAACTCTGTTTTTGAAACCAATGCAAGCACTTAAGTTTTATGTTCTTGCCTGCTTTTTGTTGATCAGTTATTATCGTATCTGTTTTGCTGCTTAGAGTCTGGTTGACATGTTAAGATTCCCAGCCATTTTGATTGATATTTGATTCTGGACCGTGGGTGGTCAGCTATTGTATAAATCACATGCTTCATCATGGTTTTGTAAGTTGGTTACAATACAAGATGTTTCTGTAGGCCACTGGCCAGACATGACTTTTGGTTTGCTTCCATGATTCCATCGAAAAACAAGTGAAGAGGCTTGTCATTACGAGAAACTAGCAAGTATAAAAATTTTGATAGAAAACTGTCAGCTTGCTATGTCGTATTATCGGACACCTCCCAAAAGGGGAAATCGGTTGGGGAAACCAAAAGGTGTGTTCTTATTTGTCATAGGATCTATATATTGAAGGTGCATACTTTTTTTTTTAAAATTATTGAAGGTGCATACTTGACTCAGTATCCATGCCAGCATACAGCAGGATCACGATGCAGCAGTCCAATCGATCCAGTTTTCCGCTGCGGCCCTGCCTCCTAGGTATTTCAGGGCGGTAACGCTTGAAGTTAAATAGAGATGGAGAATCCCACGCTCAGATGTGGAACCCATTCACAGAGTGAAAAGACTGCCCATGGAAAAAGCAACAGAAGAATTAAAACAAATCATTAGAAGGCACAAGGCTTACAATATCTTTGGATGGAAGGCCCACGTGAGATCTTATGAGACCAGTGCTTCCATCTTGACCTATACTGTATGTTGGTGCTTTTGATTTATCCACAAGATTAGGGGAAAATATACTGAACTTGTAGCCTTGAGGCGGCGGTTATCATGGTCATAATGAGACTGGTTGTATTTAACTATTTATTCCATTCATATCCAGTGTGCACCCGATTGAAGTACTTGCGCTTTCTTGGTCGATATTGTCATGCCACCAGTACACCTGCTTAGTATATTGAACATGCATATGCCATCAGAAACGAGCTGAGTTAATATCCAGTAGGATGCACCAAAGTTGCTAAATCATGCTCCTTTTTTTTTTCTTGAAAAATTCTTGTGTGTAAACTTGTTACCGTGCATGGTATCGAACTCAAATTGGCATTAACAACTGTCAAAAGTCAACAGATTATTTGCAAGTTTTGGTGTAGCTTATGGTGTGTTATATATGGTCCAGATTATGCATGATAACCATCGGTCCTTTTTGATCAACAATAAAAAGAAAATGTCACAGTTATGCCATATCCCCGTTAAATTCTGAGAACTCTCTCGCTAATTCAGTATCAGAGGCAGAATATTGGGCAATATATAGATATATACAACTATCGTCATGTTACCATGCTATAAAAACACAATGGGGTCAAAGGAAAAATGATCCAAACCTGTGTGAATCAAGGTTTACTTCAGCACTGGTTCCAAATACTGCATCTCCTTCCTCCGTGTCTTCCATTGTTTTTATAGCCTTCGTCTCCATCTCATCAGGTACTCGTCTTTTCCTTTCATGGCGTCCTGAACTTTTCTTTGATGCTCCAAAACTACAGCTTCACGTTTTCAGTCCAGCATATGATTAAAAACATTAAGTATGAGTTGTCATCCTCATTCTAATTGTCTAATCAACTCTAAAATGGATCCTTCTTTTTGTGCATAAGAAAAATCTTCACTCGTTGTGTTTGTATATGAACACTTGAAAGCCCTCAAATTTAAGCTACCATAAGGAGCATTGCCATCAAAAGTAAGATGTAAATGAACCAATGCCCTCTCTTAGGTTAAGACTTGCAGGGAGGGCAGAAGCTTGAAAGGTTGTCCTAATGAAGGAAAAAAAATATCTAAGTAGAACTTTTTTTGGATAGCCTTTTTTTGTTGCATAATTTGGAGTCCAGTTACTAATAATCTGTACCTGTAACAATTAAAATCTATTATAGGAAAATGGAATCTACTGTCAGTTTTGTATCCCACAACAATCCGTAGTTAGGAGTACAATGTTCCATACTTAACATTTTCAACATTACAATAGATAGCTTCAAAAACCATTCAGAAAATTACACAGGTAAGTGCTTCTGGGACAGCTATTTTTTTTCAAACAAATTAGAATTGGATAAGGATGAACAAAGGACGCTCACCTTGAACACCAGATAGGGCTCATTTAACTCAATGTCAAATTCATCTGAGAAATTAAGATTCTTAAGGAGAACATCAATAGGACTTCTATGCCCCTCCCGCAACCTGATCTTAGACCTGACCTTGCTTTGGTCAAAATGAAACTGCACTCCAAAATGAGAAATGCTAGACTAGATAAATGACAATTCCCTATTAACTCCAACACAAACTGAATGGTGTTCTTCATCAGGTTTTAAGATATTCCGCTTTCTTCTCCCAGTCTTGAAACTCGGCATATGCTCTTTCTCTAGCTATTAGGAGCTATTTGGTTTGCAGCGTGGCCTTGGGGCGCTCGCCCAAGCAGGTCCATCCGATCACCAGGCGCTCAAAATCGACAGACTGGGAAGCTGCCTGGCCCAGGCACCTGCGCCAGGTTCAGAACCAAACAGCCCTAATGCGTTCAAAATGGCAAATACATGTATTTAATTCCAAATGCAAAAACTGTCAGAATGCAATAAATGATAGACATAACCTTATGAAATTATTGCAAAAGAGATTATGATTGTCAATTACAAATCATTTCCTCTTCATGTTGTGCCTTTTCAAGTTTTCAATAGCTCTTTCTTCCCATTTTTTCCTTAACCTTTTCTATTTCAGCCTACATTTGACAGAGCAAATATATCAATTAGGCGGTGCAAGAAAAACATAATATTTAACTTTCTTTTGGAAGAAGACTAAACGACAAATTTTCTGGCTAGCAAAATGTACAGTAGACTACATGACAAAAGCATGAATAAAAGATAAAATAATACATATGAAGCCATGAACCTTATTAATTCATTTAAGGAGGTATGATGAATACGATATGCTTTAAAGTTTTAACAAATAAACAATGTAAATAGATACAGAGAACTACTCCAGAAATTCATATTTCATAGTACCATTCTTTCTTGCTGTTTCTTCTTCTCAGATTTCACAGAAATGTCCACCGTCTCTCCCTGAGATACATCACCTCTTTCTGGTAAAACTTCATGAGATTGAAGTTATGGATCTGCACCATAGATTGCAATGGAAGGTAGAAGATGGTAACCATCTAATGATTTTGGAAAAAAAAATCATAGAAGACAGACAGAGTGAGAAATATAAGAACATCTCTGTTTCTAGTAATTCAGTTCAGATACAACAGGGGGCACTATATCATGAAGAACTGCAATTTGGCATTTGAATCATGTAAGCATACGAAGGTCCTAACACTGAAACAATAAAAGATTTCTTTTTTGAAAGTTAAACACTAAAAGATTTACAGGCCTCCAAAACAAATACTAAGCAGTGAAATGTGAACTCACAGTTAAACCGCAAAAAATTACGTGCGGACATGTCTAACCCTAATGCTTCAATCTTAGCATGCAAACCTACTTTTTCCTAGTTACTCATTGACTCCAGCAAAATTTCTTTAAATCAAATACCCATTGTTCAAAATTCAGCAGACAGATACAAGACATGTTTCCATCTTTCTGCTATCATAAATCAGAAATACATTGTTCACTAATCATAATGATCCTTGATCCATAGGTTCCTTGAAATGTGTCATGTTTCTATCACTGCCCTCAAACTAAATCCCCTTTTTTTATTTTAGTAATAATTTCCTTAAACCAAATCCATGCACGAGTAGTGCCCCAGATTAATTTTCCATTTTTTTTTTCTCAAGCAATGCTGGAGAGCTGCATACCTTTGTATTAAAGATACAAAAAAAGGTCCATGTGCCAGAAAAGAAAAATAAGTATCGTACACTTTAAGGAAACCAAGTGCCAGTTATTTCAAAGGCAAAAATCTACTCTACTTAAACTTGTCAGACTTTCTAGCCCTTTGCCACTCCTGTAATCCACAGCTGTGCTTCATCGGCAATCTCTCTAATCACTGTTTTCTATAGAGGCGGCACCACACACATTTATTATGATCAAACCTGTACTCAGCTTCTAAGAAGTAGGGTCATGTTTGACCACAGTCCAGCATCATTAGTCTTCATAATTAATATGAGCAGGGGTAATGACTGTTACACTATCTCACCTGTGCTCCATTACAACCTAATTATCTGGTAGAACTATAGTGCATTGCCTTCCAGCTACTCTTCAATCCTCCCATGGCCTTGGGAGATGCTCTCCCGTTTAGCAGCATCATGCTGCTAATAATAAAATTGTCTTATTGTTGAAAAAAAAAATCCCTCCATGGCCTTAACTGGCAAAGCATTGACCATGGATCATCAATTATGATGTTAGAAATTGTGGATTACCTACTTCATTTATTAAAAAAGACACCGGTTTTGCTGGTGCCTAACTGAAATTCGTCTGAGTTCAGACCACATCTAACCACATGGCAAGTTAATCTAAGCCACAAGCAACTGACCAATGTGCCTTACCAGTTACCAGTCAGTCAGAATTATGAAACAGAAAACAAAAGTTTCCAAATGAACAAAATATGATTCAGTTTGAAAGACAATGAATGACAAAAGAATATCTGACATGTCAGTGGTAGCAAAACAGCACAACATGGCAACCACTTCTATACCAGATTATTGCTCTTTATGTATTATGCGACTGAATGGAAGAACAATTCAACCACCCATTATTGTAGAAGAAAGATGATGCTCATATGCACATTAAATTTTTTTTGTGTTTTAGTTGAGGCCCCATTGCAGCCATCCTGTTCAAAGAATGTTCTCTGTAGCACATTAAATTTTGATGAATGTTCTCTTTATAGCTTTTATCACGACTCAAGAAAAAGAAAGGTTTGTTCTTTGACTATAGGGTTCTTATGCAGAATCATATCTGAAATAATATAAAAATATATGTTTATCAAAATGAATTTATCTCATTTTCCTTGGCTTCCTTTCACTCTTACATGTAGGCCCTGAGTTACTTGCATTCCCATGTAATCAATTTGCTGGTCAAGAGCCTGGCAGCAATGAATATCTGAAAGCAAATTTTCCTATTTTTGATAAGGTAAGCAATTTGATATGAGAATTTTCTTTTGCAGTAACTAATATATTATAAATTCACAGTTTTCTATCACCTTTATCACCTAGATATTCATATTGTGGAGTAAGTGATCAGATATGAACTTGTTGCAGTGGTCTCTACTATCTCAGTGGTAGTGTACTGCACAACCTTGTTTTTTAATTCTTCCAGGCTATTCGGGGTATTAGATTTTTTTTGGGTGAAATGATCAGAGTTCATAAGTAGCAAAGGCTATTTTGGTTATTTAAGGCATTACATGTACCACTACTGGTAGCTTCTGAAAAAGAAATACCTTAAGATGTGTACTACGTTTAATGCAGTGAACTTTTTAGGGCACAGACTTATCACATTGTTAACTTTCCAGAATATTTATGTATCCTGCATTGGTTCTGATTAGATGTGTAGTAGAATAAAAAAAAAGTTTCTCCATGAAGTTGATCAGAATGAAATAAGTTATGCGGTGCTTAGTGCTTACGATTGGATCATAGTGTAATGCGTAGCAGCAGTTCAAGAGAGCTGGCCATCCATGGGATTTCAGGCCTGTGCTGAACCTTATAATTGGTTCAGCTTGTTATGGTTGCCAATATATTACTAACGCATAGAGCTAGGTAGCTCCAAAGCACATTTCTGCGCTTTCCTGGGTGATATACTGGTACATTTTCATGCACTGTTCTTTTTAAGACATCGACCTGCATTTTTTCAGCTTGATTCAGGTGGGACAACATTTAATGGCGTTGTTGAAGAATTGAAAAAATTCACTATTCGAGTTGCGCATGTGCTCCCTGTTTCTGATGATGGTGGAAGCACTGCTAAGATTGTGCGTGTGCTTACAATGAAACTCACTTCCCAGATACTTGAAATATTTTAGAGTATCTGCGTATTCCAAATCTGTTATGATGGTCAGTGTTGGCCTCCCTGTATTAGGTGGACCTGCTGTGGGAGACATAAGATTAAGATGTTTGAGATTGTCTGATGAAAACTGACGGTTATTGCTCTATGCAGGCAGAGGCTATGGTTTTGTTCTCTCAATTTTCATCATTTCTTGAACCTGAACCTGCTATGGTGGTGTGACTTCCCTGAACCTGATATGGTGGCTGTCTCTTGCAGGTGTGTGACTCCCAATTTTTACACGTACAACAGCTATGTATGTTTACTTGCATGAATTAGCAATATCCTGCTGTCATTATATGTTTCTCTGGCCTTGTCCCTTAGTTTCGACCTCAACTAACCATTAACAATATGTCATCACTAGGACAAGTTGCTGGAGGATGAACAACCTGGGGATGACACATCCGTTTTTCTCTGCTGTGGCATATTTGGAATTTAGGGTGCTGAGATAAAGAGGAACTGCTAAGGGAGAAAATATTTAGTGTAGGTTTATACTTCGATCAAGCTATGCAACTGTGGATCTTATCTGCCATATCAGGAAGAAAATATTATTATCATGTTATGTTATTGTAGTGCGGGAGCCTACGGCACCAGGTATGTCTTTTTTTGTTATGTTACTGCAGGCTTGTCACTACCTGACACATCAAGTAGACAAGTAGTGTTGTAATTGTGTACACTGAGAAGTCAAGCGCTCATGTGCACACTGAGGTATCAAAATGATCACCGGATAACAATTTTCTTGAAATCGAACATTGTGCTTTCCCCTTCAGAAATGTATCTTGCAAGGTGATGTCTATGATTTCCAGTCAATTGTTTGCAGGGTAATCTTGTTGAGGCAGATGAGCAGCGACCATGTTCAGTACTAGGTGCAAAAGGAAACCCGTGTATCTGTTGAGAGTTTGATGCGGAAGAGGGTAGCAGCTCCTGGTGACGGGCCTGCTCCTGCTGATGGAACTGAGTATTTGACGATGGGCCTACTCTTGTTCGGTTGTTCCTAGAATGAAACCGTGGTAGCGCACGGATATTATACTCGTATACAGTAGGTCCAGTTCAGCATTTCTCATAACTTTAAAAATAGATTATAGCTAGCCAAGAGTTCAATTCTGTATCTTTTGTATGATGCCCGCATGAATGGGCGGGATTTTCGTCAGACCAGTTTCCAATACATAATAGTTCTCTCTAAGCTGTGATTCTGGCAACTTTGCATTTCTGTAAAGGGCAAAGTGTTTCCGCTGACTCCAACATTGTTTGCATTTTATTTTTCTCTTTAAGGATCAAAGTTATGCTCCTTGTTAAGTAATCTGGAAAAATTAAATGGCGGATGTCCCTAGTTATCCTAAAAAAGAGTATTGCACGTGAGTTGAGATTAAACTGTAAAACCCTATTTTCTGTCAATGAAGATGAGATTGAATCACCTAAGAATGCAGAGGTAGGCAGATAACCTCGCACAAATAAAACAAAATCATTAGCATCTATCTCCAAGAACTTCCGCTTGAAAAAAAACCTTTTTAATGCAGACGCTAATTCTTTCAAATGCCTGAGTGATACTAGTCTTGCAAATGCTTGAGTGAAGGTAGTAACCATGGAAACCAAGAAGTCGTTGTTTCTCTTCTAGAGATGTAATCCAAAAGCGTCTTTGATGCCGGCCGCCGGTGCTCTTGTACATATACTCTATTCTTTCTTACTACAAAGATATACATACTCGTAAGTATTCGAGACAGAAAAAACTGGAATGAATTTATCAAATAAAACTTACATTCCATCAAACACCTAAATGCAAGCAGGAGCAGCACCGAACAGCAAGCACAGGAAAATCGCATCCAGCACGACGAAACTGACCAAGAGCAACTACCAGAAAATCACATCTAGGCTGGCAATCACGTGGGTGCCTGAGCCGAGCAGTAGCAAGCACAGCCACCGTGGCGAGGTGCCACGAATGTCTTCAGGGTATATTTAGCGATTCATCAAATGATCCTAATTATGCACCATAAATATAATATTTTTCTTTATATATAGGAAAAGTTATGCTATAGATACGCGAAACTTCGCCTATGTCGATTGGAAGACTTTCTTGAGTCGTTTCAACATAGCCGGTCCCAAGCCCGGATAAAGGAGGAGGGTGTGTTAGGTTCGGTTAGCCAATATTTCAAAACTAGCCACTCTCATGGATATGAAACCCACAAGAGATTCGTTAGGGCGTAACCCTCTTAGCAACGCGCTACATCGGAACCCAGGTGTAGTGTCAAATGGGCAAGGGCCGGGTCGTCATCCCCTTAATGGCGCGTCGTATCGTGATCCGGGTACGATGATAAATGAGCAAGGGTCGGGTCGTAGTGAAAAATGAGCAAGGGTCTTCGCACTTCCCTCGACGGGTGCGAAGGGTAAGGAAGCTAGCCGAGCCTACTAGGATTCGTCTAGGTAGCTGGAATGTAGGGTCCCTAATGGGTAAGTTAAGAGAGCTAGTCGATACAGCAATTAGAAGGCGTGTAAATATTCTATGCGTTCAGGAGACTAAATGAAAGGGCCAGAAGGCGAAGGAGGTGGAGGATACTGGCTACAAACTTTGGTACACGGAGACAACATCGGGTAGGAATGGTGTAGGCATCTTGATCGATAGGAGCCTTAAGGATGTAGTAGTTGAGGTGCGGAGGCAAGACGACCGGATTATCCTAGTCCGGTTGGTAGTTGGAGATTTGGCTCTGAATGTGATCAGTGCCTATGTCCCACAGGTAGGTCTTTGCGAGAGCACCAAGAGGCAGTTTTGGAAAGATCTCGATAGCATGGTTAATACTGTGCCTATTAGCGAGAAACTCTTCATAGGAAGAGACCTCAACGGCCATGTGGGTGCGACTAATGTAGGTTTCGAGCGGGTGCATGGGAGTTTCGGGTATGGTAGTAGAAATCAAGAGGGGGAGGATGTTTTGAACTTCGCGTTGGCCTACGATTTGTTGATAGCGAACACCGTCTTTAAGAAGAGGGAATCTCATCTAGTGACCTTTCGTAGCGGACAACACCTGAGCCAGATCGACTTTATCCTTGCAAGGAGGGGGGATAGACGTGCTTGCTTAGATTATAAGGTGTTATCTGGGGAGTGTGTTGTCCCTCAACACAAGCTTGTGGTGGCGGATTTTCGCTTTCGGGTACGTGTCCACCGGGACAATCGGGCCAAGATTGCGAGAACAAAATGGTGGAAGCTTAGGGGGGAAGCAGCGTAAACATTTAAAGAGAGGATGCTAGATGAGGGGCCGTGGAAAGAAGGAGAAGATGCAGATGACATGTGGCTAAAGATGGCAACATGTGTTCGGAAGGTGGCTTCGGATGTGTTTGGAGTGAGTAGGGGAGGCAAATGGGAAGCGAAAGACACCTGGTGGTGGAATGAGGAGGTGCAAAGGGCTATTAGGGAGAAGAAGGAGTGGTTCAAGCGCCTTCATCATGACAAGAGTGCAGCCAACATTGAGGGCTATAAAATAGCGAAGACGGCTGCAAAACGAGCGGTGAGTGTAGCAAAAGGTCAGGCGTATGATGACCTTTATCAGCGACTAGGCACAAAGAAAGGGGAGAAGGACATTTATAGGATGGCTAGAATCCGCGAGAGGAAGATGAGGGACATCAACCAAATCAAATGCATCAAGGATGGGACGGATCAACTTTTGGTGAGGGATGAAGAGATCAAGGATAGGTGGAGAGAGTACTTTGATAAGTTGTTTAATGGGGAGAATGAGGGTCCTACCTTGGAGTTGGATGACTCATTTGACGATACCAACAGACGTTTCGTGAGAAGATTTCAGGAGGCAGAGATCGGGGAGGCTTTGAAGAGGATGAAGGGAGGTAAAGCGATGGGCCCTGACGGTATCCCCATTGAGGTGTGGAGATGCCTAGGTGCTAGAGTGATAGTATGGCTAACTAAGCTTTTTAACCTTATTTTCCAGTCAAACAAGATGCCTGAAGAATGGAGGAGAAGTATATTAGTACCGATCTTCAAAAACAAGGGAGACGTTCAAAGTTGTACTAATTATCGTGGGATTAAGTTGATGAGCCATACAATGAAGCTCTGTGAGAGGGTTATCGAGCATCGCCTAAGAAGAGTGACAAGTGTGACCCAAAATTAATTTGGGTTTATGCCTGGTAGGTCGACCATGGAGGCAATTTTCTTATTATGACAGTTAATGGAGAGGTATAGGGAGCAGAAGAAGGACTTGCACATGGTCTTATTGACCTCGAGAAGGCATATGACAAAGTACCGAGAACTGTCATGTGGTGGGTCTTGGAAAAGCATAAAGTCCCAACTAAGTACATCATCCTCATAAAGGATATGTACAGGGATGTGGTGACGTGTGTCCGAACATGTGATGGCGATACCAGTGACTTTCCAATTAAAATAGGACTACATCAAGGGTCGGTATTGAGCCCTTATTTATTTGCTTTGGTGATGGATGAGGTCACAAGGGACATACAAGGTGATATCCCTTGGTGTATGCTCTTTGCTGATGATGTGGTGCTAGTGGATGAGACTAGAGCAGGGGTTAATAGGAAGTTGGAACTATGGAGGCACACGTTAGAGTCGAAAGGGTTTAGGATTAGTAGGACCAAGACCGAGTACATAAGGTGCGATTTCAGCGCGACTAGGAATGAGGAGGGAGACGTTAGCCTCGATGGACAAGTGGTGGCCAAGAAGGATACTTTTCGGTATTTAGGATCGATGCTACAAAAGGATGGCGACATTGATGAAGATGTTAGGCATAGAATTTCAGCCGGTTGGTTGAAATGGCGTCAAGCTTCAGGCGTCCTCTGTGACAGAAGGGTGCCTCAGAAGTTAAAAGGTAAGTTTTATAGGACAACGATTCGTCCGACGATGTTATACGGTTCTGAATGTTGGCCTATAAAAAGGCGATATATCCAGCAATTGAGTGTAGCAGAGATGCGTATGTTACGATGGTGTTGTGGGCACACAAGGAGGGATAGAGTCCGGAACGATGATATTTGGGATAGGGTTGAGGTGGCACCAATTGAGGAAAAATTGATTCAATACCGGTTGAGATGGTTTGGCCATGTCCAACGGAGGCCTCCTGAGACACCGGTGCGTAGTGGGGTTCTAAAGCGGGTCGATAATGTAAAAAGAGGTAGAGGTCGACCTAAACTGACTTGGAACGAGTCGGTTAAGAGAGACCCTAAGGAGTGGAATACCCCTAAGGATTTAGCTATGGATAGGAGCGCTTGGAGACTAGCAATTAACGTGCCTGAACCGTAATCTGTTTCCTTGTACCTTTTATGTGTTTTTTATTTCTATGTCTCTTTTAAGTTTTATGTCTAGCCTACCCCAACTTGCTTGGGGAAAAAGGCTATGTTGTTGTTGTTGTTGATATAGGCAAAGTTAGAATATTTGACTTTTTAAGAAGTGAGAATTATATTTATTTTGAATCTGAGAGAGTATTATTATATATAAAAATAAAACCAATTTGAATTACATTACAGGCCGATGTGTGGGAAATAAAACCGACCTAGTTTCTCTGATTGCAGGCGGGAAAGCGGACGGACATCGGGTTCGGGCCGCAGGCTAGATGAGTTCATGTTATTTTTTAGCATCAAAAAACCTCAAAGCTAGAAAGTTATATTTCATTGGGTGCTATAGCTTCACATAAAAACATTTTCATTTGAAATGGTATGAAAAATATACAATTTTTTCTAAGGTGCTGCATAGCACTGATACAGAGGGGCGTATGGATCATTTTGATGGCCAGTTAACACCATTAGCGGAAGAAATTCACGTATCCATAGCATAATTTTTAAAATATATTATGTAACTTTTCTTTTAGAACTTTTTCCGGAGACATCACCCTACATTTGCAAAAATAAAAGCTAATAAGGACTTAAAATATATTATATATTATGTAAAAGTAAAATACATTATTTGACTTAAAGGCCGACGCGTTAGTTAAAAAAAAAGAGTCTTTTCCTCCTATGCCATTAAAAAGTTGCTATAATCGTCCATGTCCCTAAAAGATAGCTTCTCAAGCTCATGTCCCTGGGTCCGAAAAGTTTTCTCTCCCACGCTATTCCATCCGCCTTCTGTTTGATTTGCGTCAATGGCAGTTCTGACGAGTGGGGTCCGCGGTGGCAGATGATCTTAGTTGCCCCTGGACGTTGGAGTTCTAACACTGGACGTGAGTGGGGCCCACATGTCATCCTCTCTATTTTTCTTTTTCCCCATCACGTTAACTTCCTCCTCCAGCACATCTCCCTGTGTCGCCTCTCGATCCGGCCGGCGGGGCTCCGGACGACGGCCGGAACGGATGGGTCGCGCGGAGCTACGGGGCGGCGGAGCTCGCGGCGCGGTGGGGCTTGAGCTCTCGGCGTGGTAGCTCAGCGGTCATGCCCCAACGCCGACGAACTGGGCGGGCGCCGGACACCGGGAGGGAGCGCACGGGCGGCTGCTCTCCGACGAGCTCTGCGCATCACGTGCCCTCACGTATGTCCTGGCCGTCGGCTCCGTCTCGCACTGCGCCCAGTCCCGCATGGTCTCCAAGCACAACCCGCGCGTCGTGCTCCGCCTGCCATCACGTGACGCGAGCTCCACCTCTGCGCGACGCGCACGCGCCTCTCCCCCGTGCCTGCCCGTCAAGTCCGGGATGGAGCACCCCCGCACCCACCCCCGCCGCGGTAGGCCAGGGCGAAGCTCCGCGCCCCGCGGCCATGGCCTCCGCCACGCGTCGAGGGCGGCGCAGGCGTGGCAGCGGCACTCGCAATGTCGAGGCCTCTACGGGCGGCCAAGCTCCTCTTGGCGCACGAGGTGACGGAGACGGAGGCGGGGACGGCCATGGCCGCCGTGAGCGTGAGCGTGGGACCAGTTCGCCCGGCAGCCGCCACGAGCGCGCACGGGGAGGTCTGCCCCCCCCCGTTGCAGGCGCACGTGCGGGCGCTCCACCGGGCCGTCGCCGCTGCAAGGGCGGGGCCGTTCCGCCCGGCCGTCGTCGTCGCGGGCACTAGCACACCACCGGTCATGGCGGGTGCGTCCATCTCCTCCGCCTGCGTGGCGCCGGCGCGGATGGCGAGCGCGGCCATCTCCTCAACCCATGGCTGCCACGGTGCTATCGAGCTCCAGCCCCACTGCGTCACGGCGCTGGAGTCTGTCCTTGGCGCTCTCGACGCTGGCGAGTAAGGTGAGGTGGAGGGGAACAAGAGGATGTCGGTCGGTGATCAGAGAAAAACAAAGGAGAAAGTTTGGTTGGCTGACACGTGGACCCCACTGTTTGACACCGTGAACTAATGAAATGGACGAAATGGTGTGAGAGAGAAAACTTTTGAGATCTAGAGACATGGACGCGAAAAGTCATCTTTTAGGGACATGTACGACTAGAGTAACGTTTTTAATAAAAGCCTCAAAAAAGAATAGGCCGACGCATGGGAAATAAAAAAAGGCCGACCCGGTTCCGTGGCTCGATTTCGGTCCCGATTCCGTTTTCAATTGGGGCCACGGAGTCGGGCGATATAAGCGGGCGGTGGGCTCCTCCGTTTCCCCACATCTGACGCACCCGGAACCAGCAAATCTTATCGAGGTTGAGTTCGGGGCCCTATCGCCAGCGACGAGAGCTGCTGTGCTGGCGACGATGACTGCTATGCCGGCGACAAGGCCTTCAGGTATGCTCACTGGATCGCGGGCGCGGAGGGCTGCTGTGCCGGCGATGGGGACTCGATCCCGGGCGTGGAGGGCTGCTGTGCCGATGATGGGGACTCGATCCCGAGTGTGGAGGGCCACTGGTGGTGACCTCCAGAGCCAGAGGCCATGCGCTGCGACGCTCAAGGCGACAACAAAGAAGGGTGCTGGGATCCAGAAGAGGAAGAGGCCGGCGGGCGCGTCCAAGGCGGCAGGGAAGACCTTGTCAGAGGCCACTAAGATCCTGAAGCTGAAGGAGGCATTTGGGGCGACACGCCTGTGGAGGCAGATAGGTGTCCCTGGGGCGCTGGAGCGCTGGGTGAAGGCCAGGGAGGAGGAGGCCCGGGCGGAGGAGGCGCAACCGAAGAAGAGGAAGATGGTGCTCAAGACCATCATCGACGCCACCAAGCTGTAGCCGTATTGCTGCATCGAGCCCATGGCCGATGAGGACCTCGCCAACGAGAGCGAGTCGTTTTGACAAATGTATGCACTGGCGAGGTTCGTCGACGAGAAGATGAACGCCTACCAGCGGGCTCTCATCGAGCAGCGCCATAGCAAGGGCTACACGGAGGACGAAACCGAGGTCTTCGATGACGAGGATGAGGATGTGCAGATCGACTAGATCACCGCTGACGAGCCCAAGCGAAGCAAATCAAGGAAGCTTCATAACTTATAAGTAGTATAATATGTGTGTATGTTCCTCAGGAACCAACTAAGTGTCTGTTCACTACATGTCTGCTGCCGGATGTTATTGTTATCGTCGTCGATGAAACTTGGCTACTGCTGAATGGAAGCATTTGCTTTATGCCTGTGAATCGCGCACATTTGATGTTTGATCAAATGCTGTTTGTGTATCTTGCTCAACCACTGTTTGTGTATCTTCCCCAACCACTGTTTGTGTGCCTTGTTTAAGAAACATTTGTACAACTTCACAATTATTTTTTAGGACTTTGGGTGATGACAAGCTTCTGGGCTAGAGCCACTTCACTGCTGAAGATGGTGTAGTGTTCAAAGCTTTGCTTTTGTGTAGATCGTCGCAAATTGATGCACTAATGTTCTGCTCTTTAGTTACGAATTCCAAAATAGATAATGTTTGATAATATTTAGTCAATGCTTTTTGCTTTTGTGTTCCTGCAGGTTGCAAAGGATGTTGGATTTGAGCTAAAGCTGATGGATAAGTCTGTGTGTTGGCTACGTGCTGGCTGGTCTTGTGGGATTGCAGCACATGGTCCTTGTGTCCTCTGTAAATAACATCCTTGACTGATTTTAACACAACAGTTAGCATCTGTAGGACAGCAGTTAGCATCTGCTTTTAGGATAGCATCTAGGACAGCATCTTAGTGTCATCTTAGACTAGCATCTTAGACTAGCATCTTGGCATATGCTTGGCTAGCTAGCAGCCCTATAAGTATATATCCCCAACCCCTCAGGTTGGCATAGCATTATGTGAGATAAACCCAGAAAATTTCCTCAACTCTGTGTGCTATCCTCTCGATGAGAGTAAGGATCCTGCTCACACCTAGAGCAAGGATCCAGCGACTGACAAGTGGCATCGGAGCCGCATCAGAGCCGTACTATCCTATAGCTTGAGCATCTCTTGCTCATCTCCCTTTCCAGCCTCGCAGCAGCCCCAGTCGGCAGCAACAGCTGTTCCGGCCGCCTCTGCTCTCCGTGTAGCAGCGCGCCATGGCCACAGAAGGGCAGTCTTAGCACTCAGTCACCTCAAGCGTGCGGCGTCAGCAGGAGGCCGACCTCGCTGCAGCAGAGGGGCGTAGGCGAGCGGCGGCGACAACCACTGCAGCTACAGCGAGGGCATTGAGGCTAGCACAAGCGGAGCTGGCAGCAGCCAAAGCGGAGGTGGAGGCAGCAGCAGCTACAGATGTAGCATGTGCAATAGCAGCGGAGGTTGAGGACCTGCGTGGCAGTCACAGCAGCTGCATCTCTACTAATGACAGTGCTGACGTAGAGCTTGAGCTGCTGGAGAGGGAGGCAGTGCGAGGGAGAACGGTGTAATGGGCAGCTGCGCACGCCCACGAGCGCGGCGGCAGTCCAGACTGGTGCAGAGGCGCCAGCGGCTTTCCTGGAGGAGGCGCCCGCGACAACGGCGATGGACGGGTCAAGGAAGAGCACTGCCATCACAGGCAGCGTGGCTCTCTCTCCCCGGACCGGTACCGTGGTGGAGCCGACGACGCTCCTAGAGGAGGCGCGCACGGCAACGGCGGTGGACGAGTCGAGGAAGAGCATGGCCATCGCAGGCCGCGTGGCTCTCTCTCCTCGGACCGGTACCATGGTTACCACGGGTACCAGCTGTTGCCAGGGATGTTGGCCCTGGTGGTGGGTGGCCTACCCTCACCAAGACCAACTACGTCAACTGGGTTACGGTGATGAAGGTGAGACTTCAGGTGCTGCATATGTGGGAGGCAGTCCGATACGGTGACGCCGACTACGAACAGGATCGACGGGCACTGAATGCGCTGTAGTTCCATCTGAGATGCAGTTCTCGCTTACCAACAAGCAGACTACCAAGGAGGCTTGGGACGCCATTGCTGCAGCACGCATTGGCAGTGATCGCGCCCGCAAGTCCACATTGCAGGCACTTCGCAAGGAGTGGGAGAACTTGACCTTCAAGTTAGGTGAGGACGTTGATGATTTTACTCTCCATCTCAATACTCTGCTATAGAAACTAGTGTAGTTCAGCGACGACACCTACAGCGAGGAGAGAGCTATCGAGAAGCTCTTCCGCTGCGTCCCCGAGAAGTACAGGCAGATGGCTCGCTCGATCGAGTCTCTGCTAGACCTCTCCAAGATGTCGATCGAGGAGGCGATAGATCGCCTCAAGGTCATCGACAGTGACGAGCCACAACCCTCCTTGGGGCCTAAGCTCCTGCTCACCTGGGAGCAGTGGTCTACAGGCCAAGGTGACAAGAAGAAGGGGGAGCCTTCTTCCACGGTAGCCGGCCGCAAGCATGGCAAGCGTGACAAGTCACGCAAGGGCGCCCAGGCTAGGGTGCAAGGATGTGCCGAGGGTGGTGCTCGCGGAGGTGCCCAGGGCGGCACCGCCGAAAAGCCCAAGCCGGCACAAGATGACTCCTACCACAACTGTGGCCGTGCTGGCCATTGGGCCAGGGACTGTCAATAGCCATGACATGGCTAGGCCCATGTCACGCAGGCAGAGGAGGAGCAGCCAGCTCTATTAATGTCACGTGCAAGCATCGAGCTATCTCCAGCAGCACCGGCTGCAGCGGCTCTTCTCCACCTCGACGAGCCTAAGGCACACGCCCTCCTCAGTAGCGGGTCCGGCGGTGACAACAAGATCGATGGGTGGTGCCTTGACACCGGTGCCACCCACCACATGACAAGACGGTGGGAGTTCTTCTCTGAGCTCAACTCCGATGTTCGAGGCTCTATCAAGTTCGGGGACGCCTCCGCCATGGAGATCAAGGGAGCCGGCTCTGTCACCTTCGTCATGAAGAACAACGAGCACCGGCTGCTCACCGGTGTCTACTACATCCCCGCGCTAAGGAACTCCATTAGCTTAGGACAGCTGGATGAGAATGGCTCGCACGTGGAGATTGAGGACGGCGTGCTTCGCATTTGGGATCCCCATCGCCGACTTCTCGCCAAGGTGAACCGAGGGACCAACCACCTTTACGTCCTTCATGTGGAGGTGGCGCAACCCCTTTGTCTTGCAGCTCGTCGGGACGATGATGCCTGGCAGTGGCATGAGCGCTTTGGGCACCTCAACTTTGAGGCCCTGAAGTAGCTCAGCAACAAGGAGATGGTGTAGGGCCTACTGTGCATTGACCATATGGAGCAATTCGGCGACACCTGTGTCCTCACCAAGTAACGACGACTGCCCTTTCCCCGCCAAGCAAGCTTCCACGCCAAGGAGAAGCTGGAGCTCGTGCACGGTGACCTCTGCAGCTCCATGACACCGGCTACACCGAAGGATGACGCTACTTCCTCCTCATCGGTGACGTGTCCCGCTACATGTGGGCTGTCCTCCTCGACACCAAGAGGGCAGCCGTGGACGCCATCAAGCACCACCAAGCTACGACGGAGAAGGAGTACGATCGCAAGCTTCTAGTGCTGCGCATGGACAATGGTGGCGAGTTCATGGCGGCTGAGTTCATGGCATACTGCACTGATAAGGGGATCTAGCGCCACTTCACTATGCCGTACACTCCGCAGTAGAACAGCATCATCGAGCGTCGCAACTAGATGGTGGTCACCACTGCCTGTGCCCTCCTCAAGCAGCGAGGGATGCCAGCGATCTACTGGGGGGAGGTGGTGATGACTGCTATCCATCTCCTCAATCGCTCACCGACCAAGGCGCTTGACAGCAAGGCGCCGTACGAGGCCTGACATGGGCGCAAGCCGGTGGTGAGCCACCTCCGCGTCTTCGGTTGTCTGGCGTTCACCAAGGAGCTCACTCACGTCAGCAAGCTTGACGACTAGAGCACTCCAGGAGTGTTCATCGGCTACGCGGAAGGCACCAAGGCCTATCGCATCCTCGACCCTATGACACAGCGCGTCCGTGTCTCTCGGGACGACGAAGGGCGAGGCTGGACCTGGGGCAAGGCGGTGGACGACGGCTCGGCTTTGACCCTCAGGGACTTCATCGTCGACTACGTCCACTTCGAGGGAGCCGGGGGAGCTAGCAGCTCATCTTCATCGAGCTCATCCTCCTCAGCACCCGGCTTGCCATCAGCTTCGGCGAGCTCTCCACCACCTCTGCCATGAGCGAGTCCACCACCACCATGGCTATGCCACACATGCCTGCACCGGCTCCCCACTCTCCTGCACTAACGTCGGCACCTCCAAGGTCGGCACCAGCAGCTGTCCATCAGCGTTCACTGGAGTTTGCCACTCCACTGTCCAACGACGAGGACCGCGTCGACGCCTACCACGACGACGAGCCTCTATGCTACCGCACCATGGACAACATCCTTGGCAACCAGCCTGTCCCTGGGTTGGTGGTACATGACTTTGAGGCGGAGCTGCACCTTGCACACGAGGACGATGAGCCTTGCTCCTTCGCTGAGGCGGAGGGAGACACGGCATGGCACGCCGCGATGCAGCAGGAGATGGACGCCGTCGAGAAAAACCACACCTGGGAGCTCGCTGACCTCCTTCGTGGTCACCGTGCGATCACTCTTAAGTGGGTGTTCGAGCTGAAGAGGGATGAAGTCGGCGCCATCGTCAAGCACAAGGCTCGCTTGGTGGCGCGAGGTTTCATGCAACAGGAGGGGGTCGACTTCGATGACGCCTTCGCCCCCGTGGCACGGATGGAGTTTGTGCGACTCCTCCTTATGCTAGCTGCCTAGGAGGGCTGGTGTGTCCATCACATGGATGTCAAGTCGGTGTTCCTTAACGGTGACTTGAAGGAGCAGGTCTACATGCCCCGGCCGCCAGGATTTATGATTCTCGGCAAGGAGGGCAAGGTGCTTTGCCTACGCAAGGCCCTCTGTGGCTTGTGGTAGGCACCGAGGGCATGGAATGCCAAACTAGATTCCACGCTGAAGGGGATGGGCTTCGAGCAAAGCCCGCACGAGGCGGCCATCTACCGGTGAGGCAGCGAATGAAAGGCCTTTCTAGTGGGTGTCTACGTCGACGACCTTGTGATCACCGGTACCAAGGAGGTGGAGATCGAGGAGTTCAAGGAGAAGATGAGGGTGACTTTCTAGACAAGCTACTTGGGCCCTCTCTCCTTTTACCTGGGGATCGAGGTCCACCACGACAGCTCCGGTACCTCTCATCGCTAGACTGCCTACGCCAAGCGCATTGTGGAGCTGGGTGGTCTCACCGGCTGCAACCCAGCCCATACTCCTATGGAGGAGAGGCTGAGGCTGAGCTGGGAGAGCACGGAGGAGGAGGTGGATGCGACGCAGTACCGGCGCATTATGGGCAGCCTTCACTACCTTGCCACACGCAGCCGGACTTGGTGTTCGTCATCGGCTACGTCAGTCGGTTCATGCAGCGACGGACAACGGAGCACCAGCAGGCTGTGAAGACGATCCTCCGCTATGTCGCAGGCACCTCCGACTACGGCCTACACTACCCGAGGTGCCCCAACGCAGCACATTTCATCGGGTACAGTGACTGCGACCATGCTGGCGACATCGACATGAGCAAGAGCACCAGCGGGATGCTGTTCTTCCTTGTCAAGTGTCCGATCAGCTGGCAGTCAGTCAAGCAGCTGGTGGTGGCTCTGTCCAGCACCAAGGCAGAGTACATCGCAGCCACTACCACTTCTACTCAGGCTCTGTGGCTAGTTTGGCTGCTTGGCGTTCTCCTTGGCAGAGACGCAGAGGCAGTGGAGCTCAGGGTGGACAGCAAGTCCACCTTGGCCTTGGCAAAGAATCTTGTCTTCCATGAGTGCAGCAAGCACATTCGGGTGAGGTACCACTTCATCAGGAGCTGCCTGGAGGAAGGGAGTGTCCGGGCCAACTACATCAACACCCAAGATCAGCTCGCCGACTTCCTGACCAAGTCTCTTGGGCGGGTCAAGTGCCAGGAGCTTCGCGCCAGGATCAGGATGGCTCAGATACCTTACGAGGAGCCACACAAGACTTAGGGGGAGAGTGATGGATAAGTCTGTGTGTTGGCTATGTGCTGGTTGGTCTTTGTGGGACTGCAGCACATGGTCCTTGTGTCCTCTATAAATAGCATCCTTGACTGCTTTTAGGACAACATGTAGCATCTATAGGACAGCAGTTAGCATCTGCTTTTAGGACATCATCTAGGACAACATCTTAGTGTCATCTTAGACTAGCATCTTAGCATATGCTTAGCTGGCTAGCAGCCCTATAGGTATGTATCCCCAACCCCTCAGGTTGGCATAACATTATGTGAGAAATAAACCCAAAAAATTACCTCAACTCTGTGTGCTATCCTCGTGATGAGAGTAAGGATCCTGCTCACACCTAGAGCAAGGATCCAGTGACTGACAAAAGCCACCAGGCGAGTATGCTGTTGGAATGGTTTTTATGATAATGGATGAAAAGCGTCGTGAGAAGAGCAAAGCTGAGTTTAAGAAGGTTGGTGTAACACTGTTAATAAATTTTGTAACCTAGGAATAATGCATGATTTGCATGTTAAGTTCATTTTGTTGTAATATTGTCCTTGCAGGTCTCTGAATCACTTAGTCATGTAGTACTTGATGGGAATATGCCCTAGAGCTAATCATGAGATGATGATATTCCGATTGTATCCATGATTAATAAAGTGTTCATTGAATATCCATTATAGACAACTTGTATTGATTGGCAATTATGTGAATTGTTTGTGGAACTCAATTACTTGAATGGTTATTCTAAAGTTGTCCCTGGTCAGCGTTCTTGTGAGAACACACTTGAATATTAGACCAGCACATGTATTAGTTGATGGCTATATTTCACAAGTCATGGACATGGAGATGTCAAACTAATAATGTGGGCACATGTGAGACATGTAGGCTGGACTGACCCAATATGAGAAAGTCTCTATTCATGTCATATACGTTATGTCCTTAGACCTGAGATTGTGGTATGTACTCAAGATGTGAAACGGCCTACTTAGGGATTGTCAAACGCTACTCCGTAACTAGGTAGTTATAAAGTTGGTCTTCGGGTGGTCGGAAGCATGCTATGAGACATAGACAATCAAGATGGAATTTGCCCCTCTCTACTCAAGAGAGATATCACTGGATCACTCAAGTGATTGGATCAACAAATGCATGGCCGTGCTTGGGTTAAGTGTTAACCCATGAGTTGAACCATATATCGAGTGGCAAAGGGAATAGCTTGTATATGGTCATAGTGGTTCATCTGATATGATCTTTGCGTGCACGTAGGAGTTGTCACAACTTGCTAGAGGCCGCTATCAACTATTGGGCGAGTAGGAGTACTCGGCCCATGTCAATGTGTGCGTGAACCAATAGGGTCGCATGCTTAAGGGGTTGGAAGCCTAATTCGGGTTGGACCCGAATTAGACAAGGCTTAGGGTTACTAATGGGCCTCCAACTCATGAGCTCATTGGGAAAGCCTATATAAGCAAGGGGTAGGGCACGCGGAGAGGGTTATACGCCTTGAACAGCCGCCGTCGCCCTCCCCACGCTCGCGCCTTCTGCTCCTCATGGACCTAGCAGTCCGAAGGCACATCGCTTCTTCCCTGTACGTGTGGGATACCTTGGATGTGCTGCATCTGGAGCATTGGGACGAACCACGCAAGGGGATTGACATGACGGACGACCACGCAACTGCACTGCCTGCTGCGACGCGTATGACTGCATCGAGTCGTCTTCCGCTGCATCCGCGCGTCAAGTGATAATCCCGTGACCTGTAACTAGTAGTAGATCCTGGTTTATGAGGCAGAAAAGTTTTATTTTCTGGCTAGCGTAGCACCCTCATATCCCAACAATGGTATCGGAGCCATAGCTTCTCGTTATAGGTTCGGTTGATGGCATATAGATGATATGCAGAGATAGTAGATGCGATCTGCTAGTCTTGGTTGCACAGTTTGATTAGATCAATTGTGAAACGGGGTGGTAGATGGAAACTCAATCTGTTTTCATGCTCTTGATGCGTGGCCGTGTAACGATCTACTCATACCGGTCGGTTTAAACCGCCATCTGAGTTAAGTGATACACGTAAGACCATACATGTTGGGCATAGATCAATGAGATTGATCTAGTGAAAATAGAGGGACTCTGAATGGTTCAGATTCAGGTTGATGAGATCAATCTGATGAGATTTTCATAAGGATTTCATAGATGCGATCTGTGTAATCCGGTTTGGTTTTTGCAGGGTTTCATAAGGATTTTCATAGACCGCCATTGCTACCTGTCGTAGCGCATAGAATCGTTCTACGCCTAACTTGTTTTTATAGGGTATGTTGTGAATTGGTATGGCCCATGTGTATGTGTGTAATTCTTTCATGGCCTGCGTGTCATGTAAGCAACACGGCTGGAGCCATATGTGTTGCCATTTGATGTATTGGCCTGCACGCCATGTTGTGTTTACGCGACTATGTAATTAGTATAGTCTGCGATAAGATAGTTCTTGGAGGACTTATCACAAGAAGGATGGCACACATGGATCATGGAGATGGAGATCACCATGATGGGCAAGATGATGGAGATGGAGATCACCATTCATTAAAGGGCCATACCATGTCACTATGTGTGAATGTAATTCTCATTATTTGTTCTACTTTCACATGCTATTATGTTTTGTCTACATGAGTGCGGTAGTGAAGTAGAATGATCCCTCAGCAATGTTTAAGTTAAATGCTTCCCCAAACCTTGCACTGTCATAAGTCTTATACAATCGATGGTGGGTCTATGAAATTAGGGTGCCACTGGTTTTCCTCGACTAGGCAGGTTCATATCGGATACTTACTGCAAAAAGGTTTGGTTACTTGAACAAGGTCATCCTAACAGTTAGAGACCTTGGAGCATGGAAAGGTTGAGTGCTTGGCATAAGGATGCTAGCCCAACAACAAGAGTCATATGAGATATGATTAGCAAGGTGTTGCTTACCGATCTACCATACCGACCAGCGGTGATGCTAAAGCTCACTGGTCGGGATGTAGGTTGTGGGTCTTGAATCACTAAGTATCAATTAAGGGATATTGATTTTAGTGGGAGTATATTCTATTTGATATAATTTACTCCTTCATGGATACATTGTCTTAGTATTTTATATTACTTTTGTTGTAGATGGCCGTTCACAATCAATCATTTTCTTTGCGTACAATTCTTGAGAAAGATAAGTTGAATGGAACAAATTACACGGATTGGATCCGCAACTTGAGAATTGTTCTCAGGGCTGAGAAAAAGGAAGATATTCTAGACACCCCATTACCAGATGAGCCTGGTGAAAATGCACCTGCTGCTAAAAGAGCCGCTTACAAGAAAGCATGCGATGCTGATCTTGAAGTGAGTTGCCTTATGCTTGCTTGTATGGAACCTGATCTGCAGATGCATTTCAATAACAATCACTCAGCGAATGATATGATCGTGGCGCTTGAGGAGATATTCTACACGTAGGCCAGGACTGAAAGGTTCAATGTCTCTAAGGCGCTTGTGGAAACCAAGCTTGCAGAGGGCGCAGCAGTAGGACCACATGTAATCAAGATGGTTGGTTACACTCAAAGGTTGGAGAAGCTAGGCTTCCCAATCGGCCAAGAGTTGGCCACTGATTTTATTCTCTCGTCTCTTCCGCCCAGCTATGGAAACTTCATCTCGAACTACCATATGCATGGAGCGGAGAGAGGCTTGAGTGAACTGTGTGGTATACTAAAAACAACAGAAGCTGACATCAAGAAAGGTGCCAACAGTAGCCAAGTGTTGGCGGTCCAGAACAGACCTTGGTTTAAGAGGTGGGGCAAGAAGAAGGGCAAGGCTAGAGATGAGATCTCTAAGCTAAACCCATCTACCGCTAAGGCTGGACCATCTGCAAATTCAGACTGCTTTTATTGCAAGGGAAAAGGTCACTGGAAAAGGAATTGCAAGGAGTACTTGGCGTCCTTAGAGAAGGATGGCGGCGGTAAAGGTATTACTGCTACTTGTACCCTTGTCGTTCATGTTACGGACATTTTTCTTGCTAACTCATATATCAATTCCTGGGTATTTGATACCGGATCGGTTGCTCATATTTACAATACGATGCAGGGAATGATAAGAAGTAGAAGAGTGGAAAAGGGAGATGTTGACTTCCGTGTGGGCAACAATGCAAGAGTTGCTGCGTTGACCATCGGGACGATGCAACTTCACCTGCCATCAGGATTTATCATGGAATTGAATAATTGTTATTTTGTTCCTAGCTTAAGTTAAAACATTATATCACCTTCATGTTTGATGAAGGATGGTTATTCTTTTGCGAGTAAAGACAATGGTTGTGTGATCTCAACGAATAACATGTTTGTGGCTTTTGTATCCATTGTGAATGGATTATTTATTTTAAATCTTGATAAAGCACCTGTCTGTAATGTTACTGCTAAACGGCCTCGGCTTAATGAGTTAAGTCCTACCTATATGTGGCATTGTCGCTTGGGTCATATAAGTGAGAATCGCATGAAGAGGCTCCATGATGATGGTCTTCTAACTTCATTTGATTTTGAATCATACGAGACATGTGAGGCTTGCCTGCTAGGCAAGATGACCAAGGCGCCATTCGAAAGATTTCCTGAGAGGATGTCAGGGAATTTAGGAGAAGACTTCACTAAATAATAGTTTTTCTATGAAGGATTTAGGAGAAGCAACATACATCTTGTGCATTAAGATCTATAGAGATAGATCGAGAAGGCTGATAGGATTAAGCCAGGGTACTTACATTGACAAAATGTTGAAGAGGTTCAATATGGAACAGTCCAAGAAAGGGTTCTTGCCTGTGTCACATGGTGTGCGCTACAGTGATAAGCAGTGTCCTTCCACTGATGCTGAGCGCAACCGCATGAGTAAGATTCCATACGCTTCGGCAGTTGGTTCCATCATGTACGCCATGATATGTACTCGTCCAGATGTAGCCTATGCTCTAAGTGTTGCGAGCAGGTATCAAGCCAATCCTGGTGGGAGTCACTGGACGTTGGTTAAAAATATTCTTAAGTACTTACGAAGGACTAAGGATGTGTTCCTAATCTATGGAGGTGAGGAGGAGCTCGTTGTAAACGGTTACACCGATGCTAGCTTCCAAACCGACAGGGATGATTCACTATCTCAATCAGGTTTTGTGTTCACAATAAATGGTGGTGTAGTTAGCTGGAAAAGTTCCAAGCAGGAGACGGTGTCTGATTCTACAACAGAAGCGAGTACATTGTAGTTTCTGGCGCTGCAAAGGAAGGTGTCTGGTTGAGGAGGTTCCTCATTGATCTTGGTGTGTTTTTGAATGCGTTGGGCCCATTGAATTTACATTGTGATAACAATGGGGCAATTGCACAGGCTAAGCAGCCTAGGGATCACCAGAAGAACAAACATGTACTCTGAAAGTTTCATCTCATTCGAGAGTTTGTGAAACGAGAAGAGATCAAACTGTACAAAATACATACGGATTTGAGTATAGCAGATCCTTTGACAAAGGCTCTTCCACAGCCTAAGCATGAGGCGCACATGAGGTCTATGGGGATTAGACATCTAAGAGATTAACTCTAGTGCAAGTGGGAGACTGTTGGGAATCTACCCTAGAGCTAATCATGAGATGATGATATTCTGATTGTATCCATGATTAATAAAGTGTTCATTAAATATCCATTATAGACAACTTGTATTGATTGGCAATTATGTGAATTATTTGTGGAACTTAATTACTTGAATGGTTATTCTAAAGTTGTCTCTGGTCAGCGTTCTTATGAGAACACACTTGAATATTAGACCAGCACATGTATTAGTTGATGGCTATGTTTCATAAGTCATGGACATGGAGATGTCAAACTAATAATGTGGGCACATGTGAGACATGTAGGCTGGACTGACCCGACATAAGAAAGTCTCTATTCATGTCATATACGTTATGTCATTAGATCTGAGATTGTGGTATGCACTCAAGATGTGAAACGGCCTACTTAGGGACTGTCAAACGCTACTCCGTAGCTGGGTAGTTATAAAGTTGGTCTTTGGGTGGTCGGGAAGCATGCTATGAGACATAGACAATCAAGATGGAATTTGCCCCCTTCTACTTGAGAGAGATATCACTGGATCGCTCATGTGATTGGATCAACAAATGCATGGCCGTGCTTGGGTTAAGTGTTAACCCACGAGTTAAACCATATATCGAGTGGCAAAGGGAATAGCTTGTATATGGTCGTAGTGGTTCGTCTGATATGATCTTTGCGTGCACGTAGGAGTTGTCACACCTTGCTAGAGGCCGCTGTCAACTATTGGGCGAGTAGGAGTACTCGGCCCATGTCAATGTGTGCGTGAACCCATAGGGTCACACGCTTAAGGGGCTAAAAGCTTAATTTGGGTTGGACCCGAATTAGACAAGACTTAGGGTTACTAATGGGCCTCCAACTCGTGAGCTCATTGGGAAAGCCTATATAAGCAAGGGGTAGGGCGCGCGGTGAGGGTTACACGCATTGAACAGCCACCGTCGTCCTCCCCACGCTCGCGCCTTCTGCTCCTCGCGGACCTAGCAGTCCGGAGGCGCATCGCTTCTTCCCTGTACGTGTGGGATACCTCGGAGGTGCTGCATCTGGAGCACTAGGATGAACCGCGCAAGGGGATTGACGTGACGGACGACCACGCAACTGCACTGCCTGCTGCGACGCGTACGACTACATCGAGTCGTCTTCCGCTGTATCCGCGCGTCAAGTGGTAATCCCGTGACCTGTAACTAGCAGTAGATCCTGGTTTATGAGGCAGAAAAGTTTTGTTTTCTGGCTAGCGTAGCACCCTCATATCCCAACACTACTAGCCTACTAGGGTGGCGTACAGTTCCGACTTACAACTCAGACTTGGGTGAATCAGCCCTTGAGACTGAGCCAGTCATTGAGTAGGTTTTGGTCACCAAGAGTTCAAGATCAGAGGTTGAGTTTGTGAAACAGGTAATTCCACACCATTAGATTTTGAAAGTATATGCATTATGAGCAGTCACTACAGGGAAGCTTATCTGAAGATGGATATGGAAATAACCATAGAGAAAAGATCAGAAATATAGGAGGCCTACACTAGCAGCAATGCAAGCTTTACTATCGGATATGCAAATTGGATTGATTTGGCTGCGAAGATGTATATGCAAATTGGACTGAACCCTTTTATGAATTCCATGCCCCTTGAGCCTAATTATTCTCTGCTGATTTTAGCTTTTAAGCCATCAGCCAATAGGCAAAAATATGGTTTGTTGAATATAATTCAAGTTTTGAACTAAACACTTCATAAGTTCACTAGAACTAAGATCCATTGGTTTTGCAATGGCAGGAAGTAACCAACAATTGTGTAGCCACATGTAATGCTAAATATATAGCAGCCTCATAGCTGACTACATACATAAATGTTTCTGTAATTTGGTAAGTTGTTTCATTCAGCTATAATAGTTCTTCTATGCTTCTGAAATATGCCCATTTGCCTGCAGCTCCAAGAACCATACAGTAGACAGGTGAAAGACAAATAAGCTTGGTCAACAAATGCAAGAATATTCGTAAGCTGTGGAGGGAATTGCAACTGGAACACATCAGAGTTCAGTTGGTGTTGGCTGGTTCAGCTTAACAAGTTTTGGAAAGCATCTTGAACCTGCAGGAAGATGTCCAATGCAGAGTCAACCTTGCTATATTCATGGTGGTCTGTGAGAGGTGCAATGGTACCTTCAGTCAGTCAAGCCGAAGCGGCGGCCGGGACTTTATCTTGTGGGACCATGAAGGAAATGTGATCAGCTCGGGTTTTGGGAGATTGGCAAAATTGCTGGAGCTGGATCATGCTGAATTTATATAGGCTACTTGCAGGCAGTCCAAAGAGCAGCCGATTTGGGCATTCAGAATCTGAGCTCAGCGAATGGCTTGCTTTGGGAACTAAAACTAAAATATCTTCTTTCTTGTAATTTTGTTTTAAGGAAAGTAGCTTGTAAACCTGCTCTTGTAATTCAGTAGCTCACTGTCTAGCTGCCCATGGGGCTGGTTTAAGTCTAGAGACTGAATAAAATGCTTTCGAGAGTGCAGTTTGATGACATGAAAAACCAGCTATGGTCATTCATTCATTTTCATGCCCTTGGCAACTTTCATTTGCATCCCTAAGTGAAGCCGTGGCGTTAGCACGGGCATTATACTAGTTTGTACAACTTTACAATTATTTTTCAGGACTTTGGGTGATGACAAGATTCTGGGCTGGAGCCACTTCACTGCTTAAGAAGATGTAGCGTTCAAAGCTTTGCTCTTTTTTCCCCAAAGGCTCCACAT
>CM041632.1:50971149-50990144 GCA_023333625.1 Bothriochloa decipiens
CACTCCGACACTGTGGATTTCCCTTCGCGGAAATCAAGGTCGTTTCATCTGCTACCCCGGCATCAGCATCAAAAGCCTTGACGCATTGTCTCACCACCTCCTCTCTCATACGATCGGCTTCACATGGTGGACCCACCGGGGGTAGTTCGGCGTAAACCCATTCTTGTGCAGATGTGTACCCATGAGTTCCTTGTCTAGCATTTTCCTGTTACCACACTTGCTGCAGGGACACAAAGCCATTTTTGGGAATTTTGCGGCCTTGCCAAATGCACGATTCAAGAAACGATCGGTATTTTGCATCCATTCATAGTTGACATCACCCTGACTTGTCCATCCCGTGTACATCCACTAACGGTCAGCCATCCTATAGCATATATAACATCTCCACAGGTGACCATCAATTGCATCTATGTGGTGTCCCTACTCTCTAATAGGTAAGGATAGGTCCTAATCCCACCTGCAGATCTGTAGATGAGGTCAGTTTCCATGCTCCGCTCCTATCCGAGACAGAATTTCAACGGCACCTCCCCGTTTTTCTCCTGATACATGTCCTACAAGGGAGAGTGTGTATCAGGAGAACAACAGGGAGGTGATGCCAAAACACCATCTCGAATAGGAGCAGAGCATGAAAACTAACCTCAACTACGCATCCGCGAGCTATCCAAAAAACGTGGACAATCCGAAACAGATACTGTCGCAGATATGTAAAGGTCCGCATATCTCCGACCGTATGTCTTTCGAACGAGCGACACCTAACTAGGTTACGTGACCAAAGACCACATACAGATAGAGGGGTTATACCTAGGGTGCCGGTGAGGTCCGAGTAGCGGGGGTGGTTGAGAGTCGGTGCAGTGGTGAGTCGACGTGGTGCAGGAAGACCCGAAATGCCGAAGAAGACAATCAAGGTCGCCAAGTCCGTCCAACAGGTCCTCCTCTTGCAAAACAGGGAAAAATGGTTAGTGTCGACTCAAAATTAGGGCAGCACCTCCCCTGCACGGGGAGGTTCCAAAAACCTGCAAAAAATATGGCATAAAAGCCAACAACCACATATATACCAAACATGGCACGAAGGCCAACAACCACATATATACCAAACATGGCACGAAGGCTAACAATCACATATATGCCAAACATGGCACGAAGGCCAACAACTACTAACACTACAACTAACTACTACTAACACTACTAACTACTACTACTAACACTACAAGGGTAATTCTTACCTTGGCGGCAAGAACGGCAAGAGCGAGGGCCGGTGACGACGGCGGGGATGACCGCAGCAGCACGAGGATCAACGGCCAGTGGGAACGGCGTGAGGATCGACGGGCGGTCGGGTCGGCACCTTCCTCTTCTTCCTCCTTCCCCTTCTCTTTCTTCCTCTTCCTCCTCTTCTTCTCCCTCTGCTGGCTGGCGGTGGACCTCAGGGCCGGGGTGGCGCGGGCTGAGGGGGCGGCGGGGAGGCATAGGACATTGCAACTTGGTCGAAACTTTCTCAAATTTTTATCAGGGCCTCCACATGTGATAACAACATACTTCGTCAAGTTTCGTGATTTTCGGACTTCGTTTGAATTTTATATAATTTAAATACACTTTTCCCATGATTACCTCGTCAGATTACGATAACATGATGGTCGTAATTTAATGTCAGGTCCTAGATACGGCCTCAACATACGCCAAACATCATGAATATCATTTTTTCAATGACCGAATTCCATTATTTTATGTACCTGCAGTTCAAATTTAGAGTAGTCAGAAAAATTCAAGTAAAAAAATAATTAAATAAATATAGGATAAAACTCAAAATTGTCCTAAATTTTTATATGAAGTTTTAATTACTGTAGCAAGGCCCCAGAAAAAAATAGGGCCAAAAAACAAAAAAATTATAATTTGCCGGATGCCAGAACAGGCACCCGGCAAAGAAACCTTTGCCGGGTGCCAGCTTAGGAGACACCCGGCAAAGAATTTTTTTTAAAAAAGAAAAATTTTCTTTGTCGGGTGTCGTATTTGGCACCGGCAAAGAAGCCTTTGCCCTGTGCCGTCTCAGGAGGCACCCGGCAAAGAAGTTTTTTAAAAAAATAAAAAAATTTCGGGTGCCTAACGGCGCGGCGCCCGGCAAAGGATGACGGCAGGTGGCCGCCGCCACGCCGGCCACCTTTGCCGGTGGCCATATTTTGCCGAGTGCCGGCTCCCGATAAACACCAATTTTTGCTGACGGCTAGAGTTTGCCGGATGTCCGGCACCCGGCAAAGGCTGGTTTGCCGGAGGCCTTTCTTTACCGGGTGCCGCCGGGCCTGGCACCCGGCAAAAAGTTTCTTGCCGAGTGTGCAATAAAAAGCCCCCAGCAAAGCATTTTAAGCCCGATAAATTAGCCGTTTCCGGTAACGTTGGAACCAGATATGCAGCTAGCTACTAGGTAGAGCGTGGGCTGGCGGCCGCGCTCACCCTCATGTGTCGCGGTCTTGACTCCGATTCCATGAATCAGACGTGCATATATAGCGAGACATATTAGACTGATGATCCTTTTTTCGGAAAAAAAATGATCTACCTTGTTTTAACTTTTTGAGAGTACACTGTAGCATAGAGTCGCTGGTCCACTAGACTGCGCGGGACTTGCGAAATTAGAAAATTCCGTGGACAAGGCTCCAAGATCCTCCCATGCGGCTACAGTTCGTTGTGCTTTTTTTTTTAGAAAGACGTCTCGTATCTCTGAGATATAAAAAAGGAAAACAATAGCTGGTACAAAAGAACAACTTGACACAAAGATCTCTAAAACATAAGAGTACATTAAAGATCAAATCAGTTTCTTCCATCGATTGCTAGGGACGTCGCAACAATTTCAAAGGCCTTCAGCAGGAAAGATATTAAGGGTCCAACAATCTAATGTTTGATATGACAATTGAAGCATATAGTATACTATTAATAAGAGTTAACTTGTAACATGTTATTTAGTTCATGAAAAAACGACAATACATCAAAGAAGTTGAATAACGGTAAAATAACTTATCCGAAGGTGTGACCCATGCCAAAAGCATGGCAATATTAATTCAAGAGGTGCCATGTCACTTATCAACGATCTCCAGATTAAGCTCTTTGATGTATGGGTGATTGACTACATGGGGCCATTTCCACCATCGAAGAAATATGAGTACATCCTTGTGGCAGTGGATTATGTCTCCAAATGGGTCGAAGCCATGCCATGCAGGAAAGCTGACAGCATGCATTCCAAAAAGATGTTTAAAGAAATAATATTTCCAAGATTCGGAGTTCCAAGGATAGCGATAAGTGATGGAGGAACACACTTCATCGAGAAGCGCTTCGAGCAATATTTTCGGAAGCATGGAATATGTCACAACGTCGCTACTCCTTATCATCCTCAGACAAGTGGCCAAGCAGAGACATCAAATAAACAAATCAAGAATATTCTACAGAAAACAGTGAATGAGATGGGGACAGCATGGAAGGACAAGCTTCATGATGCACCCTGGGCATACCGAACAGCATACAAGACACCCATTGGAATGTCACCATATCAGCTAGTGTACGGAAGACTTGTCACTTACCAGTTGAGCTAGAATTCAAAGCTCACTGGGCCATCAAAAGATGGAACTTGGACCTAGAAGCAGCAGGAGATAAGAGGAAGATGCAACTCTCTGAGCTAGAAGACTGGAGAGAAAAAGCTTGCCATAATACCAAGATTTACAAAGAGAGAGTGAAAAGTTGTCATAACAAGAGAATCAAGAAGGAGTTCGCACCAGAAGATAAGGTATTACTTTTTAATTCCAAGGTGAAGCTCTTCGGGCATGGAAAACTTCGAAGTAAATGAGAAGGACCATTCGACGTGGTGAGCTCATCATCACATGGAGCCGTCACGCTTCGCAACAACGAAGGTACATTATTCAAGGTAAATGGTCAAGGCCTTAAATTATTTTTAGAGCCCAATAATGAATTTAAGGAAGTAGACGTAATTATTTTCTTTCTTAATTAGGGGTATTTGGGCCTGACTTCTTATTTTTGATTTTTTGGGGGTCCAGTAACTTTTTCTGAATACTAAAAATATATAAATAATTTTGCAAAAGAGTTGAGACGGGGAGGGCTCGAGGTCTGGGCGGCCGCCAACCCTAGGGGCTCCCGCCTAGCTCCGGTGGCAGTTCGCCGCCACCTTTCTCCCTCGCGATCCTTCTACATCCTTCGTCCGTAAAAAGTAGATACTCGGTTTATTCGTGCATTTCTCATCACATTATACCTAGAAGATGTCTATTCTATACCTTTTCATCCCCCCTGTATAAACAGCCCATGCCTCTGGTCAATCTCATTCTATCAAAGCTCTCCTCCCTTCCTGCCTAAAAGCTTGCTACGCCTCTCCACGCAGCCATGGTGAATCAAGAGCCCGAGAACCTAGATAGGAGGATGATCCACTATGGGATCGACCTCAACACCATCCCCAAGGAGGAGCCCGAGTGCAAGGCCATCATCCTAGTTAATGCGCCTACTCCCCTCGCCACCATTCCACCAAAGCCTCATAGCTATGGCAGCTCCTACTTTGCCCAACCTATCCTCACTGTGCCACCTAAGCCTCTTCTCTTGGAAGGAGGTTCACCGAAGGGCCCCATCTTTAAACTATCCGAAGGGACCAAGCTCCTGCCTCCTAAGCACAACGAGGTGCTCATGGGGGTGAAGACCAACAGGAGCGGGGAGATCATCTGCGCCAAGTACAACATGCATGCCTCGGTGAGTTCCACAAATACCACATATAATGAGTAATTCGAGTGTGCTACATGATGGAGAAGGGTAAGCTAAGTTTTTCATTGCAAAAATATTATAAAACTCCAAATGACAGGACTGAAGGAAAAAGGAGCAATACTTTGTGCTGTTCCATCCTCAACTTCCCAAAGTCTTTTGGTAGACACTTTGAATCCCGCAGTACAGGTATGACTAGGGGTAATCTACTGTTGATGTCTTGTATTTGAGGTTATGCTTAAGGTAATCCATCTTTTCCTCTAGGACGAGTAAAAGACTAAGTGTGGCGGAGTTTGTTGACGGTAGATAACCCATAATTTTAACTGTCAACTAAACATGAAAATGGATCTATATGCAAACACCTGGTAGATATAGGGTTATCACTAACAGAATTCTATGAGTTTTGGTGAATATCTATTTCTATAGGGTGTCAGCTAAAAAATAACAAAGAAGGTCCACATGTTAGGATTACATAGAGATAAAGGACGAACGTGTACACAAGAACAATCTAGAAGACTTGAGAAGCCACCCCTGCAAGTTGGGGCCCAACTGCCAGCATGGCTGGGCGGGCGCCCAGGGGCAGGGGCGGCCTCCCAGAGCTCACCACCAATCAGGTGGAGGCTCACGGATCCTACCTCCATCGACTTTGAGGATGAATATTAGCCGTCTATTTAGGTTGGTTTGATCCGAGGGCTGTGGTGCATCCTAGAGGACTATATAAACAGGGCCCCTAGCCCCTAGATCAATGCCAATTCAAAAACCCTAATTCATATTTTCCAGAGAGAATTAACCAGAGAAGGGTCCCTTGAATGGATCTGTCTCTTTAGGGTTTTAGCAACAAGAGAGACTGAGCGAGTATAGGGTGGAGGTAGAAGTGGAGGAAGTCTGGCCTATCGGTGTCTCCTCTCCAGTTATACTTGCAGGATCGTGTCTCCTAACCCGAGGCTTGGTTCTAGGATCATTCAGCAATTCGACTTCTAATACTAGAAAGTTCATTGTTCTTATTGTTCTTGGGTTTACGAGTTTACTTTATTCGCTTCGCGTAGGGAATAGAGTAATCATTCGTAGCGTAAGCGTGGTGCTTTGGCTTGGAAATACTCATAGATACTCCCTATCTGGCCAGATTTGTGGTAGCAGCGGGGGAAGTGACAGTCCCCTTGGTGTCTCTGTAATCCATGTCCCGTCAGGAGGTTTGGTAGGAATCAGTGTGCCAGGGTTAAGCATTCTCTGAGGTGTCTCTTTTCCCTAGGTTCCCCCTTAGAACAATAATCACAAAGCTTGGTTAGAGGAAGACTGACGGAGTAATCCTCTCTATATCGCTAAATTCTTGTTATCTTGCCTTACAGCCCAGGGGTAGTAGTTAAGACCGGGTTAGTCTTTTGCATGTTTTCTCCTTGTGGATAAACTAATACGATACTCTAGATTTATCTCCTGGGTGAAGTGCTCACTGATATCCGTGCGCTTGTGGATTATTTCTCTTTGATTCTTTCATGTGCGTAACCAATATCAACAACTACCTTGTAGAAAGAATATGCAAGCATTCATCATCATCATACTCCATTATCATACCATGTGCATTCTTCATATTCATATGTGCACATGCATCATACAGGATCGCTAGGAGAACAGAACGTGACGTGAAACAGGAATCCAAAAGAGGAATTCCAGATGGAAGCTTCCATCCAGGAGGTGATCGAGAACCAGTTGCCAGACATGGAGTGATTGAGTGCCTGGAGCTTCAACCTTGCTCGTCAGAGGAAGGCAAGCCCCAAAGCATTTCTCCCTACAGTTTTCCAAACAACATAACTTGCATCCTTTATTATTTGTCATGCATTAAGTTTATAGGCGTTGATCGATACCGTTGATGCATTATGATTACCCTTGTCTACCTGAGTTACCCATACACCCTGTTAAGTTTAGGTTTGCTTATATGCTTAGCCTTGCCTAATTAGATCGGTAGAAGTCGGGTGATTTCCTGTCATCCGTGAGATATAGGTGGTGACTCATAATGGTGAGCTATATTTTATCTTAGAATAACTTTGTGGAGTAATAAATCAAGACCAGGCGGGATTGGTGTTGTGGATAGAACTAGAGGTTCTATGTTATTTTATCCTATGTGTGTCAAACTAGGGCCCGTCTGATGTCTCGGCCCTCTTGTCATGTTGAACGCATGCCCCACAGATAGCTGGAAGGGTGTGATCATCCGACCATGAAGCCTTGAGTTCTGTTTGGGCCGGGTTTCAACCTAGCTAAACGCATTGTATTGGAGATGGTGCAGGTGATTATAGGGGCGTGGAGAGTAAGCCTGAGGTCAGCGTCCGACTAGTATGCAGCCGGGCGGCCCCTGGGATGATGGTTCCTGTTGATCCCGCGACTCTACCTGAACAGACCAAGGTGAGCTAATCGACCCTGACAGGGGATGTGTCGTTTGTGTGGGGAATACCTTGCCAGCTGGTTTGCAATGAATTATAATCGCCATCATTCCTGGATAGTGAACACTGACTTGAGCACTGACATCATAGTAAAAACTTGAACAAAGAGATGACATGGTTATGATGTTGATGCTGAAATATGCTCAACCGAAATTGGTTACTATTCTTGCTTGATAATTACACCATGCTTGTCTAGTCTAGTGCTAATCTAGCATGATCAGGTTAATGATTTTAAAATGCAAAGCTAGAAGATTATAATAATTGTTCTTAATAAGCTCAAGCTTTATGCAAAGAAATGAGTCATCTAGCCTACTTATAAATCCTTGCATCCTCCTTGGTGTTACCTTATTTTTGGTTTATGACGGGTAAGTCTAGCTGAGTACATTCTCGTACTCATGATTTTATTCCCACTTGTTGCAGATCATAAGACTTTTGCTGTGACGACAAGATGGACTTTTATCCCACTATGGGAGGATTAGACCTTGGGCAAGGTCATCTCTTATTGTCGAGTACCTAGGAAAGGGGTACCCCAAACCCTTGATTAACCAGACTAATCCCCGAAATCAGCAACGCAAACCCTCCATCGACATCCTTCACTATCGCTCGAAAGCCCACAGGCTAAGGCATACTGGGCTGGCCCACGAACGGGCGTCGATAGCCCAAAGCCACAGCCTGCTCGACGGGCTACCACGTGGACCGAGACTGTACGCCCAAGAGTACAATTCGGGTGACCCCTAGAGGACGGAACTTCGCCCAAGCGAATGGGCCGGCCTCGAAGATGGAACTTTGCCCAGTGAATGAGCTAACCATCGAGGACGGAACTTCACCCGAGCGAACGAGCCCTCCCTCGAGGACGAAACTTCACCCGTGCGAATAGGTAGCCCTCGAGCGCAGTATACCCCTCGGCTACCTACTCTCCGTATGGATCTAGGCGCATTCAATGCATTTTACCTGCTCTCGCCTAACCGTATAGTCATAGTTACAGTAACAGTTGTGAGTATGGCAGTCGAATCCTGCTTTTACCGCCCATACCCCAGAATCCCGTTGATCGTACCTCACTGTTACACCCATACCCCAGAATACCGTATTGCACTGTGCCCCATCCAGCACCCCCTCGAGACACGTAAGTCAGCACATTCTCTGCATTTCCCGCCATCTTTTCTGGATGGGCGACTCTGTTTTACCACTTCCGCGTGCTACGGTGATCTGGTTCGGGAGCCTGGAGTTCATGTCCCTCGGTCAGGGCTATGACATGACCCTGCTCTCGATCAGTGACCCAAGCAGAGGTCGCAGTGTGCCCCCACGCTCAGGAGGGGCCACTCATCGATCTTGCCACCATGCTGCCGCAACCAGAAGGAGGCGCGATCAACGCCATCATTGCCATCAACCTGAGTCGAGGATGGTGCCCGCCGCATTCCCCTCACTCCTGACCGGTGATGAGGAGCCCCTTGTTAGGGGATTATCTGACCTGAGTTCAGGAGCAGAGGACGGACCAGCAGGGCTCCACGATGACCCCGACTTCACCTTCGCAATGCACTCGTCGAGGGAGCCCGGCAGAACTCCCCTGATGCGTACGACCCCAACTCCATCGAGCCTACTTTCGCTCGAGCTGTTTGAGCATCGTCGACAGTTTCTGTTCGATCTCGATAACGCCGCAAGGATGTTCTCGACCACGACCCACTCCAACATGAGTACGATAGAGGACCACCCAGGTGCCCTCCCTCGTGTAATGACGGACGTGGGGAAGGTCATGCCAGTCTCCGAGGACTTGGATTTTGCGAGAGCGCCGGGCCCCCGGAGGTACGCCATCGGCACACTCCGACAACAGCTGCAGGAGGAGGCGCGGGGACAATTCCCTGTCTTCTACTGTGGCGACCCCGACTCTGGCTCTGACCATTGGGACCCTACCCACGAGTGTCTCCACATCGATGGTGACGTCGTTTCCAATCAGGGCACTATTGATCCGATGGCCGATGCGGCTGCCGCTGCAGCGGGAGGGGTTCTCCCCCGAGTAGAGGATCGACAACCAGTTGCACCCCGAGAGGCGTGCCCCCATCCTGACGAGCAGGATGCACAGCTGGCACAAATTCAGGAGTTGCAGGCTAAACTCGCCGACGACCAGGAACGACTGCGCCAGCTCGAGCGAAGCCTCAAGTAGGAGCTACCACCACCTGGTGGTAGAGCCCGAGCCAAGGCCCTAGAGGTCAACTGGCAGATCAACGAGGGTGGGGCACCTGAACATCCCATCAACCGTTACCCTCGAACAAGCCAGAACATTGACGCGGCGGCTATGCTTCTTCGCAGTATGCCCACGCCATCCAACTCGCAAGCTCGATGGATACAACACGAGATTGAGGGTCTCCTCCAAGTTGCTGCTGTTCAACAAGCTGAGAGCTCAACCTCGAGGTGTCGAGGGGCAGCTTTCGAACCGTAAGACGAGCCCTTCCAGCCCGAGAGGGAGGGTTTGGTCGATCAAGAGGTGGCCCCTGAGCAAAGAAGACACCAGCCCAAGTTCGTATCATCGACAACCACGCCCCGCATGACGCGCGCCTTGATGTCATCGAGAACCGCAAGCGCAAACACGAGGACGCCAAGGATCGAGGGTACAACGCCCATCGTGGGGGCGTTACGACAGCGATGAAGACCGAGGGGACCCAGAGCCACCGGGTCCCCGAGTCTTTAGCAGGACGATCCGCAACTCCCAGCTGCCCGACAAGTTTTGACCCCCCACAAGCATCATCAAGTACAATGGCAAAACCAAACCCGAGCTCTAGCTAGCCGATTTTCGACTGGCTTGTCAGGCGGGCGGGGCACGTGACGATCACGCGATCATACGTCACCTTCCCCTGTTCCTATCCAACACCGTGCGTAGGTGGCTCGAGGAGCTTCCCCCTGACCAGATTTGCGACTGGGTCGACCTGGTCTGGATCTTCGAGGGGAACATTAAGGTTACCTTCGTGCGTCCTGGAAACTCCTGGGAACTGCACAACTGCAAGCAGAAACCAGAGGAGTCTCTTTGTGACTTCGCTCGATGTTTCTCCAAGCTCTGAACCGAACTCCCCCACATCTCTGATCTCGACATCATTCTAGCATTTGTTGTGGGTACGACCTGCAAGGACCTAGTCCGTGAGTTGGGGCGTAAACGCCCCAACACCGTCGACGAGCTCATGGATGCGGTCGCCAACTACGCGGCTGGCAAGGAGGCGGTCGGAGCCTTCTTTGGTGACGAGAAGGACAAGGGAAAGGCACCGGCAGCCGACACTGGGGGCTTGAGCAAAGGTTCATAGAAGAACAAGAAGAAGAAGAAGAATCAGCAAGACAAGCGTGAGGTTGCAGACGATGACCTCGTCGTAGCAACCGAGCGCAAAAAACCTCAGGGTCCCCCCGAGGGGGCCATCTTCTACAAGATGCTCCAGGAGCCCTGCCCTTATCACAAGGACGGGGTGAAACACAAGCTCAAGGACTGCTGCATGCTTTGAAAGCACTTCAAGCAACTGGGCATCAAGAAGGGTGACGATAAGAAAGACCAGGGCGACAATGAGGGAGACAATGGGGAAGAAAGAAAATTCCCCAAAGTCTACGACTGCTACATGATCTACGGAGGCCCCTCGACCCAGCTCATGCCTCGACAGCACAAGAGGGAGCATCGAGAGGTCTTCTCCGTTAGAGTCATGACACCCCACTACCTCGACTGGTCTGATGCATCCATCATGTTCGATCGCGATGACCATCTGGATCATGTCCCCAACCCCGGGGCCTATCCGCTCATCGTCGACCCGATCATCATCAACACCCACCTCTCGAAGGTCCTCATGGACGGTGGCAGTAGCCTGAACATCATCTACCTCGAGACTCTCAACCTCCTGGGGGTCAAGAGGTGCCAACTCCAACCCAGCGCCAGGGCTTCCATGGCGTCGTACCAGGGAAGAAGGCTCTTCCCGTCGGCCGCATCGACCTTCCCGTCTGCTTTGGCACCCCCGCCAACTTCAGGAAAGAGACCCTCACCTTCGAGGTGGTCGGGTTTTGTGGAACTTATCACACCATCATCGGCTGACCGGGCTACACGCAATTCATAGTGATCCCAAACTACACCTACCTCAAGCTCAAGATGCCAGGGCCCAGAGGCATCATCACCATCGGCTCCTCCTACGAGCACGCGTACGATTGCGATGTTGAATGCATCGAGTACGGAGAGGCTGTCGAGCAAAATGTGATGATAGCCTCAACCCTCGAGCGCCTCGCCGACGAGGTGCCCGACCCCAAGCGTCATGCCGGCAGCTTTGAGCCAGTGCAAGACACCAAGAAAGTCCCCCTCAACCTGAGCTGCTCTGGTGAGAAGGTGCTAACGATCAGTGCCAACCTCGAGAGCAAATAGGAAGTAGTGCTCGTCGACTTTCTCCGCGTGAATGCCGATATGTTTGCGTGGAGTCCTTTGGATATGCCGGGCATACCGAGGGAAGTCACCGAGCACGCCTTGGAAATCCGAACCAGGTCCAGACCGGTGAAGCAACGCCTGCGCCGCTTCGAAGAGGAGAAGCATAGGATCATCGGCGAGGAAGTACACCAGCTTTTGGTGGCTGGATTCATCAAGGAGGTTCATCACCCTGAATGGTTAGCTAATCCCGTGTTAGTTAAGAAAAAGAATAGAAAAATACGGATGTGTGTTGATTATACTAGCTTAAACAAAGCATGTCCCAAAGTTCCATTTCCTTTACCACGCATTGATCAAATTGTTGACTCTACCACGGGATGTAAAACCCTTTCATTCCTTGATGCTTATTCTGGCTACCACCAAAGATGAAAGAGTCCGACCAGCTCACGACTTCCTTCATCACACCTTTCGGCATGCATTGCTACGTCACCATGCCCTTCGGCCTTCGAAATGCCGGGGCGACGTATCAGTGATGCATGCTCCATGTCTTCGGTGGACACATAGGCAACACGGTCGAGGCCTATGTCGCTGACATCATGGTCAAATCCAAAAAAGTCAACAACCTCATCCATGACCTCAAAATCGCATTTGGGTGCCTTCGAGCCAAGAATATCAAACTTAACCTCAAGAAATGTGTCTTTGGAGTGCCTCGGGGCATGCTCCTCGTATACATCATCTCCCAGCGTGGGATTGAGGCCAACCCCGAGAAGGTCATAGCCATCACATGAATGGGGCCCATTCAAGATCTCAAGGGCGTACAGAGGGTCACGGACTGCCTCGTGGCTCTCAGCCATTTCATCTCACGTTTGGGGGAAAAGGCCCTACCCCTGTATCGCCTCTTGAAAAAATCCGAATGCTTCGCATGGACCGCAGAGGCCGAGGAGGCCCTCGACAAGCTCAAAAGCATGCTAACCTCCGCCCTGATCCTCGTCCCCCCATGACTAGCGATGTCGACTGAACCCCCCAAGCCTCTCCTCCTCTATGTCACTGCGACCACTCAGGTGGTCAGCACAGCCATAGTGGTCGAGAGGCAAGAGGAAGGGCATGCCCTGCCCGCCCGGTGGCCAGTTTACTTCATCAGTGAAGTGCTTTCAGAAGCCAAGACCTGCTACCCGTAGGTGCAAAAGCTGCTCTATGCCATCGTCCTTACGCGTCACAAGCTCTAGCATTACTTTCTCAGCCACCCGATTATCGTGGTGTCTTCTTTCCCCTTGGGGGAAATCATCCAAAATTGGGAGGCTGCTGGAAGGATTGCTAAGTGGTCGGTCAAGCTCATGGGTGAGACCATCACCTACGCACCACGGAAGGCCATCAAATCTCAGGTGCTGGCAGATTTCATCACTGAGTGGACCGACACCCAGTTGCCACCAGTTCAAATCCAAGCCGAGTTGTGGACAATGTACTTCAATGGGTCGCTCATGAGGATAGGAGCAGTGCAGGCTTGCTCTTCATCTCACCCCTCGGAGTTCACATGTGCTACGTCATTCGCATCCACTTTGCCACTTCTAATAACATTGCAGAGTACGAGGCTCTTGTCAACGGGTTGCGTATTGCCCTCGAACTCGGGGTCTGACGCCTTGACGTTTGAGGTGACTCATAACTCATCGTCGAGCAAGTGATGAAGGCCTTGTGCTACCACAACGCCAAGATGGAAGCCTACTGCAATGAAGTGCACAAACTGGAAGACAAGTTCCACAGCCTCGAGCTCAATCATATTGCTCGATGCTACAATAAAGCTGCGGACGAGCTCGCAAAGATCACATCAACTTGAGGTACTGTCCCTCCGGATGTATTCTCGAGCGACCTCTTCGAGCCCTCCGTCGACTTGGGCTCGGGGGCTGGCACCACACCCTCGAAACTTGACCCCGTGGCCTCGACTGAGGCCCCCTCGACCAGGGCCAAAGTCATGGAGATCGAGGGGAAACCTCCTTCGTCGAGCCCACATCCGGATTGGTGAGTCCCTTTCCTCGACTGCCTCATTCGAGGGGAACTCCCAGAAGACCGGGCCGAGGCTCACTGGATCGTGTGACGGGCCAAGTTCTACATCATCTATGGTGATGGCAAGGAACTCTACAAGTGAAGCCCATCAGGTATCCTTCAGCGCTGCACCACTATCGAAGAAGGCAGGAGGCTCCTCGAGGACATACACTCGGGGGCTTGCGGCCACCACGCAGCGCCAAGGACCCTCGTTGGCAACGCCTTCCGACAGGGTTTCTACTGGCCAACCGCCATTTAAGATGCCATCAAGAGTGTCCGCTTGTGCAAAGGGTGTCAATTCTACGCCAAGCGGATGCACCTCCCAGCTCACGCCCTACAGATGATCCCCATCACCTGGCCATTCGTAGTCTGGCGGCTCGACATCGTGAGGTCTCTCAAGAGGACAACCAAGGGGTACACACACCTACTTGTTGCTATCGACAAGTTTACCAAGTGGATCGAGGCCCAGCCTATCGGCAACATCCACTCCGAGCGGGCGGTCGAGTTCTTCACCGACATCATCCATTGCTTCGGGGTCCTGAACGTCATCATCACTGACAACGGCACATAGTTCACTGGCAAGAAGTTCTTGGATTTCTGTGATCGCCATCACATCCGTGTAAACTGGTCCGTGGTTGTTCATCCTCGAACTAACAGCCAGGTCGAGTGCGCCAATGGCATGATTTTGCAGGGCCTCAAGCCGAGAATCTTCAACCGGCTTAACAAGCACAAAAAGAAATGGGTCGCGGAGCTGCCTTCGGTCCTGTGGATTAAGGACAACACCTAGTCGAGCCACAGGGTTCACACCATTCTTCTTGGTCTATGAGTCTGAGGCTGTCCTCCCCATTGATCTTGAGTATGGTTCCCCTCGACTAAAGGCCTACAACGAGCAAACCAACGAAGAAGCCCTTGCAAACGTCATCGACTAGCTCGAGAAGGCTCAGGACATGACGCTAATTCACTCCATGAGGTATCAGCAGAAACTTCAATGCTACCACGATAAGCACGTGCACTCGAGGGACTTCCAAGTTGGAGACCTCGTCCTACGTTGACGACAGAGCAACAAGGGGCGTCACAAGCTGACTCCACCATGGGAAGGCCCATACACCGTAGCTGAGGTGCTGAAGCCCGGAACATACAAGCTAGCGAACAACAGGGGTGAAACCTTCACCAACGCATGGAACATCGAACAGCTACGTCATATCTACCCCTAGGGCGCCGATGCCCTCGTACATTCTCACATGTTTCGTATATTTTCGCATGACAAATATAAGAAGTACTTTCGATTATAAGTTCAAACTCATTATTGTACATGCAAGAGGTAGCCTAGACCCTGTCTCGCCAGAGTCAAGCCTCCCTCGGGGGCTAACGGGAGGAACCCCCTAAGTTCCCAAAAATATGAACGATTTTTCAAAATTCGAGCATCTCCTTTTGCTTCACAACTAAGTAGAAAACGCCTCGAACTCCCTAAGGGTCGAGGGCTATAGAGCCTGGGGCTCTCCTATGCCTCAGGGCTATGGTACCCCCACTCGCTCCCCCTCCCTCGAGGGATACGAGCATGCATCAAACACTTAGTCAAAAAGCAAAAGTCAGGTGATCGAAACTCGAGCGTCTCTTTTTACCTACGCCTCGATACGCTTCGTGACTAAGTAGAAAATGCCTCGAATTCCCTAAGGGTCGAGGGCTGTCGAGCCGGGAGCTCTCCTACGCCTCAAGGCTATGGTACCTCCACTCGCTCCCCCCTCGAGGGATATGAGCATGCGTCGAACACTTAGTCAAAAAAGAAAAATCCAGGCGAAAGAAAACATAGAAGGCTCGAACTTAAAATATCCAAATGCATTACGATAGATGCATAGATATTTTAAAGGCCCTCAAAGCCACACTGAATATAAGTTACAAAAACTAACTTATTTACATGGGCACCTTCACCCAGTTTTGCCCTACAGGCCCGCTCCACCGTCTCCATCGCCGCCCTCCTCGACGGTGTACCCTTCATCTTCAAGGGGGAGGACTTCATCCTCGAACAGCTTCACCAGCGCTTCCCCCGGCTTTTTGGCATCCTGGATCAGCCCTCGGCATCGCTCCTTGTTCTCGGTATCGGTCTTTGAGATGTCGGGGACGAAGCTTTGGGCGACAACGTCCATGTCGAAGACGAAGCCGGAGGAAACCACCGCCAGCGCCCGTTTCACACCGGTGTGAAGCGCCCCCCCCCCCCCCCGCACATGATCCCGCAGGATGGCCTCGAGGTGGTAGAGCCGGTCGACGAGCGTGGCCCCCGAGATATCTTCTCCGGCCTCCTCGACAGGCTCAACCTCCCAGGAGGTGCAGAGCCTGTTGATGGCGACCCAGAACCTACCGAGAAGCACCCCCTCCACCACGAGGCTCTCCTGCAGTGCCTTGGCGGCAGCCTGAGTGGAAAGCAACTCGGTCTCAAGGCCTGAAAGACAAAACAAGAGTTAAACAAGTCATACGAAAAGAAAAAGGTCAGAGCCCACCAAGGAACTTACTGGCACAGCAGGTCTTGAGGGCGCTGCGGTCCTCCAGCATGGCATCGCGCTCCTCTCGAACCTCGTCTCGCTCCCGCTGGGCCTCCTTGAAAGCCTGGATCACATCCGTCTTCTCGCACCGGAGGGTCTCAAGGGCGCCACCAGCCAAGATGATGGCTTGCTCCTTCTCTCGAAGGGTAGCCTTCATCGCCTTGACCTTGGCCTCCAAGCTGTCGGCTCGACACTTCTCCTCCTTGACCAAGGCGGAGAGGGTGTCACGCGCCGTGGAGACTTGAGCCTGACTAGCCTCGAGCAAGTGGATACACTCCACGGAGCCTCGAGCCTCCTCCATGAGTAGCTTTATATGCTCTTGGGCGTGAGTGCCCTCGCTTTTGGCCTTCTTCGCTTCACCCTTGGCCACGTCGACCTCCTCCTTGGCTTGTTGGAGCTCCTCCTTGACTTGGGCGGCTTCACCCCGAGCTACCTCGGTGTCCTTCTTCGCCCGAGTGGCCTCTTCCTTGGCCTGCTTCATCTCCTCCTCGACCTCGGCCACCTTGCTCTGCGCAGATCGACCGGCCTCGATTTGGCGAAGCACTTCCTCCCGGCTGTTATGCGTTTCATGGAGGAAGTATGACTTGGAGTGGGAACACCTCTGCACGTCCTGGAAACAGGAAATCGAGGGTTAAGGCGATCCATATTGAGAAAGCCAAAAACCGTATGTGATCTAAATAGGGACTTACCATGAGACTCTGGTCGAGACCTCCAACGAGCTCGACGCCTAGCTTGAGGATGTGCTACAGCCACACCTAGGATTGCTCCATGTCCTCCCAGCGCTTGACCTCCGCTGAGTCATCCATCACGATCCTGGGAGTGCTGGAGTCACCGAGCTCCCGGAGCATGATACGCTCCTTGCCCCAATGTGGGAGGACCATCTTGGCCTTGGTTCACGTCAAGGACTCGATCTTATCTACCACATTGCATGAGGCGCCATGGCGCTCTGCCAACTTAGGCGGGGTGGGGAAATCCGACGTGATGCTGGTATCTCCCAGCCCGGGGTTGGAAGTCGACCTCCTCAACGGGCCAGGAGCCCCCAACGCAACGACTACTCTAGCATGCCGGGGGGATCCTCTCCTTCCTTCTGATGTCAAAAAGCAGAAGGACTCTTGGCCACAATCTCCTCTGGCCGCTCCGCCTGCAGACCAGAAATCATTGGCTCTTCCAATGACACCGTCGATGGTTGCAGTGGCTGGCTTGACGCTGGCTCAGGTGCCTCCGGAGGTGGCAGAGGGGTCGAGGCCGTCGCTTCCCCAAATGCCGCATCTTGTGGCACCAGCAGGTCCACCATTGACATGTCTCCCGGCGGGTTCGGTGCCAAGGTCTTCTCCTCGAGCTGCGCCCCCGGCAGGCACAGAACCATCGACGCTTTCAATGTTGCTTCTTGCTCCGTCAACAGCTCATCGAGGGTGATCATGGACACCCATTGTTTTGGGAGTCCCGAGGTCTCCTCCCCCTCTGTTAGCTTGGGCAGCTCCTGCGCTGACAGGTCCAACAGCGTCGCGTCCCTCGACGGCGTCTGCTGCACCTGCTGATGATGGGGCCGGCCCCTAGTCAGCTCCTTCTCTTCTTGCCGCTCCTGCAACTTCTTCTCCTCCTGCTGCATCTACGGCAGCTCCTCTCCCTGCAGGGCTTCCTCTCCTACTTCCGCAGGGCCTCTAGCTCATGTAGCCCCATCGGCCATGGCTTCTGCTCTCCCATCGAGGGGGAGGGGCGATGGCCTCCTCACCCTCGAAGTCAATGAGGGCTACCTCTATTCCCAGCTCGTGGCCCTCGGAAGCTCCCACCTCGAGCATGGAAATGGAGACCTCGGGTTGGCCTAGGTCAGGAGCTCCCGACACCATGGTTCCGCTCCCTGGCGCCGGGCCGAACTCGAGGACCACAGACGTCGACGTCAAGGGAGCACTCCTTCCCTCCTGTGTCTTCCCCGACTTGGAGTCACTGCCCGTCATAGTCCCCAAGTCGCTCGACCCTGTAGCAAGAGAAGAACCCGTCAGCCTACCATGAGCCATAGCCCCGAGGGCTAAGGACAGCCACTTCGCCTCCCACGGTGCCAAGGGCCTCGACGTCGCACCTATGACCGAGGCCCTTATCTACGTGGCTGCATCCACCCTAAGCCGCTTAGCCAGCACAAGGGTCACCTCCTCGATACGGCGCTTTGGCCTAGACAGAAAGCAGGTTAGCAGAGAACTTAACGAACCACAGAATGGGGAAGCAATGAGAAGAAATTTAAATCGACAACACTTACCCAAAGGGGATAGAGACCTTTTGGGTCCCCCTCGAGCCACCAATAGACCACGAGGCCCCACCCAAAGCCGAGCTCTTCCCAGGGCTAGGGCTGTTAGGGGCTTTCGGTGGGGTTGTCGTGCCTCCCTGCTCTGATGAGGTCTCCTAGGCACGACTCTGCTCCGCCCGCGCCGATGACCGGGACCGGGTCTCCCGGGTCAAAGTGGGCGGGGTCCCGCCGCGAGTACGACGGAAGGAGGATGAACCCCCCGAGTCAAGGGGTCGGTCGACCTTTTCCCTCGTAGGCACTCTGAGGCCGACGACGCCGGCTGAGGGGCACACTGCTCCGATGCATCCTCCTGCATCGGAAGACCGTCAGTACAGGAGGCACCAGACAGAAGGAGCTCGAGACGTCCCGCCACCCCTTTGACATCGACATCATCATCCTCGTCTCCCTCATCCTTTGTGGGAGACTCCTCCTCCGGGAGCCCGTCGCGCCTCTTTTCCTGCTGGGCATCCTCCGGGAGCTTCTTGTCCTTTTTCTTCTTCTCCTCATCCTTGCGCCTCTTGTAACAACCCAAAAATTCGAACTACAAAATTTTTTGACAAAACCTTGAGAGATGTGGTGCGACATGTCATCATCTACCCCTT
>CM041632.1:51005144-51043868 GCA_023333625.1 Bothriochloa decipiens
GCGATGTAATAAGTTATTGTAACTCCCTCTATTTGCACTCTTTTGTTTGATGTATGGATTATGGATTCAACTATTATTGGGTAATGTGATTTAAATGGTCATATTACACTCCGACGCTGTGGATTTTCCTTCACGGAAATCAAGGTCGTTTCACCTCTTTTCCTGCTGGGCATCAAAATGTCTTACCTGAGGATCGGGAGCATCCTCCCTCAACGGGGGCCTCGATCTCCGGTAGTCAATCCCCCCTACACGAAGGCACTCAGTCGCAAGGACAAGAGTAAGGAAAAAAGGGGCGAAATGTAAACACGAAAAGCATAGGTCGAGGCACTCAACAGGTTGAGCCACCCCTCCTCTGGCCGCATGGGGAGGCGGTTGACGTCCTCTGCCCTGAACGAACCTGCAACCATCCCCTTCACCTGCACGACGATCTCTGCGGCGGATATCTCCTCGCTGGACATCCGGCACCCCTCGAGCACCTTAGGCGCCACCACAGGGAGCATCTCATCCAACCGCAGTGGGCACTCCATCAAGGGGAGCACCTGTTGATTGTGGAAGTCTGAGACCACCGCACCGTCGTCAGGCCCGCCTCTCGAAGGGTCCTCATCGTGGCAGCGAGGGGTCAAAGTCAACGTTGAAGATCCCTCGTCACACCGTGCGGCCAGTTGAATGGCCGCTCGGTGATGAGCCACCCGGTGTACGGTGGGAGGTAGCCTCCGTCATTGCAGAGGTAGAACCATTGCTCATCCCACCGGGCATGGTTGGACATCAACCCAGTGGGGATGTACTCGCGTGACACCTCTGACTTGCCTGTCTTCAGCGCGAAGTTGAGGCAGCCCACTCTGATGATCCGCCTCACGCCTGGTCCCACCGGAGAGGCGAACCACTCCGCCTTTAGAGATGGAGACACAGCTCCCAATGTGGCGCCATTCCTAAGTAGCCCTCGCAGACGGCCGCGAAGATGGCCACGTTGGAGATGGCGTTGGGGGAGAAGTGTTGGAGCTCGATGCCATAGAAGTTCATCAGCCCCCGCATAAACTCGCTCAAGGGCGCTCCGAACCCATGACGGTGGTACTTGAGGAAGCTCACCACGTAGCCCTCTGGCGGGTTTGGCTCCAGGTGGCTCCTCGGCAGCGCAATCCACTCTGGCCGAGTCAGATCAGTGACGGGGCAGAGAAGTCCTTCTCCCACTAGCTCATTCAACCTCTGTCACGTTACGGTCGACGGGCACCAGGGTTCGGCTGGCTGGAGGATTGGGGCCATGGTAGCGGCAGCGGCACGAATCTGTTTGGTGGACGCGGCGGCGGCGGCAACGACGCTAATGGCCTCAGTAGACGGGCGACCGAGAAGGTTCCCAATCATGATTTCTTGCTCTAAGTTCCTACCCTCGTGTGCAGGAAAGTGGGAACTCAAGAGCACTAGCAGTGGTGAAGGCAGGATGGCAAAGGTAGGGGCGAACAGTGCCTGTCCCCCTGGCTTTATACCCAAGAGGAGCAACGGGCGGAATCTGGTGGCAGAACACCTCAGGAAATTAGCTGTTGCCCGGGCCTGCCACGATCTCCACCACTGCACCACATAAGCCTCCTCCTCAAAAGACGCATCCAACGGTAAGAAAAATAAATGTTATTTACCGATGGATTCCTCCAGGAGAAGGTAAATGGGCTCCGACCCCACAACAAGCCTCGAGGGAGCAAAGACTGGCCCTCGACCAGGGTTTGATAGCCGCCCTCGAGCACCCAAGTTAGGGGTAACCAAGGGGGAGCCAACATGAGGCCCCGCTCGAGAACGAACTCTCGAGACCCCTTTAGACATATCCAAGGCAAAATGCTACGGACTTTTATGGAATCCCCCGAAGGGAGGCATCAAGCCGCTGAGACCTATCGAATGGAATTGGTATCCGTAGGTCCATGCATTTTGCTTTAATGAGACCACCTCCGGGCCACCAGCCGACCTCTATCGAACGAGGAACGGGCTCTCACTTGGATTTTCCCGTTACCAGCTCACTGAGAACTTCGAGGCTCGCCCTATCGAGGGTAGTCCGACGCTTCTCGCCTCACATCTGATCAAAAGGACTCATGAGATGAACGCTGAGGCCAGCAACGCCCCAGCCACACGAGGCTCGAGGGCTCGACCGTGCCCGGCACCCCTCGACAAAAGAGGGTCAAAAATCCCCTGGGGGCTCGACGTTTCGACATACCCCTCGGTAAAGCTCCACGACTCTAGTTTAGGTTCGTACCTGACTGGACGAGCACCCCTCGACCAAAGACAAATAAAGCCCTCGAAGGAGTCTTCTGACTCCTCTGAGGCCTCAGGGGCTGCCCCGCGGGGGACGCTCGCGCGCCCCCCATAGAAAAATCCGAGCCACACCTCACTCCCGACTCCTGACCCCCTGCCCGAGTGCAAGCACTCGTGCAGGGGCTCAGGGCTACTGTCGAGTACCTGGGAAAGGGGTACCCCAAACCCTCGATTAATCAGACTAATCCCTAAAATCAGAAATGCAAACCCTCCATCGACATCCTTCACTATCGCTCGAAAGCCCACAGGCTAAGGCATACTAGGCCAGCCCATGAACAGGTGTCGACAGCCCAAAGCCACAGCCTGCTCGACGGGCTACCACACGGACCGAGACTGCACACTCAAGGGTACAATTTGGGCGACCCCTCGAGGACGGAACTTTGCCCAAGCGAACGGGCCGGCCTCGAAGACGGAACTTTGCCCAGCGAATGAGCTAACCCTCAAGGACGGAACTTCGCCAAAGTGAACAAGCCCGCCCTCAAGGACGGAACTTCACTCATGCGAATAGGCAGCCCTTGAGCGCAGTATACCCCTCGGCTACCTACTCCCCATATGGATCCAGGCGCATTCAATGCATTTTACCTGCTCCCGCCTAACCGTATGGTCACAGTTACAGTAACAGTTGCGAGTATGGCAGTCGAATCCTGCTTTTACCGCCCATACCCCAGAATCCCATGGATCGTACCTCACTGTTACACCATACCGAGCACTGTGCCCCGTCCAGCACCCCCTCGAGACGCGTAAGTCAGCACATTCTCCGCATTTCCCAGGATTCGGCCTTATCCGATGGGCCTCGACCCCCTCGACTCGACCAAAGGCCTCGACCATCGCCCCTTGGCTCCATCACGCTGATCCTCGAGCGAGACTCCAACAACTCCAATCAACACTTCAACAACTTCCGACGCGACGGCTGCAGGACCTCCCATGTCGACGTACACCTCTATAGCGGCACCGACATGATCGGCATCAACGTCATACGTCACCAACCACGTGAGCCCTAAAAACATGTACTTCTATGCCCCTCCTTCGCCTATAAAAGGAGGCGCCAGGACTTTAGCTAGGGAGGATCAAGAGCATCATACGCTAAGGCTTTAGATTACAGAACAACACCGTGAGACAGTGTGAAGTAGAGAGCTAAGCGCCTGAAGCGCTCGAGCTCCAGCTCACGCTTCTCACACCCGCTTGTATTCACCCATGTACTAGCACTTCGGTGCAAGATAACACGAACTATCTCCTTCCCCCCCCCACTGGACGTAGGGCCTTCTTTGCCCGAACCAGGATAATTCGCCGTGTCCTTCTTGCATCACCCACCGGATTAAGGGAGCATGCAATTACGAATTTACTCATTGGTGTTGACCCCCGGGGTCAAAACACCGACACTTATATCTCGTATAATTGCTGTTGTTGGATGTCGACCCTGATCTGGTAATGCATTTCAAATCATAGGTGTGTGTATATGTCAAAAATATAACTACTTTCGCTATTTATTTGCAACTCTGATTCAAAAAGAATTTATGTAAGAACCGGTGATGTACTTATGCTATGTGTGCAAAGTAAGAATAAGTGAATGGTAACTGTTGAACTATGCGATCTAGGTGTGTCATTGAAAAAGTTTGAAATCCTTTGAGATTTCATGAACTACCAGGTTAATATGAGCATAATGTGCTAACTAAATTGCCTTGGTGGTTTACTTAGTACCTTGGGTTTATATTAATTGGGCGGTTCTGTTATAGCTGGCATCAGAGCCATGGTTCAACTACTACTGTTCATTTGGGTATTTACGAAACAAATAATTTGTTTTATAAAAACTATTTGCCAACTTATAGTTATATAGGTGTCTGAAAACTATGAGTTTGAACTTAAGAGTGTGCCACTGGTTGTATCCTTTATGTCCAGTTAAGGACTCCAGGTGGTTTATTTAAGTACTAACTTGGGGATTGCATCATATTTTATGTTTGTCGCGCTCATACACGGCAGATATGTGTGGGGGTCATTCACTTGAATGGTTATGTATGGATCATTTTGCCTCTATGCCAAGGTAAGGTTGGTTTGACGCTAAGGTAAGTGTGAGTTGTGAGAGCATGATCGAATACACTGCCGATCTAGGAGAGTGCTTATATGGTGCTGAATTATATACATGTTTACACATATTTATATGAAGGTACCCCATGTGCGGGTGTTGTCTTCTGGTGACTTGTTGGGTAGTATGCATCCATAGGAATGGGTGTGAGTAATTGATGTTTTTCCCTTATTCGAAAGGTGCGTGGATCTTTCGTCCCTTGCATTCATTGGGGGTTTGGGCAGAAATGGAATTTTTTGCAGGTACACTAACTACGCAAGATCGTGTAGCCCGACTAGATTTTGTTATATGAGAGCACGTATGTATGCCACTGTCTCTAATGCTAGCATACATTGTATTCTAGGTTAGTGAGGACGTACGGAACGTGCATGCATCATGGCATATGCTCATCTCGTGTCAACTGCATCACTTCTCTCCTTATAAAAGAATATTTCTCTTTCGATAAAATTCACCAACTTAACCTTCATCTCATGAGAGTTGTAATTCGGTTGTACAGATGGCACGTATGAAGCGCATCAAGTCCAAGGCAACCAAAGGAAAGGTTTTGCATCAACAGCTTACCACCCATAAGCCACGTGGTGCCAAAAAGTTTCTGAAGGAATATGGAATGCCTTATTTGCTGTGGTGAATTCTGCACTCCGTGGGCTATCCCACTGGTAAAGAACCTCGCTACAGTGGAGTAAGGAACTAGAAAGCCAGCGCCTGAGTTTTCTCCCTGTTGAAGTAGTGATTCCCGCCAAGAGCGAAGATGCGACACTCTAGTGTGGACGTTGGCTCATTGCTCGAGGTAGGAATCCTCAGGAAGGTGGGAATGTGGTTGCATACAAGGCCCTGAGGGATTTGCGAAAAAGATGTCTAGACGAGGTTGCTCGTGCCACTACCCGTGTGTTTCCTAAGGGTGACCCATACCATGTTGTGTGGCGTCAGCTTAGTGAGACTGCACTTGTTGGTGGTAAAGATGAGGCTAAGAATAGCAATGGCCCTACTAGTAGCACCATGTTTGCTATTATGAAGAGCTACTCTTGCCTGGAGAATACATTCAAGTCCCTTAATCATGACTTCACCTATGTCACCTCTGAGAAGCGTGAGATAAAGAAAGTATATGAGGGGGAAGTGGAAAGGGTGACCCTGTTGCTTGAGCAAATGTCACTTTCCAAGGATCAGGCTATTCAGAGAGAAAATGCCGCTGTCCACGAGACCTTTGTAACACAAAGTCATTTTTTGGAATTGCTTGCCCTACTCGGCCAGTGGCAGCAGGCCTTTGATACAGTTGTGCAGCAACGGAATGAAGCCTGGAATGAGGAATGTCACCTGAGGGATCAGGCGATCGCACTAGGAGTCATTAATGGTGCTCTACAAGGAGAACTGCAATGGGTCTACAATCAACTTCACCACAATCCTCCTAAAGCTGCTGAGGAAGGACCTCAAGTAGTGCCTAACATTGATGGTACTAATGCTGGAACTGCAGGTGGTGTTGGGAACATGGACCATGATCATGAGGAGTAGGCCTGATGATGCATCTCTATAGGATTGATGCCTTATTTTGTTGGACCTTTATGTAATGGCCTGTAATATTAGGCAGTTGGTACAATGGTACGAGGGTCAGTGAACATGTATGATGTAGCGTGCTTCGATGATGTATATGTCCTATGTAGCCTGCAAGAATAAATATTATGTGCCTCTAATATTGTGAACTAGAATTACATAGTGCTCCAAGTTGGTTCAATCATTGTCCCTGGTAATTCCTCAATTTTGAAATCCCTGGTAATTCCTTTATCTTGTTTTGTGCACCAAGCTTGATTGTGCAAGACATCCAGCTATGACTCAATTAACTGGTAGATTATTCAGTGTGCCCCTCCATTCCCAGCAACCCTATCGGCCCTCACGCCTCATCCTCATCCCCGTACCGGGCCCTCTTCTTCTTCTCGGCTATGGACCCAGTCACTCAAGTGCTTCTCCACTGAGCGAATCCATCCCCTCCTTTAGCTTCCCCACGCCCGAGCTCGAGCATTGGAAGCCTATTGTGTCCTGTCTTTCGGTTGCTCGGTGACTCATCGTCAACCCTCTTACACCAGCCTTCCCTTCTGATATACTGCATCACCACCTCTGCCACTCCGCTGTGGATGTCATTTTACGCATCTCTTCCTCTCCACATCCCAAAAATCTAAAGCAGTGCTCAGAGAAGAGAAACCTGAGGAGCAATCCAATTAGAAAGAAAGAGCAATCAGGAGCAAAGTTGCAAGATCTGGTGATTGCTCGTGGACCTAGTATAGCCATCTCAAAGAAAAGGAAAGATATATATTTCATGGAAGAAGTTCTAATCTGCTTTGGGTTGATCTTGATGGTTGGGTTCACGTTGATCGAGTTCACACTCGCTGTCTACTGGATTCTATGGACATTCTTCATGTTCTGGATCATCATTTTCTTGATGTTCCTCCACTGTCCCCACCTCAGTCGATATCTGGATTAAGTCAATGGTTATTGTGCATTGCTCATAGCCATGTTCTCTTCAAATCTTGAATGGCTTGGTAATCGAAGTCGTGTAATCCTCGATGTAATTCCAAATCTATGAAATAAAAATTATGTTTTTGACCTAGCTGAACGCATTGTATTGGAGATGGCGTGGGTGATTATAGGGGCGCGGAGAGTAAGTCTGAAGTCGACGTCCGACTAGTATGCAGCTGGGCGGCCGCTGGGTACGATGGTTCCTGTTGATCCCGCGACTCTACCCGAACAGACCAAGGTGACCTAATCAACCCCGATGGGGGAAGTGTGGTTTGTGTGGGGAATACCTCGCCAGCTGATTTGCAATCGATTATAATCGCCATCATTCCTGGATAGTGAACACTGACTTGAGCACCGGCATCATGGTAAAAACTTGAACAAAGAGATGACATGGTTATGATGTTGATGCTGAAAGATGCTCAACCAAAATTGGTTACTATTCTTGCTTGATAATTACACTATGCTTGTTTAGTCTAGGTGCTAATCTAGCATGATCAGGTTAATGACTTTAAAATGCAAAGCTAAAAGGTTATAATAATTGTTCTTAATAAGCTCAAGCTTTATGCAAAGAAATGAGTCAGCTAGCCTACCTATAAAGCCTTGCATACTCCTTGGTGTCACCTTAGTTTTGGTTTAAGTCTAGCTGAGTATATTATCGTACTCAGGGTTTTATTCCCACTTGTTGCAGATCATAAGACTTTTGTTGTGGCGACAAGATGGACTTGTATCCCACTACGGGAGGATTAGACCTTGGACAAGGTCATCTCTTATATCTCATCTAATTGCTGTTGTTGGATATCGACCCTGATCTGGCAATGTATTTCAAATCATAGGTGTGAGTATATGTCAAAAATATCTACTTCCGCTATTTATTTGCAACTCTGATTCAAAAAGAATTTATGTAAGAACCAGTGATGTACTTATGCTATGTGTGAAAAGTAAGAATAAGTGAATGGTTACTGCTTGAACTGTGCGATCTAGGTGTGTCGTTAGAGAAGTTTGAAATACTTTGAGATTTCATGGACTACCGGGTTAATCTGAGCACAATGTGCTAACTAAATTGCCTCGGCGGTTTATTTAGTACCTTGGGTTTATATTAATCGGGCGGTTCTTTTACAGCTTCCTCGTTGGAGGCGTCCTTCATGTACCTTCCCTTGCGGGCTCATGATGTCGGCGCCTTTGGCGTCGTGTCCTTCTTGAAGGCGTCATGAGGCATTCCACTCCGCTCTATTGCTCCATTCCTACTAGTCATGGTCGTGCTTCAGTGGTTTGTGGCGGTGGTGCTCGGCTTCTTTGCTTTTTTTTGTTTCTCTTAGTTAGTTGTTTTTGCTAGTTTTTTGTGGTGGTTTTGCTAGTTGGGCCGGTGTTTTCAACCAAGTGGTGTTGGTGGTTGGGAGTTGAGTTGCTAGTTGGGTCGGTTTCTCGACCAATTGGCTCAGTGGAGTTCATGGAAACATTCTTCAAAGCATCCATTGGAGTGAAGTTGTTAGTGATCAGGTAGAGTACCAAGTTGTATAGGATGAGTGGGTCACTTTCCTCAGTTGTGTGGTTTTTGGGCCCGGTTTCCACTTAAAAAAGTGGGGTGCCACCTTGTTTTTCTTTTCATCGTCTAATAAAACTAACGGCAAAGTTTTTGCCGTCCTTTCTAAAAAAACATTCATGAGGATGGAGGGACTGCAGCACCGGCGCTGCTGCATTAGTTGCCAATTGGGCTGCTAGCCCAATTTGATCTGTCACAGTCGATCAAGGACAAATACTAGATTATAGAAGAGAAGGCTCCCTTATAACTTTGAAAATAAGATGTGAGGCTTCAAACCCGGGTCGGACAAGAGAGCCCCAGAACTCATTGCTCTAACATGTCATGCGACTCGAAGGGACGCGTGAATACTACTCATTGCCTAGTCGATGGTCGCGGCCACGCAGACTCAACGGGACTTTGTATGGGCCAATATGCAAATACACAACTATACATGCCTATACTTACTTATAGCCCCCTGGTCGTCGCACTCGCACAACCTGCGCTCCCCTCCACCTCTAAGATGGGCTTGTCTATTGCCTGTCAAGATTGAGAAACGACTAAAAAGACCCCGAGTAAAAGGACACTTGCAAACACCCTCCATTAGATCAGAGTATTGGAAATGCTAGACCTTGCAATAGAACACCCACCAAAAGAAGAGGTCAAAATGATCATAAGAGAGCCAATTGACTACCCTTGAAAAACATACTAACTATCAACAAGATCTGAATAGAAACAACAAATCTAAGAAACCAAACTCTTCATGGCCCTTCGTCAACGCCAGATCGAACGTCGACGAGGCAAGGAGAGGCAGGAGAGATCTTATTCCATTGTCTCATCGTTTCGCCACCACCTTGATGATATTTTCACAAACAAACCTTCAACAAAAACTAAAAGTTAAGGAGAGATCAGGTTCCTGCTCATCTGGTCACCGTCTTCGTTTTTAATGAACGATACTTGTGCATAGAACTAGTCACGGTTGGCTACTCTCTCGCATGGGATCTGAGAGCATCTTCAGCAACACTACCTAAAACAAACCCCCTACTTCTCTATTTAGGTAGCATCCTATTCTTAGACAATCTAATTTTTTTTCATTGTCTCCAACAACACTACCTAAAACTAACCCCCTATTTTATTTTCTCACAAATTTATGCTGCCTGTCTATGTTCTTCATTTCTCCTCTACAAATTAACCAAAAGTATTTCAAGCACAAATAAAGCATATAATTCAAACATAACTAATCAAATTAGTTTACTACAAATTTCAATGATGGGAACAAAAATAAAGCACATAATTCAGACATTCTTAAATAAAGTATGACATAAAGTTTAATAATAGGAACAAAATAAATCGAAGCTCAAATAGATGTGTTGCCACCAAGATCATCATCTTATGTTGCATGACTACCACCACTAGAACCGCCCAGGCTTTGGAACTGACTACCACCCTTTCTTCTTTCCACACCTGAGTAGGTGAGTTGTTCTTCCAATAACCACAACCAGATTGGAACAATGAGTTAACAAGATTGCATATATGTCAACATTGAATAATTGAATGACATACAAGAAGCTTACATGCTCTTTGTATGGAATTTCACTTGGGTGTCGACGCTCTACATCCTCAAATATTCCTTGAAATTTTTTACACTCCTTGATTTCATTGTGGATTGACAGTTGTTCAGAAGGTTGTGCACATGCATGGACCACGATGTGATTGCGTGTATCAGACTAAATTTACGGACCAGGATCCGACGTTGAATGCCGTAATAATAATCCGGAATCAAATATGGGCGGCCGGGCGAGATCTGGGGAGAGATTGTCGACATTGACACCCAAACGTTTAAGTTTTGAGAGACGCGTCTTACTGCTCCTGACACTCTATGTACTACCACTGACACTGATCGATCCGGCTGCTGTGCTCATTCACCGTGTGGTAGCTTGCCACGTATCAATTGACTATAGTAAGACACCTGTAGGTGCACATGCATGAGACGACGCGCTACTAGAAGAACGGATCCCTAGAAGAAAGAAGACAGCTAGCAGGCTCACACACATGGCCTTCCGGTACTTCGGCCCGTGCTCACAACGGCAACAGGGCCGTTATGTGAACAGCAACAAAGGTCTTGTATCATCAGCTTGGTCCCTCCTCTTAGCTGCACTGTGCTGCACATCATCTTCCATGCTTACAGTACACCATCATGTGAATAGGACTTGTAGGGACTAGCAGGGAGTATAGAGACAAAAAAAGAGCGGCAGCGTCAGTGATGATCCGTCGCACGCGACACGTCACCCCGGCCCGTTCTGATATGGAGTACATAACTGCTAGTAATTCCGTTCCACACTAGCTGACCCGACGATCGAGCAGCTCGCAGAATTCTAGCATGGTGTCGGCCTCAAAGGCGTCGTCCGCCGGCCTCAAGCCGCCGGCCATGGACGACGCAGCTGCTGCAGGCGTCAAGGCGAAGGGCGGCGGCAGAGGGGCGTTCCTCGCCCACTTCTTCCTCGTGTTCGCCGTCGTCACCCTGTGCGCCGTCGTCTACGCCCCGCGCTTCTTCGTCTCCGGACCCGCACCCTACGGCGCCGCCATCGTCAGCATCTCCGCGGCGAGGCCCAGCTCCACGAACCGTACGTCGTCGTCAACGCCACCGCTCGGGCTGCAAGGTCACGTTGCTGGCAGCGGCGGTGGGGACCATCAACGACACGGCGGCGCGCTGCATCAGCACCAGCATGAGCAGGTCGTTCTTGACAACCAGGTAGGCTCCCCGTGCGCGTCCCTGCCCAACCACACCATCTGCTGCGACCGCTCCGACTACCACTCCGACGTCTGCTTCATGGCGGGCGACGTGCGCACGGACGCCGCGTCCCTGTCCCTCCTGCTGTTCCCGCCGCCGGGAGCATCGTCGTCACCGGAGTCGGGCGCCGCCACCGTAACGACGGAGGAACGGATACGGCCCTACACGCGCAAGTGGGACGCCTACATCACCAAGACCATCCACGAGGTCAGGCTCCGTGTCGCCCAGCCGGGGGAGGCCGCCGCGCACCGGTGCGACGTCCGGCACGACGCGCCGGTCTTCGTCGTGACGGCGGGCGGGTACAGCCACAACATGTTCCACGTCTTCAACGACGGCTTCCTGCCGCTGTGGCTCACGGCGCAGCACCTCCGCCGCCGCGTCGTGCTGGCGGTGCTCGCGTACAGCCCGCGGTGGGCGGGCACCTACGGCGAGATCCTCGCCGGCCTCTCCGGGTACCACGTCATCGACCTGCTCAGGGACAAGAGGACGCACTGCTTCCCGGGTGCCGTCGTGGGAACGCGCTACCACGACTACCTCGCCGTCAACTCCGCCAGGCTCCGGGACAACCGCACCATCGTCGACTTCCACGACTTCCTCGCCGGCGTGTACGACGACGAGCCCAACAAAGCTGACGCCAGGAGCAGAACGGAGACGCCACCGCGGGAGCAGCGACGGCCACGGCTCGGGATCGTGTCTCGCAAAGGGAGGCGGGTGATCGAGAACCAGGCGGCAGTGGCGCGGCTGGCGACATCGGTCGGGTTCGACGTGGAGGTCATGGAGACGGCCACCGGGGTGCCTCTGTCGGCGGTGTACGCGTCGGTGAGCTCGTACGACGCGCTGGTGGGCGTGCACGGCGCCGACCTGACCGCGTTCCTGTTCCTTCGCCCCGGCCACGCCGCGCTGGCGCAGATCGCGCCGCTGGGGATCACCCTGTTGTCGCGCAACCTCTTCGGCGTGCCGGCGGCGAGGATGGGGCTGCACTACGAGCAGTACGACGTGGCCGCGCGCGAGAGCTCGCTGAGCCGCAGGTACCCGGCGGACCACGTCGTCGTGGCCGACCCGGCGCGGGCGAGGCGGGAGCAGGGGAAGCTGGAGTGGGAGCTTGTGGAGCACGTGTACCTGCGCGGGCAGAACGTGACCCTGGAGCTCGGAAGGTTCCGGGAGACACTGGCCAGGATCCACTCCCGGCTCATGCAACGACAACAAAGTCGCGTGTCCAGTCCTGATGTATCACCGCAAATATAGGATTGTATACTGCTAGAAATCCGTGCTCTCCCTTCGTTTCTTCGCTTATTATTTGGTCGTGTTAATGTTACGGTGACTCTCAGGGTAGACGCCTAGGCCATCTCGCCGAGCTCGCCCTCGTCATGCTGTCCTTGAATTTTTAGAGAATCAATGCACACACAATACATAAGTCTAAAAATTTCATATATATTGTTCAATGATTAAACCATAATTAATTTTAAGAATCAAGCTCAGTATTGTTAAAAATTACTTATTATTCTAAAATATATATAATGCAAAAACATTGGTCAAAACATAGCACGAGTCTGAAGAAGATGAGAATACTGAGGATGTGTTTCAGTTACCTGAAGGTCCTGAATGCCGTTCATACATTGAAAAAACGACCATGTCCTCCTCGTAGATGGCTTGCAGTGCCAGCCGCTTGGGATCGATCATAGCACATCATCAGATGCTTTTGTAAGTATGGTAATAAAGTATTGCACACTATTACTATATATATATATATATATATATATATATATATATATATAAGAGTTCACGATTCAGCAGTCTTTCACTTCTTCAATAGCCCGATCCCAGGGAGAGAAATTCAAGGTTTTAATGATGAGCTAAATTAAACCAAGATTATATAGGCAAAGCTAAACATAAAGCTACCATGGCATATGAGTCTGAAACTGCACCTGAGAGGTCGTCATCAATATGAACCGTGGCACAGCCGTGGCCTCCTGCGCTGATTATTGGAGATCATCATCCCTGCCTCGCGCTACCGCGGTCGCTGCACCCCACCGCCCGCTGCTGGCAACCCTCGATCTGTTGCGTTGCGCCGCCGGCCGACGCGATCTCCTGCACGTTGGTCGCTGAAGCAGCGGGGCAAGGGCGGCAACTGCCACCGGAATGTGCTGCGCGATAACATCAAGGGCAACACGAAGCCGGTGATCCGGAGGCTGGCAAAGAGGGGCGGCATGAAGTACATCTCCGTGCTGATCTACGAGGAGACCCGCGTCGTGCTCAACTCAAGATCTTCCTGGAGAACGTATAGATGATCCAATACATACCCAAGCCATATACGCATATATATGAGGATGGTGACCTTGGCGAGGTTACTGCCTCACCACGACCCCGCCACAGCAGTGCAGGATGATCGCGGCTACGCACCGTCACGTGTATCATCCTCCTGCGCACCACCTTGCATGCAAAAGGGCCCCCGGCCGCGGCCACATATATCCACATCTCCGTCGTGGTCTCGCCCGCGGCATCGGCCATAGTCCAGATCAAAACGTAGAACCGGCAGATGTACCTGATTTCCTCGATCGCAGCCACCTGCCCGCCGGCGTGTCCTGGTCGCGCGCGCGATCGCGACCCACGCCTCCTTCTCGCACGTCGTCGGCGATTCGATCCAACAGGACGTCACGGCCACGGCCTCGCCTCGTAGGTGTTGTGCCGGCGGAGAGTTTTTCCAGGCTGAGAGGGATGGAGCCGTGATCACTGGCGTTTCTCCAGGCCGAGAGGATCGGAGCCGTGATTACTGGCGTTTTAAAATTTCGGCGGCGGCTGCGTTGCGTGGCGGAGGAACGAGGAGGATGATACACGTGATCCGGGCCCTTCATCGTGTAACGAGTAAAGAGAGAGAATGTTGAAAGCAAATCTGAGCGGTCCGTTTTAAAGGTGTTATTTTTGGGTATAATTTTCTAGGCGCATCAAGAAAGGGCTCCTCAGCGGGGGACTTTTTTCGTGAGTGGAGTTAGCGATGAAAAGATGGTACATTAATAGAGTAGATAAATATTCATATATGAGTATTATCTATGAATCTAGAGATATGAATTAATTTAGTTAGAGCTGATCAAGCGGCCCTTATCAACCTTAAAGTTGTAGATCACGTTGACCGCTATAATTTTGATACCGATCATGTCGACATTTGAGGCCGTTTGGAAATTCTTACATTTAAATATCAATTTTTTTAGTTCGAAGCATATAAAGATTTATGCTCTAGACAATTTCAAACAAAAATATATCAACTACAATGTTATTATAGATTGCATTGAGAAATGCAATCTTTTTTTTTTCGACAACGTGTTTTGGCACTTGCTTAATTAAACAGAAGAATATAGTTTTTGTTACACCAACTTGGTTATCCAAAGGTTATCAATCCCAAACCCCTAACCAGTTCACACAAGGTTATAATTACATAAAAACTCTCGCATGACTAAGCATAAGCACGTACCTAATCCGCCCAGAGCGCCTCCAGAGCTCCCAGGTGGCGGTATCCAGCCGCAATGCACAAGGAGAGCTCCTCCTGGACGATCTCGAGTAACTGCGGCGCCGACCTTGACTTCTCGTTGAAGGTTATTTTGTTCTTTTCCTTCCACAATGTCCACGCGAGTAGCATGCATGATGTTTGCTTTGCTCACCTGAGCCAGGTCCTGGAGGTGGAAAGACCTTAAGCACGATGCCTAGCTTCTTTGCCAAAAATGCAGTCCAGGATGATATTATTACCTCTTACAATCCTACTCGAGATTTCCAGCGGAACCTCCGTCCACATCGCTGTAAAAAATTTCCATGGTTAAATCATGTATCATGTGGTTTTTGATGTTTCAGCTGGCTTCTGCTTTAGGATGAACCTCTTCTTTTTTACCTGCTTTCTCTATACTTATATGATTCTTGTACAGCTATTATTATGTGATTCTTGTACAGCTATTATTGGATTCTTGCTTTTGCTTTTTACTGTTGTGAAACCGAGCAGGTAAATATATACTGCCAGAATCTGCTTCTAACCTTATCTTCTCCTTGCCCGCTCGTCTCCTCCGTCCAGACTCCGTCTCCGTAAAAAAAAAAAAAAAAAAAAAAATCGGTCCCCTCCTCCTCTCCCCATACGGCGCTCTCGCGGGGAGGGCGCCGTCGCGCCGCCGCCTCCGCCGCTCCTGCCCCTGCCTGCGCCTCCCCTCTGCACTTCCTCTCTCTCCTTCTCTCCGCGTCGGAACCCTCGATGGGCACCCATGCCTAGCCGTCGCGTCGGCCTCCGCGCCTCGACCCAGTCGCACCGGCGTCCTGCGCACCGCGCGCCGTTGGCCGCGGTCTCCCGTGCTCGCCGGCGGCGACGCCGGTGGAGCGCTCGCCGGCCGCGCGGGGCCAGGGGTGCGCTCCGCCCGCACCCATGGCAGCGGCGGGGCCCGTCAGGCCGCTGTGGCGGCGGCCGGCCCTGATTTTGTCGTCGCTGTCGTCGTCCACGGCACCGACGCGGCCGCAGCGGCCGCCGTCGGTCGCCACCGGCGCTCCTTCTTCTGCGCCGTGTCCTGGTCCAGACTGCTCCCTGATTCCTCGCGTTGTCTGACCTTGCTTGGTTTGGTCCCCCACCTCCCCACGCCCCTCTCTCCCCCTTCTTACCCCTCCATTCCGTCCCGGGCTCCTCAGGAGAACACCACTCCACGTCGCTCTAAAAATTTCGCACAGTTAGATCCTGCATCCTATGGTTCTTGATGTTTCAGCTGGCTTCTACTTCAAGGTGAATCTCTTCTTTTTTTTACCTGCTCCCTCTCTGTGCTCATGTAATTCTTAAGGCTACTGCTTTGGTTATTGCTTTTACTGTTCTGGAGCTGGCCAGCCAAGTATATACGGCCACAATCCAATTCCAGCCTTATCCCTTTATTTTTCCTACTGTATGCCCCCCTGTGACCTTCCCTGTGATGATTTCCTCCACTGTTTATGATCATTGCCTTTGTCTGTGATGATCACATAATCTTGTAGTCTGAGCTTGTGCTTACTGCCTGTGAAGTGATACATAACTTGTTTTTGGATCCTAGGCCTCTGATTATTGTTTTCGATTGCTGTTTGTTATGTCAAATTATGTACCGTTGATTCTGAGCACATGCCCTATTCCCAGAGATTACATTGTCCAGCACTTGGCTTGTGTACAACTAAATTTGGTTCTCCTTTTTACTTAACTTTTCATTTGAGTATAATTATGTGCACTGTTGTTTATAGCACTTGCCTTGTGTGCAACTAAATTTGGTTCTCCTTTTTACTTGACTTTTCATTTGAGTATGATTATGTGCACTGTTGTTTATACATGTAAGACTGATCAGTGGATATAACAAAGGTCAGTTTTCTCTTGCTTTTGAAGTTTATATAGTCTTTGAGTTTATTTCCAGTGTGTTCTAATAAAGAGTGGACTGGAATGGTCTTAGTATATAGGCATGTACCTACTTCAATACATGCTCTCTGATTTATTTGGTTTCAGTAGCCATACTCGTGGTTAATATTTGTACTCGGTACATGTCATGCTCCTTGGCTATTAAAAAAATAGTTGCCTTTGGCCTACTAAAAGATTAGATATTGCGATTTCTCTTTTTTTTTCTACTAAAAGAGTTAACTGGTGGTTAGTGTTTGTAAATGGAGCTCAAGTTAAAAAAAAAGTCATATGTAAGCACGACATACATGTTCCGTTCAAAAAGTTCTTTGATTGCTTCGGCTCTTCTATCATCTATAGTGTATCTGAGCATGCTGCCAACACATCACAACCACCTCATGAACTTCCTCCGATTCAGCAACAAGAGCTTAGTGTTCATGTGACAGACCCTTTGAAGGTATATATGTACATAAGCAAATTTTATTTTATGGATTTAGCTTGAAAATGTACTATAAAATGCTGCAACAAACGGTTATTCATACTATTCGTTAGTCCTTTTCAGATTGTGTTGGATCAACTATTTTAAATTTGCTGAGCCTAGGTTACCCTCCATTTATTCCATTCTTACAGCATTGACAACGACTATGCTGTTACCTTGTTGTTTACAACTTCCATTGCGCCTGATCCAATCCTTCACTCATGCCAGACTGTTGTGTGCTTCACAGATACAGTGCAGTTTTCAAGGTCTGCAATTGGAAAGAAACAGTACATACAATTATCTGAAGGTCGCGCAAAAATAGAATCACAAGGTCTTGTTTTCTTATACCAACTAACAAATTTTGGTTTGCTTCATCATGCTATTTTGGGGGAACAGGACATACAGTTATCTGCAATTGCGTTCCCTAAGGGGTCTGTTTCTCTAAAATAGGATTCCTATTTTTTTATTACGTACGACCATCTGAGTATCGTGTTCCATGATCTCCTTCTCAAAACTTTGCAGGTTCAGTACATAAGAAATTTTGGGACCCTGGCATTTTTCAGTTCATTGGTTCTTCTACAGCTGAGGTATCATATCTATTATAATCATAGGAAGAATTGTTCATGTCCTTGGTCAAGGTTATTCTATGTCGATAAAACTGAATCAACATAGCTCTTCAACCCAAACCTAAATAGTGATCTGCAAAAGGCTATTTTCTGAAGAGCCTACAATCTCTTGTGGTTCTATTCAGGCACTAGGTGATTTGGTCGCCCCATGCTGCTGTTCATCATGGTTTGAACTTTATGTTCAACCATGGTTAATGACATGCTCTATTACAGAAAATTATGTCTCTATCTGCTGTTTTATACAAATGGCAGGATCTGATAAAGTTTATGCTACATTTGCATACCCTACACATAAAAAAATGATGCTAAATTTATTTACCCGCTCTCCAGAATTTCCAATGCACCTAGATTGATAGTTTCCATGGTCTGCTCTTGCAGTTGCAGTAGTTTGTCCTATACTTTCTTTATCTGATGTGCAATTTACCTCCTAACTTAGGTATACACTCCCTGTACTAATGTGCGATTCAGTCACCTATTGACAAAAGTAAGATGGACAGTTGCCATGCTTCATCTGTCCAGCAAGAAGCAAGCCTGCTACCCTTGGGATGTGAAAGCTTTGAAATGCCATTGATATTTGTGCTCCTGTTCTTGATTTCTAGATGTATTTTTGGGTATGTGCGGACATCTAAGCCAGACTGGAATTTTAGAAAGAAAAGGTATAAAACATATGATAGGTACAGAATCGATACCCTTTCTCAATATTGTACTGGTCGATTGCATCTAGGAATTTTAATAAAATAAGGCTGCCTGCATAGTCAACCATCGTTAATCGGTAACAGATTACAACTTAGTTATGTTGGGTGCTTCCAGAACTATAACACCTTCTGAATATTTATCTTTCCGAACTGCATTTTATCATGGTCTTTGGAGGTACTACTAAGGTCAGCTATATTATGCTCCTCCATGAACCTCCAAAGGTAAAAATGCACAGGTTTTTCTTGGTTGCCATTAAAAATGTTTGTTACTATTAGATCTATTAGATTCCAAAAAATATTTGTTAGTGCACCTTATATAGGTTCCCACCACAGTTTTTTTTTTTAGTGCTCGCAGCTATGGACTACGAATGAATTCAGCAGCATTAGCCTCTTCATTCTTTCTTGCAATGGATCTTTCTACATAGTGTGAAACAAGTGCATGATCAAACCTATTAATAAAGATTATAGGTTTACAAAGGCTCCCCTATCTGCCTACCTTTGGTGTACAATTTTATCTGTCTCATGTGTGCACTGAATCTGTATGTGCTGTGCCATACTCAGTTGTCTGAACCTATACAGGCAGCCATTGACATTGTACCTGTGCCATCTATTTTAAGCCTTCTAATATCTGTTTGGTTTTAGGTAAAATATATGGTGTCTAGACGTCTCAGCTCTCAGGCTAAAGTATGCAGGAATGCACCTTTTATGCCATCTTTTCTCCAGCGATTAACCGATCTGTGCTCGGTTTTCCAGAAAGGATTTATACCCACTGTTCAGAGCAAATTACTATCACATCATGGTTGTCTATGTAACATCAACGCCCTATGATCCAATCATTGGAATGTGATGCTGATGTAAACCTGGATAATTCTGTGATTGGTTTCCTTCATTTGTAGTCTGCTATTTAAACTTAATTAGCTCTGTTCTAAAACTAGGGGTTGGGGACTAGGGGGTGCTATATGCTGGTGGGTGTGGCTCTGAAGAATGATGAATTCAAGATTCGCCCAATGAACTTCCTGAACGATACGACCCTGAAGGGAACCTTGTGCAGTGACTACAAACTGTGGACTGACCTTACCAATTTGGTCGACATGTACATCAACGAGGTAAATGCAAAGTGCAATTTCCTTAAATAGCCTTTTTACATGGCATATTTGAATGCTTTTTTTCCGTAGATACAGATTGGACTTGGAGTTACTGTTTTTTCTCTTGTTGGACTTGGAGTTGTTTCCTCAACTATTTCATTTGTACCAATTGGACTTGGAGTTACTGTTTTCTCTCTTGTTGCATATTTGCAGTTGTAGATGGTATGGAACGTGTTTATTTTCTCACACGAACAAATGTTCCTGTTTGATAAAACATTGATTCTATTCTATTAGAATTTGTAGGTAATTCACCCAGATCATTGGCTACCTTCCCTACAATTTTTCCGATGCAAGAATCCAATAATGCAATTAATCATTTCTAAATAATTGTTATCGTCACCTACAGAGGTTACTATTTCTGGAAGATACCAATAAGATTCAGGTTAATGGCAATACTGTCATATCTAACAATGAACAGATAACCCAACTAAGTCCCACAGTGATTTTTTTCCCAAGGTTCAGTGCATTTTCTAACCAGCAATAGTTTACCTATTTATATGTGATCGCTTCGGGTATTTTGGTTCTCCTTATTCGTATCTTTATATAATGTGTGACTGGTCTAAACATCCTATTTTGACTACGCAGGACAAAAGAAGCGTCGGAGAAATGCATATGGCAAAGGGTATACACAATGTGGCATGTCGATAACGCCACCTCCAGGACAGAAGATGGCAACTCTACATGGTTATCTCTATGCTTTATGAAATACTTATACTCAGACCTTGTATGGTGAAACCTTATCTATGTATGTAAATATTTTGCACTCCGCATATGGAAAACTCATGTGTGTCGGAACGAGCCGTAGTTTTGTTGTTCAACATGTGTGATGCGCTGAGGGATGTGTACAGATACATTGTTATCCTTGGCTGCTCGTAGATACAGTGCTCATCTTCGGGTGCTCTCGGCCTAATTTTCTTCATAATTGATTTAATTTTGGTGATCTGCAAGTGCATAATCCATGTTTTATCATTTTTCATGATGAGGATAAAGCAAATTAATGGTAGAAGCTGGCTTGGCTACCTCATTCTTCCTTGTTTGATGTTGTCGTTGTCAGCTCCGCAACTCTTCCTCTCGGGCGCGCGAGGGCGCGCCGGACCACTGGTTATCCATGGTTTCAGCCACAGATGATGCATGGTGCGCCGTCCTACGGTCCATGGCGCCATCTGTGGTGGGCTGTCCAACATCTGTCATGCATGACAAGCCAGAAGAACTTGACCCTTGGTGGCGCGAACGTCTTCCATAGCTGACGAGCGCCCAGCGGCCTCGAACAACCTAGGAACATGACACCGTAGGCCGATGAGTATCAGGAACGCCCGGGGAAAGATGTATCTGTTCCAGCATGATGCATAGGTCCAGGAACTCAGTGAGCAGCTGCATCGTCTGAGGTCCCGTGACGTGATGAATCCATGCAATGCCTCTGCCACAGACACCCCCCGCCTCCTTTTTGGAACGCTTTAGACGCAAAAACAGTTGGAGCAAGGCTGCGAATGTTAGTCCCCTGAAGCCAATTGTCCATCCATAAAAGAGTCGATTCCCCGTTGCGCATGTTGGAGAAAGTGGCCACCTTGAAGAAATCTTACACCATTCGTTCTTCAGGTTCAGGTAGCCGCTGCCAAAGACCGTTGCGGGTCAGTTCGTCGCAGCCACGGCCAACGAAACCGAAGCGCTATCCCAGTCCGCCGCAGGTATGCTACACCAGGCCGCCAAGGTAAGTTGATCTGGAGACTGTTTCCCAGGCCACCTTGCAACGTCCCCCGTCGCGACGCCACTCCAAATAAAAGCCCTGCCAAGCTTGTCAATGCTCTCATCGATTGCCCAAGGGGATAGACACAGAGCAATCGCTGAATGGACTGGAATTGCCGACATGGTGCACTTGACAAGCGTGGTTCTCCCCGCAATATTGAGCATGCTGCCTTTCCATGCCGGAATCCGAGCAGCAACGGCGTCGATGAGTGCCGCTCATCGCTGCTCTTCAGCGTGAAAATGGACAGAAGAATGTCAGCCTGGGCACTTTTCAGCCGAAAACCGCAAACCGAACCGAACCGCACCGAACCGAACCGAAATATCGGTTTGTTCGGTTTTCGGTTGCGGGTTCGGTTTTGGTTTTTGTGTTGTTCGGTTTACGGGTTCGGCTTCGGTTTTCAGGACAAACCGAACCGAATAACCGAACAAACCGATACTACATGTACACAGCCGATCTTCCTCCATCCAGCCCAACAGCCCACACGATGGCCCATCCTGACCTGCGGTTATAGGCAGCGGCAGCGACGAACCCCATCGGCCCATCCCCTCCCTTCTCCTTCTCCCGTCCCGCAGCAGAGGCCAGAGGCGGCGCCCGGCGCCCGCATCCCCATCCGCCCCCAAACCCTAAATCGTGGCCACAGGCCATAGCCGGCGGTGCGGTGCGGCGCCCGCGGACGATCCCAGCAGAGGTGGGCGGCTGGCAGCAAGCTCGTGAAGTTCTCCGACCAAGACACCATAGCGACGCGGACGGAGCAGTCCTCCAATGTAAGTTTAGAATAGATCGATCTTGAATTCTTTATTTCTTCTGGTCTTCTCCTCTTCTCCTTGTTGATCTAGTGTTCTGATCTGATTATCTGAAACATTGTATTTCTAGATGGGGGACACAGATGATATTGTTGCCTGTGCCTGTGAGACTAATCAGACTCAAACTCAAGAAACCGAAGGTGAAGGTGGAGCGTCAGTGACTGGAGTGATAGATGCAAGCAAGGAGCAGCAGCAGACCAAGGATGGAGATGGAGACCAAGTGGCTGAAGAATCCAGGAAAAGAAAGCCCATGGCTCTGAGATCTGAAGTATGGGACAGTTTCAGCAAGGTCAAACTGGACAATGGGGAAGAGAGAGCGAAGTGTAAGTGGTGTCAAAAGCTATTTCATTGTGGCTCAAGAACAAATGGTACGTCGTCCTTGAAAACTCATCTGAAGATATGCAAAAAGAATCCTAATAAACCAGTAGTTGATAATCAAGGAACTTTGCAACTTACACCAACTGCTGGCACTAGTAATGTTGGTACTGTAACCACATGGAAATATGATCCGGATAAACTTAGAAGGTTATTTGCTGAGATGATAATTGAAGATGAACAACCATTTGTCTTATCTGAACGTTCTGGTCTTAGAAAATTGATGGCAGAAGCATGTCCACGATTTATTATTCCATCTAGAAGGACAGTCACTAGAGCTTGTGTTAAAGTATATGAAGATGAAAAAGAAAAGCTCAAGAAATTTTTTAAGGACAATTGTGAAAGAGTTTTCCTCACAACTGACACATGGACTGCTAAGAATAGCCAAAACTACATGTGTGTTACTGCCCATTTTATTGACAATGACTGGAATCTTAGGAAAGCAATTATTGGTTTTTTCTTGGTTACGGGCCATAGAGGGGAGGACATTGGAAAATCATTAGAGAATTGCTTGGCTGAGTGGGGCATTGACAAGGTTTTTACAATAACATTAGACAATGCTAGTGCAAATAATAATGCAGTTAAGTACATGAGGCGGGTCTTGAATGAGTCAAAAGGTTGTTTTGCTGAAGGAGAGTACCTGCATATGAGATGTGCTGCTCATATTATCAACCTAATAGTAGGTGATGGCCTGAAGGAAATTGATAAATCAATTCAGCGTGTCCGTGCTGCTGTTAAGTTTATTAGGGGTGGATCATCTAGGTTGGTGAAATTTAAGAAATGTGCTGAACTAGCCAAGGTACAGAGCAAAGCATTTTTGAATTTGGATATTTGCACTAGATGGAACTCAACGTACCTTATGTTACATGCTGCAGAGAAGTACCAGAAAGCATTTGAAAGATATAGTGATGAAGACCCATACTACAGATTAGAATTAGAAGGAGAGAATGGTCCAGGGGTACCAACAAAAGCTGATTGGGACAAGGCTAGGAAGATGGCTGATTTTCTTGAACACTTTTATGAACTCACTCTTCGTGTTTCTGTACAGATTCGTCCCACATCTCACACTTATTTTCATGAGATTGCTGAAGTATTACTATTGCTAAGAGAAATGGGTCTAAGCGAAGACAACCTGAGCAAAGAAATGGCTACCAGAATGGTAGTGAAGTTCTACAAGTACTGGGGAGAGAAGTATGGTGAGAGGCAGGGGGACAGAGAGAAGAGAGGAGAGAAAGATAAAGGGGATCAACTGCTCAACTTTAATGTTTTCTTCTGTGTTGCTATTGATCCTAGATACAAACTGTCAAATTGCATTAAAATGGGAATTAAGGTGATGTTTGGGGATACAATAGGAGACAAAGTGTGGGAAACAGCTAACACTTATTTTCGTGCTTTGTTTGAAGAGTACAAGGAAATGTATGGCCCAAAAGATAAGGCAGCACAACCTACTGAGTCTGAATCTACAACTGAAACCAACAAAAAAATGAGTAGGTGGATGGTAATGGCTCAGCAGATTAACAGTGAGGGTAGCACTGTCAAATCTGAGGTAGACAAGTACCTATCAGAAGATAATGAGCCGGACACAAAAGACTTTGACATTCTAAAGTGGTGGAAGGCCAATGGAACAAGATTCCCAATATTATCTAGGATGGCCCGTGATCTGTTGGCAATTCCTATCAGCTCAGTTGCCTCTGAATCAGCCTTCAGTGCTGGTGGCCGAACTCTTGATGACTTCAGAACCTCACTGACCCCAAAAATGGTTGAGCGCCTCGTTTGTGCAAATGATTGGCTTCGTGGAGGTGGAGGAAAATATGTTTGTGTTGAAGAGGACACGGAACAAATGGCTTTGCTTGAGGAAGGTAACATACTAAATTTTTAATTGCTTCTAATATGCTTCATGATTCATACACAACACTGTACTAAATTTGATCATATGTTATTTTAGAACTTGGTGGTCTTTCCATTTCTAGGGACGATACTCGAGCTACTACTGTGTCTTAAACAATTGGTAAAAGGTAGCACATTCATCTGTTTAATAATCCTATGACTAGGACTGCTGAGATCAAAAATTGATTGAGATTACTGCAGCCTGCAGGACTGCTGATGCTTCACTTGGTGTCTTGGACTTGGACGCTGGCATGCTGCTTGCCTGTGTACCTGACTGGCCTGATCATGCTGCAAGCTGCTTGCCTGTTTATGTATTTGAATAGTAATTGTGTACTTGTTTGAGGCTTAGGCTTGTTGTTGACTTCTTGTTGATTTGTGTACTGTGAGATTTGAGATGCCGACATTCATTTTTAATTATTGCTGAAATAAGCTGCTTGTTGTCTTGTGGCTTAAAACTTGATATATATTATATATATGGTGTTGCTTGCAATCAGTTTGATGTAACTCTGCATTGTTGTCGCTGGTGACATGTTTCGGTTATTATGGTTAAAACCGAAAACCGAATAGAAAAAACCGAAACCAAATTATGCGGTTATCAGTTATCTGGAAAACCGATCGGGGGCTACAAGCTGGAAACCGAATTTTTTTTAACCGAACCGAACCGAACCGAATTGTCGGTTATAACCGAACGCCCAGTCCTAGAAGAATGCCAAGCTATCGACAGGGGAAGTCCTCAACCCGGCAGGAGAGGACCTGCTGCAGTGCTGCACTCGTTCGATGTCCTCGTCGCTGCAGTGAATTGGTGTGGCAACACTCTTGTCCAAACTAGGGAAGAGGCCCGAGGCTTGGCCACATATCTGGAGGGCTGATTTAATCACCTGCCTGGCAATTGGGTGCCACAAAGAGCACCATATCGTCAGCATATAGGCTGACCCGTTGCACAGACCCAACCGAGCCAAGCTGTGCAAGGAGCCCCTCGTCATCTAGCCAACGGACCATGTGATTGATGACTAACTATTTAGGAATCATTGGGAACGCCCTAACAGACAATTTAGACACCGGACGTCTAGGTAGTGCCACGAATTGAAGATAAACACAATCGATAACAAAAGCTTCAGTATACTGTATACATATTTGCACACCACGCATTGAGAATTTTGACCAATCCCGATTCGACCCAGCAGGGAGCCAGTGACGGGGAAAAAAAAACGAATGCAGAACCTGCTCAATAATGTAGACGTGCTGAACAGCTGCTGATAGATATATAGCGTCGTCAATTAAGCATACTTGTCGGCGATGTCGATGAGGCAGCGCACCAGCTCGTCGGGCCTGGAGAGCATCACGACGTGGTCCGCCGAGATCTCCTTCACCTCGTCCACGGGGTTGTTCTCCACCATCCAGCGCTGGAACTGCTCCACGATGCCGTGGTCCTCCGTGCACACGATGTACACCTTGCGCACCGACCCGTACCTTTCCTTGGTGTAGGGTTGCTGGAGCACCAGGTCCTCCACAAACATCGAGCTAACCCTGACCAGAGACGACGCGAGCGTGATGTCCTGCAGAGAAAATGATGACACATCAGCACGATATGTGTGTGCTTGAAGATGCAGAAATGATTTTGCACCTGATAATAACAAGGCTATATATGTGACACATCAGCACGATGCGTGCGGAAGGGAAGACTGGATGAGATAGTTAAGTTAACCATTTACCTTTCCGAAGGATGCCTTGGTCCCGTAGACTTGAAGACACGATCAAAAAAATAGCGACAACCCAAACACGATACTCATTCTATAATATAGGTCACCTACTATGAAAAAGTCACACACACCCAAATTTCACATTCTCCAACAGAGTTCGAATAGAGAAGCCTCAAATCCAGCCGCCTGCCTACCTTCATGCCCGCCAAGGGCTCGCCTCTACCATGCTCACATCTGCCGCCGAAGCTGAAGCCGCCATCTCCACCTAGATCCACTACTAACTCCGCGCCGGAGCACAACGCTGTTGGAATTGATCTCTCCACCAGTTGGCCCAACGGTCAACTGGACCCTTGACCTGCACCCTGATCGGGAGTGCCCAGCCCAACGCTTGGCTGGTGGGCCCCGTCGCACAGTGCCTATAAGAAGAGGTGGGGACCACTGGCTCTATTCACGAGGTTCACTGCCGTCACCCACCGAACCCCACAGAAACCCTAACCGATTAGGGAGGCGCTGCCAGCGACGGAAAGACCCACCGACGTTCGCCACCTCTCCGACCGTCGCTGCCCGTGCGCAGCCTCCTCCAACGATCTCGGCATCATCTCCAAGCTCTATGGTATGTGTTCCTACTCCACCTCTTTCTCCCTCTCTCTCTGATCCGTGCACCATAATGGTGCACCATGATGTTTTAACTCGATTTGTCCTAATTGCAAGTGAGGTACCCGCTGATCCACACCTAGAATGATCCACGAATCCTAACAATGGTATCAGAGCAGGTTGTATGTGCATCTAGTGTTGGGGCATGAAATGGATCATTTTTTATTCAAAATGATGAACCCGAACCCTAACCCAGAAGAACAATCGGGGTTTGGGAATGAAATAAGAAGAACGCCGATTCCAACGAATCGAGAAGAAAATCAAACCTTAACCCAAACGAAACCGACCGATTCGAGCAGATCGGAAATGAACACACGAAAACCTAACCCTAAAGAAAGGAACATAAAGAAGAAAGAGAAGAGGACGGACGAGGAAGGCTCACCAGTGACTACCACCGTCCGTCGCGCGGGTACGGACCACGCCGTCGCATCACCGATGCATTGAAATAGAGATGCCGGAGGGCGCGGTCTCGTCGCCATGAGGGCAAAGGGCACCATCGCGAGGCAAATCGACGGCGGCGCGCTCAGCCACGAGCGAGAGCGCGCGCTGGCGATAAGCTTCGCGGCGGTGCCGCCACCGTTTTTTTCCTCCGGTTGCCGGTCGTCAGCCGTTGCTGCATTCGGCACTGGGCAAGAGGAAGAAAGATAAAGAAAGAGGCTGGGGGAGATGTCGGCGCTTGTCGCCGGTGGCCTCTCCTCGCCGCTGCCGGCCAAGGTGACCACCGCCGCCGCTGCTCTCGGCAGTAGAGAGAAGGGTGAGGTGAGAATGAGTTAGGGTTTCGTGGGTCAGCGGCTGCGGCCGGTTTTTTTTCATGCGAGAACGACGCTGAACCGTCGGATGAAAGGAGCCCTGGATCAGACGCCTGACGACGATCGACCGACGCGCGCGGCTGCGAAGCAGGCTGCTGAGCCGTTTTGGCAACCGGGCCGATTGGTCGGTCTTGGCCCATGAATGAACAGTGTAATTTTTGAATTTATTTTGAATTTTCAGAATCCATAAAAAAACAGGCCTACTTGGGCCGACGTCGTGGGCCGCCGTCTTGGGCCGCGCCACGCGCGCGTCTGCGTTAGGCCATGGGCCGATTTGTCCAACAGGCCGAAACGATGGATTTTGGCCCGAAATGAATAGTGAAGCTTATGAATTTTATAGAAATTGAATTCTGAATGAATTTGAATCGAATTTTGGTGCGAATTTCTTTTTTCTATGCAAATTTTGTCCGACGATAATTTTGTCCAGAGAACAGTAATGAAATTGGAACTTTTTTCTAGAAAATAGAATTATATCGAATTTATTTCATCATTTTCAGAAGCCAATTTTGATATATTTGTTGAAGAATTAAAAACTTGATGAATTGAAGTTTAAATTTTCTAAAAAAAATTTTAAACCAACAGGATAAATTTACAAAGAATTGAATTGTTTTGAATTGTTATGTACAGTACAATGCTTCTGAATATTAATATTATGAATAGAATTATTCATGTTTTTCGCTGTAAAGAAAAGAATTATTGTCTTTTTATTAAATTCGAACCAACAGAAGAATTTAATTTGGAGAGCAGTTGAAGTTATTGAGTGAATGATGAAAAGTTCATTCTCTAACTAAAATTGGAACCAACAGGAATATTTTAATTTGAGAAATAGTCATTTTTATGTTTAGAGAAATTATTCTATTTCTGCCCAATGGTGATTTAGAATATGAAAGAGAAAATATTATAAGTTTGAATTTGAAGTTTGAATCTCTGATAAATTTTGCATCACAATGAATTTAAAGATAAAGAAATGCTCATGAAATGAAAAGAATGTATTTTCGTGTTTCCGATGCAACAATGATGATTATCCTCTAATTAAATTTGAACCAACGGGAGAATTTAATTTTTGAGGAGACATGTTTTACTAAGATAATTGAATTTCATATGTTGATTCCATTTCTGCCCAACGGTGATGTGGAATTAATATAGAAGAATATTGTTTTATTCTATTTCTGCCCAACGATGATGTAGAATAGAACGTAAAGATTCTAAAGTTTAATGAGCATTATCGATGATTATTGTTGAATATTTTCAGATAAAGAACTTACTTCCCTTGAAGGCAGAAAAAAGAATGAGCTGGGTACTTATGACTCAGAAGGTAAAAAGTGTAAGTTTTGCATTAAAGAAAACCATCATATAAGGGACAGTGTTCTCTTTAAAGGATGGATTGAAAGAAAAGGATGATTTAGGTGCATTGATCTAAGAAAATAAGATAGAACAAATGAGAGTTTAGTTTAAGAAATGACTTTTATGTGCAATAAGAGTGTAGTTTAACAAATGTATTTTAATTTTTCATTCTAAAGCACTTTGATATGAAATGAAATAAGTTATGCGCATGTTTAATTTGACCAACGTCAGATTAAGTATGTGTTTTAAAGAGTATTTGTATTTATTTTTTGAATTTGATGATTGAATATGCCCTAAGAACCAATTTTGTCATTGATGTCCTATTATTGGGAACTATCCCGCATGGCGGGGGAGATTTTGACAGAACTTATCGACAGAACTTATCCTGTATGCGGGGGAAGAAAGTTGCATATGAACCAAATGACAAGAATAACATGCAAGTGTGACTTGCAGAAGTACTGAATGACTCTGAAGTGGGATGAGAAAAGTGTACTCCCAAAAAATTTATAAAGTAACTTTATTTGATGACATAGTCATGTGGATGAAGTAAGTAATAAAAGTTTTCTCATTTATAAGAACTTTGAATAGTTTTGAAATTATGGCAGAAAAGTTCTTGCCACATTTCGAGGGGGAGATTTGTGAGATCAATTGATATGAAGAAGAGTGATCTATAAAAGATGAATGTGATCGTTGAGGGAGTACAACAGTCACAATAATAATACCCCTAAGTAAAGAAATAGCTAGATTCCTAAACCTTTTATGGTTCCAATAGGAAGATAGCACAATGAGAAATACTAAAACGGTGCTCAAAGCATCGTAAAAAGTTATGACAGATTAAACCCAAATAAGAAATTTGAAGATACACCATCCTTACAAAGGATGGAGTAATCTGGGGGAGCATGGTATGTAGATACCTAAAGAATTGAATAGAAATGGGATTGAACGCCCACTACTATGTTTTGAAAGTGATAAATTTCTCAATCCATGTTGATGTTATATGACATGTACAACACCGGTTGTTTGCTTTTTATGAAGATGAATAAGTAAATAAGGATCTTGCGATATTTGTCTCTTAGCAATGAAGAGCAATAACAGCCCCATATGAAAGAAGTGCCACGAGGCTCTAGTAGGTCTCAAAGAATGAGAAAAATAATTATTTTGGTGACTATAAAGTCATTGTTGATAAAAAAATTTAAATAAAAGATGATCCCATCTCTTTTGTAGAAGCCATGAGAGACGTTCACTCGTCCAAATGGCAAAAAACAAAGGTAGATGAAATGAAATCAATAAATACCGATGATGTTCGGGATTTAGAAGAAATTCCTAATGGAGCAAAACAGTAGGTTGTAATGGGTCTACAAGACGTAACGTGGCTCAAGAGGGAATGATGAAAAGATATATAGTGCAACTTGTGATGAAAGAACACACAAAGAGAATAAATCGATTATGATGAATGTTAGTGACACATTACGATTTAAAGTCACATCGGATAGATGTAAAGATGATATTCCTTAATAAGGATCTATATGAATAATTTATATGGCATAACCTAAGGGCTTTTGTCGTGGATGGAAAAGAACATAAGGGATGTTGCTTGAAGAAATAATTTGAGGATTAGAGCAAGTCTCTAGAAAATAGAATTTAAAATTGATGAATCAAAGAAAGTTTGGGTTTTGAAGAGAATGTAAAGGATAATTGCATTTATGCAAAGTTTATGAATGGGAAATTCACTTTCCAATTCTATATATTGATGACATCTTGCTTACTAGGAGTGATGTTAATCTACTGATAGATAGAATCTCCATGAAGAATCTTTCGAGTTAAAACTCATCGAGAGATAAGAAGAGGGGTATTAGAACTATCATAAAGGCATACTTAAAAAAGATTATGAAGAAATAAAGTATGCATACAAAGAAAATCTATGTTTGTTCTTATAGTCAAGGGTAATAGATTTGAGAACTTGAAATGTTTTGAAGAACCGAAATGAGATCGATCAAATGGACGTCCCATATGCTTCAGCTGTTGAAAGCTTGATGAATTGAATAAGAACTTACTCTGACATAGTTCATGTATCCGGGATGTTTTAGCAGAAGTTGAGTCCAGATATAAATCACTGGATTGGAATAAAGAATGTCTTGAAAAAGATTAATAGCCTCATGTAGAATAATAAAGATCAAGTACTCTCAAATAGTTGTGGGTACAAAGATGAAAGTTCAGCGAGATGTGTAGTGAAATCCATAATCACTAACACTCGTTGTTCGAGCTTTATTGTGGAAAAGCTCCAAAGAAATAATTATGATATGATGAATGAAACAAAGTTACGCAATGGTATGTTATGAGGCTTAGAGGACAGGCGAAATGGTTAAGAGAACCTATACCCGGAATAGATAATGGTTGACAACAGCAATAACTATTTAAATAAGTATCTTACTCCTATGACAACGGGTCAAGTGTGCTGCCAAACACATTGACATGAATGTATTCGTTGTAAAGGGGAAAGTCCGAAATTATTTTAAAGATATTGAACATATAAGTGATAAGAAAGAACTTGCGGATCCGCTTACTAAAGGCTTACCACCCAGTGTGTTCAGAGGATACACAGTCGACATAGGTTTATGGTATAGCCTATGATTTTCGGACAATAAAGGGTCTAGAAGAGAGTTTTGTTCCAAAACAGAGAAGTGTGTTGTGGCTGTTAGTCTAATGGCACTAATTGCTATGACGATGAGACACGCTCAATATGCAAATCTATAATGGAATGAGATAGAAGTTAGAAAGATGGAAATTGAAGGTTGAAAGCAAGAAATTAAAGAATCATAAGAATGATGAGAGATCAAGGGGGGAATGTTGGAATTGATCTCTCCACCAGTTGGCCCAACGGTCAACTGGACCCTTGACCTGCACCCTGATCGGGAGTGCCCAGCCCAACGCTTGGCTGGTGGGCCCCCGTCATACAGTGCCTATAAGAAGAGGTGGGGGCCACTGGCTCTATTCACGAGGTTCACTGCCGCCACCCAACGAACCCCACAGAAACCCTAACCGATCAGGGAGGCGCTGCCAGCGACGGGAAGACCCACCGGCGTTCGCCACTTCCCTGACCGTCGCTGCCCGTACGCAGCCTCCTCCAACGATCCCGGCATCATCTCCAAGCTTTATGGTATGTGTTCCTACTCCACCTCTTTCTCCTCTCTCTCTCTCTCTCTCTCTCTCTCTGATCCGTGCACCATAATGGTGCACCATGATGTTTCAACTCGATTTGTCCTAATTGCAAGTGAGGCACCCACTGATTCACAACTAGAATGATCCACGAATCCTAACAAACGCCTCCCCACCGCCGACATATCTCCTCTATTTGCTGCGACTCCGACTCCCGCCTCCGCTCTGCCTCTCTGCTCCACCACGATGCTTGCGGGCAAGGAACAGATGCTCCTCGCCGAGCCGGTCGCGCCCCGTTCAGGGCCGTGCCTCGCTGCAGGCCCACCACTCGGCCAGAGATTTGCGTCGCCCACCTCGACAATGCTTATTTGCATCACAGCTCGCCTGGTAGGCAAAACAGGTCTTGTGTTTAGGTCTTCTGATGATGAGCGGTGTTTTTGATATGCAAAAACACTGCGTTTGGGTTGCATTGTTGGAGTCGTCTAACAAAGTGGTGAAGATCTACCAGCTACCTTTGTTGTTTGACATTTTTTGTGTTTTTTTTACCAGCCTTTTTTTGTGTGTGTTCAACATGCCTTTTTTTTTATCTGTTTTCTATCCGATTCTGTTTATGTGGCACGGCAACACCCTGATTAATTGGCTAAGACATATTGAGTCGTTGAGAGATTTTGGCCCACGGCGAGTGTTGACAGATAGCTACATACATCCAGATGGTCCTACTAAAAGAACTATAGCTGAACCTGGATAGGTGCTGTTCGTCAAGGTCCACGGCAGGCATGAACAGCGGTATTAACTCCATTCACTGTGTGCGCTTGCAAATGACCAAAAATAGCCGTCCTTATATTCCAAGGATGATGGCATGATGCTGAGGGGTGACCGGGTGTGGCGGATGGACATCGTGTCCTCTTCGATGCGCACTAGCTACTGATCCAGTGATCGAAGAAAGTTTCCCTTTCAACTCGATTTGCGCGAGCGGCGAAATAAAATGCAACTTGTTGACTCACATGAATGAAATTAAGATAAACAAATCAGGCTCGTGCATAGGCACGCACGCGTACGTTAATTACGTATCTCGGGCGAGCAGAGCTGGAATATTTCTCGGGTCATCCGGGGCCCGAACAGCATGGAGGTGGGGAGCTTGCCCTCGCCGTCCTGGGGCTTCACCTCCGTGTCCATCCAGTCCAGCCACTTCCCCTCCACGAACTTCACTCATTCGTTTCATCAGAAACCAAAAGCCGAGAAATAGACACAATGATCAGCTCCTCATTTTTCTTTGAACAAACTGAGTAAAATTCATGCTGAAAAATCGCTGTTCGATACGAACAACAGGAACAAGAAGCAAACATATATTGTTCGTCGATGGCCAAAATCAAGAACATGAACACGAAGCAAACACATATTGCAAGTGGTGCCAACCGCTTTGCTCTTATTGCTACCAGAAAAAGACACTAATCGATGTTCTCGATGGCCAAAGTCAAGAAAATGACGTACACGCACCACCAGGAGGCCGGGAGCATCTCAAATCTAAAGGATCGAGAGTAGCTGGCCGATCGCGGCTCGCCTCACCTTTTCCATCACGTGTGACGGCCGCGCCGTGCAGTCGGGCATGAAGGCGCAGAGGAACACCGCGGCGGCGACCTTCTCCGGGAACGTCTCGGAAGCCAGGGCCACGTTCACGCCGACGAGGCTGTGGCCGACGAGCACCGCGCGTTCGCCGTCCAGCAGCGCCGCCAGGAGGTCCAGCAGCGGCTGGGTGTGGTCCCGGAACGTGGGCACTTCCCGCAGCGGCCGCGGGTCCACGCCCGACGCCGCCAGGTCCGGCGTGTCCACGCGGTAACCCGCCGCGCGGAGCCGGGTGGCCACCTTGAACCAGGACCAGCCGCCCAGGCACGCGCCGTGGACGAGCACAATGTGCTTATTGCCGCTGCCCTCGGCCGCCGTGGGAGTGGGAGTGGGAGCGTCCATTTGTGAAAGAACACTAGCTAGACACCTGACAACTATGGCTCAGCTCTTGTAGCTATAGCGGCGAGACATGGCTCGGTCTAGCAGTAGCTAGGAGGAAGATGGGTTTATGTAGACTGTACAGCATTGATAAGAGCGACATGATGACAATATTTTGGAGCACCTCTACTCACATTCAGAAAGAATAGTGGAGCACTAGTGACACGGATGGACCACTTCTGAATTTCGTTGGCATAGTGGAGCACTACGCATCGATCCTGATGGCTCTATTCACATTCAGAAAAACGCAGCACATCCAGAAGATAGCACATGCATATCAACTTCACATTCAGAAAAAAGCAGTGAAACCATAATCAGATAACAACTAGCATCGCTCTGTTCACATTCAGAAAAAAAAAAAACGCAGCACATTCAGAAGATAGGATCAAGTTCACATTCGAATTAGCAGCAGACAGAACTTGTGGGCAAATATTTGATCGGAATAGCATCAGGGCTGTTATATTGGTAAAAGTTTGACAACCACAGTTCACATATCTGAATGAAATCGCAGGTGACTAAGCATAGACAAATATTTAAGCATAGTTACATATCGGAGCAGCAACATATAAAAATTTTGTAGATAAGACAGCATGCAGCCACACGGTGACAATCATTAACCATTCCCCATTCCCATTTGCCTATGTAATGAGCCAGTATTAGTGACATTAACACTAGCATCATCACTCACCGTGGCAGCATCAATATATATCAGATAGTGTGTTAACTTACGTCAGTCGATCTCGGTGCTGCGACAAAATGGACGGATCTACGGCGTGGCGACGGCGAGCTCTCCTCTGCCGGAGCTAGCACCGCCGTATCCGCACCTCAAGAACCGTGCCCGACCCACCCCTCTCGGTCTCGCAGCAATGCCGCCGTGGTGCCTGAAAACATGCTCGAGCGCTCAATTCCTACAGAATCCAAGACGAGGGAAACAATCGAACTGATGATGCGCGCGGTGGTTAGTGATCAAATTACCCGGTGCCAGTCACTAGGGTTCATCTTGGGCCCCAGGACCCTGACCGTCTGAACCGCAGCAGCCGAACGGAAGCCGGGCAAGTCGCACTCCTTCTCCGGCTTCTTCCCGACGACGTGCCTCGTGTACTCCGTCACGGTGGCCACAGCCGAAGCGTCCCGGACGCGGCTGAGGAAGAACGTCAGGGGCTGCCGGGCGCACGCGCTGTCAGCAGGCCTCCATGGCCGGGTGTTGAACACGAACGACAGCCCGTCGGCCGTCGTCTTCCTCAGGGGCTCGAACGTCTGCAGCGGGGCCTCCAGCTCATGGGCCGGCACGGCCCACGGGTACACCTGCGCGGCGTAGCCCCACGCGACCGAGACGGCCCATTTGTTGCCGCCGGACGGGCCGTCGCGGTGGTAGCAGATGGCCTGCTGCAGCGTCCGGGCCGGGTCGTGCCGGGACGCGTCCACCAGCGACCGCACGGCGTCCAGCGAGCTCGGCCCGTGGAGGGGGCTGATGGGCCGGATCAGGTCCAGGTGGTGCAGCGACACCAGCGGCGCCACCGGGTGGGCCGCCAGGAACCCGTACGCGTCGCCGCGGAAATCCAGCTGGTGGAAGCCCGGCTCGCGGGTGAGCGGGACGCCGAGCTCGGCGAGGCAGGCGTGCACGCGCTCGTCGCTGCCGAACATGCCCCTGTACCGGTCGAGGCAGCCGCCGTCGCGGTCGTCGAAGGCCCTGGCGAGCGCCGCCGCGGCCGGGTAGCTCACCGTGAATCCGCCGCCGCCGAACGCCATGCCGTACGAGTGCGCCGCGTTCTGCGCCACGCTCTCCGACGGCGCGCCCACGTAGCACATCTCCTCGTGGTCGTACTTGCGGAGCACCGTCACCAGGTTGTCCGGGAAGAACACCGTGTCGTCGTCGCCCATCACGAACCACCGCACCTCGCCGCCGTCCTCACCCGTGCCGTTCGCGGCCGCGGTCACGACGGCCACGAAGGAGTCCGCTACGATCCTCGCCATCCGCGACGCCGAAGCCCGGCGCCCGAACCGGGACGCGTCCGGCGAGACGCGGTACGGCGGGCTCGTGGCCGCCGGCCACGGGCTCGCCGGCTCCTCGTCGAGCCAGACGTGGCCGCGCGTCTGTCCGGGCCGCCACCACAGCTCCACGTACCCGCGGCGGCGGCCCCACGTCCGTGCCGCGCCGCCGATGCCAAACACGATGTGCGACAGGGACGTCGGCGTGCGAGCGGCGACGACAGAACTAGCGCCGTCGTCGGCGTGGGTCCGGATGAGCTCGCCGGACGTGCCCGCGGAACCCTGCTGCCACCTCCACCACTGGTATAGTCCACCGGCGGCGGCGGCGCCACCCGGGACCTGAAAGAAGAAGCCGACGTACACAAGGAACGCCAGGGTGACCGAGAGCAGGATGAAGAGCGACAGCGCCACACAATACCGTGGCTGGCCGTAGTCTCCACCGCCGCCCATGGTGGCCTTCCATTTGCGCACCATCCTTGCCGTCCGTCGCTTTCTCAGGAACAACGGCTTTCGAACGTAACAATGGCGAGCGCTGGTCACCTTGCTCCAGGCTCCTGCTTTTCGAGTTGCTATCGAATGTAACACACGTACTTACATACACGACGTGGACTGATGTCATCTGTACGCCACATTTTAGGACGCCGACCAAAGTACAAAACTATATGTATGTATAATATGCATGGCGTGAGCCTGAGAAAAAATGGGATCAGACGTGTAAATGAAGGTGTGTAAGAGAATATTTTCTTTTGTCTCCAGAGTTTTGATAAGATGCTTCTTCACACCTTAGCTACGTACACTACCTTTTTGTTCTTCACAACACAATACAACTGCAACACTCACGTACATATTATTAAACTCTTCTTATTAATACAATGGTTCATATTTTTTGGAATATTCAAGAGAAAAATTAAGAGACTATTCTTCGATCCCTCTAGAGTTTTGATAGGAAGCACCTTTATACGTATGCACAACACACGATTGCCATATAAAAACATCTAAGTGACAGAGCCAGTATATCTCAAAATTAATAAAGTTATCGCAGACATTCTCGCATCAACAGATATAGCCCTCGTATATGCTAGAACAGATTACAAAAATTCGAGCACTCATATCAAGTCGAACATTTTAATCTAATGGACAACTTCCACCATATAAAGAAATCAATGCAATCCAACTGCTAAACTACAACTTAATTCCATATCACTAAATACTTAAAAGTGGGAGGTACATTTCTTCAATCACTATAGTTTTCATGTGATAGAAGGCTACAGAACGCCTAAAAATTGGGAGCAAACATTTCTTACATCGCTCCAGTGTTGTGATGGAGATAGGAGGCCACATAGCGTCGTTGCACATACATGACGTGAACCTGAGAAAACGGAAGAGCTTCAGTTACCTCGATTCTACGTAATTGAACCTGGAGTTGACTTTCATACTACTTAAAAAATGATGTGTTGTTGTCCAATGAGAACAGTAGTTTAATCTACGTAATCTTAGCCGCCCAAATTATTTTAACTAAGATGATACTCATCGATTCAAGCTTAAGCGAGCAGTATCCGATATACATTCCAAAAATCACCAGGATCCACACAACATGCCATTTGCACATTATGACATATTCGGACTATGTTACAAAAGGATACATGTATATGTACAGGATGGAAAGGCTTGGTCACACTGCCAATCTCCTATCCAAAATGAATTTGTCACTGAATGAATATCGTACATGTTCAGGTTAAAAACACTAATGCAAAATCTCTATTCCAAAGTATAAGTTACTTTTAATTTTTTTTTTTACATATATTTTGTTATGCATCTAGATATGTAGTAAAACGAATGAACTAAAAAAATAAAAATAACTTATAATTTAAAACAAACGGAGTACACAATAGATAGTGCGAGTGTCGTTATTATTGTTAAGGCAGCCAATGGTGTTACCACCGTAATCCGCAACCAGTCGATTGCTTTTGTTGGTTCCGATGGATAGCATGGCCAATGGTGTCATACTCATATATGTACTTTATAAAATAGAATGCTTACTCCTATATGTACCATATTGTTTTTTTGGCCCATTTTCAGATTTATCCAAACAGAAACGCTCCGAAAGACCTATATGAATTTGAGTGGGTGTTAAATGTAGAAGATTTTCAAAATGAAAAAAGAGGCAAAGGCCACGCTGGGTTACCGCCGATTATCATATATTATTAGGAATAAAAAAAAATCTAGGATGATCCCCTTCGTCCCCGCTTACCAAAATGGGGCCCACATTTCACCCAGGGCCCAGTGTTCAGGCGGTCAGGCCACAGCTCACAGCCGCTCGCCCTCCCGCCCCTACTACTCCTTTGGCGCCAAAGGGTTCGAGTTTTTGGCGCCAAAACCCGCCGCTTCTTCTCCCCCCTCCCTCCCTCCTCTCCGTCCCACAACCCCCATTCACACGCCGACGCCCCCTAAGCCTAGCGCGCGCCCGCGGACGCACCCAACCATGCCGGGCCATCCAACCCCTGCCGCAGCCGCGCGCTTCGGCGGCGTCACGTCCCGCCGCCACGCGGAGCTGCTCCTCCACAGCGGCGTCGACGGCGCCGTCTCCGTCAAGGACCTCCGCCTCCGCCGCGTCATCCCGCCCACCGCCGGCTCCCTCGAGACCTCCCCCGAGTGCGTCGCGCCCGTGAAGCACGGATCCGTCCAGAGCACGCCTCCCGAGGCCGTGTTGGCTGCTGCGGCGGCGGCCGCCGGGGACCTCGACCGGAAGTTGGTAAGTCGGGCGCT
>CM041632.1:51063868-51113938 GCA_023333625.1 Bothriochloa decipiens
GAGAGGAGAGGGCCGTCCGTGAAGAAGTACTCTCACGAGTCACGACCAGCCGTCGTCAGGCAGTGCCAGTGCTGCATCTTCATGTGAATGAACGGGCCATGCGATCTTTGCTCTCAACTTGTGAAAGACTGAAAGCATCCATGTGGTGGTAAAATATATGGTGTGCTGGGCAATGGGCATCACAAATGACAGCTGATAGTGGTGTGGTTGTCAGCATCGGCTTGCTTATCTCTCCACGGCGATACGAAATCATGCAGTCCGGTGCACGTCGTCGTCGTCGTCCCCGACGCGGCGCTGGTGCTTATGGATGCATGGGCAAGGAGTAGCAAGGAGCAGGACGCCTCAACAATAGGTGCCACTACCACAAAGCCACTCGCACCAAGCCAAACGGCCCCTCTCTCTAACACTGACAGGATCGTTTCGTTTCACCTACTGCGCGCTCCTGCCTAAACCACGTACAATGCAGCCCCAGACGTCGAAGATTATCCACTAGTATTTATTAAGGCTTAATTCTTCACGGTTGCCACCGGAACCGAAACAATCTTGGTGATGAAATTAATGAATCCGAGATGCCGGCCGCGCGCTTTGTAGTACATGTACAGCACAGCAGTCTATGTTTTCTGGTTTAGAGCCTTCATTCCTAATAATGATCGGAGCTCCGCCAAACAAACATCATTGTGTGTGTGAATCCAACTTCCAACCTTTCTAATCTTCTTCTGCTTATAACTCAATGACACGCGGAAAGGGGAAACAAAGAAGCTTTCCGTGTGTTCCTGAAACCCGAGGATGATATGACTGAAGGCTAGCGATCGCATGCTGTTTTCCTGTTCAGGCCAGTGAGATGTCAAAGTCAAGCCGAAAGAGGAGATGGGAGGGCGACGCTTCGATCGATTGAAAGGAAATTCAGATTTGACCTGATCGATGCCATCTTACCCTCGCTCGATCACCTGACGTCGCTTGTTGCTCTCTGGAATCCACTACCTCTGCTCTGTTTACACCTACATACAGGAAGATGGTGCTAGTAGGATCTACTAATATATACGTGCGACCTCTTCCTGGTGGAAAGTGAGGAGATAATTCAGTTGAACATACGTCAGAGTATAAACGGTGTTAGGAAAATCTTCCACTTGCATCGAAAAGGCAGGTTTTTCCTCGACAAAATTTGTGGGGCACCACCAGCACCCGGGGCTTTGTGCTTGTGCCTTTATCTCCACAACAGACAGATTTGCACCACCATCTTCGGTGGGCCGGAGACGGGGCCAGAAGGAGCCCACGACACAGCCGTCATGGATTTGGATCACAAGACCACCACGGCTTCATGCAGTGCCAGTGCTGCACTGCTGTGGGCCTGCGTGGCTGCAGGGAAATGGCTGACTACCACATCGCACTTTATCCGCGCCACTTTGTGTTAAGACACCCTGCGCGCCCACTTGTCAAAGAACGTGACACGTGACACATCATACTTGCTTTAAGACATGTTTACAACACATGAATTCTGTTGTAATCATACAGAAATTCCACAGGAACAAAACACACAGACAGTCTAGTGAAAACTACCGTGTTCCAAACATGACCTTAATTAGCTCTAGATCAGTTATCTAAAGCTTAGGAATAAACCGAACATAACAGAAGCGTTGTGACAGCCCAACGCTAATCTTTTGTTCTTTCTTTCCTTTTAATTTAAGCATTAGATACAAACAAACTATAGATATATGTTTGTTATTAATTTGGATGGTGCTATTCTTCCGTCGGTAGGCAACATATGCTCGTCAGTAGCGACATTCTTATCGCAACTTTAGCAATCTTGAGGTTTGCTAGCTCAATCTCTTGCATGTGCTCATATGAATAGAGTTTGTGCGTGCTTCTGTGTTGTGTTTACATAAAAAAGTTTAGGATGGTGAAGGATGCATGGACCCAGTATGCAACATATTATAAGCAGGAGATAGGAAACTTAGGGTCTTTTGGCATGGCTCTAGTCTTGCGGCATCTTTTGCAGAGGAGCCCTACCAAATACTCCTTCCTTTCCGAATTGTAAGGCATTTCAAAAAACTTGAAAAATTAAAACATATCAAGTTTGACCAAAATTATAGAGAAAACTACAAAGATTGTGACGTCAAATAAATATGCTATGAAAATATAGTTAATAAAGATTCTAATGATACTTAGAAAATATCCTAAATATTATTATCTTATCCTATAAATTTGGGCAAACCTGAGAAGTTTTGACTCTCCGAAATTGTTGGAATAATTTACAATTTGAAACAAAAGCCCCTCTTCATATGAACAATTGAGTTAGTTTGGCCACGACCAGTTAACTAAGCACGACTCTTAATTTCTTATAGAAGAAAATGCCAACCTAAACGTCAATTTCTAGATTTTGGCAGTTGCCAAGAGTGTCTATTTACTAAGATTTGTTTTACGAAGATATGATGGCATTCATTTAGTGGCAGATAATAGGTTTGTCAATGACGAGTGCATGTGGTGGCCATGTCAACCTCAGTCTCTCGCATTTGCTTATTGGGGTATATGTGTCTTATGTTCACTGGGATCATTTGTGTGTTCATGTTTGTTAATATATTTCAAAAAAAAGTCATAGACAAATCAACCAGCACATATTGTTTCCAAACATTAGTCCTCTTGTGGTCGAAACTCAAAGCTCGCCACACTCGACTCGGCACAAAGTCAACTTAGGTATGATATATAAACACCTTCCTTTTGCCATAAGTTACACGTGCCATAACAATGGCAGTCACGTGTGCTTCGGTCAAAAAAATGGCAGTCACGTGTGCCTCACATTAATTAATTAAAACGATTTGTGAGTTCTAATCCTAAACTCCTATAAAGTAAAAACCCACTATCTAATTCTCTACAATATCTTTGTGTCACATCATTACCAGAGAGCCTCACTTAGTTCAAACACTTTTAGATTGCCGACTTTTATGTGTACTTTATTACTTCTGTTCCAGAGTCTATCCCTACTGTTTATCCTTATGAAATATGATACAAAATTAAAGGCAGAAGAAAGGGATATAATGAAATTCTTGATTTGATCTTCAACCAAACCATCCTTTTTATGAAAATGGAGAGTGGTCTTATTCAAATTCAAAGCGCTTTGTAATCTTTAACCAGTTTTGTGGTTCAATATAATTTCCTGGAGTAAGCGCTATAGCTTTTTTCCAATACTTAGCAGGTTGATCAAACCAAGTTTCCGCAATTTCCGAATCGCCCTGTAGAATGGCATGTTCTCCTCGGTCGGAATAGGCAGATCCTTTCTCTAGAACCGTACTTGAGAGTTTCCTACCTCATACGACTCAGAAATTGCTTTCACCCATAAAGTCCCTAAGAGCATCTCCAGCAATGCTACCGAAATCAGACTACCTACTTGTCTGGTTGGGTAGCTACCAACTTTGAAACTATCCATATTTTGCTCCCTATTCCAGCAATACTACCTAAAACAGGCTATCCAAATCCATCTTGACAGTGAATGACACGTGGGTCCCACTCGTCATCCTCTCCCATGTCTTTTCTTCTCGCCATGGATAGAGCTGGAGGTGGCTGGAGGGGCGCTGGGGGCCGACAGCCACCGCGTGGGAGAACAGGAGGAGGAGGAGCCACGCCTATGCCTGCACCGCTGGGGAGGGCCGCCGCCGGCAGAGGAGGAGGAGAAGCGCCGGCGGTAGAGGACCTTTCGATCTGGTCACAGGGCGCCATCGGAGGAGGTCCGCCGCGGGGAGGGCCGCCGAGGAGCGCCACCTGGGACGGGCCGCCGGGTTCTCATGGAGAGGAGCCCGAGAGGGGCAGCACCGCCGGGCCATGGACGGCCGCGGGGGAGGGGCAGGGGGCAGCACCGCCGGCGGGGGAGGGGGAGCGGTAGGGATAAGTGCGAGGAAGAGAGTCGTATGGACGAGTACGGAGGGGGAGAGAGAATGTCTGGGTAGTTTGCTTGGCCTGACTGGAATGGGTAGAGAAGAGGGGAAAATGGGTGGACAATAGATTTGTTAGGTCACATGGGTAGCTTGTTAGAGCTTATTTTTTACCCCCACTACCCAAATTGGAGATGGGTAGTTGGATGGGTAGATTGCTGGAGATGCTCTAAGCTTTAGATGTTGGCCTTCCCACCTTCCTCCACTCACGATGGAATTGGAAATTGCCCTACGCTTCCAGGGGCCATTATCCAATCCCTTTCAATAGGGATACGTGCGAGGAAGAGAGTCGTACGGGTGAGTACGGAGGGGGAGAGAGAAGGTTTGGGTAGTTTGCTTGGCCTGACTGGAATGGGTAGAGAAGAGGGGAAAATGGGTGGACAATAGATTTGTTAGGTCACATGGGTAGCTTGTTAGAGCTCATTTTTTACCCCCACTACCCAAATTAGAGATGGGTAGTTGAATGGGTAGATTGCTGGAGATGCTCTAAGCTTTAGGTGTTGGCCTTCCCACCTTCCTCCACTCACGATGGAATTGGAAAATTGCCCTACGCCTCCACAGGCCATTATCCAATCCATTTCAATGCACGGATCATGAATTTTCATTGGAGCAAAGCCTCATTTAGTTCAAATACTTAACTTCATTTGTTCGCCCCATCAAATCCCTAAGCTTAGATGGTGGTCTTCCCACCTTCCTCCACTCACAATGGAATTGGAAAACTGCCCTAGACCTACACGGGCCATTATCCAATCCCTTTCGATGAACCGATCATGAATTTTCATTGGAGCAATTCCTTCTATATAAGAATGTTTTTTCATTCATTCAGGAGAGTGTTCGAATCGGCTAGATATAGATGTAGCTACTACATATGATTTTGATTTGTAAGACTTCAGTTCAATCGTGTCTCACGCAATTGAGTGTAGGCATCCTCATGTTTGTTTTTAACCGTAATTGTGCCTTCCAGTTTGCCCCATCTCCCATGTACTACATTGTCTATGCTTCAGTTGTCACCCATGTATGCAATCTTTTATCTCTTTTTTTTTTGCTTAAGTATAATCATCTCCCTCTCATGTACATGTTACTGCCTATAGATGTCTGATGTGCAGAGAAATACCATGATAATAATGTTGGAGTTGGAAACAGCTGCGTTCAATTTCATATATTTTTTTTGGCTTCGTTCATCTAAATTCCATCGATCCTATCTCAAAATTCCCGCAACAACGTACAGAGAATCCATCTAGTTAACTAACAACCGCAGGAGCGAGCACAAAATTAGGGATAATATCTTTTTATTTGGAACCCATTTTCAATCATTGTTTTAACATCGAATTCAAAGCTTATTTGCAAATCTAGTCCTTTGGGTCCGCTGAAATCCAATGTAGCTTTGTTTGGTATGGTGGCCTTTAAAATTATTTTTTATTACAAATCTGGTGTGGTTATCTTTTCTTAGATGTTAGATCTTTAGCAATGACAAATTCACTAGATTTAGTAAATATTCTTTTGTTGGATTTAGTAAGTATTCTTCTACTAGATTCAGTAAAGATAGGGAACTTGATTTGGAGGCTACTGTTGTTGGAGTTGCTTTAAATAACGAGATCCCACACCACACTGACAGACCCTAATCTCAACTAGCTGGGCTTCACCATGTGTTTCTTGAGATTTCCAAAGCCCAGTGGGCTCTTTGGTCCGTGAAGAACATGGCACATTGGCACTCCATGGAGAAAGAACGTTAAACCGTGATCCCGAAAAAAAATAAATCATGCATCTGATCTCAGATCACACCATTTCAGATCTATCTGTGTGAAGGATGCACATGGATCTGCACTACCAAACTCTGTGTCCTGTTTCTAAAAGACAAGGAAGAAACTGTTGAAAAGCAAGCTAACCAACAAGGAAAAAGATCAAGTCAGGTAAAGGTATTCAATATGTGATACATAATACTCCATGTTCCGTCTCATTAAAAAAAAAGACGTACCCAGTGTCGTAGGCTCCCGCACTGTAAATAACCAACAGCCTTTTCCGCACAAATGTGCGGAGGCTGGGACTTGAACTCTGGACCTCTTGGTCACAGACGATAAAGCTCTACCGCTTGCACCAGGGCCGCTCTTCATGTTCCGTCTCATTATATTATCCAAAAAGGAAATATATATGTAACACTTCATGTTCCTCTAAAACATAATCCAAGATCAAAATGAGGCTGCCAATCTACATTTGAGCTCAACATTTCAACATAAAACTCTTATACTACATTGGTAATAAGGGATAAGAAAAACAAAAGCTATATTTAAAGGCTCTAGCAGTTCCCTATTTCAGCTATAAACATTTCAGAGGCAATATACATTATGCTGTGGATTCAATTCCACCTGTTCACTAGCTATATGTATTAGCAGACTGAATCAAAATTCAAGGGCTTGATGAGCTGCTGCTCTTACTTGTCAGAGACGGCCTCATGGTGACAATGGCAGATTCGTTTGCGCCCAACCGCACCGCCTGCTTGCTCGCCTGAAGAAAGCTCGTGATGGCTCGCCGCACGTATGCATCGGCCTGCTTCACTGTCATCTTCTTCTTCCGGCTCTCCTGTGCAAGGCTCGTCAGCATGTAGTCGCCGTTCAGGAAGCTCGCGAGCTCGACGAGCTCCCGTTGGAAATCTGAGAGCCAGCCATGTTCTTTGGGTGGAGTTGGTCTCTCAAATGGCACTTCTGGCAATGTCTCTGAAAGTAAATACAGAGTAACCTGAGAACTAATGGTAATTGAGCCTGGAATTGCTCCATACGATTGTATTTATTTAATGAAACTGAAGTTCATCTTGTAACTAAAAGCCGTGCATTGTGTTCATATGTCTTCAATCAAACTCGATTTTAAGATGTTGATGGTGAACAGAACTGGAATTCAGATGGAAGAAGAGTTCCTTCGTTCGTGGTATACCTGGACAATCTGTTCTTGGTTGGTCGAGCTCAGTGAAGATGTGTTCGAAGGTACCGGCCCACGCGTCTCTCTTGGTGAGGAAATCGGACGAGAGGTTGAAGATCTTCTTGATGGTGGCCGGGATGGATGAGTGCTCGAACTCGGAGGTGTCCGTGGGCCCGACGGCGCGGCCGACGACAGTGCCCTTCTTGATCCACGGCGACACCATGATGGTGGGCACCCTGACGCCGAGGCGGTCGAACTTGAAGAAGAATGGCGGCGGGCCCCGGATGCCGTCGGGGCTGGGCACGCCGGCGGTGGGCGTGGCGACGTGGTCGTAGAACCCTCCGTGCTCGTCGTAGGTGACGATGAGCAGCGTCTGGTTCCACTGCGGGCTGGCCCGGAGCGCCTCGTACACGTCCTTGACGAGGCGCTGGCCGTTGGCGACGTCGTGCGCGGGGTGGTCGTCGTCGGCGGGGGTCCCCGTGAGGTCGAAGTACCTGGGCTCGATGACGGAGAGCGCCGGGAGGACGCCCCGGCGGGCGTGGTCCCTGAACGCGGCGTCGTAGCGGTGGAAGCTGCGCGCGGCGTAGCGGAGCGCGCGGAGTTGGCGGTAGAAGAGCACGGTGGGGATGGTCTTGAAGTAGACGGCGAAGTCGTGGCCGTCGGCGGCGAGGGACTCGAAGATGGTGCGCTGCGGGTAGCCGAGGAGGAGGTCGAGCTTGTCGTGCGCGACGGCGCCGCGGGAGGTGGCGGAGTAGAGGAACAGCCGGTTGGGCTGCGTGGGCCCCGGGATGGAGGAGAACCAGCGGTCGAAGACGGCGAAGGCGGGCGCCAGCGCGGAGAAGGCCGGGAGGAGGGCGGGGCGGAAGGCGCGCATGACGGCGGAGGAGAGCAGCGCGTTGACGGAGAGCGCGCTGCGGACGAAGCCCGACATGGACGGCTGCACCTGCACGGCGGCGGCGGAGGAGGCGTTGCCGAAGACCTGCTCCAGGACGTCCTCGAAGGAGTGGCCCGGGTCGTCGGGGACCACGAGGTCGGCGTCGGCGGACACGCAGATGGTGGAGGAGGTGGCGGAGGTGGTGGAGTTGGGGTTGCACTCGGCGCCGGTGAGCCCGTCGACGGGGAGGCCCAGCAGGCGGCGCGTCCACCCCAGCATGTGGTCGAACGACCGGTTCTCCAGCGCCAGCACCACCACGTTCTTTATGGGGCTGGAGCTGGGCCGGGCGGCATTGGCGCTGCCGCTGGCGGCGAAGAGGAGGAGGAACAGGAGGAGGTGGAGCTGTAGCGGACGCCGGCGGGGCGAGCGCGATCCCGTTGCCATGTCCGGCACGGCGCGTGTTCGTTCGACGAAATGCCAGCGCGCGCTCGTGCGGGTGGGAGAGGAGAATATGGAGCCGGCACGGGGGAGGTGGGCATGATGGGCTGGCGGGCTTTGGCGGCATTCGCCTGCTCACCCTTCTCTGTATCGTCGGCCATGGATGCATCCAAGCGCCTGTGACTAGGGTGGCCATGACGGGCAGGCGGCGTGTCGTGTCTTTGTCCCTGTGGGTGGGTGTGTGTACGCGGACAGGTTTGTGCGGCTGTGTCAGCACTGCCCCAGGTCGCTCCACCCAAGATCATTCTAGCACTCGGTGAAATTACACGCTGTGTCTATACATTAGCACACAAGAGATACGGTGTACACGCTGCACAAAAAAATTTGGTGGCTCGATCCACAAGTTGAGTTGCAACACCATTGGCACGTTCGGTTGCGACACCAACTGAGATGGTCAGGTCGCCTAGCTGGGTGTGCTTGATCTCTTGTGCCGACCATGGCTGGCACGTTATCTATCTTCACGTAGCACTTTGGACTTAAATACACACATCGATGCCTCGCTTGTGGAGCGCTAGCATTTTTCAGCCTAAAACTACGTTGTTTGTGTGTCTGTCAAACATCCTAAAAATACGTGCGGCTCGTTTTTTGCGGCCCATGGACTCATAGTTGGTCACGGAACTCTTTTTCCTTCACACAATAGAACAAGGATGAAGTTTGAGCCCAGGTGAAAGTAGCCCAGGAGAACTTTATTTGGCCCGGCATGGCGCATTACTGCATTCGGTCCGGTCCAAGTTCAAACGAGTGGCGCGTAGGGCGGAGGAGAGATAAGACCGTTGTCGTGATTCGCGAACGGCGGCGAAGAGAGGCGGTAGAGATGCCGCCGGCCACAAATGCTCCGGCACCGCCGCCGGCTCCAGTAGTGGCACCAATCCGTAGGCGTCTCCTCTCCTCCGTCGCGAAGGTAGCGCTCACGGCCGCGCTCGTCTGCGGCGCTGGGCACACCGCCGTCGTTCCGGTCGCCGCTCGGGCCGTCCCGTTCGTCCGTCCCCCTCCACCTCAGGGAAAGCCCTTCGCCTCCTCCACTCCTTACGCGCAGTCTCAGAAGCTGCAGCTTGGCCTTGACAAGCTCGGGTTAGTTTGCCTACCACTTCTTCTCGTCCTTGACCTTTGCGTCGTCCATGGTCGAAAACAACACGGATCGATGCTGTTCACCACTGCAATTGGAAATGCTGATCACGCTTGTAAGCTGCTAGTTTGAGCTTGCCGTGTACGGTGATGATGGTGCAGAAAGATCAGGGCATGCCCGTCCACCAACCCGCTGGGATCCTCCGGCTCCTTCGCCTCGCCACTGCTCATCCCGGAATCATCCACCGGGGAGAAGGCCGCCGTCGTAAGCCACCTCACTAAGCTAGTGATCAGTAGAGACTTTCAAGCTATGCAATTTCTGTCTTGGCCAAATTAAACGTGGATTTCTTAATTGATCTCGTTCTTTTATGGTTGTGGTGGCCGGCGTACATACCTGCAGTCGTTGCGGCAAGCCATCGAGAGGACGCAGAGTAACGTGGACTTCAAGATCGACGAAGACCTCCATATGGTCAGTTCTTCTGAAGTGTTGCTGCAGCACCAATGGAATGTATATGTATCGTCAGTATGGAATTGATCGAACACTGACGAACTGAACTTATACATGCGTTCAGGTCACTACATCGAGGCGGAGATGGACGGCGGCGTGGGACGGGACGTGATGGAGTTCCTGGTGAAGAAAGACGCCGGCGTGGTGGCGTACCGGTGCATGGCCACCAAGGTCACCTTCGTCTACCCCTTCACCACCGCCGTCGGCGACTCCAAGGGCCAGAAGCAGAGGACTGCGGTCATCTCGCAGGAGCTCGGATGGTACGCTCCGGAAATCCAATCCTCCATGGACTCCACCGACGACGTCAACTACGTCCCGTGAAGACAGTACAACGAATCATCGATCACTTCATCGATGATCAGGAACAGAGGTAGCGGCGCGAATCGGCGCTGGTTGATTTTCATGCCTAGGGTAGGGTCATCGTGTAAGTATGCAAGTATTTGTACCGAATCAAATAGTACATACATATAACATAATTAAGATATATATAGATGTACAATTGTAGAATATATTTCAATCCCACACTTAATTAAATCTACAAACACAACATACTTACGAAACATAAAAGTGCTAGAAAAACCTAATTAATGGTACCACACTGACATAAGAGAAGCTGAAGCTAAAGTACTAAGCGCTGAGAACACAATCATTCCAATCAATTCATGCCATGAGAAGCCGCAAGGTCCAATTCATTTGTCCAGGCACACTGGCCGCCTGGCCCGACACTTCTACCAAAGATTTGTCCTGCAACTTCCTATTATCATCAGATAAAAGAACCTTGCACTCTCGGAAGTAATGAGAAGAACAGTGGCAAATTATAGAGCTTGCAACCTGTGGAAAACGAAGGAACTGGAGGCTATGATGCTTTTTTAGTGATAACCAAAAAGTGTAATGATGAGCTGATATAGAACTCTGCATGAACTAATTAGCCCTGCTTGTAACATTTCAGGGAACAGTATTTGCAGTCTTCAAGTTAAGAAATGACTAACACATACTAATTTTCAGCATCATATATTGTTTTTCAGAAATAATATATGACCTGTTATTGCTGCCCTCATATATTGTTTTTTTAATATCCATCAAAAATACTACCTCACGCATCATATATTCAGCATGAGCAAGAGGCCAAGAGCACATACTAATTTTCTAAAATAACTTGTTCAATACTACAGTTACAAAAGGCTACTACAGTTACAAGCTTTAGCAATCACCATGCTGTGTATTATCAGATCTAGCTAGCTGCAGCCACTTTCTCATTCAGAGCAAAAGGCTACTACAGTTACAAGCTTTAGCAATCACCATGCTGTGTATCAGATCTAGCTAGCTGCTACCTGAATGAACTTCTCAAGATCAGATATAATGCGGATTGTTTTAGTACATTATCCCAAGAAGTGCAAACACTACTTTTATTTATTATTGTTCCGATGGGTTTGCCCCCCGCATCTTTGGCTTTGGCTTCGGCTTGCTCTCTTCCTTGACCTCCAACAGCATCGTCACCACTGATCTCATTGATGGGCGTTTGATTGGAAGTTTTGAGACACAGAGCAGTGCAATTTTCAGAACCTTGCACATCTCATCCTTGAATTGCTCAGCAAGCTTCTGATCAAGCACAGACTCTAGCCCATTCCGCTCGATGTTGGCAGATACCCACGCCACCAGGTCCATCTCGCCAATCTCTGCTGCCATCGGCTTCTTTCCAGTGACAAGCTCAAGGATCACCACACCGAAGCTATATATGTCACTCTTTTCAGTGACATGGAGAGTATAAGCATACTCTGCAATGCATAACAGATCAGTCAGACATTAGACTATAACTAGCAAAAGTGTCCGTGCATTGCAACGGATAAAAGACGTGAGTCGACACTCGCCGAACCACAACATGGGCGGGCAGCGCCAATACTACGGCGATCGTTTTCCTCGCCTCACTTTTGGCAAGGTGCGACATTAAAAATGAACTACAAGCATGTGTTAACGTTGTGGCACGCCGCAAGTGTTGCACCCAACCAAACGCCGCTGGAAACATGGCGCAGTGCCGCAAGGTGCTGCTGTGAACCAAAGCGGCCGTAGAAATTTTTTGTTTACACCATTATCTTTTTATTTGACTGAATACTACATATTTGCTACAAAACCTAGATACATTATAGTTTTGCCGTGGTGTTAACCAAACGTTCGGCTCCTATGCGTTAGTTTGTCTTATGGCCTAGCTAGAGTTTCATTTGTTTTATGTATATATCTTTTAATCTGACTAAATACAACATATTTGCTACAAAACCTAGATACATTATAGTTTTTACCGTGGTGTTTAACCAAAGGTTCGGCTCCTATGCGTTAGTTTGTCTTCCATGTCCTAGCTAGAGTTTCTTTTTTTTATGTATTTATATGTATATAGCAAATATTCTCGTTTGCTTTGGGAGAGAAAAATGATGAGATATTGTATATCTTCTTATTTTTTTTATAAAACATACCATTTTGCAATGGTATATTTCATACCGGTGCATTCTGGTGTACCATTCAAGATTTTCATTATTCTATGGAATATATTAATTATTTTTTATATCAAATCTAATAATCGAAATATACCATAAGTGAATATTTACAAGAAAATAGAAGAGGTAGGTTTAGGCCAGCTCTGTAGGTACGCACCAAAAACAGTTGAAGTAGTTTTGGGCCGGTCCACATTGGGCTATACTCTACCCAAGCAACCGTAAGAAAACAAAATCAGATTTAACTCCGGCCATACGTCCACAGACTTGCAACCTGCACCGCCGCCTCCTACCTTTCCCCTACTTCAACCACCAAATCACCATGAAAGCTCCAGGAGAGGCAAGAGAAGCATTTTTTTTTTCCATTGTTACGCGTGTGACCGTGTCACCTCTGCACCGCTGCTCCCCGCGCCGGCTTCTGCTCGCAGCCCCTCGCCACCTCCACTCACCAGCCTCTGCTTGCGGCCTCGCGTGCTTTCCTCGCCAGCCTCGGCTTGTACCTGGTACCTCTCTGTGCCAGACTACGACCGCGTAGCGAGGTGGGCGGACGCACCTGCCGTGCTCATGGTGGGGGGCCATGGCGCGGGTGTCCTGGTTGGCGAGCGCAGAGGCGCTGGCTTGGGACCTGGCTGGCGGCGCGGAGGCGGGGCGTGCGGCCTGGAGCCGAGACCTTGTCTGATGTTCTCTTCGATTCTCTCTGATTTTGTCGATTCAGTTGTTTCTCTGATTTACTCTTCTATCTATTAGTGTATGGAGGATTGATAAGCAATTAATAGTTTGTGACTTTTATTGATTGTTGTGGAGGTCGTAGACCGGGGTTGATATCGTGCTCCACGTCTTATATATGGTTGGTGGCCTTTTTGTCATCGATTTGGTATGCGTTTTGCACTCTATCTAGAATCTGGACTTGGTTTGGTTCGTTGCTGGTAACCAGGCCGTGTGGTGCTCGGTTTTTTTTTTTACAAAAACCAACTTTATTGTTAGCAGCAACAAGCTACTAGGATTGTTACATGGTTAAGGCTCATAGATTGTAGAGCCTGATACAGATTACATCTCTGCTCATGATGTTGATGGGAGCAAGTGAAATCTAGCAGACCATTGTGGGTAGAAGACACTTGTTTTGCTTCTCTTGCTAGGCTGTCAACAGTGGTATTGAATCTCCTATGAATCTTGTAGATCTTGGACTCTAAATTTCCTATTTGATTGGAGATGAATTGCGTGAAATGCTTAATTCTCCAGTCTAGAGGCTCTGAACTGTCATCCGTATTGAAACATTGGACTAACTGTTGGCAGTTCGACAGGCAGTTGATGTTGTTGAGTTTGAGTTTGTCATTGACTGCCAATGCTAGAGCAAGGCTAGCAGCCTCGGCCATGAGCATTGACGTACAAGCCTCCAATTTCGCCTTGATGTAAATCTCCTGTGTGGTTTGTTCCTGAAAATTGTGAATGAAAACACCAAGTCCAGCCGACCGTGACTGAGAATCTGGGAAATCTGGTTTAGTGGCAGCGTCCACATAGCAACATGAGCCTTGGAGGATAGCTGGATCAGCGATTTCATATCTGTATGCCATTGGTACCTGTTGCATTGAAGATATCATACCTAGCACAGTCGAGGCTTGGTTGTCTTGCATGGTTTGGGACCGAGACCATGTTATAGCATTAGCGTGGCCATCGGCCTGACCCTGTAGGTCGCCGTTTTGTTCACTTTCAGTTGCACCTGTCAAGGCTTCAATATGGTACGTACCTTCTGGGTTGGAGTGTACACCTGCATGAGGATTAGAAACATAATTTGTATAGGCCTGTTGGTAGGATTCTTGAGGAGGATTGTAGGCCGTGGGCGCTGTGGCTTGTGCTTGGTGGATGGGATCCTGTGATTGGTCCATAAGCACAGCCAGATGAGTTTGCATGTGGGCTTCAGCAGCATGGTGCACCTGTGCAGCGGTCCATTGCTTGTGATTGAACCGCTTGTCGTTCCTGGCCTTCCAAAGATACCAGAGAGTGAACAGAATCTTATGAAAAATCTGATTAGTAGTAGTGGCTGGGATAAGAGTACAAACAGAAGTTTGGATTCCATCGTCTTCAGGGGTAAGATCGAGAGCGTTGAAAGGCCTTTGGAAAGAGGACCATACCTGAGACGGCAACGTGCATTAGAAAAATATATGGAAATCATTTTCCACCTGTCCGCAAGATGCACAATGTTTGTCTATATGAGTTGCGTACCTTGAAACACGCTCAGCCGTTGCCAATGCGCTTCTGATAAGTCTCCATGTAAATGTCTTGATCAACGGTGGTAACATCTTACTTTTCCAGGCCCTGCAAAGAATTTGGTTAGCCCCCGGTTGAATGCTCCTAGAGCCTTGAGCTGGTAGATTGATCACATTCTGAGCAGACAACGTCTTATAAATTTCTTTAGTTGAAAAGTTGCCCTTCTTGCTTGGCATCCATCTGAGGATATCCTGCTCTTGGGAGGGGACTGGGCGTGTTGAGGTAATGACCTGCAGAGCCTCAAAATCAAAAATTTCATTGACAAGTTGTAAGTCCCAGTCATACGTATTGTCCACCCATAAATCTGAAACTTTGGATGGGAGAGGCTTGACAGTGACTGGGCTCCTCATGTGACTATGAATGGAGTCCCATATTGGACACCATGGTGAGGACCATACCGATGAGTTCCCTGCATGGAGCTGAAGGATGACTTGATTATGGAGATCTTGCTTTACCTTTAGGATGGAAGACCAGAAGACAGATTTAGTTGCTGAGTTAGGGGCTGCCCAGAAAGATGAGCCAGGGTAATATTTGGATTTGAGAACTGCTGTAAGGAAAGGGTTTTTGTTAGTAGCAATATTGCAAGCAGCATTGATAATGAGAGATTTATTGATCGTAGCTAGATCTCGAATTCCAAGACCTCTATTTTCTTTACTCTGACAGATATCATCCCAAGATCTATAAGCTATTGGGGAGGTTAGATTTTCGTCCTGGACACCTGTCCACCAGAATCTCCTAATAATAGTATTAATCTTTTTCACAAAGCCTTTAGAGAAGAGCACAGTTGACATATAATAAACAGGAATAGAGGATAAAACTGACTGGATATAAGTAAGCCTCCCTGCATGGCTCAGTTTATTAGCACGAACTGTAGTTAATTTAGAGAGAAACTTACCATATATGAAATCATATGCTTTGTTCCTGTCTCCATGTCTGAAGATAATGGGATGATCTAAGTGTTTAGTACGAGGCTGAGGATCAGGCACTGGAAAGATCTGCCTAATATCTGCAGAAACCTGAGGAGGCACGTTTTTACTAAATAAAATAGTTGATATTTGCAGATTAGGTATTTGACCTGAAGCTTGACAAAATGTGTTAAGAATAGTATTAAGTGCCGTAGCTTCCTGAATATCAGCTTTACCACAGATAATAAGGTCATCTGCAAAAAGGAGGGAATGAATAGGGGGGCAACCCGGCCCTAGAGTGATACCTGAAAGATTGCTATTCTCCAAATTTTCCCGCAAAGATATAGATAATTCATTGATAGCAATAACAAAGAGATAGGGAGATAAAGGACAACCTTGTCTGATTCCTCTTGTTGGAGTAATATAAGTAGAAGGCTCTCCATTTATCAATATTGAAAAGGTAGTTGTGGAGATGCAACTGTAGATAAGCCTGATCATATGAGGATGAATATTTAGTCTTCTTAGAGCAGCTACAATAAAACTCCAGCTCAACCTATCAAAAGCTTTTGCCAAATCCACCTTGAGAAGAAAAGCTTTTTGCTTCTAGGTTTTGATATGAAAGGAGTGAACAATCTCCTGAGTAACAATAACATTTGAAGAAATGTTTCTATTTGGAACAAAAGCAGCCTGAGCATGGTCTATGTAATCAGGAAGAAGGGATTTAAGCTTACCTGCAATAGACTTGGCAATAATCTTATAAATGACATTAGAAAGACTGATAGGTCTAAAGTCCTGAGGAATGGTAGGTTGAGATTTTTTTGGTATAAGAACAATAAAAGTTTGATTTATCTCAGCGATCATGAAAGCAGTATTGTAAAAGTGGACTACCAGTTTGTGAACGTCATTGGAGATCCATGGCCAAGCCGCTTTATAAAACCCTGCATTCAAACCATCAGGCCCTGGGGAGGCATTAGTTCTCATAGCCTTGACAATTTCATGCAGTTCCTGAATTGTTGGTTCTGTGAGAAGTGCTTGTTGTTCCTGAGAAGAAGGGTTAGAATTTTGCTGCATAAAAGAACTAGAAGGCTGTCCAGGATCAGCATTATTATTAAAAATATTATTGAAATAAGAATTTAAAGTAGCAGCTATCTGTTCTTGTGTAACCGATTCAGATCCATCATCATTGATCAAATAAGAGATTCTATTTTTAAATTTCCTTTTAGTAATAGCATGATGAAAGTAAGAGGTATTTCGATCACCTAATTTAGCCCAGTCTTTCTTAGCCCTTTGCATATGGAACTGCTCATCCTTTATAAGGAGCTGCTGATGCTGCTGACTTAGCCGCTGCTGAATCTCAAAGTCCTGTTGATTAGGAGGTTTTATTTGTTCCTGCAAAATTGAATCTTCAATCTCCTGCAATTGATCAGTTAGTTTAGGTTTTCTTTTTCTCCATTTTTTAAGATCGTGTGCAAGATACTTAGTCTTTTGATGAAAGTTCCTGTGATTCGATCTGTGCCAACTAGCTCTAGCAATATCCTGGAAGTCCTGCTCAAGAATCCACCAGTTCTCAAACCTGAAAGGCTTGTTAGTTTTCGGCCTAGAAGAATTCAGCAGAGTAAGAATGGACGCATGGTCACTTCTAATCATAGGCAGGTGATAAACAATAGAGTTAGGGTAAAGATGGCACCATTCAGCATTAGCAAAAGAGCGGTCAAGTCTTTCAAAAGTAGCAGGGGCATCCCTTCTTTTGTTAGTCCAAGTGTAAGCAGGCCCACTGTAACCCAAATCAACAAAGCCACATTGTTTAACATAATTACAAAACGCATCCATACGATTAAGATCCAGCCTACCAGGACCAAGTTTTTCATGGGCATACATGATTTTGTTCATATCACCAGTACATAGCATAGGAAGACCACTTCTATTTACAACAAAATTTGTGATCTTCTCCCAAACATAGTGAAGGTTTCGGTGATGAGGATCACCATAAACACAAACTAGACCATAAGACTGATTATCTAATAGGTTCTTACAAACAGCTAGGATAAAATACTTGGAAGAGTCAACTACTTTTACACTAATAGTACTCTTCCAGAAGAGCCAAAGCTCTCCAGATTGTCCATCAGCAGGAACTACAAAAGCATTAGAAGCCTTAAACTTATTGATAATAGATAGAAGAACTGCGAGTTTTAGAAATAAAACATACCTGACACCTAGTAGATGTTACCAGTCGGGCGAGGTGGTTCATAGTGGAATCGCTAAGGCTCCCACCCGCGCCTTGATAATTCCATGACAAGGTTGTCATGGCACCCCTGGCGCCCTTGAGGCCGGTGCCACAGCCTTTGCCACAGCTTTGTCAGAAGAGGCATGCTGATGTCGATCACCAAGCTCACCAGAAGACTGCATCCTTGCATCACCGCCGCCAGTTGGATATGGACCTGCAAGTGTGGGCGCGAGCTGGGTGCCAGGATGAACACCACCACCCATACTCATGCCCCTGAGAGTAGGGTGAGCACCGTCGCCTTCTTGATCCACCTCCAGGTTGCCTGAATCCATCCTCCATTGCTGTTGCCTGCTGCTGAATGCTGATGTAGAAGCAGCTGCGCGTCGATGCCCAAAGCTTGTGCCAAGGAATTGAGACCACCATAGCTAGGAGAATGGCAGCGGAGATTTGAAGTGTCTTGTAACACCTCTGGTGTTAAATTAACTAAAACATGCCATGTCATCATATGCACTGCAAAGCATCCATGTTTGAGTCAACCTTAATGTGCATTAACTAAAACAAGTTTACATTTCATAGGTTGATTGAGTTTCTGTAATGTTTGTCACATGAAATAATAAAACCCTATTTTCGAATGCCATCGCAAATGCTTAATTTATACTCTATATACTTGAGGTGTAAACTGTGTTTACATTAGTGTCAAGCATAGTGTATAAATCGAAGTCCAACCCTAAAAAAATGATTTCTATATTTGAAATTTAATTTGGATTCCAAAGCTTATTTTTAAGCCTGGCAATTCAAATTTAAAGTCAAATTGGAAATGCTATAAAAAGTTTTTTTCAAAAGTCAACTTGGTCAACCAAGGATGTCATTGGGTTGATGACCTAAAAATGTCCTTGGATGATGTTTGTGCTCACTAATAACCAACCAATTAAGTTAGAAACCAAATTGAGTTTAAACTCCATTTCAAAAACCCTTTATTTCCAACCCTAGTTTTATCCCCTTTTCTCTAATTCAAATTCTATAAGGAATTTGGAGATACTCTAAAAAGACAGTTTGTAGATCTTGACAAGAGCTACAAAGTTAGTATAGAAAGTTTTTCAAGTTTCCAAAAGGAATTTCAAATTAATTTGAAAATACAGTTTCCAGCAATTATCCCCTTTTGATTTTAAAACCATAATTTAAAAATTATGCATCATCTGAGAAAACCTTGTATATGAAAAATGTTTGGTTTGACAAACTCAACATTTCATAGTTTTGAAGATTTTCAAGTTTTATTGAAAAATAAAAAATAATTTTAAATGTTTATTTCTAGGGTTTATCCCCTTTTCAAATCTGAATTCAAATTTTAAAATCTAGACAGAATTTGAGGATGCCAGTTAAAGGAAAAGTGTAGCTCTTGAAAAGTTATGCAAATGATATTTTTGGAGATTTTCAAGTTCTTATATAAATTTGGGAGTAATTTGTGTTTTAAACCGAGTGGCAATTCTGTAAATAGTTCGAACAGCACATAACCCTATCGGCGCCCGCCATGGCCGGCTTCACATCGCGCGCCACCGTCCACCGCCGCACCTTCTCGGCCGCCCGCGCGCTCACAGACGCGCGAAGGTTCACCGTCGTCGTGTCGCTTGCTCAGATATCGACTCCATGCTATAAATAGCAGTCGGCCGCCGTCATTCTTCTTCTTTCTTCCTCCCGCCGTCGTCGCCGACGATCTCCCTCCGCCGCCGAAATTCGCCGTCGACGCTCCACCTCTGTCCAATTGCCCTCGCTCAAAGCTCCGCCACTTCATCATGGTCCTTTCGGGCCAGTTCATGCCTGCTCTCCTCGCGTGAGTTGCCTGCACGCAGTCTTCTTACCTGCGGCCGGTCAGTCGCGCCGCCGCCGCCATCTCCGCCATTTGCCGTCGCCGGAGGTAAAAATATTTTACCTTCGACCTTGTAATCATGCTCTCCATGTCATCCTGCGTCTGATGCGCACCTTGGTTCGAGCAGCGCATTACCAGAGGCCGTCGTGACGCCGTCGTGCCATCGGAGCGCCGCCGCCGCCATCACCGCCGTCGACCGCAGCTCAACCCAGCCACTCCGGACCTCTATTAACGCGCGCATCAGCGCCGTGGTGAGCTCCTGCGTCTATCCGTGTCATCAATTTCATCCATTTCGCATCGGGAGTTGTTGAAGCGCAGTCCGGAGTCGTCGAAGTCCTGCTCGAGGGCTCGGCCGACGAAGTCGAGGGGTGCACTGTTCTCGAGGGGTGCACTGTTCTCGAGGGGTAGTCGAGGGTTGCACTATTCTCGAAGGGGTCGAGTCGAGGGGTGCACTGTTCTCTAGGGGAGGCTCGTTCGTCGGGCGGAGTTCCGTCCTCGAGGGGAGGCTCGTTCGCTGGGGGAAGTTTCGTCTTCGAGTCTAGTCCATTCGCCCGAGCAAAGTTCCGTCTTCGAGAGGATGCCCGAATTGCACCCTCAAGTGTGCAATCCTTATCCGCTCAGTAGCCCCTCGAGCAAGCCTTGGCTTCGAGCCGTCATAGCCCGTCCGTGAGTTAGCCCGGCATGCCTTAGCCTGCGGGCCCTCGAGCGTCGTTAGCTAGCTCGTTGGACTCCCCGTGTTGTGCTGAGTCTGATGGACCAGACCATGTCGTCGGAGACCTCACCGACGGCGAGGAATCGGCGGTCAACCGCCGCGCGGCCGTCGGTCAGCGCGGGGTTACTGTGCCGATTTTCCTTTTTCCATTTTCAGAAAATGATTTAAATGCTATTTTCTTTGAAAATTTATAGTAATTCATATATAGCTCCAAAAATTCTGAAAATTTTTGTGAGTGTTCCTTATAATGTCCTCTACATAGGAAAAATATGAAATGTCAAATTTGGGTACTTTTTGAATATGTTAAAATTAGCCCTTTTAATTGAAAAATGGACTTCAATGATTTTTAATAATTAAAATAATTAGCTTTTAATTCTGAAATTTGTTTTGCCATCTAATTAGGCTAAGAGCTTTCTAAAATAAAATTTTGGGCTTAATTTGACAACTTTAATTTTTATGCCTTTATTTAATGCTTTTAAATAATTAATTAACCCCTTTAGTTAAACTTAATCATTATAGAAATTGTGTGACTTGGGATTGATTGATGACCTTAGGTCATTAACCCTAATGACCTTTGGTACTTTAATTAATTGTTACGCTTATCTTAATCATGTCATTAGGGCTTAATTAACGTTATTTTATGTGTTTAATTAATTATGAAAATGACGTAATTAGCCCTAATCAGTTATATAAGCGAAGTTTTGTTAGCTTGCAACTTTATCGTGAAGAAAAGTTGTACTCGATCCTTTAATCTGATCATGCATCCATCGAGCATCATGTTTACTATTCCATCATGTAAAGCATATTAATTATCGAGTAGTTTCCGTTAACGGAGAGTTAACGTATCATTCAGATCCGAAGGACGAGCAGATTCAAGAATCGGGAGTTGATCCAGAGTTCGAGACCATCTACCCCGAACATCAAGGCAAGCCCCGGATGCATTCAACCCTATTCTATTTATAAAAAGTTTTACCGCTTCAGCTATCATATGTGCATTAAGTAATAGGAGTTGAGTGAAAACCCACAAATTGCATTACCTGTCTTATTTCCTTAATCCTTGTTAACTACTTGGAAAATGAGTAGTAATGCTTAGCCCTGCTTATTTATTTAATTGTTCAAAGGAAAAAGAATGAAAAAGATGAGATTGGCTTTATTGTTGGAATCTTGATAATAGTAATAAATCGAGTCCGGACGGCGAACTTGCACTGGGAATGGAGTCCCTCTGTAGTGTTCTCGTCTGTTGATGCCCTAGGTCCCGTCCGATGGTGACCTGTCGATAATCGAGAAATTAGAAAATCCACATGCATGAAGTGGTATACGGATGGTTGTAGCCGTGTATGCCATGGAGTGACCTAGCGTGGGGCCAGAGAATCCCATCTGTGTCATAGTGTGTTTTACTGTGGGGTTTAAGTTCCCATGTATCTCGGTACGCTGGGCCGCAGAGCTCACGTGTATCATGTGGTGATATACGGCTGAGGTTGTTATCCCGGTATATCGGTGCACCTGGGGTGCTTCGGAGTTAAAGTCTCCGGTATGCTCAGTCACCTAGGTCCCAGCTGGGTATGAAAATAGATTCGAATCGCCGTTGCTTCTCGAAGAAGAAGACTCGATCACTGATCATCATCGTAGTAACAACCTAAACAAAATTTAAGGATCAATAATGAAGTTGATTGGTAATTGGAGGTAGTCCAAGCAACCTGTTCTTTCTGTAAAGCTTTTCTGCAAAACTTCTTGTCTCCTACAGACCTTACCTTGTCCCTCTAGCTTGCATCTCTTAAGTCTCTACCCTTCTTTTTTGTCGGGTCAGTCTTGTTGAGTACTGTTGTACTCAGGGTTTGTTGAACCCCTGTTGCAGGTGAGCTTCATGGGCAGGAGTGTTATGCATCCTGTTGCATGACAGTCGTCGAGGAAAGCGACGACGAATAAAGATGTTCAGCTCCTGGGCAGAGCTTTTGTAATATTGTAATCTACTGCTACTCCACTAATATTATGGTTTGTATAATTTAAACCTATCTTTGTAGATATTTGAAACTCAGAATTTGTAAATGTATGTTATTGTAAGTCTTCCGCTGTTTTACTCCGTGGTATTTTATTTATATGAAACTGTTGCAATACTGCAATGTCTCTCTACAACGATTGATCCTGCTCGGAGAATCGTGGATGATTCGGGATTTACCCGACAGACTTTTTAAGTCGTATGGAACACAGTCATGGTTATTTAGAGTCTGTTTAGACAATAATCATGCGTGTGGGCCATATGATTTAGGAGGTTCTGCCACATGTCTGGTCTTTGAACTCGTTGTCCTGCACCTGCACCGCAAGCTGGAATCCTCCCCCCATGAGTGTTGCCCAGAACTCCCATTGCAGGTGAATCTGGCCGTTGGTCCCAACCACTACGTCAACCGCGGCTTCTGTAGCTCGATTGCTACGGATCTGTGTGAGCTCCTCCATCCCGGTGCTTGTACTGCCCTGCTCCTGTGCGCTCTGCTCCTCCAGATCGAGCTCCTCCTCTTGCTCGTCCTCGGCCCCTGGCTCCTCCATGATGGGGTCGCTGAGAGGATGCATCTGATTCTTCCCCAAATGGAATAGCTGACCTGCTGCGATGATGATCGATCCTAGCACCCTCCATCCGGTGATAGCTGTGGTGGATCGGGATGAAGGAGGATGTGCCCGTGCGGCGGCGCTGGAATGGCTGTAGCTCTGGCGGCGGTGATCTGGCACGGAGGCGTAGCGGGGGAGGGGGGTAGAGACCATGCGGCTCTGGGTCCCAAGATCCGACGAAAGAGTGGGGTGGAGACGGTGGTGGGGGAAGTCGGCGGCTAGTTTCTCCTCCGCCAGTTGCCTCCTCTCGACTTAGTTGCAGCACTGTGGTGTTGGCATTGGTTTCTTCGTTTGTAGTAGTCACCAGCAGAGGGGTATCTGTGTAAATGGGAACACAATGTGGGCCCCATGCTCCTATATTAATTTGACCAGTCTCACCGATAGGCAGGGATGCAATTACTGTGTTCAGAAGTAATGAGATTGACCCTGTGTGATGCGGAGGTTGCAGATCGGTTCCCTGTTTAGGATTGAGCTGCACATGACCATCATGCCCTTGCAATTGCTGGAAATATCCCTGCTGCCCTTGGCTTTCCTGCCCCCGAGTCTGCTCTGCTCTCTGAATCTGTTGAGATTGGGCTATTTGCTGAGCCAGCTGCTTCCTTCTGATCTGCTTGGCCTCTCTTTCTGCTAGGTTGACAGGGTGAATTGGAATGTAGACATTGCTATTTTCCTGCTGCCGAGAATTAGTAACCATCTGATCTTCCTCAAGCAACCTTTGAGTGTGAATCCGAACTCTCTGTATTTTATCCAGAATCTGCCTTGCTCTCTCTGAAGGAGTCTGACCATGTATCTGAAAAAATTCATCATTATTATCTCCCTGGAGCTGGGACTGCTGTACCGGAGCTGGCTCAATGCTGACCATTGTCACATTTGTAATCTGAGTTTGCTGACCTGCTGAAGTAGCATCAACCATTTCTTGATCATTGATTTGTGTTATGACTGGCATATGAGCTGAAGGGACTTGAGACATAGGATTAGTAAACTGCCATTGCATAGAATCCTGAGGCTGACTGTCAAGAGCTTGACCAATCTGAATTGTGCTAGGACCTGGGGGATCAGTCATTGTCGTGTCTTCATCTTGAGCAGCATTATTCTGACGAAGATTGGCAAGAATGATATGTCCATAAGGTTGCATCTGTGCTGCATGCATAGATCCCTGATAACCTGACCTATCAGGAGTTGTAATTGGTACAGCAGTGGCAGGAATGGATATCTGCGGTGGCTGTGAATACACTCGATGACCTTGGCCTGATAGCTGAGCTCTGAGGTTCGCCAGCAGAGGTGATGGTTGCAGCACCCTGGGAGTGACCTGTCGAACCTGTCTGATAATATAGTCCCACGGCAAATTCCTCAACCTTGTCATCCATCTACCATGAGGATCATTTGTAGCAGGATTTGCTTCATCAGGGTTGTTTAGGATGTAAGTGGTCCTTTGCAGACAGTCTGTGCTATTATGAAAAAAGGCTCCACAGAAAGTACAGATTCTGCTAATCTTCTCATAATGAACAAAAATTATGATCCTTCTATTTGGGCCTATAGGAGCAAAAACTTTATCAACGGCTGGCCTTTTAACATTGAGTTTGGCCCTAGCCAATGCATAAAATTCATCCCTCTGAATGTTCAGCTCAATTTGTTCTTCTAAATCCGATGGCTGACCAATCTCCCTTAACAAAGCATCTATCATCTGGGGTGTTCTAGCCTCAACCGGTAAACCATAAAGCCTAACACTAGCATACAAATGCTCAAAACCGTACTCTAGAATAGGCTTATTGGGAACATGCAGCTCAAGTAAAATATTGTGCCTTCTCACTGTCCAAGGTTGCCTTCTAATAATATACATCATATCTGCTGCATTCTGGAAAGAAGCCAAGTAAAAAGGTCCATCTATTGGACTGACCGCTGCATACCTGTGACCCCAAGCTTGCTGCAGATCATGACTTATCTGATGAATGGTGAGCGGCCTTTCTGAACCTTGATTTTCTGGAACCTTGAGGACAAGATTGAACTTTGTTTCTAGAGATTCTTCTTGCTCCCTGCTTGTTCCTGCTGGCGTTCCACGTGTAGCAACCTGTAAAGCTTCTAAAGCTTGCACAAGTTCCAAATCCATTTCAGTTACCGGCTGAGTAGAAGGTGGGGTTGTGAGCTGACTAGAAGAATTTGTTATCATTTGAGCAGATGCGGCAGCAACACGATTGTGCGGAGTTGGCGTGGTAGTCAAAGAATGCGGTACGGTGAGAGGAGCAGTCACATGATTGGGTGGCGTGGTGTTGGTCGACCGGTCGGGAGGTTTTGGCTCCATACCGGCGGGGACCGGCGTAGAGGTACGGTCATCCTCCATGGTAGAAAGCGGAAGGAACAGGCGTAGAATGGGGAGTAGAAGGGTGAAAGATGATGTATCTTCCACTTGGTATAGCATGACTGGGAGATGAAGAAGAAATCGTGTCAGCAGACTGTAACGGCGCGTGGCAAAGCGGAGCGTTGATTGAGTCGTGTCGAAGGAGAATAGCAACGCGTGGAGGTGAAGAGCGGCGGATTGCAAGGTGTCGATTAGAGAAAAGGAAAGAACAGAGCGGCTAAGGAATTAGAAGATTGGATGAGCGGGATAGATCAAGCGGTGGAGAGAAAGGGAATCGTCGGATTGAGTCAGCAAAAGGTTTTAGATGGATCGTGCCCCAAGACTCAGAAGTGGCGATGTGGAAGCACACGATTGGATGATGAGAAAGCGCGGGATTAGAGGATTTCAACAGAATCTGGTTTAGAAAGGATGGATGAGCGAAGGATTTGGGAGGATTAGATCACCGGCATGAGCGCCGCCGCCACCACCTGGGGAAACCCTCCAACTTCGTGTGGTGCTCGGGTTGGATTTGGGTCTTCATCCAATGAAGCTTTCCGTGTATATACGAGGTGGAGGTGGCGGTCAGAAAAATTAGCGGACAGAAAAGCTGCGTAAAAATTTCACGTTTAGTTATTAGGTAGAGATATGCAATATATGTACTACTTTTCAAAAACAATATAGAGCAACTAAAGAAAAGATAAAGGATAAAGTAAAACGCTGAGGCACAACTTAAGTAAACATGCATAACTACAGTTAGGCATCAGCAACTGAAAAGACCTTACAATGATGGACATCGTAGCCGCGCCATCCCCAGTAGCCTTTGCAACACCAAAATCGGCAACCTTGGCACCATACTCGGCATCAAGCAAGATGTTGTTTGACTTCACATCGCCATGGAAAATTGGGGGCTTACAGTCATGGTGCAAGTACAGAGTCCTTCAGCAGCGTCAACAGCAATCTTATACCTCCTGGGCCAATCCAAGAGGATGTGTTTCGCGCTGTGGAGCATATCCCCCAGGCTACCATTTGTCATGTACTCACAGACAAGCAACCTGGAGACGCTGTTTGTGATGCTGCATGCAAGAATCACGATGTTCCTGTGCCGAACTTTGCTTACGTGGCAACCCCGGCCTCAAATGAGTCTATCCTTTTGCTTGCCACACCACTAGGCCAGAGTTTCTTGACAGCCATGGCCTCACCTTGAGGCCCAACAACCACCTCGTACACCTTGCCTGCACCGCCCTCGCCAATCACATTGTCAAAGCGTCCCAGTTGTACTAAAACCTTTCTCCTTAATGAAAATACGCGTAAATTTTTTGCGTGATCGAGAAAAAAAATCACATTGCTCTCGTCAAGGCTATTGACAATGGCCCTCTCATTGAAATCCACCCTGTAGAAGGATGTCAGAACCCAACTAGATTTCCCATCATCCAATTCAGCAGCACCCATCTTGTACATCCTGCACTTGTAGCCGAACCAAGCGATGCCAATGAGTAGGATGAACCCACCAACTCCTATTATGGAGACCACAATCTGGATAATCTTGCCCCGTTTGGCATCGGAATCGTCGTTGCTCAGACAGAACCCATAGCACAGGCCAGGGTTGCCCAAGAAGCTGTCCCGGTACTGTAAGCCATTGAACAAACTAGGTAGGTGCCCTGAGAGCTTGTTATAGGTTATGTTAAAATGAGCTAGCTTGAGATTCCCCAACTGCACAGGCAACTGACCAGAAAGCTCATTGTTTGACAAATCAACTGACCAGGAGGGACATTCCCGGCGAGGTGGTTATCTGAAAGGTCCAACATCCCCTGGGATCTCTCCAGAGAGAGAATTATTGCTCATATCAAGATTGTAAAGCAATGAAAGCTCGGCAATCGACCAATGTATGGGTCCAGTGAAACCATTGTTGGAGGCCTTGAACTCTTGCAGGCTTTCCAAGGTCCCCAGCTCGGTAGGCAGAGTACGAGTGAACCGGTTGTCCTGTAGGAGCAGCGTGGATAGGTTCTTGGCACCAGCAATGGCAGGATCAACCGTCCCTAACAGTGCATTCTCACGAAGCTCCAACAAGTTGACATTGGGCAGTCCCCAAAATTTTGGTGGCACTGGGCCAGACAACCTGTTGCTCTGCAGCCGCACCCTCACGAGTGTCTGGCACTGCCCCAGTTCAACCGGAATGGGGCCCTCAAACTCATTGTCCAGCAACATTAGCTCCCTTAGCTTCCCGAAAGCACAGAGCGTCGCCGGAATCAGACCCGACAACCGGTTGTCCGACATGTCCAGGAATCCGATCGGGCAATTCTTCCCAAACTCCGCCGGCAACGGCCCTGAAAAATAGTTGCTGAAAATCCTCAAGTCAGACAGAGTTGGTGCCGCCGTCCCCAGCGTCATCGGCAAGCGACCAAACAGATTGTTCTGGTACACATGCACACTCGCAAGCCTCGGCGCCGTGAACATGTCCTCCGGTATCTCTCCAGTGAGCCGGTTCATGGAGAAATCCAGCGAATGGAGCTTCTCCAGGCCTCCTAGCCCCACGGGAATAGTGCCGGGGAGCTGGTTGGCAAAGAGCTCGATCTGCTCCAAAGAAGTCAGACTCCCAATGCTTGATGGTATCTCACCGGATAAATTGTTCCTCGAAAGGTCCAGATTGACGAGATTCTTGAGCTTCCCGATGGAAGAGGGGATGGTACCGTTGAGGGAGCAGTTGGCGATGAACAGCACGCGGAGGCCGGCAAGGTCGAAGAGTTTCTCCGGCAATGGCGACGGGGCGAAGGGGTTGTAGGCGAGTTGGAGCTCCTGGAGGCCGGTGAGGTTGGTCAATAACGCCGGGAACTCGCCCGAGAGCATGTTCCGGACCAGGTTCAGCACGGCAAGCGAGCGGAACCTGGCGCCCCACGACGGCGGAACTTGGCCGGAGAAGTAGTTGCCGGCGAGGTTGAGATGCACAAGCGCCGGGAGCACCGCGACGCAGGCCGGAAGGGGGCCCCGGAGTTGGTTCGCGGAGAGGTCCAGGTGCTCCAGGGACCGCAAGGAGCAGAACGCCGCAGGGAAGGCGCCGCCGATGGTGAGATTGTGGACGTCGATCCTAGCAACGGCCGCTGCGGAGGCGTTGGCGCAGGAGACGTGCGCCCAATGGCACGGGGAGTTGCGGTTGTTGGCGGCGGCCCATCCGGCGAGCGCGCCGGTGGGGTCACGGAGCGCGAACCTGGCGGCGATGAGGTACTTGGTGTCGGAGGAGGCGCCCGCGATGGCCTGGAGCAGGAGCAGAAGGAACGCGAGGAGGCAGCGGGTGGCATCCATGGCTGGCGGTGGCGGTGGCGGTGGGCGAGTGGAGAGAGCGGGGGTGGCCGAGTGGGCAGGTTTTGAGGAGGGAGTTGCGTTTTTCGGTCCCAAAATTGGAAGGTTTGCTCTTATAGATGGAAGAGAAGTCATATGGTTGTTTTGCTACGGGAACCTAACAGAGGTACACCTAAATCAGCCCTGAGTACGAAACATGTCACCAGAGGCATCTACTGAGGCAATTCTACCGAGGTAGCTCACATAGAGTGGGTAGATATGGAAATAACGCGGTGTGCAAAGCAATTGGGATTTGAAGGGAGAGGATATACATTTTTCACAAGTAAACCGGCTGACACAGTTGTCGTCATATAATTAAATCGTCTTGTGTCCTTGTTGTATCATGGCAATTAACGTCTTTCATTTCTTGTTGGGTCAAAGTAGTCGTTTGTCGGCATCAAAAATGTTACTGGTTGACTTATGAAACTCGCGACACAAGTGACGGTAGCAGCGGACCAAGCATTTTGGATATGTATGTATTTATAGAAGGTTGGTGGCACGATCCAAATAATCGATGATCTGGTTGCCAAAGTAAGAAAAAGTTTAAAGTGCGGCGAATTGGCTGGCGCATTATTTGTAACTTGTCATTTACCATACTTATATCCATTTACCATTATCATGAATTTACAAGGAGAAAGTGTGAGGGAATTGATCCTTGCGTTGTTACGGCTAGATAAATAAACCCAGTGGCTAGCTGGTTTTGTCAAGAACATCCTTTGATGTGCTCAATCCTGTGTGGCCTTAGCTGGTCAAAGGGAGTCAGGGCCACGAGAGATCAGTTTTGAAAAATACGGGTAGCATGGTAGGGAGGCTCGTCCTCACCCAGCACCCAGGAAACGAGTCGTAGCCCGGGTTGGTTCGGTAGTGCACGAGAACTGAAGCGGCCTCTAGCCAGAGGATAGAGAGGGGTGTGTGATAGAGAGAAACCAGTCAGACACAGCCAGTCGGGCAACTGATCGGCCATTGGTGTCCAGTTCAGGTGTAAAAGGCTCTCTTGCATCACATGGTCCTGATGAACAAAGGCTACTAGTCTGTAACAACTAAAAAGACAGGAATATAGACACTTTTTGATGCGATATTTTAACATATGCCTATGGTTCTGCCTGCTGTGATCCTGCACCTACGGCACCCCTGCGATAGGGTCAAAATTAGAAAGAAAATAATCACGCACACGATATTAAGAAAAGCTCCACTACCGGAAATCGTGACTTTGCCCACTGTATATTCTTTGTCGAGTGCTAAATCTCAGGCACTCGGTAAAGAAAGTCTTTGCCGAGTGCCAGACTTCGCACTCGGCAAAGAGGTCTTTGCCGAGTGCCAAGCTCCTGGTACTCGACAAAGAGTTTTTTAAAAATATATTTTGAGGCACTAAATTAACTCAAATAAAAAGATTTTCTACTATAAACTTTCATAACTTTTTAAAATCTACAAAGTTTGTATTAATCATTTCTTCATTTGATAAATTGATAGTAAAGTTGTTCATAAATTTTACATCTCTTCCCAAAGTTTCATGAAAACTATTAGAGAGGATTATATGAGAATTGTGAATTATGTAAGAACGACCACGTTGGATGAACAAATGATCAAATAACCAAAATCTTGAGAAGTTATCAAATACGACAGTTGAAAACTTTTTTTATTTGAGTTCACATTTGCCATGTTAAACTACGTTTGAATTTTAAAAATTTAAATTATAATTTTTTAAATAACCTCGGATGAAAAAACACCCAAAAATAAGGTTTGTAGATCTCAAAAAGTTATGAAAAATTATAGTTGATAACTTTTTCATTTGAGTTCATCTTGCCATGCTAAACCTACGTTTGAATTTCTCAAATTTAAAATTCAAATATTATAAACGACCTTGGATGGAAAAACTTTCTAAACAAAAGGTGTAGATCTTAAGATCTCAAAAAGTTATGAAACTTTGTAATTGACAACTTTTTGATTTAAAATCGTTTAGGGCGTCCAAAAAATAATTTACACTCGATTTGATATAATATGTGGGGAACTAAAATTACTTACAAACACATGTGATGGTGTAGTGTAGTGGTTAAGGCATAAACCTCCGCGAGAGAGAGGTTATGAGTTCAAATCCTTGTTGCCACAAAGTGTGCAAAAATTCTAGGAAAAAAATATAGGTCAGGGCTGGTTGGGCCTGGCCAGTGGATCCCTTCCTCAATTAAAATTTTTTCTATTATTTTTAAAAAAATTTAAATTTTTATCTTTTTTGTCGTCGTTTTCTTTGTCGACAGCTCTTTGTCGAGTACGGATCCTGCCTAATTAATTAGCGCCCTTCCCCTAGCTAGACACATGCACAAGGTCCCCAATCAACGTGCCTTCCATCTTTGTGGAGCCCCCTCACAGCCACATCACCGCCGCTCCCCCAGAAGCACACAATTGTTGCAGTCTCGGATCTTTTCGTGCAAGACGCCATCGACGCCAGACCTCGACAACGATCTCTTCGCTGCGAACCAGGTTACACCTCGTTACTCCCTAACCTTCCTTCTCATGGACGAGATCGAGCCCCCCGGAGGCACCCTGCTCCCTGCATCGCCTCCCAGTTGCCGACTTCCATTCTCCTAACCATAGGTGTTGGTGTTGGCGACCGTGCACCAATGGCTAGCCTTCTCCCCTCTATGGCCGGACACCTCACCTCTGATTGTTGGCTTGTTGCCACAGCCCACAGGCAAAGGCAACCTCTATCTTCATTGCCACGGCCTCATTGATCAGTCTTCTCTGAGGTATGCACCGAAGACGCACATAAATAGGATAATGTTTTGTTTTCTTACCATTTTTTTTCTCGAATACGCAAAAGATTTTCATATCTTTATATTTAAGAAGGAGAGTTTTTTACAGCAGCGCATAGCGCGGTTAGGAGGTTAAGATATTACATGAAGCACATCCTCCCTAATTGTTATGATCTAAACGGACTACTCATACACTAGATAACTTGGCTCGCAACCCCCAACATCTACCCTCTGGTCGCAGGTTGCTTGTGGCTTTCGCGGCGGCGCCTCCGCGTCAGCTGGGGGTCGGGGAGGACCTCACGTATGGCCTCAACGTTGCAGGGGCTTGGCTTGTACATGGCTTGGTATTCCTGCCTCGCCTCCTCGACCGACTTGCCCTCAAGTAGTCCAAGACGCTGCATGACGAGCATTTCTCTCAGCTTGACGACCGGATGCTTGGACAGTGGCTGCGCCGCGATACGCGTGCTTCGCCAGGGGAGCGATGGAGACCTTGGTCTGCAACAGCGGCGTTGAATTTTTCTTGCGCACCCTCTGCGCGAATCCCTTGAGGCGTCCGGTTAGCGAGCGTGAAGGTGAGTCCTTGTCCTCCATGTGCGTGCCGTCCACGAGAGGGGTTCTGCATAGGTCGTCGTCCACCGGGGGGGTTGTGCGCTCCTCCTGCCCCGGGTGCAGTGGCACATGCGGCAGCATGTTGGGTGCCGATGAGGGCATTTCAACGCCCGTGGCCGCCACGTTGTTTGTTTCCTCATCATTGCTACTTTGTTTCATCCAATCTTCGTTGATTAGTAATACTGTGAGAATATAGGTTCAAGTTTTGACGTATTATATGATACGTTAATTGTTTGTTTCAGTTAATTGAAATTGAACTTAGATAACTGTATTTTCTCTATTAGAATACTATATGCACATTTTCGTCTATTTTTATGACGTTTTGAAAGAAAATATTCATAGATGTGTTTCATTCTGTTTGTGTTTGCAGGAGATTGACTTGCCTTCATTCGATCGCATGACGTTTGAAAGTGGTGGCTCTGTAAATGAAAGTAAGGCGGGACAGTGCTTGTGTTAGTGTTGTCATTGATTAGCTTTTTGTTACCATGCATCTATCTGTACTATGGCATTTCTGAAGTTAACTCTCTAATGCTCCACATACACTTTCAGTTATGATTCTGCCACCTTTTTCTGAATTGCAGTTCTTCAGCGAAGGCAATTGTACGTGGTAGCAGCTTCTGTGGCTCCCAGTGATTTGGGAGATTTATATATTTTTATTACCTTTGTTTATTTATTCCTACTTGCTTACTTTAGGGGAAAGCAAAACGAAGGGAAGGCCTACTTTTTACTTGGCTCGTGGTTTTGGATATAGGAAAAACAAGATTAGGTTTGGCGCCTTTCTTCTCAATCTTGCCAGATTTGCAGTGCAGTTTATGGGACTATGGGAATTTCTAATGCAGCACCAGTCATACTGAATCAGATTCAAACTCCAAAAACACAGCAGATACTAATTCTTCACATCCAAATATCATGTGGGTTTTGTTATAGTCACGAGACCTGATGCCATGCCTGCCAGTGTTTCGTTTTGCTTGACATATGTGTTTCCTCACTTCTTATTACTTCTCTCCATTATTTCATTTTTTTACTACAAAAAAATTTCAGCAGGTTGCATCTTTGCACTCTGAAAGAACACTCTAACTGATGGACATCTCAGTATGGGGCACCTGGAAAGGTAAGGGAAACACGTACCCCTACTCACAATTCATCAGATGTTCAAGCTTCATGTTTTTTTTACAACAAACAAATATATATAATATAAAATCACAACGGCCAGTTTAAAGGAAGACCAAATTACAAACAAGTCCTTGATCCTAACAGGAGCTCGGCGGCGCTGTCCATGGCGGCGAAGACGACGGAGCTGCCGGTGGGGGGTCGCAGGGACGTCGAGGACGCATGCACCCAGGTGGTATGACCGCGCAAAGCGTCAGTTGAAGATGGGCCGGAGGAGCCAGCGGTGGAGGAGCACACCGGCGACCGAAAGATTCGGTTGTAGCTGTCGCCAGAGATAGTTGAATTGGCTTGAACCGGGATCCCAAGGGGAGGTGACGCCGTCAAGCAAGCACTAGGACCGGAGACCGCTCTGACGAGGAGGCGGAGTCGGAGAAGGCGGTTGGTGCGGCCATGAGGGGGAGAAGATGAGAGTGGCGCCAGGGACCAGATCCATCCAAAGGAGGAGCTGATCCATAGGCACAACCTTTAAATCGACCTCAACGCCGGCCAGATCGGGGCAGCGGCATGCGGATTCCAGCAGCAAAGGATGGGGATGAACGGGGATGGAGCTGCTTGGAGGGGTTACTTTATTTTATTACTACTTACCTGGGTAGCGAGGACGACGGCGACGACGAAGCCGACGAGGACCATGGCAACGACGAAGATGACGGTGGCGCTCTCCGGGCAGAGCTTACCACGACAGGAAATAGCCATATAGGCACAAGACCTAAACAAACTACTGCTGCTAGCTAGCTACTGGAGACGTGGGCCCCTCTCCTGCGCGTGCTCTGGCGAGCTCGCCGGAGGCGGACGGGAGGGGGCCTGACGGGGGCGACGGCTGAAGGAGGATGAGTTGTGTAACACTCTGGTGTTAAGCATGCATCATATTGCACTTTAAGAGCACAACCATCTCTATTGCATCATTTTTGTTACATGAAATGATAAGGTTTATATATGTGCACACCTTGACTTGAACTAGAACTATATGAAGGGTTGCTTGTTTGAGGTTGAGTGCTAAATGAAGTTTGTAGAGAAAATTATTTGGAGCAAAACTTATTTTGGGGTCATTTCATGAAAAGGCTTGGAAGTGGGTCAAAAATGTCAAAAACAGTTTGTAAAAATGATTTTCTTTTAATTTTAAATCCCCATTTTTGAAATTCAAATTCTAGGCAGAATTAGGTTTTGATGTTTAAAAGTTAAATGTTCTACTCATCAAAAGGAACATTTCATCTTTTATGAGTTTCTTCAAATTCGGTCTATTTTGGAAAATATGGGGTTCATCAAGTCTGCACGAATCTTGGCGCAGTGGGACCCACCGCACAGTCTCTTCTTCCTCCTCTCTTCTTCTTCCTCGCGACGCTGTCCGACCCGACGCCGGCCGCGTGGCGTCCGTACGCCGGGCCGCTGCCGCTGCCCGCTGTTCCGACCCCGCACCCGAGCGCCGCACGCGGATCCCCCGCACCCCGCTCGCCCGGTCCCACAGCTCGCCCACGCGCCCTCGCTCGGTCCCACAGCTCGCCCACGCGCTCGACGAGCTCCGACGCCGCACTGCCTCGGTCCAAGCTCGAGCGGCCGTTTCAAGCCGCCCCGACCGTGTCAGTCTCCCCCTCCCTCTCTTCTCCGCCACCAGACACGCCCTTGCCCTTCATCTTCCACCCGAGCCCGAGCACTCGGACGTCGCCCCGCCATTGCCGCCGCCGAGAGCTCACACGCCACCGCACCCCGTAGACTGAACACTTTTTGCCGAGGACTCGCCAATCGCTCTGCCTCGACTCTGGCCACACCCTGCGCACCTCTCCTGCCACCGAGACCCAAGGTAGAGGTCGAATCGACCTTCTTCTCCTTCGCCGGTCATGGCCGCCCGACCGCCGCGCGGTCCGCCGTACCCAGCAACCCCTCTCTCTCTCAATTAGCTAGTGAATCGTGTCCGTCTGATCGAGTAGGATCGTTTGGAGTAGTTCATGAGGTCGATTAGCGTCTGAGCCCGACGAATTTGGCCATCCGCCGTCGCGGATTCGCGCCGCCGCCCGTCGGCGTACATTGCCGACGTTGCTCCGGCCATCCATTCCTCACTTGAGCTAGTCCGTTGGAACCATCTTGGTCTGCTAGAGCTGTTAGGCTGGTCCGTTTGCCCCGCCGTGGCCCGAGATGGCCGGCGTACCGCGAACCCTCGCCGCCGTCCGCCGCTGTTCGTCGCCGCCGGTCGAAACGCCGATGCTTTCTTGCATCTTTCACACCAACGTGCCCGCTTTGATGAGTTGAGTCGGTTGGTAACCGTAGCTCGGCCGGAGACCTCGCCGTCGGCGAGGAATCCCGACGCCGACGACAATCCACCGCCGTGAGGACCTCGGGCAGGATTCCTGTTCTTTCCCGGACTTGAGTGTAAAGTCACCAGACTCAGCGCTTTTCTTTTTAAGGCTCGGTTAGTTTCTGGAAATGTCAGGGTCCCCGGTGTAAAGTGGTTTTTCCTTTTTCTTTTCCAGAATAGATTTCAGATTTTGTTTAAAGCTTTGAAAATTCATAACTTGCTCATTTTTCATCCAAATGAGTTGGTTCAACTTGCAGTATTTTTCTTATGAGATGATCTATGCATGAAAAATATGAAATGTGGAATTTGTGAAACTTTTCTGTATAGCTTTATTTATCTCTATTAATTGTATTTATCTTAGGAAATGCATAACTAATTCTCTGTTGCTCAGAAAAATGTGAGACCAAGTTTGTTAGTCTTCTTATGTCATGCTCTATCTGTGAAAAATGTTATTAGGCTATGTCATATGTAAATTTTTCTATGTCTAGTTATGGTGCCTATTTTCATGTGAGGATAAATAATTCATAATAAATAATTTATAAGGAATTTGTGCATGAAACTTTTTGGAGAGTATTTTTATGTCAATCTAGAGCTAATTATGTTCTGAGATCTGTTGTTTGATATACTTTTATGTACAAAGTATTTTATGCCCCTGGAATTTGTGCTGCCTTGTCATTTTTGTGCAGGATAAAGTACTTACTGTTTTGACTTGAAATTTTTATGGTAGTCTTTGTTTGGTATGATTAAGCTTCTGTAATTTTTACAGAATTTTTTGAGTAGTCTAAAGTCATGTTGTAGTTATACCCTGATTTCTTTTATTTATAAATAATGCTTTAGAGTTATCATTTCATGTGTGTAAAAATATTTTTTATGCTATTCATGATATGTATGATCTTCTATTGGTTGTGGTTTAGTAGAGTGTAGAGTGCAAAACAATAGTTGTTTATAATTCTTTATAGTGTGCGAGTAAATTTTAATGCGAGGCCTTTTTTGGAGATTTATCGGTAGAAGAGAATGCAGATGACATGTGCTTATCATACATGTTTTCAAATATCATATCATTCATCTTAGCTGAGCATTCATTTACCATCACCATCAGCATTGTATTTATATATGTATGCACGGTATTCATACGCACTATGCATCATACAGGATCGTCAGAGCTCGCGACGGTAGTTCCCGGAGCACCAAGAGAGGAAGGCCAACAGGAAGCTTTGGTTCGGGAAGCAGCAGCCGAAGAGGATCCCGAAGCTGATCTTCCGGAGTGTCCCGACCACCAGCCAAGTGCTTTTCTGAAAGGCAAGCCCCGGAGCATTCTCCCTGTGGTTTGCAAAATATCTAACTTGAGTCCTTTACTTGTTTGTTGCATTAAGTTATAGGCGTTGTTTTATACCGTTGCTGCATTACTTATATTCCTTGCCACTGTTTATACTTCAACCCTGTTAGGTTCAGGTACGATTATATGCTTAGCCCTGCTTAACTAGATCGGTAGAAGTCGGGTGATTTCCTGTCATCCGCGAGTTATAGGTGGTAACTCGGATGGTTGAATACATTGTTATCTTGGATAACCATGTGGAGATAATAAATCGAGACCGGGCGGGATTGGAGTTGAGAATGAACTGGAGGTTCAATGCGGTTTATCCCGTCTGTGTCGAACTAGGACCCCGTCCGTTGTACGTCCTCAAGTCATATTGAATTTATGCCTCACATTTAGCTGGAAGGATAAGTCATTCCGACCGCGAAGCCTAATTTTGATTTGGGCCGGGAGTCGACCTGCTGTATGCATCGCATTGGTGAAGATGAGGGACCACGGGTTACGCGGTTGTAAGGCCTGAATATAGCATGGTGCGCCCTGCTGGCAGCCGGACGGTGCCCGGATGTGATGGTACCTGTTGATCTCGCGTTTTTCCTGAATTGGATGTCGGTGACCTGTAGCTCATCGTGGCTGGTGAGTGTGGTTTGTGTGAGGAGTACCCGCCAGCTGGTTAGTAATCGATTATAATCGCCATCGTTCCTGGACAGTGAACACTTGACTTGAGCAGCGGCATCGTAGTAAGAACTTGAACAAGAGGTGAGATGGTTGAGCTGTTAAGTCTGGAAAGATACTCAACCGAAAATTGGTTACTTTCTGTTGAATAATTATTAGCATGCTTGTTTAGTACAGGTGCTAATGTAGCATGATAAGGCTAATCAGATTAAAATACATTGCTAGAAGGTTCTTATTAATTGTTTCTTAATGCAAGCTTTTCCGCAATTTAAATGAGTCGGCTATCCTACTTATACAGCCTTGCATACTCCTTGGAGTCTTTTATTTTAGTTTATGACGGGTAAGTCTAGCTGAGTACATCCTCGTACTCAGGGTTTTATTTCCCATGTTTTTGCAGATGGTGAGATGCTTTATGGTTATTGTCAGAACTGTTTCTATCCCGCCTTGGGAGATGACTAGACTTTGGGCATGGTCACTCTTCTCGACTTGATGCTTTTGCTGGATGTGAACCAAGGACCTGGCACTGTATTTCAAATGTGTGTGTGGTATTTGAACTTAAATCGCTTTCGCTTTTATTTGAATTTGAATTGGTTTTGTAATAACTCTATTTCGTACTCCGATGATGTTTTAACTATGTTCGAACTGTGTAATTGTGAATGGAATCGCTAAACTATTACGATCTTGGTCGTGCCGCAAAAGTTTGAAATCCTTCGAGATTTCACGGACTACCGGGTTTATTAGGTCTCAATCATATGATTTGCTGAATTAATGGCGGATTATGTGCTTGTGCTCTAATAAATTGGTCGGTTCTGTTACAAGTTGTTCCCTTCGTGAGGAAGGAAATGGTTCTTTCCTAAAATCTCGTTATTATCATCCCACAGCCACCAATGTTCAAGCTTCCTGTTATGCCCCTATAGCATTCAGAAGGTTTTTGGTAATATCTGGCAAATGGGTGAGTTTATAGTTCATATGTATAATATAACAAACTGCATGTATGATGTATCGAAACTGCAAAATCTTAGGAAATAGGGAAAATAATTTTGGGCCTGGATATGTGATTTTTTTTGGCTTAGGTAATCATTACTATTCTCATCATTGTATACAATTACAATGTCCAATGTACTTCTATGCTCTGGACTTATGACATATTGTTCACCTTCTGAATATATACTCTAATTCGTGTCAAGATCCTGCTTATTTATCCGTTGATGAGGTTTAGTGCTTAGGAACATCCATGTATGATTCATGTCAAGATCCTGCTTATTTATCCATCTTTCTGTTGTCTGCCATATAAATCATTATCTTAGCCGTATAATGGAAATGTATATACAGTTTGCCAGTCTATAACGTCGCGCTCTCTATGACTATTAATTTCACGAACTTTGCCTTTTGAATTAAATGTCACTTTAATGTCGTTATTATATAATTTTATAATATTAATATCTTATTATGCAATCTATATTTTTCTATATAAAAGTTTAATTATCCTGTAGCAACGTATGGGCACGAACTTAATAGAGAGAAAATGAGAAAAACTTTATGGCTTGGCATTGGTTTCTTCCCCGGCTGCAAACGCAACTGGCCGTTTTCCTCCGTCTTCAAACAAAAACGATCCTTGAAACGGGACGTGCCACGCCATCGGTCGGCTGGGTCGTGCTGGCAGGAAACGTGAGCGACGAGGTCCTCCCGGCCGCCGGTTTGTGGACGTCGTCGCACGCGGTACGCGTCACGCCAGCACAATGCGACGGGCAGGAAGAACGCGCGCACCGCCCGGGAACAAACGCCGGGGAAGCTGGTGTCCTGGTGTGGCGCGTGTTCAGCGTGGCAGGCCGGAGCGTGCTGCCTAGGCAGACCATCGGCCGACCGGAGTGCCAAAACGGCAAGTGACACCACCAGTACTTTGTCCAGCCGGTGTGCAACTTGAAGCGTTTCTACTGGGAGAGCGGCGCTGGCGGTGGGCTAGCTGGAAATCGGTGGGCGCCGCCCGTTTTTGGCTGTCTGCGCTGCGGCTGCTCTCCACGGACCGCGCGTGGTCGAGCATGGCGCGGCGAGGGCTTCGACAAGCGAGCGAGAGCGATTAAGGGCACGGTGTGTGCAAGCTGCAGGATTCGGCGGCGCGCGCAAGGCGGGTGACTCTGCCGGCTTTTGGAACGGGGCGTGGCGTGGCATTGACACGCCATCGATCGGCTGGCACGAAACGTGAGAGCGGCAGGCGAGGGCGAGGACCTCCCGGCCGGATTTTGGACGGTGTCGCGCGCGTTACGCCCTGCGCGAGCTATGCTAGCTAGGGTGCAGCGCGCGTGAGGATCCGGTAGCCGGGGCTGCCACGGGAACGGACGCCGGCGCCGGGAAAGCTGGCGGTGGGCGCGGACGCGGCTCGGTTCGTCGTGCTCGTCGAGGGGCGGGGCGGGGCGTGCATGCCTCGGCACGCCATCGGCCTGCCGGCCGGAGTGCCAAAACGGCAAGTGCCAGCACTACTTCGCTTCGGTTCATGCGATGCAGCCGGACGCGTTTCCATGGCTTTCAGACGCACAAGTCCCTAACAAGGTTGCTTTAATACTTGTCAAAAAAAAAGGCGGCTTTAATGGAGATGCAAATCAAAGATCGCGGATGGACTCCACCAAAATCCATGTACGTAGTGTGAAAACACCACTGCTCAGGATTTATGCTACTGGTCTGTTACAAATTGCAGTTCGTTTGACTTTTTTGATCTCGAATTTGACCACACGTCTTATTCAGAAATTTAAATCAAAAATCATTTCTTTTTTGACCTCGAGTTTGACTACACGTCTTTTTTTGACCTCAAATTTAACCACTCGTCTTTTGTTGTGGCTTGTTTTACTAACAAAAATCTTTAACAATGACTTAAATTTAATCATATTTGTATAGATTTTTTAAATAAAGACAAGTGGTCAAAGTTAGGGTCAAAAAAGTCAAAATAACTATAATTTAGAACGGAGGGATTACTTTTAAACCCGTAATAATAAATCTACATAGATTCGCTAATCATAATAGCTTCGCATGGTGGCAACACAAAACAGAATCCAGGAGGGAAAATCAAAATCATCATGCGTATAGCTAAACGAAGAAACAAATCGAGATATGCATGCACAAGGTTGGGTTAGACTTGCCAAATGATTTACCTTTAGGAAACACCACGCAACAAGGAGATCCCATATGCATCCATGTACTCCTCATCCTTGTCGATGTGGTGCAATAATTTCGTCAATCTCAAGATCTGTCGGCTCGTTCTTCCAGATGATATGCTCGCATCAACATAAACGTCTATATCTTTGCTACGTGATTTAAGAAAAAAGCTCTCAACATGGCTAACACAAATTGTAGAGTGAAGATATCTGCAAAAGTATCGCATCGTAAATCTATACATGCTGAGATATAAAGCAGAAAAAAGGCCGAGAAACTTGATACCGGTAATTCATCAATGGAGTTTGTGTCGAATCGAGCCAACGTTCTCTAGATCGAAGCGAGGCTATAAGATTGGGGAAGATACGTGGTACGGAAGCTTGTCCAACTCATGGACGCACCACTCCTTTTGATGACAAGGCGCCGGATAGTGAAAGGTAACACGAATGGTAGTGGCGAGTGGTCGAAGACGCAAACGGTGCTCACGACCACTAAATAACGACAAGGGCACGCATCCCACGGGTGGTAGGTGAAACATCCTCAAATTTTCCGCAAAGGGAAAATCCACAGAATGGATAATAATGTGAAATAAAAGCCATCACATTATTATACAACAGTTGATAATCAAATCCATACATCGAAACTAGATAAAGGAGTAACATAATAGGGCTCACATCATCCATTACATCGCCACTTGGCGAAGCATCAGAGTACATTCATCTAAAACAGCTGCGGAAGTAGAAGAGCTTTTGCGAAAGGATCCTCATCAACCATCTTGAGCATAGGCATGAGACCTTCTAATCCTTACAATTCCATTCATCTCTGTGAAGCAAGTAAATCTGCACACCGCCAGATGTGTGCAGGCCATGGTCAGCACCGATGAGCTTTAGTGAAAAAGAATCAAGGGATTTGACGATCCTATAATTTGGCTGTGGTTTTCCTATGCATGCAAGCATTAATCAAGTTTATAACAAAAGTCAAGTTTTAACACATTCCCCAACCCTCACATACATCCATCCACTATCCCAAATCCATCACCACATCTCCACCGCCATCTCCATCAAGACTCACTCTTAAGTCGACCAGGCCAACTCTCTCTCGGCCAGTCTCAGCAGCCCGCAGCCCTCAACCTCACAGCCGAAAGCAACTCTCAGGGGAAGGTAGAACACTCCACTCACTAGTCCGATGCAAGAAGAACACAGGAAAGGTCCATAGCCGACGAATTGGCATATGTATCGATCGATCAACCATAACACTCTGCAGAGGTTTCACTAATCCACAAGATCACCATCATTGACGAGGCCTTCGTCTAGGCTGATTTCGGGCGCCTACTGCCATAGAACGATGCCACTCTACCCTTCAGCTCTGGATCGCTGAAACTGTGAAGAGAACATGTATCCGCTCCCGTAGAGGATGCCATGTCATGTACCCGCTCCCGAAGAGGGTGCCATGATTGTCTTGGAAGGGTGTTAGCTCCACCTCGTGCATATACCTCCCTAACACTACTCGCCTAGCAGTAGTGGCATCGATCTATCCAGCGGTTCGGCCGTCTCCCCCCATTGGAGAGCGGGTGGAAAGCAAAGGATTCCTATGATCCGAGTTCCTAGGTGTCACCAAGCCAGGATATCTCCGTCAGGGTTTACCTTTAATGTGCTACCACGGCACGCTCTTCCTGGTTTTCACCCCTCAGAGGCTTCCACCTAGGATTCTCCATCACATCCAAGTTAGCCCGCCACAGGCTCCTCTCGTGAGAATGTCCAGATCCATTTCCCTGGCAAGACTTGCTCCAAAAGCTCGTCGTAGATCCCAGCTCGATCAACTCAACCCTCACCCTACTCCCTGCCGTAAGTTCCACCCCAAACCCAGATACAACACCATCAGCTCACATACCCATTTGATCCATCAACACACACCCTAAACCTGGCATCCCTACCAGGCCCTTCCAGGGTTCATCACGTCGCATCAAAATGTAAGCGAGTGAAGTGTGTATATATATATAAAATAATATAGCACAAGCATATGGCTAACGTAACAGCGGGTAAGCAGGTGAAAGGTTACGGCAAGGTAGGGGCATTCAAGTAAAATTCTACCATACAAACCTATCTTAGGTGTAAGCATTGCATAAAAGTAAAGCACTAACAATTCTAGATATTAGCCATGTATATTAGGATTTCTAAAAGAAGGTGCTGCCATGACACCTGCGATGTCAAGGTAGTAGTGGTACGAGTCTTCTCCCGTCAACGTAGTCAAACAGCAGGACCTCCTTCCTTGGGTTTGTAGACTCGTTCGCAGATTGCTCCTCCAACGACTCCAAAATCGAGACTTAATAGTCACGTAAGCGACTGCTATAGAATTCATAAAAAACCAAATAAATACCAAAAAGATCCAAAAGCACTCAAACATAGCATAAATAGATAGAGCTCGATTTATAAAAAATTTGGATGCTTGTTTCATATTTTTTCGAGTTTGTATGGCAAAGTTATGAATTTTTGAAGTTTAAATTTCTGAAAAAGATAAAGGCTGGATATTCTAGGTGTTGACACGTCTCAAGATCTGAGAGGGCCACGTGAACAGTGGGGGTCGGCTGATGTAGTGGCTGAATCCGACGTGGTAGCTGACGTCATCATGACGTCATGCTGACGTCAGCGTTGCCCACGGTCAACCATGTGGGTCCTGTAACAGAACCGACCAATTTATTAGAGCACAAGCACGTAATTCGCCATTAGATAGCAAGCTTACATGATTGAGACCTAATAAACCCGGTAGTCATATCGAAATCTCAAGGGATTTTAAACTTTCCAGCATAGCCAAGATCGTAATAAGTTTAGCCGTCATCATTCACAACATACATAGTTCGCACATAGTTTAAAACATCGGAGTTTGAAATAAGTTATTACAACCCAAGTTCAAATTCAAAATAAAGCGAAAGCGACTTAGTTCAAATCCACACACACTTAGTTCAAATACAGTGCCAGATCCTCAGTCAATATCCAGTAAAAGCATAAGGTAGAGTAGAGTGACCATGCCTAAGGTCTAGTCATCACCCAACATGGGGTAGAAACAGTGCTGACAGTAGCCATAAAACATCTCACCATCTGCAACAACATGGAAAATAAAACCCTGAGTACGAGAATGTACTCAGCTAGACTTACCCGTCATAAACTAAAAATAAATTGACTCAAAGGAGTATGCAAGGCTATATAAGTTGGATAGCTGACTCATCAGTTGCAGAAAAGCTTGCATTAAAGAAAGATTTGATCATAACCTTCTAGCATTGTATTTTAATTTGATTAACCTTATCATGCTAAATTAGCACCTGTACTAAACAAGCATGGTAATAATTATTCAACAGGAAAAGTAACCAATTTAGGTTGAGTGCCTTTCAACATCATGGCTCAACCATCTCATCTCTTTATTCAAGTTATTACTACGATGCCGCTGCTCAAGTCAAGTGTTCACTGTCTAGAAACGATGGTGATTATAATCGATTACTAACCAGCTGGCGGGTATTCCTCACACAAACCACACTCACCCGCTAAAGTGAGCTACAGATCACCGAAGATTCAATTCGGATAAGTCGCGGGATCAACAGGTACCATCGTATCCAGGAACCGCCCGGCTGCCTTATTCAGGGCGACCCTGACCTCGGACTTACTCTCTGCGTAACCTGTGGTCTCCCATCTTCTCCAATACGATGCGTACAGCAGGTCGACTCCCAGTCCAAATCAAACTCAGGCTTCGCGGTCGGAACGACTTATCCTTCCAGCTAAATGTGAGGCATAAATTCAATATGACTTGAGGACGTACAACGGACGGGGTCCTAGTTCGACACAGATAGGATAACCTCACCGAACCTCCAGTTCAGTCCCAACACCAATCCCGCCTGGTCTCAATTTATTATCTCCACATGGTTATCTAAGATAATAATGTATTTAACCATTCCGAGTCACCACCTATAACTCGTGGATGATAGGAAATCACCCGACTTCTACCGATCTAGTTAAAGCAGGGCTAAGCAGATAATCGCACCTAAACCTAACAGGGTTGAAGTATAACAGTGGCAAGGAATATAAGTAATGCAGCAACGGTATAAAACAACGCCTATAACTTAATGCATCAAACAAGCAAATGACTCAAGTTAGATATTTTGCAAACCACAGGGAGAATGCTCCGGGGCTTGCCTTTTAGGAAAGAGCTTGGCTGATGGTCGGGACACTCGGGAAGATTAGCTTCGGGATCCTCTTCTGCTGCTATCTCCCGCACCAGAGCTTCCTGCTGGCCTTCCTCTTCTGGTGCTCCGGGAACTATCGTTTCGAGCTCTAACGATCCTGTATGACGCATAGTACGTATGAATACCATGTATACATAGAAATACAATGCTGATGCTGATGGTGAATGAATGCTCAGCTAAAATAAATGATATAATTTTGAAACATGTAAGATAAGCACATGTCATCTGCATTCTCTTCTACCGACAAATCTTAAACAAGCCTCGTATTACAATTTACTCGCATGCTATAAGTAATTATAAACAACCATTGTTTTGCATACTACCCTCTACTGAACTAAAACCAATAACAGATCACACACATCACAAATATCATAAAAATATTTTTACACACATGAAATGATAGCTTTAAAGCATTATTACTTATTAAAAGAAATCAGGGTAGAACTGCAACATGACATTAGACTACTCAGAAAATTCTGTAAAAATTACAAGAGCTTAAACATATCTAATATGGACTACCATAAAAATTTCAGGTCAAAACAGTAAGTATTTTATCCTACACAAAAATGACAAGGCAGCATAATTTAATGGGCCTAAAATACTTTGTACATAGGAATATGTCAAACAATAGATCTCAGAATATCATTAGCTCTATATTATCCTAAAAACACCCTTCAAAAAATTTTATACACAAATTCCTTATATATTATTTATTATGAATTATTTATCATCTAATGGAAGTAGGCACCATAACTAGACAGAGCAAACTTTCCATAGGATATAGCCTTACAATATTTTTTATAGATAGAGCATGACATAATAAGACTAACAAACTTGGTCTCATATTTTTCTGAGCAACAGAGAATTACTTATATATTTTCTAAGATAAAAACAATTAATAGAGATAAATAAATCTATACAGAAAAGTATCACAAATTTCACATTTCATATTTTTCATGCATAGATCTTCTCATAAGAAAAATACTGCAAGTTGAACTAACTCATTTGGATGAAATGAAGAAGTTATGATTTTTCAAGATTCTTTAAAAGAAAAAGGAAAACGCTTTTGCACCGAAGACCCTGAGTTTACCAGAAATCCACTAAGCCCGATAAAGAAATTCTCTGTGTCTGGCAGATATGCACGAAGCACCCTAGCTTTTATCGTATTCAAGGACGAGGTCCTTACAGGCGGTTAGGGTAGGTCGACGGCGTTGGCGCGGCTTTGCTGGCCGTTGCCGTGGTTCCCCGACCAAATTGAACCGAGGGATAGCACGAGCGGGTCTAGGCGCATTGATTCGAGGTCCTAGCCCGGTCGGAGCGGGGCTGTGGCGGCTCGGCCGCGTACGCAGGGCGGGCGGCGGCTTCCCGTCGGCGGGCCAGCCGAATTCCGGCGGGGACTGACCCGCAGCGGCTCCATTAACTAGGGTTACGGGTTCTACACGTCAAGGCACAGCTAAAGCTCGAGTCAGAGAGAGAAGAGGACGGCCGAATCGATCAAAACACGGCGGCAGCGGTCATCGGCTCGCCGACCACGGAGAAGAAGGGTCGATTGGGGGTCTTACCCTCGGCGAGGACGGCTGCTAGGGGGCGCATGAGCAAGCGCACGTCGAGGTGAGTCTAGTGGCGCACTCGGGGAAGAAAATGAGTGGCGGCGATGGCTCAGCGATGGCAGCGCGTTCGGCGATGGCGACGGCGAGCTCGCGGAGCGGGAGAAAGAGGCCGGGAGCGAGGGAAAACGAGTAGGGGACAGAACGGATGGAGCTGCCGCACTCGCTTTAACGCGGTCGAGACGGTCGTGGCCGCCCCGGACCACCGGTGTACGCGCGCCACGCGGAGCGCACGGGCTGGGCGTGATGGGCGGTGGCCGGCCATTTCCCTGACGGCTTTGACCAACCGTCACTGAATGCTATTTCTATGGCCTCTAATATAAATTTTTCTACCCTATAACTCCCACACCTAGCCGAATCAGCCAACACTTATATTGAAGAAAATGTAGATCTAGAAGAGTAGAACATTTCATCTATACAAAGTATGGCCAGATTCTGCATAGATTTTGAAATACAAAAATCCAAATGAAAATACCCTTAAAATCCCCTAAAATGGAAAAACAGCCCCCAAATCTGTATTTTTCAACATTTTTGAACATCTTCCAAGCATTTTCATGAAAAGTGATAATAACAAATTTTGTTCCTTATGAAATTCTCTACAAACTTTATTTAGGGTGTATACACATGAAAACACTCTAGCTACCACTTTCAAATCAGTCAAACAAAATCACTTTCATGGTCCACCTTGGTCAACCATGACATCAAAGCTTAATTAACCAAAACCATGAACATAAACCTAGGTTCATTTGGTGTCCTAATCATGTCTAGGTTACTTTAGAGGTCATCAAACACCAAACACTCATACCACTTATCCAATTTATGTGAAATGCAACCATAATTTGAATAATTCAAGCATCCACATAAAATAACAATTGCTCTTTTCATCAATGCTGTGCATAATGATGCTTATGCTTAAGAATGCAAGTGATTATGCATGCTTAACACCAGAGTGTTACAGGTCCAGAACAGGCCGATTAGGGCCGGGCAAGGCTTGACGGGCTGGACTTGGGCCGGGCCGGGCCGCCACGTGTCTTTCTCTGATTCGTCCACGTCAGCGTCTGGATCTGGACTGGGCTCATACCGGGTCAGGTCCATGATTTCTGGTTCACAGTGCACCAGTCCTTGCGAGGTCCGTAGTCAGCCTCTTGGTTCACGTGAACCATGTTCATCGACCCAGCTTCCAACTTATCCCTATTCTCTGTCTCGCCCACCTGGCAAAGCACGGCCGGCGGCGACGAGGTGTTCCAATCGGGCACCACGGCGGTCCTCCGGCTCCATTGACTTGCTCATCGGCCTTGCAGCAGTACGGTGACTCTATCAAGGTCCTCAAGGCGGCAGCTGGGCGCTTGACGAGGCTTGGCCTCAAGGATGGCGGCGCGGTGGCGACGGTGCACGGCGGCAGGAGGACTGCGAGGCGCTCCGGGTGGATTTTTGTCTTCATCAAGTGGTGCATCAGCTTTGGGGTACTCTGATGAGCTTGTCCATGGTCACAAGGTGGTCGGAGTACCAGCGGTGGCGGTTGGCCACGGCAAACGGCAGTGTGACCACGACGGCGAGCAACGACAGTACAGCAACGGGGCGCTCCAGGATGCTTCTTGGGTTCCATTAACTGACGCTTTGGCTTCGTCACATCATGGTGAGTGCGTTGGGGTAGAGCAAAGTGGCGGCAGAACTGCTGTATCTCTTCCCCGTCCTCTGTTTCTTCCCATAACGGTGGAGCTTCATCGACGACGGTAGGTCCTCCAATTTCGGCGCCACGGCGGCTCATCGGCTTCATCATCTGTCAATACGACTTCGGGGAGGCACGACGATCACGTCCTTGGGCAGAAAAGTAGCAGCTGGGCTCACAGCGTGGTGGTAGGCGGCGAGGGGCGGCGCGGCAGACGCGGCGCACGGCAGCAGCTCAACAGCGAGGTGCTCTGGCTCGATTCGAGACGCGCGTGTGCGATGTGAGCTTCTTGGCACCCGAACGAGGCTCCGACGGTGACCCAAACGCGCGGCGGAGTCCGCGCATGCTCCAAGGCACGCGACGGTGCTCCGATCGTGCGGCGGTGCATGGCATGGCATCAGGCAGTGCCCGGGGGCTCCATCTTCCACACGAGCAAGGTCAGCACATTACGGTGTTCATGTTTAGCCTGCCGGCGGTGGCCATAAGGCACGGCGATGTCCGCCCGTGGCGAAGGTGCACAGCGACGCCAGCGAGCACGGTCACGCGCGGCTTGGCTACGAATCACGGCGTGGCTTCATCAACTAGCGAATCTGCTCCGGCACGCCAAGGCGGACATCATCACCATCCAAGGCTCCGCTATGTGGCCGGTGCGGCGCTCACTGGCGACAACATGGCGACGCTTCGTAGGAGACCCGCCAGGGCGTGGCAACGAGTCTTGCCTCCGGCGATCGTTCTTGGCTGCTTGTGCGTGTGCGTGTGCGATCGTGATCAAGAACCGAAAAGAGGGCTTGACCTGCGTGCTCCATGCGAGACACCATGGCCGAGTGATAGCAAGGGTGGCCGGGGGTTGGAAAAGACATCGACGTCAGTGGCGCTCTCCAACGGGGATGATGAATTGGAGGTGCGGTACTGACTTCACGAGACGGCGGCTTCGGCGTGGCGAGGTGGAAGAAGTGTACGGCGTCGAGCTCGCGGTAGCATACCGGCAGCGGCTCGCTCCTTTTCTCTTCCAGCGAGCTCCTGGCGGCGGTGTACGGCTCCGGCGGCTTCTCTGCTCTTCCTCTCTCCCTTGCTTGGCGTGGTTGATGTGGCCGAGGCAGGCATCAAAGTCGTGGTTCACATCGGGGAAACAGCTTGGCAGCAGCAGCTCTCTGGTGAGGTCCTCCCTCTCCAAGTCCGGCGACGGCTCCGTTTTCCTCCCCACCTTCTTCTCCTTCTTCCTCTTCCCAACTCTCCGGTTTCGTGGCTTGGCAAGGTGGTTTGGAGAGCCACCGGTGTGGCGGCGTGTCCTGGGAAATCCCTAAAGCACCAAGGTGTGCTTATATGGGCGGAGCGAGGGTAGGTGGCGCAGTGGTGGTGTGATCGAGCGGCCAGGGGCAATTCGGTTCATGGCGCTCCAGGAATTGCTGCCGCGAGCCGTGAGGCGAGCTGCCTTAGCAGCCAAGGGAGATAGGGGACAGAAAGGGGATAAGCTCGCGCGCGGCAGGGCATGTGGCGCGCGAGAGAAAGATGCTCGCGGCTGCGGGCGTTTTGTGGCAGAGGGTGTCGGGGCCATCGAGGGTCCTAATGGTCAGCGGGGCTCTCCAATTTGGCTTCGCGGCCAAGGAAGGGAGGGAACAGGCGAGCGGCAAGGCCACAGTCTCGTCCTGGCGGTAGCGCGCGCGGTAAGGCGTCATGCGATCGGCGTGACCCTATCGGGCGCTGGTCGGCCAGGTGGCATGCTCCTCCGTGTCAGCCCATGTGGGATCGAGATCAGACGGCTGGGGCTGCAGTGTTGTGCCCACGCGGTTGCTCTGCTCGCAAAAACAGAGAAGCAAGAGGGGGACCAGAGAGAATATGACATACGGGGTCCAGAGCGGGGTCCATCTGTTGGCGACTGCGGTGGAGGGAACAGAGCACGTGGTGTGCTGCGGCCTCCTTGCTGGGCCGGCGGTTGCTTGGTGGGCCGGCTGTCACGGGCCTTGGTGGGCTGGTCCGGCGTGGGAAAGGAAGAGAGGGGAGGGGCAGGCCTGGGCCGGTGCAAGGTCACGGGCCAGAATGGCCTTTCCCCATTTCCTTTCTTTTCTCCAGGCTTTTCTATTTTCTGTTTTTGCCATATTTCAAATATATGAACAAGATA
>CM041632.1:51120889-51134469 GCA_023333625.1 Bothriochloa decipiens
GAGAAACCCTAATCGAAATGGGCAAGCTCCTCTGCGACCCGTCCGCCGCCGCCGTCGCCGAGGCCCTGCCTCCGCCGTCCCCTTCCCCCGCCCCGCCGCCGCCGCTCCTCGCCTGGTCCGCCCCGTCCCCGACCCCCGAGCCGCCGTCCACAACCTCGCCCACGGGCTGGGACACGGTCTGGGCGCTCGAGGACCAGCAGCGCCGCCGCCTGCACCGGATCTGGGAGCGCGGCGTCGCCTGGAAGCCCTCATCCTCGCCGGGCGCCGAAGAGGCTGCGCCCGCGGTCGTCTTCCGCCTCGACCACGGCGGGGAGGTCGACGCCGACGGCAACTGCCTCTTCACCGCCGCGCGGACGGCCGCGGCCGCCAAGGCCGACGCGCGCGAGCTCCGGCACCGCGCCGTGCGCCAGTTCGCCGAGGTCTACGCCGCGGCCGGGGAGGACGACAGGGCCGCCGCCGACGCCGCCGTGAGGCACCTCTACGCGCCGGATCTCAAGGCCGGGTGGGGCGTCCACGTCGTGCAGGAGATCAAGGTGCTCGTGCCCAAGGCCCAGCGCGACGCGCTGGACGCCGCCATCCAGGAGCTCGTTGATCTCGGCATCCAGAGGTACCACGACTCGCGGATCTGCTGCCCTTGCGAGCGTTGCTCTTGCTCAAATCTTCTTCTTTTATTTGGTTTTCTCGCCACGTTATTAGGATCTAAAGGCCTTGTCTTTTTCGTATGCCTTGCTGATGATTTTGCCATTCTTGCTCTTGGTCTAATCAGACGCGCGTACAATGTCGTTTTCTTGCCACCTTGAAAGAAAATGTCCTGTGTTTCCCCGCCAAAACAGTGTTTTTTGGCTTCTTGAGATTATTAAAGTTTATGTCTTTCAGCTAATTTACATATAGCAGTTCGTGTCTCTTTAGCTCTTCCTGAATTTCATAACACTCACAAGCACGGATTGATGCAATCTTGTGGGCTTTGGCATCATGGAGATGCAGGGCATCGCCTCACATGGTTTCTGCGTCGCATCCTAGAAATGAAATGGTCAATCAAGGATGGAATCGTCTTTTAAAGTATTGCGACATCAGGTGTTGATGTAATGGGAGCCAACGCTTGGCCACCCTGTTATTTCCAATACATCATTTAGTACTCCCATGTTTGACCCCTGGTACAGCTGTACTCCTACATCTTAATTAATCAAAGAATCTGAAATTGTTTAGTACAGTACTAATCAGCTTAGGTTTCCTCTGTTCAATCGTGACACCCACAGAGGCTGGCTACTAGCCCTCTGTGCCTCCAAAATTCAGTTATGTGCTCATATATCATGTCCTCCTTTCAGGGAAATAGCAGCTGAAACTATCTACAAGGAAAGATGTATCACTGTAGACAATGGGGATAGTTGGACCAAGTACATGTCCATTTCTGGTTCTGCGGAGGATGAGCATGACATTATCACCTTGCAGTACACAGAGGAGGGGTTACTGACAATAGATGAGAACCGAGATGGCCGTGCAGCTGCATTTGGTGATGATATTGCCATTGAATGCCTAGCGACTGAGTTCAAGAGAGAAGTTTATGTGGTAATTTTTTTTTGAACACATGAATATGATATGTTGCCCAATTATCACTATAGAAGTGGCTAGCTTGAAATAGCCTTCGGAATATGATTTTGGGCCATTTTCCTTATGCCTTGATAGGTGCAAGCTCATGGAGCGGATGCAATGGTTGATGAGGACAACTGTGTGTTCTTCCTCCCACACCATCCTAGAGGAGAAATTTGTGAACCACCAATTTTTCTTTTCATGAAAGGAACAGGTGCGTTCCAGATGCAAACATGTCCATGTCTTACATCACCAAATCAATATAGTCTGCAGAATGCACATCACTCTCTATTCCTGTGTTTCTATTTAGTGACGCATTCATCCTTGATTATACTGTACAATTTTTTACTTGCAGCATGGTGTGGTGCTGGTGCCGACCATTATGAGCCTTTGATTGCCACTGTCCTCCAGCATGTTACTCCAGACAAGGCAGCTGTTGTCCTCTGAGAATGATGACTGCAGTTTTTTTTAGCACCCCCCTTAGTTTTTAGTCAGCGGCGGAGTTGAGACAATTTTGTTATTGGAGCTAGAGTGCTGAATTGAGGAGCAACATCAATGCCCAAGAGATTAGAGAGACGGCCAATCTGAGTATCTGACTCTGTTGCAGGGTCTTGTCTGCTTATGAAGCCGTGTACAATTCGCTATTGTATGGTAACTCTGTTGTTGTATGTTTATGAGTAGGTTTTGACTAGAGAGGATATTCTGAGTGGTAGAACGGCGAATCTAGATTTTTTGAGGGTCTGATGTTGTTTGCCATTGTCGGCCAGCATTTTTGTATTGCCTATTGTGAGGATTTTCGATTTTTTGGCTGCCTGTTTCTAGGGACATCATGATTGGATATTTGGAATGCAATCAATTCCTTTTTGGTGTTGGGTTAACTCTTTTCTCCCAATATTTGTTATTTATCAACACAGAGCAAGTACTGAAATTGTTGGTGAAAATTTCATATTGGATAGTTAAGGCTGCCCTTGGTTTGCCAAACGTTATAAATCTACATGTACAAAATGTGAGCTTATATAGGATATATGTAAATCATATGTACCAATCCTGTGTACCTGCAGGGGTTTTGATAGAAAACGATCAATTACTTGCGAGTTGCGGGGTCTGTAAATTATGAAACCTGGGTTATCCTGCACTGGTCAGCTCTGCTAGTATTTTTGCTTTTCTTGGTCATTGTTCTCATTTGTTGTCAGAGCTGTGCTTTTGAATTTGTTATCACTCAGCATTTACCCACTGCAATTTGGTTTGCAACCAAATTACAGCACGTGAAGCCATCCAACATGCTGGCAGTCTGGCACAGCGGTTGTTCATCTAGTAGAGGTGAAGTTCTCAGTGCTTCCAGTTTTCTTAGCATTGTTTGTCTGAAGGGTAGAGAATGTAATCAAGCCGCCCATGAGCTGGCTGTGCTGGGCTTTTTGCGTGCTGAGGGGAAGGAGCAGATTATAAGCTTCGCCCCTAACAGTTTACATCTGACTGTAGTGAAAATGATGCCCATCTAGCAATAATCAGGACAGACGTTACTAACATGTTTACTGGAAAAACCAACTACACAGATATGGAGTCCACTCGTTTATTTGCTGAAAGAATCCTAGAGTTAAAGTGAAAACTGAGAAGGTACTGACAACACTTTATTATTTCACTGAGAAAATATAGAACAAAAACCCTGTAATGCATAAAAAAATTCACAATGTTGTTTGAGCAAAGAGTGTAGGCAGTTCCCAACACTAACATTAGAATTTCAAAGAACAAATGACGTTCTCCACAGTACAAATCGTAGTTAGGATCAAATGGTGGCTAAGACAGCTTTTATTTGGTCTTCACCTTTTCAGCTGCTTGAAATGTTGCACATATTTTCTTCCAGGATCTTATGGCAATGAGCATCGGTATCCAAATCCAGAAACTGTTTGCACCAATGAAATATGCCCAGAAGTAGAATGGGCCGACCCAGAAGTTGAAGCCATCCAAGTATGCGGTGATGAAGTAAACCAAGCATCCATAGAGCTGACCCAGACAGACAGCGAACTGAAGAATATGGCTGAAGGACTTCTGGGATGCAATAGCGTAGCTGCAAGCACACAAAAAATGGTGAGACTAGAGAGAATACAAATGCCTGCAAATAGCGCGAGTCAAAAACTAAGTTGCTTTGTGAGTATACATACATAGGCAGCTGGAACTATCAAGCCTGACTACTGGCAACTAATAGACGCTTAAATGATTAACTGACCAACTAACCAAACTAATCGAGTCGATGCACCTGGTCAATGTGCAATGACTGATTTCTGGACTAATAATGATCAATCAGACGATTTGAAAACATTGAACAAAAAATCACATAACAAGAACAGTTCTGTACTAAAGCTCCTACTACAGGTAACATGTTCTCAGTTTGTTCCTGGATATGGTATTTACTGACAAGTAGGAAAGGACCTTTCCAACTTTTCATGTATGTTCCAACTAAAAAAAGTGTCAAGATTCGGATTTGTCAAGAAGTTGACTAGAAACAACATACTGGCATTTAAAGACATTGCTATATGGTCATGTTCGTTATGCTTTGCCTGGATCAATTTGACCTAAGAAAAGCTGAAAATACATGAGAACTGAAGCCTTTGCTAATGTATCTATTCCCAAACATCTAGTGTAAATCTCCAGCCTAACTAGTGTCTCTAGGAAGTGGGAAGAACAATGAGGAGATGATCAGTAATATCATATGGTAATTACTATTTCTAAAATCAATAACAATATCAAACCAAGTTTATGAATCTGTAAAGTTACATGCAGAATTTGTGAAAGCAAACATTGCAGTATGCACATGTGGTCATGATAACCCCCTCTAGATTCAATCAAATCTATATCACACGTTTCACAGGGCTTCACAGGGCAATAAAAACACTCATCGAGAAAGCCCATGAACATGAGGCTCTGATTGTTCATGATCTCTTCGGTTCCTAAGCATCAAATTTGCTTTGGTAACTCTTGAAAGGAGCAAGATGCTCTAACATGAAGAGCAAGCCCTAAACAACAATAACAAAATCCTTTCAGTCCCAATCAAGTTGGGATAGGCTGTAAGGAAAGAAAAGGAAAATAGTCAAATATCTTAGTGCTGCATTTCCAACAGGAAAATAAGGCATCGCAGCATACTCTGAAATCTTAACCCCATTGTGGAGCCAGGTTTGATTGTACTTGGTAAACAACAGCTGAGTAGACACTAGACAGAACATATGTTGGACAAGAAACAAACTAGGCAGCATATGAAGAGGTAAGTCGAATGGGAGATGAAAAGACATACACAGCAAGCAATGATGCAGGGCCTTCCAACACGGCGGTGATCCCTTCAACCGTAACAGTTGCGGCGTCCCTAGCAACATACCTAGAGTCCCCCTTACTATACTCTTTCCCTGAACAAGGCAGAAATCAGCCACTGTCATTTCAGCTCATCCACAATATACTCTGATCGGATATATCTCTTTCCTGGCGACACTGGCAAGAACTTACAAACTTCATCGAAGAAATTGGGGTTCTCCTTCTTGAAGAAATCAGGAGTGAAGACGAAGGGCCCCTCGATCATTATGTGGGTCAACCCTGTGAACGCCCACCAGCACATGAGCAGACGGTCGGTCTTGGATAATCTGCCACATCTTCCTGCAGGCAATGACATAATATGAGCTCAATATCATACAAGATGTTAGAGATCTGTTGGACTTCATTCGATGAAAGGTTCAGAACGATGACGAAATTCTAAGTCATCTTGACGAAGCGCGCCCAGATTGTTAAAGAGCAGAGTCGAATCCATGTTATGATACTGACAAGGTAATCAATTTAAAATTAAAAATTGCGCCCAGTCCTTCCAATCTTGGGTCTTGCTGTACATCTCTACTTAGTCCCCCCACTATCACTGCCTGTAAGACCAACGACAGGTCGACAGCCCTATGCAAGATCCCAACTTTGGATACTAGAATCTGAATTTCAGTTCGAAGAGGGAGAACGGGAATCCTAGAAGAGGTAACAGAGGAACATGTAGGATACTGATACATATACATGAGCATAAAGAGTAGCCGTACCGGAGACGAGCCAGACGGAGAGGAGGACGAAGAGGGAGGCGCCAAGGTAGGACACGAGAATCTCGGCCTGGGACAGCTTCAGCGGCACAAAGCCCGGCAGTTCCAGTTCGGCCGGCGCGTAAGGGTGCCCCATTGTCGCCGCTGCGGCCGTCGCCTGCTCGGCCTTGCGTCGGCGGCCGATCTGGGTAGCGAGTCACGGAGTCGCCGCCGCCGCAACAGCAGCAGCACTGCAGCAGGCCAGCAGCGACAATACGGCCAGCAGCACTGCCTCGCCGTCTCGCCCGGGCGCAGGCGCGGCTCGCAAGAAGCTGCTGTTCGGCCGCCGCCGCTTGCTCGACGAGGGATCCAGCGGCGAGGAAAGGGGAGCGAGTGGCGGAGGCAGAGTGGATGGGGTCTCGGGGCGGGAGCGAGTGGCGCGAGGCGGCGAGGGAAGGGGATGGTGTTCGCGTTCGTGGCGCGGCCTCGCCCGACTTCGCGCTGGCGGCGCGGCTCACGGAGTCGTGGGGATGCGGCCGTGCCGCCGTGGGAGTGGAGTGGAGGTAGGGTTAGGAGGAAGGGTGGGCCGGTGGGCTGATGGCCTTTTCAGCCTGTTAGTCTGTTTGCCTTATTTCTGGCCTGCTGCTAGCAATTTTATTACCGGGCCGTCTCTTCGACCGGGCCGTGTCCGTGCAAGGCCTAGGTGGCGGCCCAACAAGGCCTTGTGCGTCGGGCCGTGCCGGCACGGGCACGCTGGCCACCGGGCCGTGGAACTTTTTTTATTTTTAATTTTTTTTAAAAAAAAATTTACCAAAATAGTCTTCCGTTTCAAAAAATGACAGAACTAGTCGCCTGCAGTGGGCGTTTTTTAAAAAACGCCCACTGTCTGGGCGTTTTTTGTGACGTGGCACACGTCCGGCCGGCGCCGGTGCCGGCGTTTGCGGGCGGCCCCCTGGCGGCCAAAAAACGCCCACTGTGTGGGCGTTTTTTGGCGGCCCGGGGGACCGCCTGCAAAAGGGCCGGCCTGTTTTGCGGGCGGGCCCGGAGCAGTAAAAAAACGCCCACACAGTGGGCGTTTTTTGGCCAGCTGGGGGCCGCCTGCAAAACAAGCGAGGCCGGCCGTGCACTTTTGCAGGCGGCCCCCTGGCCGCCAAAAAACGCCCACACAGTGGGCGTTTTTTGGCCGCCACCTATATATACCCAGCCCCCCTTCAGATTTTCATTATATTCACTAAAATTTTCAGAAAAAAAGGGAGAAGAGAGGAGGGAGGAGAAGGAAGTAACGGTGAAGCCCTGCCAGTTTGAGACCTCGGTTTTTAGGTAAGTTTCTCATACATTACAGGTCTGTTGCTATGCATTAGTAAAATATAATGTGCACTAGAGTTGTTTAGTTTTTAGTTGACTCTGTGTAGATCTGTGAGTAGTATGTATATTAGATCTATAAATAATGATGTTAGAGCATTGCAGTTCGTGTTAGAAATAATGATGTTTCTTTTATGATTTAAACAATGGATTGCATGATTTAAAATGTGACGAATATCGTATTTTCTCTGAATAGATATGCAAAACTTGTGGCGGACGGAGTTTTGGAAAAAACGAGGTCGCCCTAGAGAATTGTATCCCGACGTGTCTAGCAAGGATGCTCCAGTTCCTCCTGCAGTCCCTGTCCCAAATTGTGACTGTGGAGAACCGGCTGATATTGGCCAATCTCGCCATGAGGACACAGCTGCCCGTTGCTACTACACATGCGGTGGATTCAATGTAAGTAATTGCACCTCTGTCATTGCGCCTTTATTCATTGCTAGTAATTGCGGCTCTTGCATCTCTAACAATGTCGTTAGCAATCATGTTTTGTAGGCCCATGAGCGGTGCTTTTTCTTTCAGTGGATTGACGGTCCAGACAAATTCGACCCAAGGTATCTCCAGTTTGACGAATGGTGGAAAGGGAAGCATAATCCACCTGATCAATTCGAGCGGTGGGTGGCACCTCCCCCTGACCCCCCCCCAATGACAGACGAGGAGAAGAAAATAGCCCAATTGAGACGGCTTGAATCTCCGCCTCGTTGCAAATGCGGAGATTATTCTGTAATAAGTTCAGATAGGCCTAACGAGTTCGAATGTCCTAACCCCGCCGGAGTAAGTGCAAATTGTATGCGGTCATGGCTTTCTTAGTATTTGTGCATGTACTAACATTTTACATTGTAGGGTGGCTATACCTTGTTGCGGAAGTGTAACTTCAGGGAGTGGCTGTGGGGTCCAAAGAACAAATGGCCGGATCCGAAGGTGGACAAGAAGAGAAAAGTGGTTACCCCTAAGCCTCCTGTGTTGTGCAAATGTGGTGTCGAAGCGCAGTATGGCCTACTACCATCGGAGCTTGGAATAGGCTATTGGTGCGGCCATATGGTTGATTACGATGAGGTCCTTTTGTTGCACTTGTTGCTCACTTGATATCCAAGCTTTTTGTATTTGCTGACTTTAAATTGTTCCGTTTGATCACAGAGTCTTAGGAAATGCAAGTGGGAGGTTTTTGCCCATGTTGAAGACCGCAGGGAATACATGGATACACTGAAGCAAAAGCAAGTAATGGACCTGAAGTTCAGGTCTGGTACTCAGCTTGTGGACAACTACATTAAGATGCGGAAGCGAGCGCAGGTTGACTATGCCCGACGATTGCGTGTCCAAACCCCAAGTGCTGCTCGGTGGAAGAAAGACTGTGATGCATGGAAAAAGAAGAGAGAAGAGGAAGCATCCTTGCATGCGAGGGAGAAGATGAAGGAGGCCGAAAAAAGGAGTGCTGATGTGAAGATGAAGCAGAAGATGGCGGAGGCGGAGATGCCGATGAACGACGAGGACGAGGAGTATGATGAAGCGTTCACCCAAGCCCTCGATGACTTGGAGGCCGCTTACTATAAAAAAAAGGAAGAAGAGGAGTATGATGAAGCGTGCACCCAAGCCGTTGATGACTTGGAGGCCGCTTACTACAAAAAAAAGGAAGAAGAGGCCAACGCAGCTGAGCGTAGCCGTACCAATGAGTTTGTGGGAGAGGATAGTGGTTCTGAAGATGAAGACTTGCTTCCCGGTTATGTTTCAGATTATTAGGGTCATTTTGTTAGATGAATTCGGATTAGTAGCTCATCGCCCTAGCGGACCTATAATTTTATTGTAATAAATTATTTCCGTGACTTTTAACTGTGCTGTAATGGAATATTATAACGGATGTAATGCAAGCATGTTAGGGTTTAGGGTAAATTATTTAGGATTTAGGGTTTTTAGGGTTTAAGGTTTTTTGGGTTTAGGGTTTTTAGGGTTTAGGGTTTACGGTTTAGGGTAAATTTTGACAAAAGAATAGTGCGTATCATACATGAAGACAGTAATTATATCGTACAGGGTACTACTGTCCCGGAGCCTGTCCCTGCCCCTGCCCCCTACCCCTCTTCGGCCTCCTCGGTCGCACGTGCCCCGACGAGTAGGTGTAGCGATCCGGTGGAACACCTCGAGTCGCGCGGACGTCCTGCATTGGAGTCATCTGTGATAACTCCTGCGTGTAGGGCGGAGGTGCTCCTGCAAGCTGTGAGGGGCCGATCTCGACCTCCTCGTCGCTGATCGATGTGTCAGTGGGGGGGTCATTAGGTAGTCGGTAGGTCCGCGACGAGGTGCCGGCTCCCTGGCCCGACGTCCAAGCTGCTCCCTGCGCGGAGGTACCCAGGACTCCCCAGGCTGCTCCCTGAGCGGAGGTACCCACTCCATGGGGCGAAGGCCAGGCTTCCCAGCCTGCTCCCTGAGCGGAGGAACCCTCACCATGGGCTGACGAGCTGGGTGGAGCATGAGTGAAGTGCCTGGATGCCTCTGCTCCGTGCACCGAGGACCCCCCTCCGGAGGAACGAAGGTACGGCGTAGTGAACGCTGTGAAAGGTGTCGTCGTAAGTCACACAGTCATCCATATTAGAAAAACATAGGTAGACGAGGTGGGGTACACGGAGTTACCTCTGGTCTGGGGTGCAGGAGGACGTGCTGCGGGTGTCGGTGCAGGAATTTGAGGCGCTGCGTCGTTGGTCGAACAAGTGAGAGCCCTCATCACGGATCTAAGCGTCGCACGCATCCGCGTGTACGAGGTGCGCTGCTCGTCGACTGTCAACGCCAAGCCACCCTCCAAGCGGCGACACACGGAGTCCATCTCCATGTAAAGTAGTTGCGTACCATCAACCTAATTTCAGTTTTAAGTTACATGAAAGATATACGTAATGAAGTACTGATATATATGACAGATTCAAGTACTCACCGCACGGAAGTAATCCTGATCACGGTGCACAGGGTAAGTGTCACGCACGGCGGCGACGTGTGGCTGCTGCTCTGGAGGAACGAAGGTGACACGTGTGCGGGTACGAGGCTGGTACCACCGGAGGTACATCATGTACGAGTCCTCGGTGTGGGGGCGGTACTCATCAACGACGTCCTCTGTGGCAAGCAAACAATCGTCCACGTACGGCTGCAGACGTGGAACCCATAAGTTGCCGCCGACCTGTCCCCTCCGAGTCAGCCTGAACACAAATTTGAGTAAGACATGTCTACTGCGATTAATTTTTCAAAGTCAGTTGTTAGTAGTACTTACCTATGAGCATCTGTAGGGACGGTACGGATGATAGGGACGGGGGACGGCTGCATGAGACCGAACTGGCGCAAAACACGTCCTGGGCAGTGCGGTTCGACGAAGATGTCGAACACCATCGGTCGGAGCGTCAGCCAGAAGGCCTGGTCACGTGTGCACAACGTGGACATCCCAAGGGGAGCTCGTGCGTGGATAGCCTCCTGGCTGTAAGGCTCCCAGATCACGTCGGTCGGCTGTATCCTATCGAACTCCAGCATAAACTCATTGTACGACCACGTGACCTGCATATGTGCCCATCGTCGCTGAAATATAACAATAAATGGGTTAGAAGGTACGATACGAATTAACTATATACGTCAGCTAGGAACACGAACCTGACGACGGCACCAGACTGTAGCCATGGTGGGGAAGTCCTCGGGCGGACGCTGCAAGTACAGGTCCTCCTCGTAGGCGGTGTGATCCACCACAGGTCGACCAATCGCGAACCGTTCAGCTGCCCATAGCTGTAGAAGGAGGGGGCAACCAGTGAGCGCTGTACGTGGCCGAAGCGGTCCATCATGTCGTCTCGCCAATCATGAAGTCCGTCGACTGGCCCAACGGCATCGCCAGCGAGGGGAAGGCCAAGCAAGAACGCAACGTCCTGAAGCGTCGGTGCGACCTCCCCGCACGGCAGGTGGAACGTGTGTGTCTCCGGCCTCCATCGGTCGACCAGGGCTGCTAGAAGAGACCTATCGAAACTCCACCTCCTCGTCTCATCGGCCTCACCAGCTCCAGCCTCAATAAGACGACACAACGGGAGGAGGCCTGCCTCACGTAACCTGCACATAAAAATTTTATGTTATTAAGAAGCCATGTGTACTTAATTGGGAGAATTGAAAGAGTCAACGGATACCTGGAACAGAACCGAGGGTCCACTGGAAGTAGACGTCTGGACGGTCGCGGTCGAAGTACGGGCAGATTGGCGTTCTGCACCGCAATACGGTACGAGCGGTGCTGCAGATCGATCCCTCGATCTAGCAGCTCCGGTGTGTCGTCCGCCATCCCTGCATGACAATATCACAGTTAACACATATGACACATGCAAATAGAAAGTGAAAAAGTATACAACAATAAATTTAAGGTACAACAACAAATGATCGAATTTAAAACATAAAGACTGCACATACAACATGTAACGAAATATATTCAGATACAAGACTGAGATTATGAACATTACATCCGGAATATAGGTTGAAACAATAAGTTTGTTCACTCCAGTTACAACAAAGCAAAAACCGTACATTACATAATCTTAACCAAGCTCTCTACACATCACAACACGACCGAACCACGAGGCACGCGTGCACGCCTTGGCCTGGTGGGCCTAGAAGTTGTCCCTTCTCCTGTTGGCGGGGTACCATCCAATCCGGATCCGGATGGCGGGGCTTTTGCTGTTGTGGCCATGTCTGAGTCCTTGGGGCACTTCTTGTAAGTATGTCCTTCCTTGTCGCATTTGCTGCAACGTGTGTACCTTCCACCTGCTTCGGACTCATCCATGGCGTTTCGAATACGTCTTGTCTTCCGACGCCCAGCCTTGTCTCTGATCTTACTTAGGTCTGGAATATAGGTAGGTTGCGGTACTGTACCTGTAAAATTCCCCGCTATGCCAAAACCATAAATTTCATGTGACCATGTATGCAATATGGCTTCCTTGGTGAAATAGGGAGATACAAAAGTACGATCAAGTATTCCACACTCTGAGCTCGCTGCAATAACATGGGAACATGGTTTGTGGTACAGTCTTGGCTTGTGGCACGTGCATGCGCAATACCCATCCTCTCTAAGTATGCATTCTTGCACAACTCTTCTTCTATATATTCCACGCTTGGCCTTATCAGCACACAAGATTTCAAATCGGTGCTCTCTAGTACCTTGAGTTATAACTCTATGCTCCTTTGCCTTCTTACGTTTTTCCTCCAGATAATTTGTCAGCATTTGTCCGAAGAAAACACCTCGCACTTGCATTGATAGGGCAGCGACTTGGTACCGGTCTCTGAAATATCTGCATGTTCCATGCAGGATGAACTCAACAATGGCAACCAAGGGAAGGTCTCTAACACCACGCATCACCCAGTTGTAAACTTCAGCCAAATTAGTTGTCATAATACCAAACCGCGCTCCGCCGACATCATGCAGCAAAGACCACTTCTCCTTAGGCTCATTCTCTATCCAGTGTGAAAAATTTCTCACAGCAGATGCCGATCTCCTTCTGATGTTTGGACCATCTGTGGGCAGCGGTCCTAAGGACTCTGGACCATCCTCACCAACAGGTGCTGATCGGCTTGAGTGTTCTTCCATATGCTTCGTTGTGAGCTCGTCCAACCTCCTCCAAAGCTCGTTGAATTTTTTCTGTTGATTCTGTCCGCACAGCCTCTTGAATAGATCCATCAAGCTCTTGCGCTTAAACTGCTTGTAAAAATTAGCACCCATGTGACGCATACACCACCGACTTTGAACATCTGGCCAATCTTTACCATATCCCATCTCTGCATCACCGTGCTTCAGATATTCAATTGCCCGAAGAAGGCCAGCGTGACGGTCATGAATTAGGCATACACCAGGCCTCATACCAACAATGCTAACCTTCACCTGCTTGAGAAACCAGTACCAACTATTGGTATTCTCTCTCTCCACAAAAGCGAATGCCAGTGGTAGAACTTGATTGTTCCCATCAACGGCAATTGCTGTTAGTATCTGACCTCTGTATTTACCTGTCAGAAATATCCCGTCAATACAGAGTACTGGACGACAATGCACAAAAGCCCTGATGCAAGCACCTAGTGCAAAGAAAGCTCGTTGCAAGACCAATACTGCACGGTCATTCTCCATGGTTGGGTATGTTATAAGATCTGTACATGTCCCTGGATTTCTGGCGGCTATGCATTGAAGAAGAGATGGTAAATTATCATATGAGGCTTTGAATGTGCCAAACCTCATCTCGATAATCTTCTGTTTCGCCCTCCACGCCTTAGCATATGAAATGGTGTATTTGAATTTATCTTCGATATGCCTTATTATTGACCTTGGCTCGTATCTCTGATTATGCACAACATCTGAATACATCTCTGTAGCAATAAATGCAGATGTCATGTTTCTGTGGTACTTCTGTACACCTTCCAAGTGACAGTTGTGCTGGGTGACTATTGACACTTTCCAATAATCCTTCCACTTTCCCTTGAATGCATGCACCCTCCACGGACAACCATCGCTGGATCTCATGCACTTAACTTCGTATACACACTTTGTGGACTTTGCTACCCAGAACTTCCTCTGCAGTGATACAGCCCAAAGCTTGACTGCCTCCATCAATTCTT
>CM041632.1:51134479-51197873 GCA_023333625.1 Bothriochloa decipiens
TGCCTCCATCAATTCTTCCTTCTCTGCGTACATCGCTCCCTCGATTACCTCATTCTCCTTATACTCCCATGGAACATGGTATCCCTCTGAAATAGCAAGTCCAGAGAAGTCTTCATTAGACCACTGCCACGGATTCACATTGCATCCTTCCTCATCAGAAGATTCATAACCCTCCACTTCCTCATTCGCCGCATCTTCGTTTTCCATTTCCTGAACAATGGAGTTGATCCTCTCGCCCTCATCTGCCAAGCCTCTCGGCTCACTGGTTTCTTCTTCTCTTTCTGGTTGCTGCACATCATGTCCCTGTTCTTCTCCTTGTTCAGCACGGTCATTTCCCTCTTCTATTTCAGCATCAGTCCTAACCATGCTTGTACCCTCCACATCTTGCAGGGTTGCATTGTCTTTATCGTGCACCTCCATGAAAATGTTGGGTTCCCAGCCCCGCTGCAATGCATTTTCTACGTACCATTTCCATGTTTCGGTGCAATCTACCGACATCAATTCCCAGAAGCATTCTTCGTTGCCACGGTTGACTACTACATTTACTTTTATTGTGTTCACCTCTGGGTTGATACGAAATACCCTCATTAACCAGTTACACACTGACCAAAAATTTCTTTCCGCTGGCCTATCTATCCCCTTTAGTGTTGACCCAAATTCAGACAGATCTATACCATACGGCCCATATCTGACAGTGCCACTACCATGGAACAACCGAAACATCACTTTGGTTGACATATCTATTCAGAGAAAATACGATATTCGTCACATTTCAAATCATGCAATCCATTATTTAAATCATAAAAGAAACATCATTATTTCTAACACCACATTTGCAATGCTCTAACATCATTATTTCTAACACGAACTGCAATGCTCTAACATCATTATTTATAGATCTAATATACATACTACTCACAGATCTACACAGAGTCAACTAAAAACTAAACAACTCTAGTGCACATTATATTTTACTAATGCATAGCAACAGACCTGTAATGTATGAGAAACTCACCTAAAAACCGAGGTCTCAAACTGGCAGGGCTTCGCCGTTACTTCCTTCTCCTCCCTCCTCTCTTCTCCCTTTTTTTCTGAAAATTTTAGTGAATATAATGAAAATCTGAAGGGGGGCTGGGTATATATAGGTGGCGGCCAAAAAACGCCCACACAGTGGGCGTTTTTTGTCCCACAGGGGCCCGCCCGCAAACGCCGGCACCGGCGCCGGCCGGCCGTTTGCCACGTCACAAAAAACGCCCAGACAGTGGGCGTTTTTTAAAAAACGCCCACTGTGGGCGACTAGTTCTGTCATTTTTTGAAACCGCAGACTATTTTTGTAAATTTTTTTTAAAAAAAATTAAAAATAAAAAAAATTCTCGGGCCGTGCCGTGCTCGGGCCGGGCCAAAACACCGGGCCGTGGGCCGTGCCACCGGGCCACGGGCTGCATGGCCGCTATAGATATAGTAGCACATCAGGAAGGACTGCTTAGATGCTTGACATGTGGGGACATGTTTGTATCATAAAGTACATAGAATTCGTGGATTTAGGCGCTGTTCAATACATTAGGGTTTAATAATTTGCTAGTTGATAACTCATAGCTAATTAAATATTAATTGGTACTAGCTAATCTGGCTTAACTAGTGAGATAATTGTTAGTTGGTATTAGCTATCAATTAGCTAAGCAACTTAAAAAAAAACTGCTAGCTATTAGCCGGATTTATTGGGATTTAAAGGAGCTAAATAATTATCAGCTACCTGCATGGATCCAACCAAAACCATCTTCGCTAAAGTCTCCCTTTGGAACCCATGATTTTTTTCTCTATTTCTATGTTTTTTCTTAAGCTATTTTTATGGATTTTCTCTACGATTTAAATATCATATTCAATCTCAGGATTTAAATATCATATTCAATCTCTTATAAACCTAAAAAGTACGGATATTTAAGAAGATGTAGCAGATCTATTGTCTCATCTCTATACCTATCCCCTATTTCTAGGTAAGCTGCTACCACACATTATTCTAAATTGATTTTAAGATACTCTTTTAAAAGCATTTCTACGGTATAGTGTGTCTTGAACTTAAGAAATCTCTTAGACTCAAGAAAAATCGTGATTAAAAGCCACTCTAAAGGACTCTTTTATCTTCTTATATGGATAGAAATAGGAATTCTGATGAAAAAACACTCCGCGATCCTTCTTCTCTAATTAGATCTTCAATATCATCAGTATCTATCTCGGATTTCTCACTGACAAAGATATAAAGTAAGATTTGACTTTACAGAGTGTATGTAAGATATAAAAAAATTGTTAGAGGACGGATATAAAAACCACACGTTTTCATCGAAAATTGAATCGGTACAAGTGAAGTGAACCCTAAAAACTTTTGTGCACCGATTTATCAATATAACAGTGGGAGAGTATTTGTACGCGGATGGATATGGTTAGAAAATAGAAATCGGCACATACCCGCAGCTTTTGACGATCGCCGTCCGCGCACGGCGCAGGAGGCTGGACCCGCCCAAACCCAACCCAAAGGCGGTGGCTCCTGGCTCCCGGGCCCCCTTGTCAGCTGTGAGCTGCGGCCGCGGGCAGCTTCTGTGTCTGTTCGTTTCGTCCCCCAGGGGCGCGAGGGCTGAGACGGGGAAGAAACACCGTACCCTAGCGCGTTCGCCCTCCCCGCGCAGAGTGAGGGAGGCGAGGGTTCGGATCGGGTTCGGAGGGGCCGGGAGGGACGGATATCCCCCGTCACCGCCGCGGCCTCTTCTTCTCCGTACTCGGCAGCACGCGAGGCCACCGTCTCTGTAACTCTGTTGAATCGCCGGTGCTCCGCCGTGGAGCCCCTCCCCCATCCGCCGGCGGTCTCGGATTGGATTGGGTTACTGCCGCCGGTGGTGAGTAATCCACCCCCACCAATCCGTCGTCCCTCGCTTGGTTGGTGGTGCATGTCTCCTGACGAATTCGGCTGGATTCCTTGTCTGCTCCCTATTCAGATCCTCCCAAAAGCCTACAAGGCCGCCGCCACTGTGGGCCCTGCGGGAGCCTTGTGCCTCTCGTCTCCGACAGACGCCATGGACGAAGACGACGACGACCAGCGCCTGCTGCACAGCCTCGGCGTCACGTCCGCCAACATCGAGGACATCGAGAAGAAAATCCTCTCGCAGGCAAACCCCCCTCCTCCTCGCGCGTTCCATTCCTCTCTCGCATCTCACCACCGCAGCTTTGAGTAATTAATTCCCCCACAATCTGTCTGACCATCTCTAGCTGCCCTCATGTATGTGTTGTGCAGGTCCAAACCGAACCCAAGCGCGACGACGAGCCAGGAGCCGCCGTCGATGAGCCCAGCGGGAGCAATGCCGCGCCCGAGTCTGATGCGCAGGCCAAGCTGCACCAGAAGCTGCGGTCTGTGCAGCTCGAGATCGACGCGGTAGCTTCCACCATTAAAAGAGCTAAGGACACAGCTGGTAAGAAGGTCGACAGCTCGGACAGTGGTGATGGAAAAGATAAGAAGAAGCAGAAGCAAGCGGATCGCTCTGCTCAGGATGAACCTCGTGGAGGGGCGCTCCAGCAGGCGCTCGCCACCGAGCGGCTTAAAAGCCTCAAGAAAGCTAAAGCTCAGATTCAGAGAGAGATATCGCAGACGGGGTCCAGCTCGGACAGCCGGAAGGATAAAATGCTGGCCATGCTGGTTGAAGACGAGCCGAGGTGTAAGAAGAAGTCGCTACTGCCGGCTCGAGATCCTAAGAAGATTTCGGCGCCGAGACTGAAAACAATGAGTTATAACGATGATGACGACTTCGACGCGGTGCTTGATGGGGCTTCTGCAGGATTTATGGAAACAGTGAGCTAACGTTCCTTGGGGCTTCTTGTTTCTTGTCGCCTTTGCTATTTTTTCGTTGCTTTCTGATTCTGATGTTATGCTCTGTATGTTGTAGGAAAGGGAAGAACTAATCAGGAAGGGCTTGCTGACACCATTTCACATGTTGAAGGGCTTTGAGAAGCGTGTTGAACTACCTGGACCTTCTCATAGGCAAAATGACCCCTCCGAACAAGAAGAAGAAACAATGGAAGCTTCCAGGATTGCTAGAGTCGCTCAGTCAATGCAGCAGATTGCACAAAGCCGCCCAACGACCAAATTGCTTGATCCAGGATCGTTACCTAGGCTGGACGCACCTACTACACCATTTCAAAGGCTTGGAAGGCCTCTAAAGCGTCCTGTATCTCCTGGTTCAGAAGAACATGAAAGGAAGAGACCAAGGAATAAGACCAAGAGGCCCTTGCCTGACAAGAAATGGAGGAAAGCCAATTCAAGGAAGGAATCACTATTGGAAACTGATGGTATGTCAAGTTTGGCTTATGGTTTCTAAGACTGTAGGCTCTTCTATTATTCTGTTCTTATATACATAAAATCCTTCTTGCCATTTTTTTTACTATAAGTCCCTAGGGCAATACTCAACGATCCACACCTTTGGTGGCCTCTTCCTATTATTCACTGAAACGCAAAATAATCACCAAGAAGGAAAAAAAAGAACTTTGACAATAAACCCTAAATGACTATCTCCCCATACCCATCATCGATGTTCCTATGACCTAACAAAATAAAGCACATCTCCTAATGAATTATTTGTATACTCACAGATGAGGATGTTGGGAACTTCGCGGCATCAGTTTCTGAGGAAGATGATCAAGCAGCAGAAGGTTTTGATGGGGTATCTCCTGTTATCCTTGAAGGTGGTTTGAGAATTCCTGGCACAATTTATGAACAGCTATTTGATTACCAAAAAGTGGGAGTGCAGTGGATGTGGGAGTTACACTGTCAAAGGGCTGGTGGAATTATTGGAGACGAAATGGGCCTGGGAAAAACTGTGCAAGTCTTATCATTTCTTGGTTCTTTGCATAACAGCAGCATGTACAAGCCCAGCATCGTTATTTGTCCTGTAACACTTCTGCAACAGTGGCAAAGGGAGGCCAGTAGGTGGTATCCAAAGTTCAAGGTGGAGATCCTACATGATTCTGCAAATGGTTCAAGTAAAAAGAGCAAGGCATATGGTGATTCTGACAGCGAAGGTTCTTGGGATAGTGATCATGAGGAGGTTAGACGTGCAAAGCCTGCAAAGAAGTGGGATGACTTGATTTCACGGGTTGTAAATTCAGGATCAGGTTTGCTTTTAACCACATATGAGCAGCTAAGAATCTTAGGGGAGAAGTTGCTTGATATAGAATGGGGATATGCTGTGTTGGATGAGGGTCATCGTATAAGGAACCCCAATGCTGAGATAACGCTGGTGTGCAAGCAACTGCAGACTGTGCACAGGATAATCATGACAGGTGCACCTATTCAGAATAAACTTTCTGAACTCTGGTCTCTTTTCGATTTTGTGTTCCCTGGAAAACTAGGTGTGCTGCCTGTATTTGAGTCTGAATTTTCTGTGCCAATTACTGTTGGTGGTTATGCTAATGCGACACCATTGCAAGTGTCAACAGCATACAGATGCGCTGTTGTTCTGCGTGATCTTATCATGCCATACCTTCTTAGACGGATGAAAGCTGATGTCAATGCACAGCTCCCCAAGAAAACAGAGCATGTTCTTTTCTGTAGTCTAACTCCAGAGCAGCGTTCTACTTATCGTGCTTTTCTTGCTAGTTCAGAGGTGGAACAAATATTTGATGGCAATAGAAATTCACTGTATGGTATAGATGTCCTAAGGAAGATATGCAATCATCCTGATCTACTGGAGAGAGAACATGCTGCTCAGAATCCTGACTATGGGAATCCTGAAAGAAGTGGAAAGATGAAAGTAGTAGAGCAAGTTCTCAAAGTCTGGAAGGACCAAGGCCACCGAGTTCTTCTGTTCACTCAAACTCAACAAATGCTTGACATTTTAGAGAACTTCTTGACGGCCTGTGACTACCAATACAGAAGAATGGATGGACTAACACCTGCAAAACAAAGGATGGCACTAATTGATGAGTTCAATAACACAGATGAAATCTTTGTTTTCATTCTGACCACAAAAGTTGGTGGATTAGGTACAAACTTGACTGGTGCAAACAGGATTATTATTTATGATCCTGACTGGAACCCTTCAACAGACATGCAGGTGCAGTTTATATTGAGTATTTTGTTTCTAGCTGATTTGTATTTTTTTATAAGTGTGTGCCTATTAGCCTTTAACTTTTTTTGTGTGTGTACATGCATTAGTGTGACTATCAATACAATTGTTGTATCGGACCTTAAAAAAGGCTGACGTGAAAAACTGGATGCCAGTTGAGTGATGACTTGAGAGATGAATAATTCTGAATCATTATGTGCAAGCTTGCATCAATATCTATCAGCACTTATCTGATTAAACTTTTTGTGATGCAGGCCAGAGAACGTGCATGGCGAATTGGGCAAACTAGAGATGTAACGGTTTACAGACTGATCACACGTGGGACAATAGAGGAGAAAGTCTATCATCGACAGATATACAAGCATTTCCTTACTAACAAAGTACTAAAAAACCCTCAGCAGAAGAGATTCTTTAAAGCCAGAGACATGAAGGATTTATTCACACTACAAGACGACGAAGGGAACGGTTCAACTGAAACATCAAATATTTTCAGCCAGTTGTCCGAAGATGTGAATATTGAGGTTCCAAATGATGGTCAACAAGATCAGGCACATATTGCTTCGGCTTTGTCAAACACCACTGAAGCTGAACCATCTAATGGAGAAGGGAGAGTGGACGTTAACTCTGACCAAGCAGATGAAGAATCGAATATTTTGAAGAGTCTTTTTGATGCTCAAGGCATTCATGTAAGCAGTATTTTCTCATCCCTAACAAACTTCTTTGTGCAACGCTTCAATTTTCTGAGTTAACATCATGTTTTCTGAACTCTGTCAGAGTGCTATCAATCATGATGCTATAATGAACGCTAATGATGACCATAAAGTGCGCTTAGAAGCAGAAGCTTCACAGGTGGCACAAAGGGCAGCTGAAGCTTTACGTCAATCACGGATGCTCAGAAGCCGTGACAGTTTTGCTGTTCCCACATGGACCGGAAGATTTGGTGCTGCTGGGGCACCTTCCTCTGTTCGCAGGAAGTTTGGGTCCACAGTTAACAGCCAGTTGACACGTTCCTCACAGCCATCAGAAACTTCCAGCAGCAGGAGTCAAAGTCTTCCAGTGGGTGCTTTGAATGGCAAGGCACTGTCATCTGCTGAACTTCTGGCTAAGATCCGTGGAACTCGAGAGGGAGCTGCTTCAGATGCATTGGAGCATCAGCTCAATGCAGGATCATCTTCCAATCATGTATCAAGTCCATCTGGGAACAGCGGCCGCATATCTAACTCTTCTAACAGAAGCATGATCGTGCAACCAGAAGTCATGATCCGCCAGTTGTGCACCTTCATACAGCATAACGGCGGGTTTGCCAGCTCCACGAGCATAACGGAACACTTCAAAAGCCGCATTCAGTCCAAGGATATGCTTCTCTTCAAGAACCTGCTGAAGGAGATAGCAACTTTGCAAAGAGGCGCGGACGGTTCTATGTGGGTGCTGAAACCTGAATACACCTGATTTTTAGCTGTACTCAGGAGCAAAATTTTGGTCTAGGAGTTGTTTTCAATAGGGATGATTTTTTGGGGGAAATTCGATAGGGAGATCTTTTTTGGTGGCTTACTGAGTGATTCTTTTTGTAAGGAAGGACTTAACACGAAGAAATCTTAGTTGTGAATACAAGAATAGGAAGTCTTAGGAGATCCCAACATGCTATGCACTTTCTTCCAGTCTTGGAGAAAGTCTAGCAAATTTTACAGGCCACATAGGTTATCCTGGTGCAGCGAAGTTGTTCAACTGCTTACCTCTGGATTAGTTGGCCAGTATTCGTTTCCATCTGAAAATCTTGTGCTTGTTTAGCAGAAGCTGGTATTTGCTATGTATAAGATGTGTTAGTACCGTCCAACAGAATAGACAAAGCAATCCGTATCCCTGTTGCAAAGCAATAGCTAAACCTACCTGGAGAACTAAAATTTGTCTGGTTGGAGGGGTTTGCCATCCAACATGCCCAGAGCACAGCTAGGGTCAATGGTCGTTTAAGTTGCTTTGCTTCAAAACATCATTCTTCTACCTCTTTCATAAAATCAAACGTTACTACATTAAGCTACTAAAATCACGTATATTTTTCTGCTAATAGGATGAATAACCGAGAACCCATTCTAATTAAATTTAACTCAAAACCTCTTAGAAACTGTGTCTAAATTAAAATTCTCAAAGTTGACTTTTTTAATTATTTGAACTCTATAAGGTGTCGGTCGAATCCTAAAAATCAATAGAAATTGGGTTCCATGTTAAAACTAAAAGGTTGACTTAAAATGGGTTCTATGTTATTTATCCTTTCATGTTAAAAGTAGAAATGGTTTTAGATGCTTGATATAGCAACATTTCTAATTTATGGAAGGGGAAAAGAGAAGAAGCTTTGAAGCAAAATGAACTGTGCCATGGAGAAGGGCGGCTGGACGTCACGGCTGCTGAACTGCCAAGTTGTCCAAGATAGAAATGATAGGAGATTTTAACAATGAAAATTGGACAACTTGGCAAGTTAACCACATTGCCACAACAGGTTACTCTTAAAAACTTCAGTCTATCTACTGCAGGTACACCAGAACAACACAGGAGAATAACATCAAGCCTACCAAGACAAGAGGCAAACCCCAACACAAACACCCATCGGCCATCAATCATGCAAGGCCAATAGTGGTTGCCAACCTTAAACTCTAATCATGCAGTTGAACCAGGCGAACAGTACCATTCTACCTTCATCAAATCCATATACTAACAACAGGGCGGCGCTTGCCACAGACCGGCAGTAACTAAGGCTACAGCGGCAACATCACAGCATGCAAGGTATAATCCTACTGCCTGCAGAGAATGAAACACTCGATCGACACCAGCAGCAAACCAACAACAAAGGAGACCACTTTAGGAGCCTTCATCGTCAACAATAAGCTACAGTCACCCCAAACCATAGACATTCAGGGAGCAATACTAATGCTACTTTTGTAATCATGGCAGAAGCGGCAGCTCTTGCTCTGGTGACCAAGCTATTACTGCCCAGATTCTCTTCAGTCTCCACCACCCGACTGGAGAGTCAAGACAACACAGCACAGTCAAGACTGCGAGGGAACTAAACAAAACCACTCATCTCCTTGCTAGATTATCAATATCCTCCAGCCTTTCAATTAGGTCTGAATGTATTGCTCTAATAGGGAGCACGAAATAGTGTCCAATCAGGGATGCACTCAATGTTGTAACCTGGGAACCACTACAGCTCATAGCAGTACGCTGCTGCTAATAAAGTTTGTTTGTTGTAAAAAAAAACGGATGAACCTAGCAGCCTTATAGCCGGGCCAGGGACATATGACAGTATAGTTGGCGTGTTAGAGAAAAAGGAAAAGAAAAATGACTGCACCAGTACACAGTTCTTGAATTGGTATTCATCTGTTTAAAATTAAAAATCTCAGTGACTTCCAAATTTTTTCAGAGTTCTGTCAAAAATATAAAAATTCTTCATCTCAATTGGAAGTTTTTTATTGTCACCTACAAGCTTCTGAATGTCACATGAACTCAATTCGAAGCTTTTACATCTTATCTTAAAGTCCAAGACCCAGAAAAACTCAGACTATGCCCTGAGTTTATGTGCAACACACTACTCTGCAATAAGAGAGCACAAAAATGTTTGACTTCATGTTAAATATTTAATGCAAAGCGAAACTGCAAATTGCAAAATAAAAAAACATGGCCCGGCAACTGGTTAAGCAGGTCCATGTGTATCTTATGCACTTGAAAGTTGAAAGTAAGAATAAAACCACAACATGGTCATGAGAAAACAATCAATATGGATCTGACAGTAGTGAAATATCATTGGGATTCACAGTAGAATGAACCAGGAAAATGGTACATAGATAACTCCGATGACAATTGGCTTGCAAGGAAATGTGCAAGATCAAGCAAGACTCTGGAAGGAAATTGGTATGCCATGAAACAATGCCAAAGGGCATTTTCTAAAATACTCAAGACTACACAATCAATGAATTAAGAAATATAAAAGAAAGCAACTTGTGATTTCACATTCGCTAACCATTTCTATTAAGAAATTGGAATAAAATATTCCAACCTCTGCATTGAGGATGTACACAGCCAGAAAAATACATATCAAGCAATTTTGTTGTGAACATGTTTCAATTCACTGTTTACATTTGTAACTATGGTAGATATAACCAACTGCCATAGGAAAACATTCACATCATGCAAAGTATCATACTTAGAGGAACATCAGGGGGCAAACACACTACATTTTCGTATCGCAGGGTAACATAAAGTTTTGCACCATGCAAGTATTAGGAACACGACATCACAACATAAATGCATGAAAAATTAATAGACAGTGAAGATATGAAGCAACAGTTAAGCTTAGATTTATCCAAATATCCATTACTCCCACAAACATCCGGACACAAATTTTGCAGAACTGAAAGTAGTATCCAAAAAACAGGCCACATGTTGCTAATGAAATTAGAAGAAATTGCAGATAACAGTAGGCATTTGCAAGAGAAATAATGATGCTAATTAATTTCAACACCTACATCGATCATACTAGCATAAACCTTCCCGGTCTTCATTGGCTTAGCTTGCGTCTTGTTGGTTGCAGACTCAGAGAGTTCAGGAATGTTGAAGCACAGAGGCACTACTGTTGAGTTCAGCATTAAAGGTCAGAAGATCAAATGGGTCCCTGCATGAAAAACCAGATGCTATTTTGGAAGCCCAAGCAGGGGATGGCCCATCAGAGGATGGACTCTTGAAGACAATCAGTTTACAGTCTTTACTGGCCCATATTGCAGAAGTCAGAGGCTTCAGCTTGGCATTGACACCATCTACTGAACAGAAACATTTAGACGCCACCATGACCACCATCTTCTCCAGGACCTGCGCCCTCTCTGCAATGAACTTAAGGAACACTACCTCACTTCTCGTGCCCCGAAACTCTTGGAAGACAAATTTCTTCACATGCCTCTGGACACAATCAATATAGCCAGCATCACGCCAGAACTTGGGATCAACCTTGCCACTAGAGGCATCATTCCGTGACTGCAATCAAATCAAATCAAAGCATACATTGTTCACAACAAGAACCCACTGAAAGAGGCTAGCAAGCTAGTGTTGGTGCCATTGCTACTAAATCAGAAATGACAGTAAGTCTTACAAAGACATGGAGCGTCTCAACGTTGGGAAAGAATTTCAGGAAGCAAGGCACCATTTTGATTCCATTGCGGACTTCAAATCCCACCTCCAAAGCCAAGATCTTGATGGTTGGAACCATGGTGTTTGGGCTCATTTTAGCACCCACCTGCAATGCAAAAATGTGCAGACAAGGCGCACCAAAGCATAAATTTAGATGACAGCACATATTGGCACACTCTGTTGACACAAATATACAAGCTAGATCAGAAATGAGGACCTTGAGGATGGTGTCGCCAGTCTCCAGTTCGAGTCCTGGCCGCCAATATCCCAGCATGCGCAGGTCGGGTGCATGGCCAATCTTGATCCTTGAGCATGTGTCCTGCGTGGAAGGTGATATCCTCCACACAAAGAGCCTCTCCAGACGAGGAGCGTCCACCACAGTGATGTCCACGAAGGTAGACATGCCCATCTGCACGCACCGCAGGCTGCGGCTGACCAGCCGGAGTCGAGTCCCGGCCTGGCTTGTGGTGACGGTGAGGACCTCCAGGGCGGGACTCCGGTCGATCAGGAAGTGGAGGTCTCGGTCCTCGATGAAGGCCGTGCTGAGGACAAGCTCCTGGAGGTGGGGGAAGAGTGTGGCGCGCGGGAGCCCGACGGTGCTGGGGACCCTGCAGAGGCGGAGGTGCAAGCGGGTGACGGAGGTGCAGCCGAAGAGCGCGCGTGGGAGAGGATGGTCCATCGGCCACGGGCGGATGATAAGGACGAGCTCTTGGACGCCCTTGCGGACGAGGAGCTCCAGCCAGCGCTCGATCTTGGTCTGGTGCGACGCCATGTGGCAGCGGGAGAGGTGGACGAAGCGGAAAGGGCCCGGGTGCGCGTCCAGGACGCGGGACGCCGCGAGGGCGACGGCCCCGGACATGACGTCTTCGCCTCCGGGGATCATGCGGTCTGCCAAGATCCAGTGCGGGAGGATGTGGGCGTCGATGAGGGTGAGCGGCACGGAGCGCCAGAGCCCGCGCCCATCGTCAAGGGATCGGCGACGTCCACGCCCTTGCTCTGCAGATTGCGCCGCAGGTTGCCCTCCACGCTTCTCACGCTGACACCCAGGACAAACGGGTGTTCCAAATCCATGGTCGCCGCGGCTTGAGGTGGAGCGGAGTGGAGGGGGATTGCGGCGGCAGCGGCGGCGCTGAAGCTAGCGGAGTGGAGGTGTGGGAGTGGGAGTGAACTGCGCTTATCTAAGGTTCTCCGCGCTGCTGGGCCAAATGTCCGAAGCAACCGCAATCGGGCCTATTTTTATTAGCTGTAACTTTTAATGGCCATGGCTAGCTCATCTTCATCTTCAAAATCAAATTCTACCAATATATTGATATTACAGTGATAAATTTTTATTTGTAACCATTTTGGTAAACTTTACACGCTTGGTAAACCTTAGGCTCGGAATTGTATTTACATATTTTAAATTCTAAATCGAAAATCAGGTGACCACCAAATCCACATTGGTGGTTTCAAGTTGAAATGGCCTGAGACATGAAGTATTTAATCTGAACTGAAAGCTTTTCATTCTCAGTTGAATATCAACTAGAACTCTCGGAACTGATTTCAATGATTGATATGGTAACAGAATTTTCAAGTGGCTAGAATGATTCGGGCAAGTAGAGAAATGGAACAAACAGACAACACAAGCAGTCTTGCAGCGAGGCCAAAAAAGAAAGACTACTGGTTTCTGAAACCATCAGAGTTCAGAATCTCAGGTTTAATACATTATCAGTTCTCAGGATGCACACCGATGTGTTAATCGAAGAAACTCTGCATTAGGGAAATAGCTCATTTCTACCGTGAAAGTCACATTCGATGCACACCGATGTGTTGATCGAAGAAAAACATCAGAGACATTACAATCGATCGGAGATCAGCTGACCAACAGTGTAACACCTGTGACTTGCATCAACCATTTTACAGTATTAATATAATCCATATCTTATATTGTCAAAGAACAAATAAGAATGCAATAATAGCATACATCGCAGCATTAAATATTACAAGACCTCAAATTAAATCTGTCAAACTCACACAAATCAAATACGTAGAACTGTAGAAGTAGGGGGGAAATTACAGCCAGGTTTGAAACCTGCAAAGTTTACTATCAACATAAAATTTTGAAAAGTTCTGATATAAATAGCTCATACTCCGTACTCCTATCTTGTTAGGTTTATAGGTTGTTGCTTGGAGCTAGTAATTCAGTAGTGAAATTCACTGCTTTGGTGGCTACATCTAAGTTAGATCTGCTTAATTTTTTTTCGAGAGCAGACATATAGCCTGTATTTCATTAATAAGAAGAAGAGAGTGGTCAATAGACCTACACATAGATGGTACAAGAGGGTTCGTGAGTAATTTAAGGATTACCAACGAAGGCCTCAACACAGAAACAAAAAGCAACGAAGACCAAGGATTACTAACGAAGACCTCCACCAACAATCCCAACAACTAAGCCTAGTACAAAATATATCTCGACACCTAGATAGTCCGAAATGATAGGAGGCGTAGAAGACACAGCGGCAAAGCATCCGCTAGAACCTGACGGCAAAGCATCCGTTCAAACAACCTCGGCAGCAAAGTATCTGTCGAAAAAGAAGACAACTTTGGTGGCAAAGCATCCACCGGAAAGCACATCAGCGGCAAAGCATCCGTCAGAAAGACAGCAACCTCGGCGGCAAAGCATTCGCCATAAACCGACCCACGCAGCAGCACACTCCTCCGAGTCACTGGGGCCAGGACCACGGGCGAGGAATACGCGGCGACGGCAACCCTCCTCCAGCTTGGCGGCAAAGCATCCGCCCAAGCAAACTACGACAACAACCAACACTAGCTGGGCTTACCAAGTGAGGATAAGCATGAAACACAATTAGGCAAAGCTCGACGAATACGGCGACCACACTGGAGAGCAACCAGCTGACATGGTGCTCCAGCGCTGCCTTCAGAAAGGATATCGACATGCGCGGATGCCGATAGTGCAGGAAGAAGCACTGGGTCCTTCGACCCTATCCTGCTCGACGAACAAGAACAACAACGGCGCCTCCGACAAGGCAAATGACGCGGTTCCGCCATCACCGTCGGCCCGGGAAGACCAGGCAGGGATTCTCCCCGTTTGTGTGGCATAATATTTTAGTAGTTGAAACAAATCATGTTACCAATGGTTCTGATAGAAATAATATTTTGTATTAGTTGATATCCTAGCAAATATATTTCTCTAGCCTTTTGATCTAACAATAATTTTGATAGCAGCACCTGTATAATTGAATGAGGTCACGTCAATGTGTGTGCCTCTTCAACTTGGTCTCCTCAAACCTCTTGAGGTGAAGAATCATCTCGGTTTATTCTGCTACAAGTTAAAGATTTGTGCCAAAAATATGGCGCGACCCAAAAGACTACCTCTTGAGAAATCAGTTTATATATACAAACACTATATCATTAGTACCATTTCATCTTGGTTTCTACTATATATGCAGTCGCAGCTGACACAACCCATGGGCTTCAGGCGTGCGGCAGCTCCCTGGAGACGCCATCCAGGTACGGCGCTTCGCAGAACTCGCCGCCGAGGAGGTCGCACGCCTCGCCCGGGAACACCCTGCAGTTGAGTCGATTCCCCACGGTTACAGTTTTAGTCACCAGCGGCCGCGAGTGTGGTTTGCTCAATGAATCGTCGGTGCAAGAATAATGCATGGTGATGAAGTTGGGGTGCTTGCTTACGTTTTTGGACCGTCGTAGGACAGGTAGTCCCTCTCCACCCCGTCCACCCTCCTGCTCGCCTCCGGCGCCGCCGCGGCGAGCTTGGCCTCTGGGTAAATCCGCCCGATCCCAATGCACGCGTCACCGCCGAGCAGGTCGCAGGCCTCCATCGGGAACACCCTGCAGCATCACCAACACACACGTGCACGTCACCGATGCGTAACCATCAGAAAAAATTTAGCTCTACACCGACCGATCTCTGATCGAGGCTAGGGAACACTTACGAGAATCTTGAGCTGTAATCGACCTCCGCAGGCTCCGCTAAGACGGCGGTGGCAGCCGCTTCATCGACGCTCCTCCTTGTGGCAGGAGCACGGGCAACCACCGTGTCGACCTCCGCAGTCTCCGCCACGACAGCGGTGGCAGCCGCTTCATCGACGCTCCTCCTTATGGCAGGAACACGGGCAACCACCGTGTCGACCTCCGCAGGCTCCGCCACGATGGCGGTGGCAGCCGCTTCATCGACACTCCTCCTTGTGGCACGAACACGGGCAACCACCGTGCTCCTCGCTGCCGGCCGGGCCTTGGCGGGCAGCACGGCCGAGAATCCAACGGCAGTAGCGGCAGCTCGCATTTTCTGATCTGAACTTCCTGCGTGTGATCAAGTGTTCCACTGAAATGAAGTGGCAGCTTGGTTCAGTATGATCTGGAACGCTTTATCTATCTTGTGTGGAGCTTCCAAGCTTGTGTGAGCATCGCTTACATATACTTGCAAGATTCAGGTATGTGGTAACCCCTATTGGTGATCAGAATTGTTCTGGGACCAAAGGGGAAAGGGGGCCCATCGCCATGCCTGATCTTTTGAACACTTGTGGTACCCTTGTAAAGATAGTGTTTCGACCTCTGATCATGATAGCTATCTTATCTCAACTGCAAAAGGATGCTGTTGCTAGCGAAAAAGGTATATTGTGCATACTGATATTTTCCCTTCAGTCTTCTGTTCATTCTGCTTACTTGTCTTAAGGAAATACTGGTGTGCATAGTGATTTTTCTAGTCTAGAACAAAATTGGTGCATATTGATGTGTACTTGCAACCAAACGTGGACAAAAAGGCATTATCAGGGACAGAAGGTGATTAACCTGTTGTGGTTACTCTACGTTACTCAGTCACAATTATATTCAGCATATTTTTAGCGAAGGGGACCTGAAAGGTCAGCGGCAACAGCAAGTGCAATAAACTGAAGCATTATCATGACGAAAAGGCAGATACATCAGATTGTTCGGACTCGGAGACAAAGTGTTCACATCAACTTAAAATCAAGGTACAAGAATATTTCTAGCTGCGAAGTGATGCTCGAGGCACCACTGGCAATCCTAGCTCATCCTCCTGCACGTCAGATAAGAAGCAAATTACCAATAGTACCACCTCAACCAAACAAACTTTAGCTGAATAAGTGGTAAAACGTGTTGTTTTCTGCAAACATATTCTTGATGGCAAATGCAGTGAAACATCAAACATATATCTTGGTAAATCATGGTGTGCTTTACTCAAACCACTACTGCATGAGGTCAAAAATATTTTGACTTTAATGTGGTATGGGCAAAAAATCAGAACAACACTAAGTAAGAATGTTGTGCAAATAAATTACGTGCAGCCTGCCTGTGCGACTGCTGCAAGGCAAGTTGGTGCAGCAGGTAAGTTGAGGTCAGCATCAAAGTCGGATTCGGGTTGAAGATATGATGGGACTGCAGCTGACTCAAACTCCATTAATTTCATGCATAATGTCACTAAGCTAGAATGCAGAGTACAGATAAGATGGTAAATTTTTAAAATTCTTTTACTCATGTATCACCAAATTTAACAGAAGACTCTGAAAAGGTCTCATCTATTTGTAACTTAGAGCTCGGCCTTTGGGTACAACAGAGTAATCCAACTGAATTAATGTATTTTGCTTATCTCCAGTTAGCATCCACACATTAATTCCAGCATTCCTGAACAATTTAATGGTTTCAGGCACGCCATCCTGCCAGCCAGAAGAATCTACGAGGCAAGGTAGCAAGTGTAAAATTGCTATAGATGTTTCCACTGGTTGTTAGTCTTAGAGTAATTAATGATCAAGGTATACCTGAAGACGATCCTCTATGGCAGTAACACCAAGAATATGAAGGTCTCGCTCTAAGCTGTCACAAACTTCAGCAATTTTAAACTGTATATAATGAAGTACAATAACATTAGCCAACAGTTATAGTAAGAGTTGGTGAGACAAATGACAGAACCAATAAGTTTACGTGAAAATGGTTAAACCAGAATAAGTACCTCTCTATTGTCCAATGAGCAGCTAGCCTTTTGAAAGTTTTTGGACCATTCCTCATATTCATTTTCTTTTAAGTCACGCCGCCCCAAACATAGGGTTTGCAATCCCAACTGACATTTCTACTGCTTCAAGATATCTCTGTATTTGTTGTCATGTTCACAAATTAGAATAAGAAATTGTTTTCTCAAATAAAACTGAAGCAACACAAAACATCATAAGTATATTTGTAAAAGAAAAAGGAAAATGGCTAGCCATTGAATTGTGTTGTGTAATCTCTTAAATACTGTGGTGCTAGTGCTAAGAGCAATAGAACGCCCCTATGTTTGAAATAGAAGTAACCAGCTGAAGGTGCCTAGAGTACAAGAGCATTGATGTCAGGATGCATCTAAAAAAAAAAAAAAAAAATAGGCTCTCTCTCTGTCTCTTTTAATCCCATGCAAGTTTGGTAGGTTACAGATGAAGCCCACCTAGGATAAAAAGAAGAAAAAAAAAAAAGGGCTATTGGTAGGTACTAAGACATGACATGACTCAACTAAGGATGTTTATTGAGCCAACATTATCTTTGACCACATTGCGTGACCATTAATCTCTCTGCTCCAAATTAAGTTCACTTTAGCTATGTCCTATGTCAAAATTCCTTAACCTTGACCAACCATATTTGTACCAGTTAACTCTAGAATCCCCAAAGATCTTTTAGCCCATAGCAGACATATCTATCAGTTAACTTCAACTTTTTGCAGTTTACAGGGACTTCCATTCAGCTGTCACTCATGAAAATATGCAACTGAGCACAGCTTAACCATATTGCTGGGAGCTTAAATTATAAAAAAATAGTAGCAGTTATCGCATAACAGGTATTGGAATTGAAACAACCTCATGAGTTGTTAATTTAGATGTTGCAGTACTATTTATAGTCGATCAGAAAATTCTGGAATATAAGTACTGATTATTTTGGATCAACACTCAACTAAACCAAAATTATGGACCTAATCACACATATTTTCCCCTTCCTAAATATATGTAACCAAATGTGTTGAACCTAAATTAGGCAGCAGGTACTCTGCAGTAATAAAGAGTAAACATCAAGGAGGGCAAAAACATTCAGGCAAATATAAAGATAGACAGACCTTTTCAATTAATATCAAAATTACTCCCCATTGGTCACACAGAAAGGCCTAATGATCCATAACCATTGGTCACAAAGGCACAAACACCATCTTAATCAATTTGAATGAAGGAGTAGTAATCCATAACCATTGAACCCATTCTTTCAATAAAGGAGTAAATCAATAATTCAGGCTTTGAAGAACCATATCATCAGGTTCTGAATGTAATGATATATGAGATACTAAATCTTCTAGCATTGAATATATAGTATCTCTCTCAGGATGATTCTGGTCGTCCACAAGGAATACATGAACTATATCCTTAATCTCAATCCAACTGCATCCTGGTTCCTTTTTCGCATTTAGACTCCTCAGTCGTGTCCTTACCTTCACAACATCTTCCCATTTCCCCAATTTAGCATATATGTTAGACATCGCGACATAAGCAGACCTATGTTTTGTGCCCATGGAAAATAGCCTCTGGGCAACTTTCTCACCCATCTCTAGGTCCATCGAATACCAGCAAGCAGTAAGTAGGGCTCCCCAGATTACGCCATCTGCTGGTAAAGGCATTTCATAGATGAACTTCTCTGCTTCTCTGGTACGCCCAGTCCGACCAAGGAGATCAACAGCACAAGTATAGTGCTGCAAAGTTGGAACTAGTCCAAAGTTTTCCATGGAGTAAAAGACTTTCGTCCCCTTGTTAACCAAACCAGCACGAGCACTAGCCATAAGGAGACCCAGAAAAGTGATTTCATTGGGACTGACATGATGCTTCAGCATCCTCCCAAATTGCAACAGAGCCTCCAACCAGTGACCATTCTGTGCAAGACCACTGATAAGAGATGTCCATGAAGCAACATTAGGCGATGTGATGTAAGTAAATGCAGATCGTGCATCAATCACACAACCACATTTAAAGTACATATCAGCGAGGGCTGTTCCAACATGACCATTGGAGTCAAACGAAGTTTTGCAGAGGTGAGCATGTACCATTCTGCCTTGCTCAAGAGTTCCAATAGTTGCACAGGCATGCAGTAGAGCAGAGAATGTAGAAGGGCTGCACCCAATAGACAACCGGCACATGACCACAAATAGCTTCAGAGCTTCTGAAGGTTTTTCATTTTGAATGTAACCTGAAATCATAGAATTCCACGTTATTGTGTCTCTCTCGTCCTTAATCTGTTTAAATAGCTTCAACCCCTCTTCCAACCTTCCATTCTGGAGCAATACCGACATCATGGAGTTTAAGGACACCATGTTTCTCCGAGGCATCTTCTCAAACACCCTTCGGCAATGTTCAAGCTTTCCCTCCATAGCGTATGCTTTAATCATCAAATTGTAGGAACCTGAGTCCTGCTCTGGCATCAGTGAGAATACCGTCTTAGCATCCTCTGTCCTACCAATGGATATAAGCCCTGCAATCAGTGTATTGGACGTGATCAAGGATGGCCTATCCAAGTCATTATAGACCAGCAGTGCATCATCCGAAGCATCAGAAGTGCAGTAAAGATCAACAAGAGCACTAGTGATTAACTGCTCAGACCAAAGCCCACATCTGATCAAACATCCATGAACGGATCGCCCAAAATCCAATGCTCCCAGCCTCACACATGCCCTCAAAACACTGTCATAAGTGTACTCATTCGGTGTGACACCATCATCAGCCAATAACTTCACAAACAGCTGCAGCGCCTTGCCACAGCACTGGTCTGTGACCTTAGCATAGCCAGATATGACTGCAGTCCACGCAAACACATCACGTGGCGCTGGTGTGATTCGAAGCAAGTCCAGGGCCTCAGCCAGCAAGCCGAACCTCACAAGCGCAACGACCATCGGGCTCCACAGCAGCTGGTTCCTCGGGTGCAGAAACTCAAAGATAGCGCGAGTCCCACGGACGTCGAAGCACGAGGAGTAGAAGTCGAGGAGGGACGCCCCGACGACCGCGAAGCCCTCGCACCCGGACTTGATCACCTGGCCGTGAGCCTGCGTCCCCGCGCGGAACACCCGCCCGCGTGCGCAGGCGCCGACCACCGACGCGAAGGTGGCCTCCGTGAGCGGTAGCCCCGAGCTGTGCATCCGCGCCGCGGTGTCCAGCGCGTCGACCTGGCGTGGCCAGAGACCGCGGCGTTCCAGGAGACCGCATCCCGGTGCCGCGTTCCGTCGAACAAGTCGCGGGTGCGGACGCGAGGGAAGGAGACCTGCTTGGGCGCGGCTCGCTGCTGCGCGGCGCGGTCTGGTACCGCCGACGAGGTGTGGGAAAGAGGCTGTAGTGGGAGCCGCGCGGCCAGGTTCCGGCCGGCGGCCGCGGCCTCCAGAAAGCAAGGGACGGCGCGGCTCTGCGAAGCATACATGCGGCGGGCGACAGGATGGGGGCTTCACACTACCGCCTCTTTTTTGCCACACGGCCACACCGTGTAAAGATTGGTTTGTTGATGATGATGACGATCTCTGTTTACATTCTGCTGTGTGGAAATGTGGATTTCAGTAGCACTACATTATCAAATCGTGCCAAATATATTTGAGGATGAAGTAATTTGAAAGAATTGCAAATTGTGCCAAATATTCTTTTCAAAAAAATCTAACCATTTTACTGAAATAATTTTTTATTCCAAATCTGAGGTAAAATCACAAACGACCATAAAAAACAAGGGGCAAAATCGCATGGATATATTTGTCTCTTTTATAAAAGTTAACACGTTAGGGGAAGATGACCGAATAGGGGTAAAGTGGTGCTTCGTTTTAAAAATACAAGAGCAAATTCACAAAGTTGTTTTTCTTCGATTAAGACATCAGTGTACATCAAATGTGATTTGTCTTCTCATGGTAATACTCTATGATATTATCTATCTATTCATCTTCGTGGAATCATGGTAGAAATGAGCTACTTCGGGCTAATGCAGAGTTTTTCACATGAATGCATCCTGAAAACTAATAATGTAAGGGCCTGTTTGGTTCAGGCTGCTCAAATCCATTCCAAGCTTGAGTGATTCTGAACTCAGATGGTTCCAGAAGCTATAGTACGTCGCAGCATTAAATATTGCCTCAAATTAAATTTTATCAAACCTACACAAATCAAATAGAACTAGCTGAAAAATTACAGCCAGGTTGGAAACTAGCAAAGTTTACTGTCAATTAATGTAAAAGGTCGAAAAATTCTGATACAAAAAATTCATAGCTTGTTAGGTTTATAGGTGGTTGCTTTTGAGTTTAGCAATTCAGTACTGAAATTTAATGCTTTGGTGGCTACATCTTAGTGAGATCCGCTAATTTTTTGAAGCATACTATTTTGTGGTGGTTGAAATTAATTACGCCACCAATGGTTCTGATAGAAATAATATTTTGTAGTAGTTGAAATCCAGGCAAATATTTTTTTCTAGCGTTTTTGTCTAACAATTTTGATAGCAGCGCCTGCACAATTAAATTTTCAGGTCACTTCAATGTGAGTGCCTCTTGAGGTGAATCATCTCGGTTTGCTCCCTCAAAAAAAATGGCGAGACCAAAAAGACTACTACCTCTTGAGAAGTTAGTTTATATAATATATACGTGATGTTAGTAACTATTCCGTAACACTTCAAATTTAAGAAGGCTAAACTAAAAATTTGGCCAGTCCATATCGATTGTGCAGCTTGGATGGCAGCCACTTTCAGGTCAGTTTAAGTAGCACGAGCTCCATATTCAGGTCAGTTTTCCATTCGGTCCATTAGCTCTGCAGGGAACAGATCGGTTGTAGCCTAAAACAGGGAATATCATCAGTACCATTCATCTTGGTTTCTACTACACACGATGGCAGCGGACACATCCCAAGAGGCCAAGACATATACATATATTGATATATACATACATAATACATACACCCTTGGCCTTGCATGGCAGCTGTTATTTTGTACGCACGCGGCACGCACGCTAAGCTCCCCCGGGATCTACCATGTAACTACGACACTACGTAAGTTTATACACATACGCACATAGCGTGTCCATCTACTCGACTCGACTGTGAGGCCAATTTGTTTCTTGACAGACAGAGATGGATGGATCAGGTCTTCATCAGCCTTCAGGCGTGCGCCAGCTCCCTGGAGACGCCGTCCAGGTACGGCGCCTCGCAGAACTCGCCGCCGAGGTCGTCGCACGCCTCGCCCGGGAACACCCTGCACATCAGTCGATCGATCCACCACGGTTACGGTTTGTCACCAGCGGCGGCAAGAATGCATGGCGATAAAGTTGGTTGCTTGCATTGCTTACGTTTTTGGATCGTCGTAGGACAGGTAGTCATTCTCCACCCCGTCCACCCTCTTGCTCGCCTCCGGCGCCACCGCGGCGAGCTTGGCCTCCGGGTACATCAGCCCGACGCACGCGTCGCCGCCGAGCAGGTCGCAGGCCTCCATCGGGAACACCCTGCAACATCACCGACACACACGTGCGTGTCATCACCGATCCGAACTCTGACCATCAGAACTTTAGCTGATCGCTGATCAAGGCTAGGGAATACTTACGAGAAGCTCGAGCTGTAGTCGACCTCGGCAGGCTCCGCCACGATGACGGCGGCAGCCGCTGCACGGACGCTCCTCCTTGTGGGAGGGACACGGGCCACCACCGTGCTCCTGGCCGCCGGCCGGGCCTTGGCGGGCAGCACGGCCGAGAACCCGACGGCAGTAGCGGCAGCCTGCATTTTCTGATTTCTTGTGTGATCAAAGTGTTCTACCGAAGTGAAGTGGCAGCCTGGCTCAGTACGATCTGGAGGGCTTATCTACCTTGTGTGGAGCTTCCATGGCTGTGTGAGCCTCCCTTATATACTGTAGGGCCGGCCTGTGGGGGCCCTGCTTTGGATAAGATTCAGGTTTGTGGTAGCCCTTATTGATGATCAGAATTGTTCTGGGACCAAGGGGAAACGGGGACCCCACTCCCATGCCAGATATTTCTACATCTGATCCTGATGGCCATCTTATCTCAACTGTTGCAAAAGGATGCTGTGTGTAGCAAGCAGAGAAACAGCCTCCAAGATATTTTCCCTTCAGTCTTTTGTACATTCTGCTTACTAGTCTTGAAGAATTATTGGTTTGTATAGTGATTTTTCTAGTCTAGAACAAAATTGGTGTATAGTGATGTGTACATGCAAACAAACGCAGCTCAAGTGACAGGTGATAGATGAAAATTCCAGAATGACAAAAAGGCATCATCAGGGACAGAAGGTGATTAACCTGTTGCAGTTACTCTATGTTACTCAGTCAATTATATTCAGCATACTCTTTGCAAGGGGACCTAAAGGGGTCAGCAGCGACAGCTAGTGCAATAAACTGAAGCATTACCATGACGAAAAGAGGGATACATCAGATTGTTCAGACTCGGACACAAACTACAGGGTTTTCACATCAACTTAAAATCAAGGTTCAAGAATATTTCTAACTGCGAAGTGATGCTCGAGGGACCGATGGCAGTCCTAGCTCATCCTCCTGCATGTCAGATAAGAAGCAAATAACCCTTAGTGCCACCTCAACCAAGTAAATTCTAGCTGAATAAGTGGTAAAACGTGTTGTTTTTGGCAAAAATACATATTCTTGATGGCAAATGCAATGAAACATCAAAATATATCTTGGTAAATTACATGGTGTGCTTTACTCAAATCACTGCTGCATCAGGTCAAAGGTATTTTGAATTTTATGTTGGTTCATTACCAATTTGAAAAAAAAAATCAGAACCACAATAAGTTAAGAAAAGATAAATCACCTGCAGCCCGCCTGCTGGGACTGCCGCAGGGTGAGTTGGTGCAGCAGGTAAGTTGAGGTCAGCATCAAAGTCAGATTCTGGTTGAAGATATGATGGGACTGCAGCTGACTCAAACTCCATATCAGACTCCAAAGCATCTAGCTCTGCAACGTAGAATGAAAAAAACAATAAGAACAGTAAAGCAAGAATCATATCCAAAAAGTAGTCATTTATAGGTGATCAATTAGAGTTTTAGGCCATTAGCAAATAACCATACTGCCAAGTGATGTGCCAAAAACTATGGAAGACTTAAATCCAGATATAGAAGTCATATTGCCAAGAAATTGCGGCTTTCATACCCCCCATCAACTCTTCCTCATCAACGTCATCAGGGATGTTGTAGCTTCTGCCAAGACTTTCTTGTATCTCATTGCTCACGTCCATCAGATCTGTCATTTCATCTTGCATATTCTATGAATTGCAGGAATGTGTAAGTATAACTCAAGGTACTGAAAAAAAAGAGGATGGGAGAGTAAGCAACAGCAAATACTAAAGACATTCCATCAACCATTCCCCCACCATCTGGGTGATTTATTTTCTTGAACACACAGGAGAGCTGCGTATCATCATATTAAGAAATGAAAAATTGGGCAAGAACCCTTACAAACACACCATTTGGGTGATATTACAGGCTTCGACGACTGTATGTCTATCACTATATAGATTATTATTGATACTAAATGACCTAAAAAGCTTCAAAGAAAATGTTGACTGTAAACTTAAGGGTGATAAGCAATCTGATAGATTTTGTTCTTCCTTTGATCAAAAGAAGAGAAATAAAAAATGTCAAAAAAAAAATTGTGTACATGGACACTGCTAGTGCTAGGTCATCTGATCCTAAAATAACCGACCCATATCATTAGCTACAAAGAGATTGTTAGGAGTTATTCAGTCATTTGATGGCCTGCATTATATGCCCAAAAGCTAAACAATCCCTGCGTCCCCATACCCCATCTAGCATTTTCAGAAACTTTTGGCAACGAATCAGAAATGAACACAACAAAACCATAAAGCGCTGAGAGCAATAGAAAGGGTACCAACAGTGTTGGTCCAGCATTTCCGGAAACTTTCAACAATGAATCAGAATCCAGAAATGGACATAATGACAAAATCTGAAAGTAGACGGGGATAGTTGCATAGGAAAAACTCAAAAGCCTTTATACTTCAGGACACAGGTAATAGAAGTTATTCAATTATGTGATGCTACGCCTGCAGACATGTGCCCATAAGAAGCTAGACAACATCCTTCCCCTTAATCAATCTAGTTTTTTAGGAAACTTTTAACAATGAATCAGAAATGGATGACAAAATCTCAAAAGTGCTGAAAATGTTGAGAGCACAAGATGGGTAGGAAGTAGGAACACATACATCAATTTCATCAATTTTGACAGTTTTCATCATTCCCTTGAGCTCTTTGTTAGCTGCCTTCATTGCATTCATCTGAGAAAAAGGAAACAAAAACCACTCCATATAAACATGGGCATTGTGAACATGAATAAACTTGGTAGATGAGAGATTTGAGGAGATTACAGTCTGCTGAGCGTCCTTGAGGCCATCAGCAGCGAAGGCAACTTGGTCGAGATTGTAGGTTTGGTTGTACAACATGTTGCGCTGCTCCTCGTACCTGAGAGGCAATGAGCAATCTTGAATTGTTATATATTAAATTAACTAGCATGATAATATGAATTGGGAACAGTAAACCAGCAACAGGCAAATAACAAAAGTGAAAATGATTGCGACAGAAATTGAAGGGACCGAAACGGGGAGACAGGGAGTACGGAACGAACATGCGCTTGTGCTTGAGGAGTCGGATGGCGCGCGCCTTGATGGCTTCCTGGGACGGGCCGGGTCGGGTCTTGCGGATCTGCTCCTTGTACCTGGCCAGCTCCTCATCCAGCTTCTTGATCTTCTCGTCCACCGTCTCGCCCCGCTTGTTTATCTACCGGATCGAATGATCCACCGCGCATTGGAGCACAAATCATCAGAATACGGTCAGATTAGTCTGCCCGTTGCCAGGAACCAATGCAGTTACTGCTACGATAGAGAAGAGGGCAACAGGAGCAGGGTAGCAATAGCAGTGGATTGGGAGAGAGAAAACACTGACTCGCTCGGTGGCGTCCTGGATGGAGGGGGGCGGCCCCTTGTCCTTCTTCGCACCGAAGATCTTCTTCATCGCCGCTCCCGCTCCGGTTGGTTGCTGCCGACTTGCCGGCGCCGCCGCAGGAGAGCCGCCGCAGGAGAGGAGGGAGGGGTTCAGGGCTCAGCCGCTCAGGCGCGTGCGGAGCGGGGCGGAGTTCGAAATCGAGATGTTGACAGGGGGCTATCAGTCAAAACGATTTGGAATGCCCTCGGTCGAACTTCCCGTTGGTAGTGGGCCCGCCACTCGGTCCAGTATTTCAAAATGGGCCAAACCAGAACGGAGCAAGCCCATCAAAATGTCCTCTGGTGCCCATCTGCTACGGGCTACAGCCCAAAGCAAAGGAAAAAGATGGGAACCCAATCCATCCTCCCCAGTCCCGACGCTCCAGAAGCGGAAGGAAGCAAAGCCGACGCTACTTTCGATGCCCGCAAAGCGCTGCAAGAGACTTAAACAAGACTCATTGTGCATAAACATCTATCTGTCCATCCATAAACAAGGTAATCGTGAACGCACAGACATTGAAGATGTGCCATCTTGCCAAGATGGACAGAGCGCGGGTCATATTCATCGTCCCAATCAAGGTTTGTCAGCAGAGGGGCCGAAATGTTGGCGATTGGTTGACTCTTGAGAAAACAAGATTCCACATTTAATTCCCTGAGCGCTGGCGCCACAATGGTGGTACTGAGCTTGATCCACAGCATGAACTCCGAATGTATGGCGAGATCCCTCAGCCCACAAGCGTCGTGGATGGTGAGCTTCTGCAGACATGGTGAGCGTCTTGCCTGGGCCATGGAACCAGACGTGCTCCAGTTGGAGCTCGGTGAGGCGGGCGAAGACACCTGTCACAGGCACGGCGAGGCCCTGAAAACCCAGGAAGAAGATGACCCTGGTGCCCTGCTCGAAGCAGGGGAACTCAAAAGCGCCTCTCCGCGCTGCGTCCTCCTGCTCCTCCTCGCTGTCCTAGTCCTCCTCCGCATCTTCCCCCCGGCGGCAGGTTTGAAGGATCAGGTCGCCGGAGACGCGGCGTGCGGCGGCGGGGAGCCAGACCGCTAGAGCCTCGGGGGTGGCGCCGTCGGCATAGACGATGAGCTGGCTGAGGAGCACCTCGTGGTCGTCGAGGGCTTTGCGCAACCGGTGGGGCTCGGGGGTCTTAAAGAACCAGAGCACCGGGAGGAGATCCCAGATGCGGCGCCAGCGGTGGGAGAGCACGATGGTCTGGGCGGCGGCGCGGGTGCTGAGCTTGCCGAGGATGAGGACGAGGAGGTCGTCGGGGAGCGCGCTGAGCCGGTCCTCGCCACCGGTGGCGGCGGTGGCGCCCTCGCTGCGGCCACCCAGCTCCATCAGGTCCTCGCCGGCGGCGGCGGCGGCGGTGGCGCCCTCGCCGCCGCCACCTATCTCCATCGAGAATTGGGATGGGATGGGATTTGGGGATTTAGGTCACGGACGCTAGCATTGTGCCCGTGCTCATCATTTGCCCGTGGTGCAGGGGGCGAGGAGGCGCGCCGGCGGCCGGTGCGGGGAGCGAGCAGGAGGACGAGGCCGGGGCAGGAACCACGGAAGCGAGCGAGTGCGTCGCGGCCGTGCGCCCGTGCCTTCGAGCGTTGGGGAGTTAGGGTGCTGCGCTTGTGCACTGGCTGCTGGACCGGGCTGGGCTGATGGGCCGTGCGAATTATTTAGCAGGCCGCACCAGAGACCGGACCGCCACCGGGCTTTCCCCTAAATGTCGGGCCGTGTCGACGGGAAGCCGTTTTTCGCTGGCGAGAAGGTCGGGTTCGTGGACCTGTCGCTGGGCGTGCTGGCGTACGTGATTCCGATGTACGAGTAGATCGTCGTCACCAGCGGCGTAAAGAACATGGTCACGAAGGAGAAGATGTCGTGCCTGGCAGCGTGGATGGGGAGGTTCTTCAGCTCGACGGCGGTGAGCGAACATCTACCGCCGGTGGAGAAGCTGCAGCCCAGGTACCAGGCGACGCGTAGTGTTTCTCGTCTCAGAAAGTTGAGCAGCAGTAGCTAGTTTGCTAGTAGCTGCAAGAGGAGTACTTGCTCTCATCACGTTTTTGCTCTCATCACGTTCTTGCTCTCTATCCGTCCTCAAAAAGATTTTTACCATTTAAAGACAAACCAAGGGTATTTACATGTAGTAGCACTGGTAATTTGAGCTCTGTGTCATGCCTGGTGCTGTCATCTTAAACCTCCGATCCAACCGCGTCAGTGTGAAGGACCGAATTGGCGACTAGAGAGGGTGAATGAGAGCCTCAAAATTTCTTTCGAAACTTTTAAGTCCTCAACTCAACAAATAATCTAAGAAGTAAACACATAAGCCAGTGATGATCACGACCCTATTAAGAAGGAAAAAGGGTTGGATTGAACCCAGTAGAAAATATACCCTTTAGACGCGGGTCGGATGAATTAAACCACGGACCACGCCGACCCACGTCGACAGCGTCGCTCTCCGTTTCGCAGGCGTCGCTCTTCATCTCGCAGGGTCCGCTCAAGGAGGTGCTCAGGCACGGACGAACTCGAGGAGGGAGGCGGCCAAGGCAGGCGAGCTCGAGCTCGGGTCGGTGGCGGCCGTGGTGAGCACGAGCTTGGGCCGCCGGTGCGGACCGGCGCGGGACGCAGCTGGCCGTCGGGGAGGAGCGGCGCGGCGCGCTGGACGCCGGTGCGGGCAGGCGCAGGTCGCGTCCGGTGCGTGCGGGCTGGTCGCCGGGGAGAGGCAGCGCGGGGCGGGGTTGGCCGTCGCGGCGCGACGAGCGCAGGCTGCCGGTGCGGACAGGAGCTGGACACCGTGGAGGAGGTGCCTGACGGCGCATAGCGCGTGCTGGCCTTCGGCTCCGGTGCGGGCGGGGCTGGTCACCGGGGAGAGCAAGCGCAGGGCGGGGCTGGGCGTCGCCGCGTGACGCGCGCCGGCAGCCGGTGCGAGCGGGGCTATGAGGTTCGAGTGTTCTGGATAGATGGAGAAGGAAGAAGTATGACAGATGGGGCCCATATATGTAACTGCTGACAGTTATCAGACCATCCATCCCAACCCATTTCATCCCTCGTACCAAACAAAAAACTGAAATGACACCAATCTCCTAACCAAATACGAGATGGGTCCATCTTATCCCAGAAAAATGGGTCGGCTCCAACCCAACTCACCTACTCCCGAAACCAAACACACCTTCTCACCCCCTCCGCGTCGGTAGCGCCGCCGCCGCCGCTCCAGACTGCCCGTCGGCCCTGCCTGGGAACCCCTCTGCCGGTCTCGCCCGTGTCGCCAGCGCCTTCGGCATCATCATCAGCGCCGCACCCCCCCCCCCTCAAGTAGCTTCGGCCCGCATCAGCCCATCTCGGTCGTGGTAGCACCGGCTGCACCCCATCGCGGCGCTTCGCCCTCGCGCACAGCACCATCAGCAGCGGTCATGCCTACGGCCCTCTTCTAGGGTAAGTGAATCTCCACCGTCCCTCTGTAGCCTCGCCAACAGCTACGCTGCAAATTCTCCCTCTCCATTCTTACTTCCCCATGCCGTGTAATGCTTGTGTTAGATTACTAAATTAACAAGTTTGTACCCACAGGCTTTGAATCCTGGACCCGTCACTTGGAGATGGGTTGCAAGAAGAAAAATTTTCAGAATTTTTGAAGCTCTAATTCTTTGTTTACCAAAATAAGAAATTTCAGCAATATTCATCAATTTTGAAAAAAGGAAAAAGAATCAAAATTCATTTTCTTGCGGTCCTAGAGGCGGCGACGGCCCACTCGCGTGCCCAGATGGTAATGCCTAATAATTTAAATACTAAGTGAGAGCTTTTTTTAGTTCGAGTACGTAGATGATAATGTCTTAATAGTTTAAGTATCTAGTGGTCTAGATTGTAATGTCCCAATAGATTAAATACCCGGGATATATTTTACTCAAAAACATGAGAGCTACACTTGGTAAATTGGGATTATCCTACGTCAAACCTGAACTATGCAATTTTGTAAAAGAGGTCTCTACTAGCGGTCCTCAAATTGAATTTCGTCTAATGTATCAAATTTTAAATAGCATATATCATGTCTACAGAAATTACAGCACAGTAAAACTATAATTTAATACAAAATACTCCCCCGTCCCAAAATAGATGTCATTCTCGCTTTCCGAAAAGTCAACGTTTTTGAACTATCGATAATTATATATTAAAATATATAAATATTTATGCTAAGTAATTAGTATCATCGGAAAGATCTTTAAGTCTAGTTTTTAATAAATTTATTTAAAGATATAAATATTGTACGTATTTTATATAAACCTAATTAAAGTTGAGAAAATTTGACTGACACATTTTCCATAACATCATCCTTTTTTAAAAGCATATACAATAGCAAATAGCAGTTGTCTAAAAGAAAACTAAAATTCAGAGTCATGTTTTATATATTTCCTCTCCTCATCTCAAGGGCTCCACATCGCCCGCCTGCCATAGCCCCTGTCCTGGGCGCCATCATTTCTAGCCACGCGCGAGCCATCAAAGGTTGCGGCCAAGTCGGCGGCGCTGGCGCTCATCGTGCGTACCAAAAGGCGGCTGAGTGTACGTGCTGCCGTTCTGGCCAAGGCTATAGGCCTCGGTTTAGTTCACACTCAATTTTAGAATTTGACGGTACGTAAAAAAAAATTTCTGATCATATCAAAACCGACACATATATAAAATACTTAATGTATTTCACAGTTTAAACCTAAACTAATTGATACTTAATGTTTGGACAATAATTTATAAATACGCTAGTCGATAATGCCTGATTTTTTTCTCGATCTGGTCTGAGCCGATAATAATGGCGATCATGGTGCGTTCCTGGAACGATACGGTGGCCCTGCTTGCTCTGAAACAGGAAGACGTTACACGTCGGGAGCCCGAGACGGATCCTGTTGACACGGTGCAAATGGCCTGAGAGGGGGACGACGTGGACGTGTTCCTCTTCCGTGATGACCCGGACATTCCCAGTCAATTTCAGTCTGGCACGCTGCCCGCTGCAGCCTGCAAATTCGCGGTCGCGCGCGTCGGCGGTCGTCACTTGGTCAGTGGTTTTGTCAGTGTCAGGGGAGGGCCGCCTTGGGGTCGAGGGAAACAACGAACACTTGGATGAGCCAAGGCAAGGCGGCCATCCCATGACGAAATCGAAGCAGCGAAACGACGCGACGACTCATTAGCCCGGTCGCTGTGCTGTCACCGGTCCTGTTCATTAACTCCCCCGCCGTGATCGGAGAGACCGGCCGATCCGATCCGATCCGATCCGATCACCTTGCTTACAAGCTGCAAGCTGGTTGCTGGTACGGGTACCAGTGCTACCTAGCACTCAAATCACTGTTGCTCCCAGAACACTACAGTAGAACACAACTCACTGAGATCTGAATTCTGAAGTGTGCGTGCGATTAATAAAACTGATTATTATCCTTGAATTGGTTCCAAAGCTCCCACTACGTAGCTAATGGAGCCTTAACACTCGACACAAACACTTGGTTCGCACTAGCCGTGGTCGTTTTTACAGGTGTTGCCGAGCGGAGGCGAGTGGCGGCACCTTTCTTCTAGCAGAGTTCTTTTTGGTCGTTCGTGGGCGTGGTGTTGGCAGTAGCGGACTTGCGATCGGTCATCATGGGTCATGCGATCGTTGTGTTGTGCCTCCGACCCGATCAATCTCGGCGTACCCAGCAGGGCGACTACTTCGGTGGCGCGCGGCTCGATCGCTCCCTGCGGCGAATCATTAGTCAGCCGGGCTCTTGAGTCTTGATCGATCGCCCAAGCCCCTTGTTTCTGGCGGCTGGCGGTGGCCTGGCGGGCCTGCATTTTTTTGGTGGCCTGGTGTCCTGGACCTCGACGTCGACGTGGACGGCCCGGCTGCATGCTTTGCTGCGCTGCCCATCCCGCGCGCTCAACCACCAGTCCACCACACCGCGCGTTCAGGTTCAGCGTTCTGGTGTGCTGCCTGGCTTGTCTTCTTCCCCGGTCTGGAAGGGGGAAAAGGGAAGCCGAGATCTGCCACCAGGCCTTCCCTGCTCTGGAAAACTCATTCATCTCATCTCGTCTGGTGTAGAGTACGTAGTACGGCCACCTGCCTGTTCATGGATCCAGCCAGAACCAGCAGCGTACTGTATAGCGGCAGAGAGCGCCAGGGTGAGCGCCGAGATATTTCAAGTCACTGCAGTGTGCAGCTGCAGCGCGGGAACGGGGGTGCGGGTCCCCGTCGACCGTCGTCGTCCCCACTTCGTCCTTGTCGCGCTTAATGCTGCCATTAAACTGACTGCCCGCTGCTCATCCGTGCTGGCGAGAGCTACGCTAATAAATGCAAGCGTATCTCTGTGCATCGCTGCAGGCAGGACTGCGCTTCAGTGACGACTGACGACGCTGCGGCGTTGGCTGCTGGTGCTGCTCCTGCCGATCAGGGCTTCGCCTCCCCTGTTCTTGCGAAAGCTCAGATGGCTCCGGCGTCCGCAATGGAGCTGGAAGCACCACCACCACCGGCGGCGGCGGCGGCCAAGGAGATCAAGTCGCCGGAGGTGCTGCCGGAGCCAAGCTCGCTGACGGCGCTGCAGCGGAAGAAGCTGGGTGCGCACTTCCTGGCGAGCGACGAGCGCCGCTTCTCCCGCGGCTGCAGGACGCCGCTGGGCGGCGGAGGCGGCACCACGCCGGTGAACATCCGCGGGGAGCCGATCCGGGACCTGTCGAGCACCGGCGGGTGGGTGGCGGCTTTCTTCGTCTTCGGCAACGAGATGGCGGAGCGGATGGCCTACTTCGGCCTCTCCGTCAACATGGTCGTGTTCATGTTCAAGGTCATGCACCGCCCCTTCACCAGCTCCGCCAACGCCGTCGACAACTTCCTCGGCATCTCCCAGGCGTCCTCCGTGCTGGGCGGGTTCCTCGCCGACGCCTACCTGGGGCGGTACTGGACCATCGCCATCTTCACCACCATGTACCTGCTGGGCCTCATCGCGCTCACCGTCAGCGCCAGCGTGCCGGCGCTCGTGCCCACGCAGGAAGGCTGCGACAAGCTCGCCATTCTGCTGGGGGGATGCGCGCCACCCAAGCGCTGGCAGATGGCGTACCTCCAGACGGCGCTCTACGTCACGGCGTTCGGCCCTGTGTCTCGTCATTTGGCGCCGACCAGTTCGACGAGCGCAGCCCCGGGTACAAGCGCCGCCTCGACCGCTTCTTCAACCTCTTCTACCTCGCCGTCACGCTCGGCGCCATCGCCGCGTTCACGGCCGTCGTGTACATCCAGATGCAGCACGGCTGGGCCGCAGCGTTCGGCGCGCTCGCGCTCGCCATGGGCGCCTCCAACGCGCTCTTCTTCGTCGGCACGCCGATGTACCGCCACCGCCTGCCGGGTGGAAGCCCGCTCACGCGGGTGGCGCAGGTGGTCGTCGCCGCCTTCAGGAAGCGGAACGCCGCCTTCGACAGCGGTGACTTCGTCGGCCTCTACGAGGTCGCCGGCACCAAGTCCGCCATCCGTGGTAGCGCCAAGATCGAACACACCGACGACTTCAGGTACGTAGGTAATTCTCGTCCGTGGATGTGCTGCGCACGAAAACGGACGAACGAACGCTCAGGATTCAGCCACATACATCAAGTCAGGGAGTGACCATATTCATGCGGCATGCATCCATTCCAGGTGGCTCGGCAAGGCCGCGCTGCAGCTGGAGGGTGACCTCGCCGGCGCCGGCGGCGAGGAGGCCGTGAACCCGTGGCGTCTGTGCACAGTGACGCAGGTGGAGGAGGTGAAGATCCTGCTGCGGCTGCTGCCGGTGCCGGCGTGCACGGTGATGCTGAGCGTGGTCCTCACCGAGTTCCTGACCCTGTCGGTGCAGCAGGCGTACACGCTCAACACCCGGGTGGCGGCGCTGCACCTGCCGGTGACGTGCATGCCGGTCTTCCCCTGCCTCGCCATCTTCCTCATCCTGGCGCTCTACTACCAGACCTTCGCCCCGCTGGCGCGCCGCCTCACGGGCCACCCGCACGGCGCCTCCCAGCTGCAGCGCGTCGGGCTGGGCCTCTTCGTCTCCATCCTCTCCGTCGCCTGGGCGGGGGTCTTCGAGCGCTACCGCCGCGGGTACGCCGTCCGCCACGGCTACCTCGCCCTCTTCCTCACGCCCATGCCGGACCTCAGCGCCTACTGGCTGCTCATCCAGTACTGCCTCATCGGCGTCGCCGAGGTGTTCTGCCTCGTCGCGCTCCTCGAGTTCCTGTACCAGGAGGCGCCCGACGCCATGCGCAGCGTCGGCTCGGCTGCTTCATGGCGTCGGCGATCAACACCGCCGTGGATGCCGCGACACGGGACGACGCGACAGGGCGGCCGTCGTGGCTGGCGCAGAACATCAACGTCGGCAGGTTCGACTACCTGTACTGGCTGCTCGCCGTGCTCAGCACCATCAACCTGCTCGTCTTCGTCTACTTTGCCAAGCGGTACAAGTACAGGATCAGGATCGACAGAGTCGACACGCAGCAGACCACTGTTGTTAATAATAAGCAGTAGCCATTAGGGCAATTTAATTGTAAGGATTTTATGAGCTTGGTTTCGACCATGGATGTGCTGTAACAAAAGGATTACCGGGAATACCACAACATCGACCATTTTTTGAAAATACAGACCTAACTAAAACATTGAACATAACATGCTAATCTCAAATTCCCTGAAAATGGTTTCCAGTGTATATAGTGTGAGGTGTGCCACAATTTGCCGCAGTCGATATTTCTAGGTATCGGTCTATCCGTGCATCCGAAACAAATAATTACCTGAATTCGTAGGTCCATTTTCATCCCAACTCACTGTTGAGAAACAAGAGAGAAAATTGAATAGGCCCACGTGCTCACGAGATCCAGTTCAGACATGGACTCCAAAGACCATGGTGATTACTTGTGCATTCCTGGCTACTGCCTAAGTCATGAAGCAACTGCAACTCCAATGTGATGAGACCACCGCGGCAACAGAAACAGACCAACTGGGACTGGGGGCTTAGGCCTTGTTCTGGAGATGCAATCAAACAGGAGCCGCATCCTTGAGATCAAGTATCCGGTGATCCTGAGGTCAGGGACGAGTTTTCTTCATGCTGATATTAGCATGCCATCTTGATGGAATCTGCATGCTTGGGGTAACAGAGACAAAAACATCAGGATTCGATAATTCAAACGGCTCTGATACACAGAACGGCTGTGATTGATCAATTTGCTCAGAGCAGGCAGCAGTTCGGTTATTATCTGACCTTGCAGCTGCTGTCCAAGCAAAAAAGTATGAACGTGTAATAATATGTTCAAAGAATCAGCTCGTAAATGGTAAGTTGATCTAGACAAAAATACATAAACCCTGCCCATTAGCTATCTGTAAGACTACTTCATTCAAACAGCACCATATATTCTGACCCTTTGGACACAATCCAGTATTTCATTCACTCGCAACACTAACTGTATTGTTATCAGCTCATAGCCAACAATAATATATTTGAACAGAATATTCACCATCAAGTGCCCAATATGCCAGTGGACTGATATCAATTTGTACTTATTTGATCTTCCTTAAATATCTTTCGAGAAATATATGTTTGGGATAAGCATAAAAACAGTTTAGCACAAAATAATGTGTACGGAAGAGTTCATAATCTCACCACATCAATGGTGCAAAAATTTGGTGACACGAAGATGCGGATGATAGTATGATGAACCACCATCGTGCTGCTGACGGTTCACCGGTCATTCCCCAATTGCTTCAGCTTACTGTTTAGCGGTCATTTCCCAATTGCTTCAGCTTTGCTGCAACCTGCCTCATTGATGGTCGAACTGCTACAGACTCTGAAGTACATGATAAAGCAGTATTTAGCATTTCAGTTAACCTATTCTTTCGTGCTGTATCCAGTAGTCCTTGAGAGAAAAATTCACTGGTGTTGTCCTCCTGCATCAGCATCCGTCCCCATGATACAATTGTAAAACCATTGCCAAACTGTGAGAATGAGGGATCCCAAAGACCTCTTGCCTGACATCAGCTCCAGGAGAACAACTCCAAAATTGTAAACATCAGCCTTGTCAGAGACTCTGCAGGTGGTTGCATACTCTGGTGCAACATACCCAAATGTACCAGCAACATCGGTCGTGGCTGTCGTCGCTAAGAAGCTAGCACCGATGAGGCCGAGTAGCACCTACTCGACCCTACCCTCGAGCTCTTCCTTGGACCAAGAAAGAAGACGAGCAGAGCCCTCTGGCACACAGCAAACACACACAGCGGAATGAAAAGGTTGTCAGAAAGTTCACTTCTTTCATTGCCTTGTGTAACATATTTATACAAGTTTCCTACCTACTACAAGGTACAAAAAGGGGTATGGGTCTCCATATCCCTCAACTACTCCTAGCACTATTCACAGTACTATGCATACATCAATCCGAATGACCGATGTACTTCTACCTACTCCCCACCATGCTGCTACAGCACAAGTGAACCAGGCCTCCCCCTCAAGTAAGCCCCTCGACCAGGCCTCCCCTCGAGTAAGCCCCTCGACCAGGCCTCCCCTCGAGTGTACCTCTCGAGCCTACCCTCAAGTGAACCTCTCGAGCCTACCCCTCGAGTGAACTAGGGAAGTGAAAAGACTGTTGAGGCAGCAGCAGGTTATGTCTAACAGTGGCATGTGTTTGAGTAACTTCTATCAGTCTCGCCAAACCAAAATCTGACAAGTACGCATTAAGATGCTCAACAAGGAGGATGTTGCTCGGTTTGATGTCTCTATGAATTATCCAGGGTGTACAGGAGCCATGAAGGAAAGCCAATGCTTGTGCAACATCCACAGCTATTTTGTGGACCTCAGTCCAGGTCACCTTCCTGTTACCCATTTCATGTATGAACTTCTCAAGGTTCCCACCAGAGAGGTAGTTGTAGATGAGGAAAGTGTCTGATTCTCCGAGATGGTACCCGATAAGTGTAACAAGATTTCTATGTCGGATTCTCCCAAGAATTCTGATTTCTGCATCAAACTGCTGAAGACCTTGGAAACGCCCCATGGCTAGCCTCTTCACTGCTACAAGAAAACCTGGAGCCAATTCAGTCTTGTAGGTGGCACCAAAGCCACCTGTTCCAATCAAGTTCTGGATGCTGAAGTTGCTTGTTGCTCGGATGAGGCTTTCATAGGTAAGCTCAGGAGGTGCATCAGTGAAAGTCACAACCACTTTTGTCCTCAAATTTGAAATCTTTGCCCGTTTCCTCCTTTCACAAACAAAGAAGATAAGGATCACAAGAAGGAAAGATATTACAGCAGCCACAGCTGCAACTAAAATCACGATTAGAGACTTAAATCCCCCTTTCGAGGAATTGACTGCTTCATTTGGTGGTAGAGATGCATGTGTACCGAAACATTGGTACAGTAGGGAATTGCCAATGAAGAAACCACAGTCAGCAGGGTGTCTAAGATTAGGAATGACGCCTGATAGATTATTGAATGAGACATCAAGAATTATCAGCTGAGCTAGTTCACTGAAACTGGAAGGGATGCTTCCTGATAGCCTATTATGGTCAAGCTTCAATACTTCAAGGTGCGAAGCGTCAGCTAAATGTAATGGTATGCTGCCTGATAGATAGTTCCTTGACAAATCCAGCAACTCCAGAGCCGCCAAATCACCAAACTGCGCTGGAACCTGACCTCTCAAATTATTACCCTTCAGGACCAAGCTCTTCAGCAAATGCAGAGCACCGATTCCAGCAGGTATGGATCCACTGAACTTGTTATAACCAGCATCGAAACTGTGAATAGTAATACAGCTTGAAAGCATGACAGTTGATTACTACTCAAATTGACTGCAATGCCAGTTGCATCTTTGCAGAATCCAAAAAATCCAGCAGAAAGCATGGCGTTGAACATATTACCGTTAAGCCATAAGCCATAAGAGTAGTTTCCATGTCGACTCAAGGTAAGAAATGGCAACGTCCCACCAAAGCCATTGTTGCTGAAGTCATGGAGAGTGACATTAGAAATGCCCCCAAACTCAGAACCAAAAGGATTTCCAGTCAGGGTATTACCAACCAATTCATCATAGTACTGCATTACAATATCGTCAGTGCTCAAACGGCTTGAGCATTTGCTCTCCTCAGATGAAAGAAGTGGTCCAGACAGATGGTTTCCGCCGACATTGAGGTAACTCAGACATCCAATTGACAATTCTGACGGCATTGAGCCCTCGAATCTGTTCGAGCTCAGATCAAGAAATGTCAAGTCCTGACACTCCCCCAACCACCCGGTCACAGCACCACTAATGTAGTTCTGCCCCAGGTTCAAAGCAAGAAGGCCGCAGGTGCCATTCCTGGACAATGGCAACCGGCCATCAAGGTTGGCCCCAGGTGCCCAGAGAACCGCCAGTTCCGGGATGGCCAGCACTTCCGTCGGCAGTCCCCCAACGAAGGCATTGAACTCCGGCTGTTCCCCAGGTGACGCTGTGACATTTGTGAGCACGAGTACGGCGAGCTTCCTGCAGCTGGCAAGCTCCACCGGGATCCTGTCGGTGAGGCTGTTGCGCGAGACGTCGAGGACGCGGAGCGCGGCGAGGCGGCCGAGCCTCCGCGGGATGGCGCCCTCCAGAACGTTGCGTGAGAGGTCGAGAACGCGGAGGGATCGGCATTGCGCTATCCCCGCGGGAATATTGTTGACGAGGAGGTTTCCGGCGAGGCGGAGGTGGGTGAGCGCGGCGCAGGGGGGCGACGAGGAGTTGGCGAGAGGAGGCGGGATTCTGAGGGGTCCCGACAGGCTATTGAAGCTGAGGTCGAGGTAGAGGAGGGTGGTGGACGCCAGAAAGGCGTTCGGAATGGGGCCAGAGAAGTTGTTGCCGGCGAGGTCGAGGGGGCGGAGGCGCGGGGGGAGGGGCAAGGAAGCGGGGAGCGTGCCCGAGAGAGAGGAAGCACAGAGGTTTATGGCGTCGACGACGGAAGAGGAAGGGTAGCAGTTGACACCTCGCCAGCCGCAGTAGCTGGTGGTGGAGGCGGCGGACCAGGCGGAGAGGACGCCGCCAGGGTCGTGGGCGACCGCGGCCTTCAGCGCGAGGAGGGCAGTAAGGTCGGCGGATGAAGAGGTGGCAGGCGGGATTGGCAGGAGGAGGAGGAGGATCAGGATGAGGGGTGGACGATGGCGCGGGGCCGCCATGGCGGCGGCCGGGCGGGCTGGCGGCGGCGGAGTGGTGGAAGTGGATGGAGAGAAGACGATGAAGGCAAGCGTGCCGTGCCGGAGAAACAGGCTATTAGGCTATTACATCACTCCGATCGCTCCAATCGCGATGGTTTCTCCCGATCAAGATTTCAATCGTTTCACTCCACTCGCGGTGGTTTTTCCCAATCAAGATTTCAATCATTTGTTTCTCTCTAATAGAATTTTAAATGGTTTCTATTAAATAGGATTTCAATCGTTTGCTTCTCCCTAATAGAATTTCACATCAATTATCATAAGCTATAATGAGATTTCAAGTCCTTTTAATCAAATATGGTAAATCAAAATACATGTATTTTCAATTAAAGACCATATTACCCTTGCATGGAATAATATACTTAGATGACTCCTGTACCCGTACAGCCGTACTCGATGTTTTGTCTTCCTCCCGACGCCGCCCTATTCGACTCCGCGAGTCTCCGCGCCGTCGCCGTCGCCCGGTCATCTGCCATGGAGCTCCCCAGTGTGCGTGCCTGCGGCAGCCGGGCGGACCTTCCCGCGCTCGCTTCCGCGCACGCGACGGCGGCGGCCATGTAGACCTCCCACACGTGCCTGTGGCGACCGGGCAAACCTCCATCCTGCACGCCGGAGCGAATTGGGGCACTGGCGGCTCGCCGCGCATGCTGCACCTAGTGCGACGAGAGTCGAACCATACATGCCGCTACTCCTATCGCGGAAAGCCGGTCCTCCAATTTTCCACGAACCCAACCCGCATCGCCATTCATCGCTACCATACGCCCGCCGTACCCCACAACACTTGTGGGCTGAGCGTCTGCTGCCCGCCATGGCCACACACCTCCACCGGTTGTTGCTGCTCTTCCTCCTCTTCTGCCGTAGCACGCCGCCGCCGCCTTCCAACGACATCGTGTACCCCCTGCAGCCAGCTGGAGGCGTGCCTCATGAACGCGTACGAGCCGCCGGCGGAGTCACCGCAATGCGGCGCGGCAGAGGAACACCGCCGGTGGTTCCGGCTGTGGAGGAACGCCACGGCGATGGACAGTCCATGGACGACCCCGCCGTCGCGCCGTGCATCTCTGACCAGATCCACGTTGTCTACGACCCGCCCGTGATTTCCGTAACGTGCCCGGCGTGGAGACCCGCGTCCTCGACTTCGGCTCCACCTCTGACTTCCTCGCCGACACTGAAGCCAACAAGTAAAGTCGCCGACACCGAAGCCAACAAGTAAAGTCACGGACAGCCATGGCCAGGCGGCGGCCAGCTTCCCAGGCCAAGCCACAGCCAACCAGGCCAGGCCACGGCCAGCCCGGTCAGCCAGCGGCCGGCAAGGGCAGGCAGTGTGACAGAACCGCCCAATTTATACAAGATCAAGTATGACGGTCCCCGTTTAACACGTTGACACGCGCATACTATCACTTATATAAACCCGGTAGTCCATCGAGTGTCACGAAGGACCTCGGTAAATCAACTTCATAACCCGGATCGTACTCGATTAAGCAAATACATATCACATACTCAGAGTTTGCAGCAGAAATATTATTATAGTAGAATCACAATAATGAATATAAGTTTAGTTGTGAATCAAATATATTAAAACATAGCTTTGAAAGGATTACCAAATTATAAGTAGAAAACATATTGCTAGCTTAGATGACATCCTCTAACAATAATAGATGAGAAGTATATACGGAATAGCCGAGCCCAACGGCACTTAGTTCTTCAGCAAACAAAATGCTCCACCTGCAATAGGGTGGGATAAAACCCTAAGTACTCAATTGTACTCGGCAAGACTTACCCGTCAGGGAGATAATATAAAAGACTCCAAGGATAATGAAAGGCTTTATATGGTGGATTTTGTTGGCTAGCAGAGCTTTGCGAAAGAGCTTACTAAATCAGTCCTTACTTTCAATATTTTTAATCAATAAACTAGCACAAATTAAGTGAAACCAATTAAAGCTAAGTTTGCATCTTTCTTGAGCAATCACTTGATTAATAAGCATTACAGTAGTAACCATATCACATTTGGCAGATTCAGCATAACCATTATATTCCATTTTAAATTTTACGTCCCTGGAGCAAAGTATGAGTTTCTCACTATCCGGGAGAGACGGCGACTCGAATCGATTTAATCCAGCTGGATAATCCCAAACACACACCCACACAAGATATACCTCAACGACTCATGGCCTGTAGCATTTATATGCCCCAACGACTCATGTCCTGTAGCATATACTTGTGTGAATCACCGTTCACTCTATTCGGTGGTGAGACTAGACCATTCTTAAAAACACGTTGTCTTGTATCCTCACAAGACATGCCTGTTCAGCCCGTAGCCCATAGCAAGCAGGGTCTTGGATCAATCCCATCCCTTCATACTCCCCTCTCAGTAATTGCTAATGGTCAGAACTTACCCCAAATGAGGACGCGGCTTCACGGTCAACTGTAACTTAGGCCCCTGTTGTGTGTTTGGTACCTTCAATCTCACCAATGTCCAGAATATGGTACGGTCCTTAATCATATGGTTTAATTCCACGATAGCAAATATAGCCAACCATGATAAAGTATCCACCTATATCTCGCGGATGAGAGAAATCACCCGACTTCTACCGGTGTAAGCATGGCTAAGCAAAATACGACCTATTTCTAGTTAAGGAGGAGATTAAGTTTATGTGGCAAGGTAGGATATGCAACAACGGTTTCACATTAATCCTATAACCGAATGCACAATACATAAAAGTATACTCAGGTATATATTTCAAAAGAGAGGTAGGAGACTTATAATGCTCCGGGGCTTGCCTGGATAAATTAATATTGTATTAAGTTAGTATTCCATCTTCGGCGAACGATCAACCATCGTTTTTAGGAAAGGTCACCATGACACCGTCTTTTGGTTCAACTTCAATAGCCTTCCATCGATCCATCAACGTTCATCATTCCTAGATGATATGCATTGATGCGATGCATGCATATGAGAAAGAGCAAATCTAATATCTCGCAATTGCAAACAAACAAGTATACGGTCACAATAGAATTGACCTCGGCACATGGATAGATAAAATATCAACTAAGCATTACATAAACTTGTCATTCTAAGATAGCCACAAGGCATCATCATAACATTCTCATATCGAGAACATCAAACAAGAAACACGATGGCTGATGTGATAACACCAAACCTAGCCATGTCGATCAACATCAAAATAATAGAAGATGTGTAACAGTAAGCATCATGCATGGACAAGTTGACATTTCTCTCTAATAAATACTAACATTCCCATCTACATATATATGCATCAATTAGTGAAAAACTTAACTAAACTAGAAAGCATTTTAGTTTTCTATCATCTCCAACTGATCATGAGTATGCCAAACAAGCAATTATATGTCATGAACAGCAAAGGTAAAGGTGTTCCAAGGTCCACAAACAACAATTATAGCAATTATCTAATAAGTGATATGGAGAACATCACAAATGGCATAACCAACTTCACCAACAATTAGGACATGTTAAAAGATCACCAGATCACATCATGTTACTTACATAAGCATTTATATAATAGGGCTTTTCTATTTATTTAAATACATAGGCATAAAGATTAATAAATATACAGTGTGCCTAGAAAATTCTAATAAAAATTAAGTAGCAAACACATAGTATCAGAAGATTACCATAAAAATCTCAACTCCATTTGATAAGTATATTTGGAGATATCATAATAAACAAAAAGATAAGTGCTATAAAGCATGCACAAATGAAATTCTATAGCTGGAGCATATGACATCCAACATAGCTGAAAATTAAAGTAGAGCTTCTCTATATCATGCCTAGCACCCCACAAAAATTTCATAGCAATTGGATCTCTACACAGTGAGATATGCAATTACCAAAGTCACACAATTAAATAAAGCACCTAACAAAAGTAATAGCAAACTTCATAAAACATCAACTAACATAGCACATATTTTTACACTACTGCATAGTACTCATCATGAGGATTTCAAAAAGTCCTAATTTGCTATTTTACGATTTTTCTATAAATTTCTATGAATTTCTAAAGTTTTAGCCGAAATAAGAAAAAGAAAAACAGCACTATTGGCATATTCACCTTAGTCATAGATTCTGCACCTAGGCCCCTGCGTTTTCTCAAATTCATCCCCAATGTCCCCACGCGAATTTGAGCAGAGTAGAGCATCGGCGACTTCGATCCGGCCGGTGGGGTGGCTCCCCAGCGGCGAGCGGCGGCGGCGGAGCACCGGGATGCGCTGGCGCACCCACGGAAGATGACAACTCGTCTCGCGGTGGCCCAAGGTGGCTTGGCCATGTACGCCGGCATCCCGGAGCCGAGCCGTCTGACGACGAGCGGGCTCTGGTGCTTGACGGAGGAGGAGCGACGCGCCAGCACTTAGGGAAGGTCGGGGCGGTGCAAGGGCAAGCTTGGGCTGAGGCGACAGTGCCTGGAGGAACTAGTCGGGCGGTGGCCACAGAGCTTGCTCCGTCTGCCATGGCGGACGGACAGAGAGCAGAGGAAGAGGAAAAGAAAAGGACGGCGGCCGGAGCGATTTAAGAAGACGAGGACGCGAACTTCGGTTTGTCCAGCGCCTTCTCGAGCATGGCCACGAAGACCGCCGCGCGTCCATGCACGAGAAGCACCGTGAAGGGCACGGTGGACACCGCACGGCGGTGAGCAGAGCAAGCTGCTGCTGTTGGGTTACTGTAGCAGGGTCCGTTTTCTCCTTCTTCAAACCATTTCTTCCAATTTCATATTGTAACTTGAAAAGCTCCCAAAATAACAGTTGTTCAAAATATTATGCTCTACAACTTTATCTTTTGGACCATAGCCAAATTCTCAATATTTTTGAAACTAGGTTTTTGAATTCAAAATTGAATTTAGGCTTTTAAATAATTAATTTGAAAATTTGGTATTTAATTTTTTTTAATACTCCATCATTCAAACATCAAAATCCAGAACATCATATTAAACTAGAATTATTATTCCAATCAATGAAACAATTGCTACTCATCATTTTATTTAAGAATTTAATTTTGAAAATTTCCCCAAAAGTCGATTCAAGCTTGAATTTCAAATCAACCAACATATATGCATTGTATTTGATACAATCACAGCACAATGATCACAATGCATGATGATTATGCTTAATGATGATATGATAAGTTTTCTATTATTTTCGTAACACCGGGGTGTTACAGGCAGCGGCCAACCTCCCAGGCCACCCAGCGGGCAACAGCCCCTAAATTCACGTTTTCAAGGCCTTGGGGCAAAAGGGTCATGTTATGGTAAAATACATGTATTTAGAAATTAAAATATGGTTAAATAAAGAAAAATCCCATTATAGCTTATGGTAATTGATTGGAATCCTAATAGGGAGAAGCAAACGATTGGAGTCCTATTTGAGAGAAGCCACCACGATTGGAGTCCTATAATAGCCAATTTCTCGCCGTGCCGTGCCGTGGATTTTAAATTTCTCCATTTTAGTTTTTCCCCTTTTTTATGTGTGTTCAATTCGTCTTTCTTGACCATGGACTAGGGTTATTTTTGTGAAAGAGTAATCGTGGTTAGGTGGTTAAGAGAACATTTTCAGTCTCGGCTTGCATAAGATACATGAGTACTCTAGATATATCAGCATAGGTTTCATAGGAACACTGCAAAATTTAGAAGAGAAAATATGCATTCAAAGACAAATAATGCCTTGGTTGAATGTTCAATCATTGACATTATCTCATCTAGGGTTTGTTTGGTTATGCGACTAATAAGCCAACTTATGTTGTACAATAACCGATAAGTTGACTGGTAAATTGAAGTGAACATGAATGCACCTTAAGCACAAAACTATTGACGCGGTGCTCACAGATACCAATTTTGACACATAAGGCAGGATTGGTTACCTAGTTTTAGGTTAACCTAGATCGGTCCATGGAGTGTTTGGATGGCTAAACTTGTGACTGGGTCCCTAACATGCAAAACCCACCCCTTCATGGACTGGCTCTGAAGGAATAGATTTGGAAGACGAATTTTCATAACTTTGTCTCGTTCGTTTGGAGAGCCCGTACGAAGACGTGTCCATTTATGAATAGCAATGACACAATTCAATGCAACAAAACACCAGACCTATTTGTGCCTAGCTCAACGGGAGCACAACAAACACACATGTGGATGCATATGCAACAAACCCGTGCTCTAGTCGACTTGTCCTACGAGTTCATCCAAAATCCATCCATGCCATGTTAATTTGGGGGGGGGGGGGTTCTGCCCTACCTAGCACTTGGCCCTCGTTATAACCTTCGTTTTGCCTTCTCTCCTCTTTTGGATCGTGCGCACGGGGGGTTCCTCTTGTCTACTTGGCTTCTTCAATGTCTTGTAGGTGGAAGGACCATAAGGAAGGATGCGAGCGGGCGGAAGGCGCGAAAAAGTGAGGATGCGAATACAATCCTCGCACCAGGGAGAACAAAGCGCCGCCACAGACAATGTGCGGCATCGCGAGCGCCTGGATGTAGGCCGGCTAGGGTTTGGAAAGTTACCCTTGAGCTCCAGAGGGTCAAGTTGTCGGTCATGTAGGCAGACAAATCCTTATGTCATTTCCCGTCGCCCCGGGTGTGGTCTATAGATACTCGGACGCCCCAATACAAAGACCGGTTTTTTTAGTTAACGAGCATTAACTTCATATTTATTCTCGGCAACCGTTCTCCCTCTCTCGTAATCTTTGGCTCTTACCTCGTCTGATCTCTTGTGCGAAACCCTCGTCCTCCCACACATATGCCTTAGGGAGGGTGGAAGGCTAGACCGTCGTTTTAAGGGAACACCGAAGGTTCGAACACGGACCGGGCAGCACCCACCCATTGAGGCTACTTTTGCTGCGATGCGTCAACCTCTCTGGCAATCCTCTCATAGCATGTATACGGCGGTGGTAGTTGTGGAATGCCTTGTGCATTTTTCAAAAATTCAAATGTCATAAGATCATGTTCATTGTTCAGAATGCAAATATTGTGCTCATTAGCGGGGAGGTGGCAGAATAGTGCAACACAAGTACGCAACAATGATCAGGTTATGCCGTGGACACGGACCTGAACCCGACCGTTGTAGATTCCGTCAGTCAACAGTCAACTCCTACCATTCATTCCCATTGGCTGCTCGATTCTGTTAAACTAGTACTACTTAAACTAGTACATACTATGTTCATCCCATCTGGAATTAACTACTTATACTTAGACCAGGGAATCCTGTTGGTCAAATGATACTGCGCTCGTTGCACTTCACGAGACTAATACCGCCTCTATTTGCTCCCCTTGTATTTATATTTATTTATTTATTTTAAGCCCCGCATCATTGCTCTCGGCGACTCAAAGCATTTTGATCGAGATTGACTCATTCTTTGATTGGTTGACAGAGACTGGTCTATCCCTGTTTTCGGTTTAGTTGATGTGCAGTGAGCCAGTGAATATCATTGTGGGCCCCACTTGCCATCCTCACATCACCTCTCTTCCCGTTACGATTTCTTCTTCCATCTTTGCACGCTGCTGCTCCCCTTACATCGCCATGATCCACCGGTGTCGGGATCAAGCCGTCTCATCCTCATCGTCCCACCAGTTAAACACGTGTTATTATATAAGGGATGGTAAACACACAGGTGCTCGTGTAAGCTGAAATTCATCTAGACAGATCTAGTCGCTTTTGTTGTAAAAAGTGCTTAAACCGATGGCTGATGGGAGTGGAGAGGAAGCGTGGGAATGAAGCTAGCAGCAGGCAGAAAGGCAGAAACAGAAAGGCCAAGGCCATATTAAAGGCCCTTAGCCAAGCTTTAATCTAATCATTCATCCATACATACATGCAGACGGGAGCTAGTGGCACTTTTATGCTCGCTTTTCGTCCCCTAGACCGATCCAGTCAAAATTCAACGAATATCGCATTCTCATCTCCAGACTCCAGAATACAGCATAGCAGGGCTGTTTGATATCGTTGCGGTTTGGAAGCTCCTTGTATTCTTGCTGTTCACAGCGTACGCAGTACGCACGTAGTATAGTGCAAATGGAGGCAATGCATCAAGTATGGTCGCATGGATCCACACCGCTTACGACACGTCGCGGTTGCGTTGCGTGCGTTACAAATGACAAGGAAACCGTGGCATTATATATTTGCCCTTAAGCTAGCTAGCTAGCTAGGCCGACCGAACTGACGGGACGCACACGCACTGTGGGTGTACGTTTGACAACACCATATGCGCACAATCCATGCAGCAATGATACACAGTAGCAGTAGAAATCAAAGCCGCTTTGGGGGTTTTGGCGTCTGATGAGCCGCCCAGCCGGGGTTTGCGGATGGTCGGCAGGCGAAACAAAACAGCTGACACCGTCCCTCACCAAACGACCTATCCAGCAGTCAGCTAGGATATCTAGTCTAGCAACCAAGCACACGTAAAAGGAGGGATATGGACGAATGGATCGAGCCATCGACGTGGACTCACGTGCTCTTGCCGTCCTGTGTCTCTGTGTGCGTGGGTGGTGCCTCAGCACGTGTACGGTGCATCTGATCCAGCGGTGCATCTGATCCAGGGACCGTCAATATCATCATCTGATTATGTACTATTAGAGAATTAGACATCGAACAAACATCGAGTTGAGATAGCCGAGTTGGTCTAAGGCGCCAGATTAAGGTTCTGGTCCGAAAGGGCGTGGGTTCAAATCCCACTCTCAACATTTACTTTTTTCCCTTTTGCTTTTCAATTGAAAATATATTTTTTTATGCAAATCCGACTCTCAACATCAATTTCCTTTTCTTTTCTATTGAAACGTCTCAACATCAATTTTTATACAAAAAAGTAACACATATTTGAAACATAAAATAGTGGTCACTCAAAACATATATATCTATATATATTTTGTATTTTTTAAAACCTCACTATAAGGAGTATCTCAACATGTAAATTAACCACATCATTTCTTACTAACTATATCTACATCATCCTACATGAATGCCATGTCAGTCCACTAACTTTTAACCTACTAATGCAAGCCATGCATATCATTATTGCAATTCTTACCCACACTGTTTCTCACTAATATACTATATTCGTCATCTTCCACTAATGTTATGCCAAAGCACAAAATTTGAACCTACTAATACAAGCAATCCACATCACCTCCGCTAAGTGCAACTACTATTTTCAATTTATAAGAAATAAGAAATATTCAGGGCATGCATATATTGTTATTTATTTTGCTATTCTATCATTAATTTGATCTTATTGAGATTTCTATTAAACTCTTTCATTGCCATGTGCCCATGTAGATTTAACTCGTATATACTAAGTACTCTTTTAAATAAGGTACCTAACACCCTGTCAACATGGAAATTGTGGTCGTGCCGGAGTGGTTATCGGGCATGACTAGGGCTTTGCCCGCGCAGGTTCGAATCCTGCCGACCACGGTTTTAGTTTTATTTATTTTTCCTTTGCTTTCTTTCATTTCCCTTTGCTTTTTTCTTTTTAATCCTGTGACTGGTCTAAATGGCTAAAGTAAACCTACATAGCATTACTATGATTTCGGCAATCAATATTGTATACTCTGTTTCTTTGTTTCCAATTATCAACATTGTTCCCTGCGCTCCCAATGCTAAATCAACGTAGCACTACCATGATTTTGACAACTAATTGTATATAATTGTACATTCCTTTTTTTTTGTTTCAACTTACCAAACACTATTCCTTGCGCACCCCACAAGGCCATAATAACTGCCAATGTACCATGACCATGGTTTCGACAACCAAACGTATGTGCTCCGTCTGTTTCTATTTCCAATTATGATCTGATCCGTTGCCCTCTACGGAATAATCCTAATTTTATTTGTGTTGTTTCCAGTTTGTGGGAGAGGACATGAGATCCACAGACCAATTTGACTTAGTAATGGCTCGTTTGGTTTGAGTAGGATCAACACACTCAACTGATGTATTGAGTATCGTCCGTCTGTTTTTGAAGGATTGAGTCGATAATGCTTTTATGTTGGTGGAAAGTACACCTCGGTAACGCATGAGCCGGTTTCAAACCAAACAACGTGTTTAGGCTCCACATGGTGCCACTCCATGAACCAAATACGTTGTAAAATAGTTTGACTAAACAATTAGCATTTCGTCGCCATTCATACAAAAAACAACGTCCGTAAGCCTTGGTTTTCTTGTGTGTGGTCACTTTTCCGGCTTAAATGACACATGGTAGTGGCTTATATATATACTCTGAAAACATGAAAAAAAAATGAACATTTGCTCTAAAGCTTTGTACTCACATCTTTTGCATGTCTATTGCTTTATTTCATCTTAGACCCACGCAGCACGATTCATCATCAATACTGCTTTATGAATGCTTTGTTTAGCTTTATATATCTGTTGGGAGTTTGCCTCTAATGGGGTTTAGCTTTATGAATGGTGTGGGCAGGAGCTTTCGATGCTTTGTTTAGTTGGTATGTTTCTTTTGTAGGCACGTAACCCCAGCAGTTACCGAGTTATCGTCAGCTTTCAATATAAGCGGGGCACATGGTGCCTTTGATCTAAAAAAATTCATCATCAATACTGCTTCCACCACGCCACAGTAATACTTTATATGTTGAAAACGCCATAAAAAATAAACATTTCCTCTACGGCTTTGTTCTTCACAATCGTTTGTTTCGTCTGTTGCTTTCGTCTTGGCAGTACAGGCTACCATTTTCATTGGAGGTTCAATTCACAAAATAAAAAAGTTTTGACATAGTACGTAATAAAACCGTTCAAAGGGTGAATAATTCTTAGCGACTAGCTAGAAGCAATGCTATATCATTTACTCCTCTTCTAAATTATATAAGACATTTTAACTTTTCTAAATTTTTTGGACTATGGGCGCATTTGGCAAATCTTGATATCAGCTAGACTAGCTTTTGGCTCAACCCAACAACAACCTTTTTTTTGTTTTAGTTATACCGTGCCGACGGGAACTAAACACTCCTATATACCATGTTCACTTCCGAGTGATCATATTATCGTGATTAGTCAAGTGCACATGACGAATAAGGTTCCAATGTTCTACAAACTCGGCCAACATCCAAGTTAATCGAGTTGAATCAATCCTTCACAGGCCACGTGTTTGGAAAAAAAAAACCATTTTTCTCTCTTTTTTTCATTTCACGAATGCTAAAGGGTTGTGCGGGTGTCTGGTTCCAGCGTAGCCAGGCTCTTTGCGTGAGATTTCTGCATGTTTGGTTACTTGTGCCAACGCCCGAGCCAGGCCCTCGTGATGCAAAGTGCGCCTCCCAACTAAGCTCACTCAAGACACACGAATCAAGCGTTTCCACCCCGCACGAGTTGCATGAGAGCAAAGAACAACGGTGCAAGGCCGCTCATGCACCTAGGCAACTCTCTTGCCTGATTCGTCTTAAAAAAATGATGGACATTTGCATGGAAACATATTGTGTAGAATGAACAAGGCATTCAGGCCCCACCTGTCTGTCCTATGGATTCCACTGACGTGTGGGCTCGCACCACGCGCCGCGGGCCCTTGTTGCGTCAGCGTCGCACACGCACTTGTCCTTGCTGTGGGCCCCTGGCTGTTTGTTAGGTCTGCCCGGGGCGGTGCGACGGTGGTACTACTACTAGCCTACCAGTAGCAACCGTGGGTCGTCCTCTACTCCGATTCGGAGCGGATCGGTTCGGGTCGGGCCGGGCCGGGGCGTGTGGCTGCGCTGCCTGCCTCGCCTCGCCTCGGCGATTCTTCCGGCGAACCAACGGCGCCAGCCACACCCGAGCGAGCGGCGCAGAGACGGGGCGCGTGGACGCCACGCTCGCCTCAGCCTTAGGGATCCGTCCGCGTGGCTGGCTGCTCCTCTCGTTCCGGCTCTGCCACCCGTCCAAGGTGAGGAGGGGGGATTCTTTCCCGTGCGCCGAGTTCTTGGCCCGTTTGCTCGTTTCCGGTTTCTCCCCTTCTCGGGGAGTTTACTGATCTGCGATTCGATTGCATTTGGGTCATTTCTTGGGAAATCTGGACCGCAGGTAGCTCTGTTCTTGTTGTTCTCTTCTCTAACAAAGATGCTCTGCTAATTTTGATTCGATTTGAAGGGCATTAGAGACCTACTTGTTTGTTCGATTGATTCAGTTCCTGCATCCAGTGATCCTAGGCCAGATTTCTCAGAAAAACACCTTCGATGTGAGATTGTTTTTGCGAATTCGTGCTATTTTTATACGTTTCAGCCCTAAAACTCCGTTCTTACTCGTCGCTAAAAGTTTTCACCACCTCTCACGCTACTGCCTCAAGATCTGTTTGGGTTTGGTTATCGTATACAGCTTCATAGCTACAACCCTCACGAAAACGGGCGGAAATAGAAGGAAACACGAGAATGTGTCTCGTTTCCGTGTAGAAAGGCGACGCCTTTTTTTTTTTTTTTTTTTGGGTACCGAGCATTTCCTTTCCTTGTTTTCCAATTGGAGTTATACAATGCCGTAACGAAAGAAGGAAGGTTCAATCGCGTCCCTTTTTCGGGGGGCAATTGCGGTGTTGATAAGAAAAGGCGACGCTAGCTCCCTGACTCCCTGTGCCAGCCCTATTTGGATTTGATTTTGTGTACGCGCATTGGTTCCTCGCTGGCTCGATCAATTGCAATCGCTTCCTTCCAATCTAGCGGACTCAGTTTCTGCTGATCTGGGTTTCAGGAGGCAGTAGGCGTCAGCCATGGAGCACTGCTATTTGAGGCAGCCGGTCTCGAGGGCCGAGGCAATGCCCGAGAGGAGGTCCAGGTTCTGGCAGATGGACGCGCCGCCGCCGCCCCGGGCGGAGGTCATCTGCCCCCAGCCTCGCCGTGCCACCCGGACTCCCTTTGCTGTGGAAACCGTGAACAAAGCCAGCCCCAAGACGAACGGGTTAGTTCCTCGATTATCTTATTATAATAATACGTTTTCCTTTGTTCACTTCATGCAAGGGGTTTGATTAGCTGTCTAGTGGCAAGTCTGATGGTGGCTAAAGTGCAAATTTGCTGCAAATGTTCTGCTGGTGTATGTGGATCTGATTAGGTTGCATGTGTTATTGGGTTTATTATTGTGCAATTCTTGACATATGTGCTAATAAATGTGTAGTGTTTATTGAATTAGAGAATTAACATACAAAAGCAGTCTATTTAATTTGAGGCATGACAGAAAGCTCAATGTAATAAGATAGAAATAGAAAATGATTCACTACAATGCACATAGCATGTCGCACAAAGGAGCTCTGGTAGGAGTACCATACTATGTCTGGTTTCCTTTGCCTAATTTATGAAACAAACGTTACAAAATACGTTACAAGCCTAACTGCATATCTAACTGTATCTGTTTTTCCTGATGGTATTTCAATGATAATAATTAGTCTGGTACTAATCATGACTTTGAACCAAAATACGTTACAAGCGTAACTGTATGTCTAACTGTATCTATTTATCCTGATGGATGTGTTCAATGATAATGATTAATCTGGTACTAATCATGACTTCCTTTGCTTAACCTTTACTCTCCATAACTGCAGTGCATTTCCGCTGTACAGATCAGACTCCACTTCTGATATCCTTGATCTTATCCTCAGTAAGGTAATTATTATTGTAAAGTTTGCTCATTGATTGAATGAGGTAATGTAAACTCCCATGTATGATTAAATGATATCCGATTTTCTGTTTTTCAGAATGACTCAGATGGAGATTTGAGCAGCCAGGTGGGCTTTTTATGTGGCTCGCCTCCAGTACGCAGTAACAACCCTGTTATCCATGATCCACAGTTTGGTAAAAGAGTGCCATCCTTTTCTCCTTTAGGGAGCTCCTATGGCAAAACGGCAACAGTAAGAGTTGAAGTAGGCTCGCCATCTTGCGGTGTTAGCAGCAGCCCAAAAGTAAGGATCGAAGGTTTCGCCTGTGGCAACTCCGAGACCCACTATGCAGTTACCTTTGTCTGAGCATTTCGTTGTTATGCTCCTGATTTTGCCCTTGGACCGACCGCTCCTTGTGAATCACCGTGGTGGCGTGCAGGATATAAGTAGTACCTTTAAGCTAGCCTGATTAGAGTCGTCTTTTGCCCTTCTGACTGGCATTTGAAACTGCACAATTGCAGTGAGCAGTAAGATGTATATAAGTGAGGTCCCCGCATATGTAATCATATGATGTATGTGTCTAGTAAGGTAGCTGGAGTTCTGGTGTTTAATGGATAATGAGCCTGTAAATAGAGCGGTTCTTTTGCATTCAGAAGTAAGGTGCAACATGGAGTTTTCAGTTATAATTATAATGAATTCATCTTTGTTTTTGTCACTTGTGCATAGCTTTTTTGCCTATGAATTGCCAGTTTACAGTTTGTCTTGGTGTTAGTGTTACACATGCTTATTCAGTTATTTGTTGCCAGCTGCCTGTCAATTTCCTAGCGTGCAAGCTGTAAAATCAGTTCTGAAAAATATTTATGTTATAGCCAAACCATACGAGCAAAAATTCAGCTTCCGTAGCCGCCTTCGTTTGCGGATAGCCTTCTTCGTTTTATTCTGAGGAACAAATAACAATACTGCTTTGTGGATAAACTGATTGTTGACTGGGTGGGGTGATTACGGAACAACAATGTTTACATGGGGGTTTTCAACACAAACACTGCAAACTGTGGTCATAGAAGATTTTTTTTATTTCACTTTTTTTGCTTGAAAAACGCTGTGCAAAATCCTTAACTCCTCACGGTGATGAGCGATGATATTGAAATCAATAAACTGTTTGCGGCAATGAAATATGCAGATCAGGAGGCAACTGTTAATCGATCCATGTGTATGAGTCAAAGTCAATGACAATAAACACGGGCCCAGGCGTAACTGAGAAATAAGCAGCAACCCTACTTCTAATAACTAGGGAAAAGGGCGGAAAGGAAAAGCATAAATTGTTTCACTTTCACATGCATCGCGTTTGCACAGTGATCACAAAGAAAAGCTGTTTTCCAAAGAGGTTACCACAATGGTTTTTTTTTTTTTTTGACAAGGGGGTTACCACAATGGTTGTTGCCAACAAAAACACACTTCAGTATCAGGAATTCATTTGCCCATGGTACAAAGAGTATTTCAATTTGTTAAAATCAAACTAGCACCAAACTGTCGCTAACACACCCTTATCTTGTTTTCTTCATCTTTTCAGCTCGAAATGCTGCGCAAATCATCTTCCAGCTCCTCATGGCGATGAGCGTTGGTATCCAAACCCAGAAACTGTTTGCTCCAATGAAATATGCCCAGAAGTAGAATGGACTGATCCAGAAGTTGAAGCCATCCAAGTATGCGGTGATGAAGTAAACCAGGCACCCGTAGAGTTGACCCAGACAGACTGTGAACTGGAGAATATGGCTATAGGACTTGTGGGATGCAATGGCATAGCTGCAACCAGCAAATCTGTTGTCAGATTGAATAAATGCAGCATTATGATTCTAACACACATCTGTGGTTGACGGTATCTTGGCTACGGATACGGTATTTGCCAGGCAGAGATAGAAGGCAAATGATACTGCCATATGAACATCAACAGAACAAAAAAATGAGGCAACACACACTTCATCAGATTCAGACTTTTTGCTTGGAACAAATTCACCAGAAGAAATATCACAACAGTGTACTAGACAACCATGGAAGAAGAAGCTCAAACTTTGTGGATGCATTCGATTGCCAAACACATAAAGATGTTGGCTAAACTATTCAATCATTTTACTTCCTATTTGTTATGTTTGTTAAACTACTGCAAATAATTTTTTTTGCTTATGTTTGTTAAAATCAACAAGGATATTTGTATCAAAGAATAGTATCCATAATGATTATCAGAATTTATTTGCGTCATCACCATGAGTGTTTATTCAGTCTATTAAGAACCACAAGACGAACAGGAATGATACACCATGCTGTATGTTTTCATTATTCCACTAATATTTATGCCTTGCAATTCCTCTTGGACCACACTCCTCACCACTGAAATGCTTTATTGGTGCATGTAGGATTAGCTTGCTGCACAAATCTATGAGCTAGATGCATGTTAATTCAAAGCATGATGCTCTGACTGCTGTTGTATCAATTGTAGAACTGTGTAGTAGCATGGGGGTGACAACAATAATAACATCCCATCCAATGCAGCACCGTATTTGCACTAACTTGGCAAAAAAAGGATAGCGACAGAAATAATTCAGCAAAAGGTAGATAGAATGCATCATTGCACGTGTGTCAAGAGATGAGAAGCAAGTCATACACTGCAAGCAGCGACACAGGGCCTTCTAGCACAGCTGTAATTCCTTCAACCGTGACTGTCGCGGGGTCCCTGGCGACGTATCTGGAATCACCTTTGCTGTACTCCTTCCCTGAGCAGCGTGCAAAGGATTTGGTCTGTCAAGCACCAATTCGACACGACACAACATGATGATGGCGCAGGGGGGGAACTTACAAACTTCATCGAAGTAGTTGGGGTTCTCCTTCTTGAAGAAATCAGGAGTGAAGACGAAGGGCCCCTCGATCATTAGGTGGGTCAACCCTGTGAATGCCCACCAGCACATGAGCAGACGGTCGGTCTTGGATAACCCACGGCACCTTCCTGCAAATCAGCAGTCACCAACCGGCGGCAGGAGCTGAGGATTACGAGTACGCGGAGGAGGAAACAAAAAAAAAAAAGTGAAAAGAATGGGGCGTGGTTTTGAATCGAAAAAAGTTTGACTCGGCACCCAATTTCAAAAACCGATCAGGAGGCACAGCGAGGATCTAGGCAACCTCGTGCAGCGAAATGCCGAAATTACGTTAGCGAGCGAGGAGAGGTGCCGGCTTGCAGTTGCTGTGGACGGAATCCGAAGGAGCGAAGGAGCAAAAGCAAGCGGGGTGGTTGGGATTGGTGGGGGTTTTGGTTGGGCAGCACTAGTTTGCGCTAGAAGCGTACAAGAAGTGGCGGTGGTAGCGTTACCGGAGACGAGCCAGACGGCGAGGACGACGAAGACGGAGGTGCCCAGGTAGGGGGCGAGGATCTGGGCCTGCGACAGCTGCAGCGGCACGTATCCCGGCAGGCGCAGGTCCGCCGGAGCGTACGGGTGCCCGTCTCCCCCCATCGCCGCGACGCCTGCTGCTCGTCGAGACCCGGTGGTCCGGTGATGGCACGGGAGGGAGGGAGGGAGAGTCAGAGCCGTCGCCTGCTTGGATGATTGCTACAGTCCTCTTTGATAAAGGGCAAGAAGAAGGTGGCGGCGGCCGGCGCGGATGGGATGGGACCGGATCAAGTTCGCAATTTCGCATTCAGTTGGGCGCGGGGCTGGAGGCGTGGAGCGGAAGAGCGTACAGGAATCGCTGGCATGTGGGCTCGAGTTCGGTGGAAGACTGGAAGTGTGAGACTGTAGCGGAAGTGGCCGAGGGACGGCAAGCAGCAGAGCACGGGCAGCACGAGTAGACATTCGTGACGAGATTCAGGTCCATCACGACTACTGTACTACACAAGCATCGGCAAATGAGGCCTCGTTTAGATCATTCAAGTTGAAAAAATTTGACACTAGCAATTTCGTTTGTATTTAATAATTAATTTTTAATTATAGACTAACTAAGTACTAAAGATTTATCTTATGATTTATAATCAAATAGTATAATTAATTATTTTTTATTTATACATGTTTACTGCTTCATGCATGCATATATCTAAAGATTTAATATGATAGAGAAAAAGAGTAAAAATTTAAAATTTTGAAACAATCTAAACGAGGTCTAAGTTGGACCAATACGGAGAGAGTTGTTGACTGAGCGAGTGTGTGATGGATTATTCTGTGTGGCTGCAAGCGAGGCCTAACACCGTGCCAGTATCATCAGAAAAAGGCCATGTCCACCACGAGACCAAGAGATGAGCTAGTCACCGAGTATCCCGTATCCGTCGTCTAGGCTTAGACTCTGCCGACAGTCCGTGACGTGTAACAGCCCATGCTTGCCCTGCTCGCCACGTAAACTCTGTCTCTACTCCACGGAGCGAAAGGGACAAGTGTCTGCCCTGTTGGCCACTTGGCTGGACAAAATTTTGCACTAGGCAGCATCACGTCAAAAAATATCTCCAACGAACTGATTCTATTACATCCACTCATCCAGATTATGCAGTGCGTCTATTGATCCAAAAACCGATAACAGTTGTTGCCAGAAAAGAAAAAAAAAATGGCACTAACAAAGTAAAAGGACCACTTAAAATGCCATCTTTCAGTGCCGACATTTTTCTAACGGCAGATATTATGTCTCCCCAGCATCAAATGATCAAATCCAACCAGAAAAGTAGCTTTCGATCGTTGTGGTGCCCAGCTCTTGCTCTAATCCTCTTTGGCCTATAAAGCTAGGCAGATAGCTAGTGGCGTCCTCACTATCCGCGCCAGCCAAGACTCACCGCAGCGGTGCTGAACTGAAGCGAAAAAGATCTGCGAAACAAGCAGCGAAGCTATCCAATGGCAGAGGGCAACAGCTCCGGCAACCTGTTCTCCAGCGGCAAGCTGGTAGCGGAGGCCGCCGCGTCGGTGTTCCAGCAGAAGAGCGTGGAGAACGTCGACAAGAAGGAGGTCGCCGGCGCGACGGCCGATATCCTGCACGCGGCGTCCGCGTACGGTAAGTTCGAGAAGGCCGAGGGATACCTGAAGGAGTTCAGCGCCGGCGGCGAGCATCCTGCATCAGCTGCAGGCGACGCGCAGCCGCCGACGAAGCCAGCGGAGCCGGCGCCGGCGGAGGAGGCGCCCAAGGAAAAGGAGCCGGTGCCTGCGCCGGCCGCGGAGCCAGAAGGCGGCAAGTCGTCGTCGGAGGGGTTTGGGCTCGACGACGTCGTGAAGAGCGCTGAGCAGCTCGTGGAGAAACAGGGCGGCGGCGGGGAGGAAAGCGCCGGCGGTGGGCTGTTTAAGATGGCCCAGGGCTTCCTCAAGTAGATGGAACTCGATCAAAGCTCCATGCATCCACCCACTGTTCCGCTATTGATTTGCCTGGCCAACGTGTGTAGCTGTGTGTCTGTTATGTAATTAACTTCAAATAATGTTGCCGTCGCTGTGTGTTGTTCAAGCTGTCTGTGTAATAACCGAGAACGTTGTAACAGTGGTGGCAGTGTGCTTTTCGACCTGTCTTTTGATGAAAAGTATATACTGTACGTTGTATAAGAGCAAGGGCAATGATACAGCCCGGTGGACGGCGAAATAAGCTCCGGCGTGTCTTTCATTTAATGCGGCAGCAGCGCATGCAGCCAATGCCAGATCGAGTGCAGCAGCAAGCAGCGAACGGGAGTGTATACCGCCCGCCTCAAGCCGGCGTTTAGCGAGACGCCCGCTCCGTACTCTCTCACCTTTTCTCTCTCTGCCAACAGGGATTCAGCCGGCTTACAGCCGTTCATAATACTTGCTCTAAACATTCATACTGCTTTGTCAACTTTTAACAGTATGGAACCTTGTATCCGTCCCGTTTTGGTCAAATCCTGTATTGTCTCTGATTCTACTATTATATTATAGACGGTTCTGTATTACAGTATATAGAGAGTTGTGTATTACAGTCCCAACAACAACAATTTGCGTTTTGGCAACGACCGGCAACACTAGTATTGTGGTTTTGCTTCCTGTTTCCGTTATAACGACAAGTTGTATAAACAAAAATATACTAGTATATCAGAAGAAAGGAGCAGCTTCAGATCAAATGCTTCAATGTGAGTTGGTACAGTCACAACCAGCTGTTTGACCTCAACACTTCAGGCTGAAACAAGACCACTGCATACGACTGCACAAAAAGGGGCAAAATAGCACAATTTTCATAAAGGCGCATGTTTACTTTTAACAAGAACACAAGAATCCCAATTTCTGGAACAAATGATCATGATTTGCCCATTCTTGTATGTACTGTTGCACAGCATGCATATTGTATTTCCAACTGAACTTCCAAGCAGGATGAGTATCTATCTAGTCTTGTGCAGGATGGTATAGGCACAGGAATGCAGGATGATTATCTATCTAGTCTTGACCTTTTCAGCTTGAAATGCTGCCGAGATCTTCTTCCAGCTCCTTATGACAATGAGCGTCGGTATGATCACCCACGAACTGTTGGAACCGAGGAAATATGCCCAGAAGTAGAAGGGGCTGATCCAGAAGTTGAAGCCATCCAGGTACGCGGTGATGAAGTAAAGCAAGCATCCGTATAGCTGGCACAGAGAGACGGCGAACTGGAGGATGTGGCTGTAGGACTTCCGGGACGCAATCGCATAGCTGCAGATAACAAGCAGAGCATGTGGTTACATAGAACAAATAAGTCACCTCATCTTATACTATTACTAATTATAAAATTCTTTTAGTTTAATAGCTCTTCCATATCAATTATATAAATTCTCAAAAAAATAGAGAGAAAGAACTCTCATGGATTCTCTTACACTGCAAGAAGTGATGCAGGGCCTTTCAACCCGACCGTTATCACTTCAAGTGCGATGACTGCGGTGTGCCGCGAGGCGTATCTGGAGTCACCTTTGCTGTACTCTTTAACTGAAACAGCATTTGCATTTGTTCTGTCAGTGGTCAGTCAAACAATAATACGGAGTACACTATATCTGATTTCGAAACTACGACTGGCCAATTGGCACAGCGATCTGGGATTGTAGCGGCGCCGGAGAACTCACGCATCTCGTCGAAGTAATTTGGGTTGTCCTTGCTGAGGAAATCCGGGGTGAAGAGGAAGGGCGGCTCGAAGACGAGGTGAGTCAGCACGGTGAACACCCACCAGCCCATGAGCAGGCGGTCGGTCCTGGATAATCTACCGCCGCCGCCGCATCTTCCTGCGAAGCGCATGCAGCGCAATCACCCTCACCGGTCAGGATCTGTGCAGCGAGGATCATCGGAAGGAGTGGAGGCTGTCAGGCAGTGGAGGAGTTAGTTACCGGAGACGAGCCAGGCGCCGAGGACGGAGAAGACGGCGGTGCCCACGAACGGCGCGAGGATCTGGCCCTGCGACAGCCGCTGCGGCACGAACCCTGGCAGCTCCAGCTCCGCCGGCGAGTAAGGGTGGCCGTGTCCTCCCATAGCCATAGCCGCCGCCGCCGCCGCCGCCGCCTCGTGTTCTGGACTGGCCTAAAGCCTGCCTAAGGGCTCCCTCTGCTACGCTATGGAGTTGGCGGAAGATGACGATCCGTCGCTGCTACAACAGCACCTTCCTTATAAAAAAAACATTGCGGTGGATCCGATGAGCGCCGCGCTGAGCGGGACTGCCGGGAGTTTTTCTAATGCAGCGCCGGAGCCCGGAGACGAAGGCGCGAGGAAGCCGCGGATACACAGAAGGGCGGGGGAGTCCATGGTCAGACTCAGAACTGGAACTACTTCAGAATTTTTTCGGCTGAGTCTTTTTCTTTTTTTTAAACGATCTACTGCAGTGTGCAGTCTATCAAAGAACAGAAGAACACAACGTGATGAATTGCAAAGTTTTGTTTTGCCCAAAGTTTCAGGGCAGGTTCGTCAGGTGGAACACAAAGCTTGTCTTCTCTAGTATATACCCCTTTGATTTGGTCTTAAGACGTGTATATGTTTCTATAGAGTACACATTTTAAATATTTTTTTAAAAAATAAAAGAATAGCCGTTTTCATCCATCAACTATCAGCCATTGTTCAGTTTCGTCTCTCAACGATCAAATGGCTGTTTAATTTGGTCCATCACTTTTAATTTTTGGCATGGGATGATGAGTGCATCCAGAGATTAAGTTGTTAATTATGCCAGAGATAGCAACTTGAGGAGTGGTATGAGTAACTAAAGGAGTGATGTCTTCATCATATACTTTGTCTCTGTCTCTTGCATAGACGAAAGAAGACAAAATGTACATATAGGATAACTACCACATAGTCATGTGAAGCATACAAGATGAGATGCCATCTAGAAACGAGCAGCTGATTCTTACCATTGTATATTGGGTTTGGGAATGAACTGATCCGCTACCTTCATCTCCAATTTTTTTTTTGTTTGGTTGATGTATTACCACATCATACCTCACGAGTATCTTAGGTTCCCTCCAAAAATAAAGTGCATTGCACTAAAATTCATAGAATGACCCAATGATACACCATTCCATTCTAGATTGAGTCATTCTTCAAAACAAAAAGTTCATTCAACTAAAATTCATAAAATGACCTCATAGTACATCATTCCATTCTAGATTGAGTCATTCTTCAGACCAAATACGTTGCAATTGTGTGGTTTAGATTTAGACCTATTCAGCTCTCATTCTTCTCAAAATTTTTGCAACAAGTTACTTGAGATTCTGTTGAGCCTTTAGACAATAATTTAATTGGAAACTGTTTGATTTTGCATTTGGCAGCGATCCACATTATTGCCTTAGTGATTTATAGCTATTTCTAAAACTATTTCTAGCTGGTTGGATCTAGATTCTAGAAAGGAAGGCAAAAACATTGTTTTACAAGAAAGAAATCAGATAAATTACAAACAAGAAATATTGAAACTTTTTGTGGGTGAAGAACGATTCACTATGACTTATTTTAAATGATGAATACACTAGAAGAAGTCCCCTAAAAGTATTTCTAGGTTCGAGGGGTATGAAAAGAAGAATGTCAATCACAAGAAACTACGTGTCGATTCTGATCCCTAGTAAAAAAAACTGGTAATTTTTTCTAGCCGGAACCAATCTTTTTTGTGTTTGTTTACTAGGTTTCTAGTGATTCTAACGGAAACCGATTCACTCGCCCAAAAAGGTTGTGTTACTCCATCCGTTTAACTTAAAAGAAAACTCGATCGGTAGGGTATACCTAGCCGTGTGGCAATTAAGGCGCACGTACATGGTCCATGGGCCGGATTAGACTTGACAAAAGAAGATTTCTAGTTTTTAGTTTTTGACCGAGAAAACCCCTCGAACCTAACTTATACAATGAGGTTTATGTTTTGACCTAGCATGTATGTTTACTCTATCCTAAAATTCGCCTTTGCCAAATTAGAGGTTCCACCGGAGTGAACATAACTAGTATTCCCTCCGTTCCAAATTGTAAGTCGCTTTGACTTTTTTGGTACATGTATTTTGCTATTTATTTAAATATAATAATATATCTAGATATAATAATAATATGCTTAAATACATAACAAAATGCATGTATTAAAAAATTAAAGAAACTTATAATTTAGAACGAATGGAGTAGTATTGTTTTGCAATTTAAACTTCTCTAGTTTTGTTAGGTTTCTAAAAAGGTATTGAAATGTACAATTTGATGTTGCAGATGTTAGAGTTTTTTTAAAAAATTTCAATGAAAGTTTTTTGAAACTAATTTTATGAAAAGTTATTAGACTAGAAAAGTTCGAATTGTATGCCTAAAACCCAAAGCCGGTGGGAAAAGGGCTTAATGGCTCATGGTCTATGGTCTAGGGAGATAGAAAACCGTAGGATCGAGATCGAACGTCGTTCTGACTCTTATTGCGGCGGCGAGGCAAACAAAACACACCACCGTCCGCCAGCGGCGTCGTCGCCGTCGTCGATGGAATTGGAGGGGCGGATTCCAGCGGCGTCCGCCATGGACTGGAGCATAGACCTCGACAGGGGCCTCCGCTCCCGCCAACCAGGTAGACTCGACTGCCCTAATCCCCCTTCTACATCTCTTTCCTCTACCCCCTCCTCACCTCCGCTCTCGTCCGGCCGCAGCAACGCGCGTCCGCGCCATCGACGCCGCCGGCCCACGCCTCCGCCAGCTCTGCACTTGCGCCACCGCCCCCCGCGCCCGTGGCCTCCGCGTACGGCGTCCTGCCCGGGGAGGCGCTGGTCTTCGCGGAGACCATGCTGCTCCGCCTCGCCACCGAGTTCAGGACGGCCGACGGCGCCATGCGGGCCCGCATCGTCAAGACCCTCCTCAATACCGCCACCGGGACAGGGGTGCTAGCCGGGGCGCGTGTCGTGGCGCCCAACCAGCTGCTCAGGAGGGTCAAGGTGGTCTACGATACGGGGAACAAGCGGGATAGGGCGCTTGCACTGCGCTTGTTCGGGTGCTTCGCCGACATCGCCAAGGA